>JARHVA010000855.1:2505000-3195000 GCA_037957365.1 Torreya grandis | reverse complement strand
CCAAACTAATTCACCACCATTGCAAATCTGATTCACCTCAAGACCTCCATGGATTTTTTTATATGGCCCACTAAAATTAACCCTACCTCCTCACAAAATATTTCAATAACTAGTTCATATTATAACCAAGTCACAATAAAATTTCATGCTTCAAATTTGAGATAATTTGCTACATTATGATTTACATGTTATTTACATACTTTCTACCTTGAATTAGTATGTTTTATGCTTACTTTAGAAACACTTCACTTTTATCTTCTTATTTTTTTATTGCATGTATGTTTACAACCATTTTATTAAATTCTTTATACTTTCCATCTTGATTTAGTATGATTAATTTTATTTCTACTTATATTTTGTTTTTATTTTCATACTTCTCATCTTCATCTAGTATGATTGATTAACTTTATTATTAGTTTATTTTTATATGATTTATTTTTCAGATATTTTCCATTTTATTACAAATTTTCATACTTACCAACTTGATATTGTCAGGAACCTAGAACAATAAACATGCTATGATACCACGTGTTAGGATCTTGCTCCACCAATAGAGCACATATATGATTACTTCTTGTATTAGCAACTAAACACGGAATTTAACCAGAATCAATAAGTAACTAGAAATATGAAACAACACAGGAATTGAGAGACAATACACAATTGTATTAATAATCACTCAGAAGAATATACAATAAGGAAGATGCCACTTCTTCCTCCACCTCAAAGGTTCACCACACCTCAAGACCTTCTTCCCTCTCTCTCTCGGTCTCAATGATCAACTCCAATATAGAATTGATGTTCACCTCTCCAACCAGTCAGTAACACACTGCCAGTACACCAAGTACACAACCTTACTCCAAGTAGATCTCCTACTCTCTGCTGCTACCTGCAAATCACTAGACCTTACTCACCATTATAGATCTCCAAAAGAAGCCATGCTATCCTGCTGACTAAGATCATACAAATATGAAGAACCCTGCTGATTCTCCAAACCAGTACCCACCTTGGTACTGCGGCACTAGGAGGAACACACCATTGCTCTCTTCTCTCAGAAGGAGCTTATTGCTCTCTTACTCTCTAGCTACCATTTTACAATACATGCCAATGGGTCTATAAATAGATCCCAGATTTGAACAATAACTTAGACTCTTACTTTACTATAATTATCCACGCAGCTCAAGGCTCGAAATAGCCTTTACATGCAAACACTCCGTTCACTAAACTAACTGTTCGTGCAACAAACAGTTTCGGAACACACAGGCGACCGACGCCGGTCCCTGCTTGCCTGGTGCTACCAACGTCGGTTGACTTCTTGCCATCACCGGTGGCCTTCTACTCTGGTCATGAATGACGTTGGTCATGCTGTCGACGTCGGTTCTTCTGAATCTTGAGCAACCTGCTTTTCTTCATCTGCATCAAGTTGAAGCTTTTAGCTCCACATCCTAACATATATAGTATGAATTTTATTTGTTTTAATTTGGTATAAATCTTCTTACATGGTTTTAAAACATTTTATTACTTTTTGCTTTACCACTTTGGTTTCTTATATTTATTCATCTTTTATTTTCACACATATCCCATCGTGGTATAGTGTGTATTAATTTTTTTTTGATTATTTATACTTTTCCAAATCACTTTGCTTTTATTTTTAACCTAGAAAATAAAACATACATCACATATTTCCCATAGCATATACAACAAAAGTAAAATACATGTGCTAGAAAGGAAATATATCCATATATCCATCCACATACAAGTATAAATTGTAAACCAAGAAATATCCATATCAATATATATACCATGACTTTTACAAAATACAATGGCTAAAAATCTAAGATTGTGATCCATCATGCCTATCTTTTGGCCTAGCCACGCTGCCGATGGATGCTTATGACTGACCCCTCTAAATGGTGCACTATAATGAAGAAGTCTGGGATCTCAAGACATCGATCTAACCATGTAGATTGGACACTTAGGCCTGTATGTATCCAAACACTATAGTGGTTTCCATATGAGTATATCAATCCTATGACAACACCTTCCAATCTCAAGCCTTTCCCTCTCCTACCCTTATAAGTGGTTGTGAACCATCTTCTTGTGCATGCAACTATCGCATAGCTTCTCCCACTAGTCTAAACTAGTTAGCATAAATTGGGGTAGATGGTACCATAGGATCAACGAAAGTGGATGGCTCATAGTGCGACAACAACCATCCAAAATAGTTTGGTGTGTGGCCATAGTCATTGCTCCTCATCTGATCTCCTCCAATGTAGTACCTATAAAATAGAAACCAAATTTACATCAAATTTCATGTATATATCTCAAACCATATATCTATCACTAAATCCATAAATGATAATGTAACTAGTGATATATGTCAAAAACATAATAAATCAAAACATTTCTCACCAATGCTGTTATTGTTGATCATAGTCTCCTCATCCACTCCCTTGTCCAGCACCTCTTCTATCATCTACCTTTGTATAAGTGTAAAACTAGGAGTCATCACCCAAACCCATCATGATCCTCTCTTTAGTGGCATCTCTATCGACTAGCTATGTCCATAGTTGTTATAGGATCACCCTATACAACTGCATGCACCTGTGACTCCTCTCATTGATGGTGCCTTCATCTTCAATGATCTCTAAGAAACTTATATCACCCCTATTATGGATCTACTCTCACATCCTCATTTATAACATCCACATTTATATCTTCCTCAACACCAAGTCTCATTTCCTCTTGATATCACATTTACCCTATCCATGGTATCACCCACTGAGGTCTAATCATAGGTATCTTGGTAGGTACCCCTGTGCCTTCTCTCCCTCTTGACTCTATATCATGTCATGCCCAATATGCAGGAACTACTAGAGGGGTCATTATATGTGGTATGCCTAACTACATGGGTACATAAGCTAATATATGTGGCTCTACCCATGAAGTATAGTGTCCCATGATCTGAATGCATGTCAAACTAGTTACCACAGTCACCTAATACAACCATATGATAGCAATGTTAGTGTGTGACTACCACACTATCTACCCTTGTGTAATAGTCTACAAAGATAGAACATGGGGTATGGAATGAATTGCATGTTTCTACCTCCATCGTATAACACTTAAGGTAACATATCATCAAATGTATGCGGCAACCCAGTTGACCAATACATATGGAATCTTTTATAGATCCACGCACTCATAAAAATAACATGGCCTATCATATTTTACCCCAGGGTTAGCATCCCATGGATATCATGCATGAATTGTACCCAAATTACAGAACCAAAATCATAGAAGGCACCCTACTCTAGAATGGATTGATATAAGGTCATCACATACAATAGTACCTTCTCATCCAGCTTGTGACACATCACTCATGTTGCCAAAATCCCTATCAAGGTATTTTAGATATCTAGAATGATCAAGATATAAAAAAAACTCACGTGTGAACCAAGATAAATCCTATCTGAGCATATCACCCACTGGGCTAGGGCTCATCTCTTATCTTCTACCTCTAGCATATCACATATAACTAGAGTTCTAATGATAGGAAGTCCAAGTAAGTCCTGTAAATTGTTATCACTCAGAAGTGCACCCTTGCAAGAATGTGTGCCTATTCTCACTCTCATTGACAAAGTGGAAACTCTAAAAGGTGTGGGTGACCTTATATTGGATAGAATATCTAGATGAATGGATGTTTCCCTTTGGTACACTCACATAATTCTATATAAACTCTCTAATTTAGTGATTTCTTAGTTGAGAGAAGGGTAAAGGGGGCAATACTCAAGCTTAAATTGAACATGAAAATTAAAAATTTGGAAGGATAATGCACCAATGTTAAGGTAAATTATGTCTATATTTGACACACTTGAGAAGCTAAATAACTTTCACACATTCACTTTGTCCTCACATAATGACTCTTTTATTAGTATTTCATACAAAGGTCTTGAGAAACATTCACACTACCATGGAAAGAATGAACATAGATTGAATTCACTTCCAAATTAGGTGGAAATAAGACTTAGAAACTTGATATGACCTGAAGAAATTATCATATTCTTGATAAAGGTAAAAAAAAATGTTGGGAAATAACGAAAGCACACAATTGATTACCAAGCAACTTAACATGCAAAAATTAACCAGAATACACAAGTAACTAGAATTCAAAAACAACACAGAATATGAGAGACAATACACAACTTGTATTAATACTCATATAGAAAAGAAAACAATAAAGAAGATGCCACTTCTTCTTCACCACCTCTCAGAGGCTTCCCACACCTCAAGTGAACCGTAATTCTATCCTCAAATCTCTCTCTCTTACGGTCCCAACACACAACTCAAACACAGAGTTGGTGTTCACCTCCAACTAGTCAATATCCACTACTGCCAGTACACCAGTGCTCCATGCATTCCACAAGTGCTCCACACACTCCACAAGTACTCAACATACTCCAAGTAGATCTCCCATGAACTGCTATAACCTGCAACCCAAATGATCTTACTTATGGAAGGAACTACCTTGCCTTCTTCTTTTCTCTCTTTCTAAGTACACACTGTACTCCAAGTAGATCCTGCCTGATCCTGCTCCCTGTTGTGTTGATGTCCTCCCTGATCTTGCACACCTGCAAATCAATCTAGTTCTGCACACCTGCAAACTTGGATCATGCACACACATACACCTACAGATAAATGATCTTACTTACCAAGCAGATCTCCTAACATAGCCATGCACACCTGTTGACCAAGATCATACATACATGAAGAACCCTTCTGATTCTCCAAAACCAGCACCCACACTTGGCACTGCTATGGAACTAAGAGGAACACCCTTGCTCACCTCACACACAGAAGGAGCTAACTTTGCTCAACTTGAACTAGAACACTTTTACAATATAGCCCATGAGTCTATTATATAGATCTCATCCAAACAATAATTAGATATGCAGCTTCTAGTCTAAATTTGGCTCTTGACATGCAAACACTTGGTTCGTTAACTAATTGCCCGTAAAACTTGCAATTTTGAATCACACAGGCCACTGACGTCGATCCCTGTCTGCGTAGAGGTGACCGACGTCGGTCGATCCCTGACCAACATTGGTTGCTTCTCTTCACTAACCTCACCAATGTCAGCTGATCAGATCGATGCTGGTTGCTCTGCAACTCAGCAACCTTCAGCAACCTCCTCCCCTATTTGCATCAGTGAAGTTCTTAGCTCCACAACCTAACAATCTCCCACTTGGAGATAAACAGTTGCACTATACCTGTACCTATACCCTATCTAATCTATTTCCTAGCTTGTATCCCTCTTCAAGATGAATCCTGAAGACCAACCACCACACAACCTGTGGTGCACCTCCTGTCATCCAAGTAACCTATCACATCCACATCTACAAACACATGTAGAAAAGAACTTGACCCTGCATAGCATGTCGACCTACTGCTGGTCCCTCTCAAATACTTGAGAATCCACTGAACTGCCCTCCAGTGCTTCTTTCTCAGATCAGCTCCAAACTTTCTGACAGCACCCACTGCTTGGGTAAACTCAGGTCTATACTAGACCTCATGTGATTTTGGACACTGAACTGTCCAGCCCTTAGTGTGCTCTGGTTCTACATCTTGAACCTTGCCAACACCTGATTCACATCAGCTCCCACTGGAGACAAAATCAACCTATGATCTTCCATGTCTCCCATGCCAAAGAATTTTGCTGCTCCAAATCCTTCATGGCAAACCACTGAACTAATCTTACCCTTAGCTCAGCAAAACCCTATATGTACAACCCTGCTAGCAAACCATCCACATATAGTAACAGGATAATGTTACGACCATCATCCACCTGGTAAGACAAACCACAGTAGGTACCCTGACATTGACTAAAGCCATGCTTTGTCATCCACCTGTCAAACCTGTACCACTATCCTACAGCTTCCTCAAGACCATATGACCTGGTATTTCATCTCACGTGTCTGTTCTCTCTATTCTTTAACTAAGGTATCCATTCGTCTCTATGCTTTCATATCGACTAGCAACCCTACCAAATCTCTCGCTTGGTTCTACATTATATTCCTGCCATGCTCCCACTGTTTCTTGGATCCTTCCTGCTCTGCAGTCAACAATGAATTTGAGGCTTACTTACCACTTTCAATCCTCCATATGGGCATTTGAGACTTCTTGATAGCTTGTTGTCTGCCCAAAATCTGTTATAGTGATCGACCTTGATCACCACATAGTCTGCATCCGACCGACGTTGGTTTCATGCGCCTGTCCTGACTACCAACCCTACCGACATCAGTGTCTCCTGTTGCTGATGTCAGTTCTCTTGATTGACGTCAGTCTTACCTACTGCCGAGGTTGGTCCTCCTGATCGATGTCAGTCTTACCCTGCCTGACATCACCGGCTTCGATCTGCACATGATTGACATCGGCACCTGTCTGTTCGACACCGGTTCTTCCTGACCGATGCCAGTACCTGTGTTTTCTTGAGTGATGACTTTTTACCCATGAGCTCTCCATGGATCAAAACCCTGTCCAAACTACCCTGCTCAGAGTTACTCAGCCTTCTCCACTGATCTCTATCTGCCATCTCCTCCATAAACACCAAGGCTTTCCAGTTCTTAAGCCTATCAAATATATTAGTCTTCCTCTTAAGAACATGCATCTCCTTCTTACTCATGTGACCAAGCCTATAAATCCACGTCTCTACAACAAAAGAAGAATCAGTAATATAAGCAAGTAGATAAAGAGATATTGCTTTCTTACCACCAGCTAATTCAAGTGTATCCACTGTGAGAGTTCTTGTGCATCTCTCATCACCCAACTTTTCTGAAGAAATTAGCCATATCTTCAACACTAGGACCTGCATGACCTCCTTTAACACCCATGTGTTGGCCGCCTGCAATTTCAGCTTCACTTCTCCTTTGCCAATTCTTTGGCAAGGCACACCAGCCCCTAAATAAATCTTTCCAAAGTCTCCAAAGACCTTACCATGAAAAAATACTCTATTTCAGATTGCATGGAAAGAGGCAACAGAATCTATAAAACAAGATTCTACTTTATCCAAGAAACCTCCCAGAGCATCCTATGCAACAACACCTGCAACATCTGCTTCTTCAGTTCCTTCATGCTGATCTTCCACAAACCAACAATTTTTATTTCCCTACTCTTTCTTTCCATAACACTGTAAGTGATCATCTGTGCTTTTCAATTCCTCCATTCTTAGCTTACTTTCTTCTGCCATTGCTCTACTCCCACTCAATCAAAAACCCCTGAGAGTGACCTATAACCAAACACAAAACCTGCTCCCTGCAACCTTAGCTCTGATACCACTTGTTGGAAAATAATGGAAGCACACAATTAATTACCAAACAACTTAACATGCAGAAATTAACCAGAATACACAAGTAACTAGAATTCAGAAACAACACAGAATATGAGAGACAATACACAACTTGTATTAATACTCATATAGAAAAGAATACAATAAAGAAGATGCCACTTCTTCTTCACCACCTCTCAGAGGCTTCCCACACGTCAAGTGAACCATAATTCTCTTGTCAAAGCTCTCTCTCTTACGGTCCCAACACACAACTCAAACACAGAGTTGGTGTTCACCTCCAACCAGTCAGTATCCACTACTGCCAATACACCAGTGCTCCACGCACTCCATAAGTACTCAACGTACTCCAAGTAGATCTCCCATGAACTGCTACAACCTGTAACCCAAATGATCTTACTTATGGAAGGAACTACCTTGCCTTCCTCTTTGCTCTCTTTTTGAGTACACACTGTACTCCAAGTAGATCCTGCCTGATCCTACTCCATGTTGTGTTACTGTCCTCCCTGATCTCTCACACCTACAAATCAATCTAGTTTTGCACACCTGCAAACCTGGATCATGCACACACATACACCTGCAGATCAATGATCTTACTTACCAAGTAGATATCCTAACGTAGCCATGCACACCTGCTGACCAAGATCATACATACATGAAGAACCCTTCTGATTCTCCAAAACTAGCACCCACACTTGGCACTACTGTGGAACTAGGAGGAACACCCTTGCTCACCTCACACACAGAAGGAGCTAACTTTGCTCAACTTGAACTAGAACACTTTTACAATATAGCCCATGAGTATATTATATAGATCTCATCCAAACAATAATTAGACATCTAATTACAATAATTAGATCCATAGCTTCTAGTCTAAATTTGTCTCTTGACATGCAAACACTTGGTTCGTTAACTAACTACCCGTAAAACTTGCAGTTCTGAACCACACAGGCGATCGACGTTGGTCCCTGTCTGCCTGGAGGTGACCAACATCGGCCAATCCCTGACTGACGTTGATTGTTTCTCTTCACTAACCTGACCGACGTCGGCTGATCAGACTAACACCAGTTGCTCTGCAACTCAGCAACCTTCAGTAACCTCCTCCCCTGTTTGCATTAGTGAAGCTTTTAGCTCCACAACCTAAACAACCCGTTCACTTAACTGACTATTTGTCAACAACAGTTCTAGAACTGCACAGGTGGCCGACGTCGGTCCCTGTCTGACTGGAGGTGATCGATGTCAGCCAACTGCTGCCGAGGTCAATTTCCTTCGGCATTGTCCACTGACCGACGTCGGTGATCCTGTCGACGCCGGTGACTGCATACTCAGCATCCTCCATGTTTGCAATAAGGTGAAGCTTTTAGCTCCACAACCTAACAAAAAATAGACATAAACATAGGAAAACAAATTATTCAGTAAGTTACATCAATGAATATGAGGCACACACTTCATGAACAACCTGAAAATGGAGAAAAATTTAACTTTTTATTGCTTTAAAGGTGATGTCGTATAAAATTTTGGTAGATTTTTTGCATAGCCAAAAGCATAATGTCCTCATCTTATCTCAAAAATGAACATACATATAAAAAAAAATGAAAGAGAGAGGAGACAAAGCATCCTTAAAATAGGGATGAGTCATCATGTCTAGTCATCCTTAGCTCTTCCTTCAACTCAACCACCAACTTTCCAATTCCTATGTAGTACCTCTTGAGTTTAACCTTCTCTTCTTAAAATATGGCATAGGAGAGAGAGAGAGAGAGAGAGAGAGAGAGAGAGAGAGAGAGAGAGAGAGAGAGAGAGAGAGAGAGATCATCATGTTGATGTTGTTGAAAAATTCAAAGGTTCTCATGTATGCTTTGATGGTCTTCAATCTTGAATAGATCTTGATCATCTTCAATTAACTCCTTGTGAACAACTTGTTCAATCTCCTTGAGATTTTCCATCTCTCTAGTGAGTGACTTATGTTATCTTAATTACATCTTGGAGTTTGATTTCAATTATCTTGCTTGTATTTTGAAGTTTGACTTTAGATATATTTCTTGTATCTTGAAAGCATGTTTCTCTCTCTCAACCTCCTCAAATTTCTCCAAGGTGGCATAGTGGGAGAGAGATTGATTTTTTTAAGGAGTCTCCTCTGTGAAAATAGGGTTGTTTGAAGGCTTATTGGATCATCTTAAGGTTTGACTTGACTTTTTATAAAATTAGCTCCAAGGTAGCGTAAAAGGAGAGAGATATATTGATTTTTTTTGGAGACTAATTCAAACCTTTAGTTCATTTTTTAAACAAACACTTACCCTTTATTGATCTCCAAATAGCTGAGATCACATGTGTTTAACTAGGCAAGGTTGTTGAATGCACAATGCATTTATTGAGCTTGTGGGTTGTCTTATTTATCCAAGGTGGTGTATAGAGAGAGAGATATTGGGTGTTAATGTTTTTGAAAAATCCATAAAATATCATTGCTAAAAAAAAAATTTATGGTGAAAATCATAGCTCTCCATACTGGTTCTTCTTGGATATGTTTATCATTTGTGGTTTTGGTAAGCTTCTTGAATGCACATTAATAACTTGGAACTTGATGAATTTTTATTATTTTATAATAAAATTATTTTAAATAATATTTTAACATCATCACTATGGTCTCACAAACCTTAAAACAAAATTTTAGCTCCAAATTCCACTTATAATTTCAAAATTTTCTTTCTTGTGCTTTCTAAGACTCAAAAAACCTTGATTTGGATTTGGGGGTCTAAAATAAGTTATATGCCTCATAAAACACTCATATTATTCACATTATATATGTCTCAATGGTTTATACCTATAAATTTATTAAAATCTTGAAAACTCTTCACCAAACTCTCAAACAAAAAATTCACAAAAAGTGTTTGTTTGTCGCCTACAAGGTTGCCTAGAGATGTTTTTATTTGATATGAGACTATTTTGAATATATTTTTATTTTATAAGCATGGATTCATAACTTTAAATTAATTATACATGCTATTGAATCATTTTATACCCTTGAAAAGATCTGAAACACTCATTTTTAACTCCATGTATGAGCAAATTAGTCAAAACCCTGATTTCCTTCATGGTGCGGACCTATGTTTTGACATTTTATGTCTATTTAGGTATATTACAGAAATTAAAACACATTTAACCATTAAATTACATGAAAATATACCTCTTTGTCAAATTTTAAGAGATTTCATTTTGTAAAACTTAAAATATGCACTTTAAAGTGTTTCCTAGCTTGCATAATTTCATTTTTGAATGCATGTAGGTCTGAGTTTTGGTGTTTAATAAGTTTTATGAGACATAAATACCTAATTATATTTTTTATATAAATTTTAATATCCCATATAATCATTCCAACCATTTGATATGCTCAAATAATCACTTAAACCTCTCAAATATTGAGTTTTCTGATTGTCTCTCTTGCATGTTTGAAACCCTGCAACCTGTACCTTTACCTTTCTCCATTATTTTATTTAAAATTTTGATTTATGATGGTTTATTAATTTTATTTATTCCCCATAATATCTCAAACAAATTTTAATTTTCAACAAATAACTAAAAAGTACAATTACATTTCCTAAAATTGAGCTATTGGGAATTAAGAAGGGTTTAGAGCACCTTTTCTTCTTAATGATTGTTAATAAATTTAATCCCATATAATGTTAAAAAAATCCATTAAATATTGATTTAATATTATACCATATCTTTTCCTAATACCATTCAAACCAAATATTCTTCTCCTTCATGAACCAAACATTTGAAAATTGTCTTTACTAACTTGCTAGAGGAATAGAAGAAACTTCTGAAAAAAATTGGATATGTGAGATTTTATTGAGTATGGTTTTTTCCTAGTGAATTTTATATGATTTTTTGGATATATTATTGAATATTCACTCCATTAATGTATTTTTCTTTAAACTTTCACATAAGCAACCTTGACCAATGGTGGCAAAATTTGTCAATATTCCTGGCGACCCTGTTGGGATGTTTGCCTACTAAACACTCAAGACTATTAGCCTTATTAATTTGGATAATAATTCATAAAAATATCACCAAAAATTAAAATTAAAATTCCCTTAATTAATAAAAAAAACTTGTGCATAATCATTTAGGGAATTGAAAACTAAAACAACTACCAACTCAAAAAATGTACAAGACAACACTTAAAGGAAAATGAAAATATAAACTACTATGTATAACACTAAAAATCCACCTAGATAAATAAAAAAACTATCAATTCCTCTCTATGTATTTTAAAAATATGAGGAACAAGTTGTTGTTTGAGTTCCATTCTAAGTTGATCATCTCTTTTTCTACTTGTCAACCTCTTTGGCTTGTCTCCAAGTGAATCAATTAAAGCAAACATATTTCTAATATAGAAAAACTCTTCATATGATTTAATGCTCACTTCATGTTGTTATTTAAAAATAATAAATCTCTCCAATTTAATCACATTTTGATCCATATAAATAGATGCAAATTCAGCCTCTAATGGCTCACTAGAACATTGTTATTGTCCTTCTATGACATCTTTAGATATGCCATCTTGATTGTCAATTGATGCAAATTGTTCAAGCTCTTCAAGGAGATCCAATTACTACCTCCTAGTTTTATTAAGATATTTTTTAAATATTATTTAATAAATATCCTCTTCATCATGTTTCTCAACCTTCAAAACTACTTTATCAATGTCTTCACAAGGAGATGTTGGCCTAAAAAGATTCTCGAAGTCTTGAATCAACTCAAGGTATTGCTGCCATAAGTAATCAAAACCTTAGAGATCCTCACTTATATATTCTTAATATTTACTAATAATCATTACATATTATTTTTTATCTTTACTTAACTCATGTCTAGGGTTGTTACCTTGTGAAACCATTGTTTCAATCTCACTAGCTATTGCCATATCATCTTGAACATATTCATGATATGATTCTTGAGGATCGCTTACAGATGCAATTTAATTTTTATCCTCGAGGGATACAAAATTATCTTAGTCTATGCCAAATTGAATCTCATTTGACCAACACAACTCTTGATCATCCTCTATTGATAAATTCTCCTCTTCACTTAGATGTTCTTATTTTCCCTTCCATACAATAGGTCCTCCTTCAAAAATGGAGATGGTGGGAGTGAAAGAGGTTTGATTTGGTGGCATAGGAATATGGGAAATTATGGGATACTCTTTAATGGACTTCGGTTTTGAAAATTCACTAATAAGACTTTAAGATTGGAAGTAATAGTTTCATGTGAGAATTCTTTGAAAGGAGGGAAATAAACTTGTGTTAGATAATTTATGTCCTCCATTTTGTGAAAATGCATTTTTTGTACCTTAATATCCTTCATATCAAGCTCAAAAATTTATGTATTCACCTCAAGTAGCCTTGGACCATCAAGATATCAATATTCTCATGATATTTACCCGCCTCCCACCCCTAATCATGTTTCCAATCAGCCTGAAAAAAGTGTGTAAGAGATAAGACTTAACTTTAAGAAATAATGTATGTAAAGTGATAGAGAAGGGGAATACTATATGAATCAATAAGATATTTCATATTAATCCTATATACATCAACAAGAGATATAGTCATTATATAAATACAATGAGGCTACAAGGAAACAAATTCAATAGCTACCCATGAGAGTATAAATAATTAAGTCCAAAATGTGAAGTTGGAAATAAGAAGAACCTCTTGAACCTTGAAGAGATTCTAATTGGTTCAAGATTCTAAGTTTTAGGGCTCCTAATCCTATTAAATATCCTACTATTGTGCATACTTTCCACATTCTTCTTCAAGCCCCTCAATCAAGGAAGTTTTCAAGTTTCTCATCTACCCCTCCTATGCCAGTCCAAAATTGAGGGAGAAGGTTGTAGAATCCAAAACAAGAAATATTTAAAGTTTCTTGAGCCCCTCATATAATCCTTGAGTTTAATTTTTCAATGAAGATAAATTCATATAAAAATGTGAGAAGTTGATTGTTGAGTGGAAAAATAAGAATGAAGCATCCCTAACACAAGTTTATTTCCCTCCTTTCAAATAATTCTCAAATAAAACTATTAATTCCAAATCACAAAGTATTATTAATGCCTTTTCAATCCCAAAGCCAATTCAAGATCAACCCAGAATGCCTTATGTTCTTATGCCATCAAATAGAACCTCTTTCCCTCCCACCGTCTCCCTTTTTGAAGGACCTATTTTATGGAAGGCAAAAGAAGATCATTTAGGTGAAGAGGAGAATTTGTCAAGACAAGATGATCAAGAGTTGTGTTGGTCAAATGAGATTAAGTTTGTCATAGAAGAATATCATGTTGCATCCTTTAAGGAGCAAAATCATATAGCATATTACCCTCAAGGTAATGTTTAAGTTGAGGCATCCAATAAAATAATTTTAACATCTTCAAAAAGATTGTCAATGA
Organism: Torreya grandis; assembly: GCA_037957365.1. NCBI lineage: Eukaryota > Viridiplantae > Streptophyta > Pinopsida > Cupressales > Taxaceae > Torreya > Torreya grandis. Next base: position 3,181,225 of record JARHVA010000855.1, on the reverse strand, counting down.
TGTCGATCATGATTGGCACCTCCAGATATTCCCTACCATTTGGGCATACCATACCAGTCATTGTACCCCCACAAGAGCCACTCCATACTCACTTATTTATGGTACTGAATCCATCCTTCCCATTGAGGTTGAATTTGCTTCACTACACATCTTTTTCATGCATGTCCTAGATGATCATGACTATCGAGTAGCTCACCTACAAGAGCTAGATCTACTTGATGAAAAATGCATAGCTGCACTCAATAATCTTCAAGCATATCAGAACTGACTCAAAGGCCACTATAATTGACATGTTAAGTATAGAACATTTGAACTTTGTGATCTTGTTCTTAAATAAACCAAAAGAATACCATGACTGAGAAGAAGCATAAAGGGAAATTCAAACTAAGCTGGATAAGGCCTTTCATCATTACTGCAAATTTAGATCACGAGCAGATAGGTTTGCCACACTAGATGGAGATGAACTTCTATAGCTAATGAATATTATTCATCTCAAGCGATACTATGCTTGAGTGTTATGGTGAATTTTTTGTAAGGACTATTTTATCATTATTTTTCTTTATGAAAATACCATCCTTATATGTCCTCTTCACCGTATCTACTTTTTACTTCCATTCTATCGACCCAGTGTGTTCTAAAGCCTGGCTCATTTGACCTTGGTTTTTGCCAGTCATTACACATTTTCAGCATCAAGGTATTTGATCAATTTCATCAGTTAGTTCAATTACTTTAGACATAGATCATATTTTGGAATAGCATGATAGAAGTTCAGCAATTACATCCTTTGTTTGTTATTCCTTTCTTACCACTAGTCTTGCTACTAATTATAACCACCTTTGGTAAAATTAGTGCCATTAATCTATGTTGTTGTGTCCTAGTTATAACCACCTATGGTAAAATTAGGGGCAACATTAAGCCTTGATGTACCAACGTGCCACTTCCCATGTCATACTATGCCTTTTTACTAACTGTGCCTATTTTTGTTTGAATTGACTGCTACACTCATCGAGTTCCTCCACTATAAAGGTGGAACTAAAATGACTTAAGGTCCTACTCTGGGACTATGTAGGTAGCACTCAATACTTGTTGAGGTTAGCTTAGTCACCCTTTTCCCCATGCTCTCATTATTTTGTGAGCAAACTAAACCATGCTCTTACCATTTTTTGAGATCAAACCATTTAGTGTCTCATCATTCTTGATTGAGTTGAGGTACTTCAAAAAATTCCAAAAATATTTCAAAAAGCATTAGAAAAAAACAAAAACATTGACCACTTATTTGCCTTAAGGATTCTGGGAACCCTTATTAAGTTATAAGCAAATCACTTGTCATTTAGTTTCCCCATCCTTTTTGGCCTTTTTCTCCCACACCCTTGCCATTTTTCAAGACCATTCCTATTCTTCTATCATGTCCATTCTATTTTTTTCAACAATTATCACATTCTTCCCATTCCTTAGGATAACTACATTTGGCTTGAAGTTTTTTATTGGATATTACATCCATGGAACTATGTAGGTAGCATCCACTTGCCTATTGCATATGGAGACAGCTTAGCCACCCCCTTCCTTTTCTTCTATCCCCCCATTTTGTTTATTTGTTAAATTTGTCACCTATTTTATAGAGGCACTATTCATATCGTTTCTTTTGAGTGTTTCTTTGTTTGTTTCTTTATTGTTTTGTTTGTGTGTCTGTTTGTTTGCTTTCAGCACTATTGACTTGATTTAGAGTATGTGTATTCATTGGGTGATTCCTTGCCCATACTTATACTTGAATCCATCCATATTCATATGTTTACACTGTCATCATAGTTTCTATCATTGGTGCATTGTTTTTTATTGAGTATTGGATTATGGGAGTTAGTCCTTATGCATATTTTAGCCAAGTCCTTATGATGTTATACCATGATGCCTATCGACACATGCTAAAACAAACTTCAACTTCAAGAAGTCTATTCAATAATGGTGGCATCTCTTTGACATCCACATCTTGATTTAATCCCAATCATATTCCAAATAGAGTAATTAACCATGAAATAATTTCAACCTTTATTAGTTCAGATGAGCATCTCCCTATTAGTAGGTTATTCCAATCCATCATTACCCTCTATGTTTATTTATCATCCTTCTCGACCAAATTTATCATGTTTACCATAATCAGGGTCCAATGATTATAACCGCCTATGGGCAAATCATTGCACATTGTCCCACCTACATTTCTCAATAATTATAACCGCCTTTGGGAAAATTATTGTGTTGTCACCACTTTTTTTTTCTACCTATATAGGGGCATGTTATTATCTTGTTTGTCTATCCTAACTAGGGCAAATCCATCTTCTCAATGATTATAACCACCTTTGGGTAAATCATTGTGTTATCATACCACATTGCCACTATCAGGGTATAATGCTTCTAACCACCTTTGGGCAAACCATTGTGCACCATCCCACTTGCATTCTCAATGATTTTGACTACTTTTTTAGTCTCATTATGTTTTTCACCCCATCATCTTTCCTTTCTTTGGTATCCTTGCTTCGCTTCTTTCTTTTTGAGGGACCATTTGCCGACCTACTTGTGCTAATCATTCCCTTGAGGGGAAATCATATAGTTAGTTTATCATCATTACAATTGTAGGCATATAGGACATTTTCATTATTTGAGAAGACATTACTATGCTTATAACTTGCAACACCTTCCCAAATAAGGGCAAATTGTAGACACCTAAAACTGGCCATCGATAACCTCCAATCAGGGTTTTAGCTAATTTCTACCCAAAATGCACAATTTGGCCTAAAAACACTAAAACACACTAAATGATGTGAAACTGACATATTCAAGTGACAATTTTGGCTAGGGTATCCCTAAATGGGGTAATGAAATTTATGGGCTAGCTAACTTTGATCAGATCATTCTAAGTTTAAATGCTAATTTTGCACCTAGGTGCTTTGGATTGTTATTTCCTATCAAATCTGCATGAGACATGTGCCTTCGTTATTTTTTTAAAAATATCTTAAATGGGATAATGGATCCAATACATCTGACATCACCTTCTAATTCCAATCCAATCAAATTTTAGACCAATAACAAGGCATTCTGATCAATCTGAGTAATTTGTGCATAAAGTGCTTAATCATGCTTAAGAGCTAATTAACCTAAATCAGGGCATAATTAATAATTCCATGGAAACTTGTTTAATAATTTTTTTTGGAAATGAATATTGAATATTTGTATCATCAGGTGACCTCATTTCTTAGGAAGACATCTCTAGGCCATAAATGCCACAAATATCAAGATTCATGCCCTCCATGCCTCTTAATTGCGCCTTCTTCCAATTTCTTGATGAGGATAATTACAAACTTAATTACAAAAATTGAATTAATCCTAACCACACATCTCAATCTCAAGTGGATTATTCAGATTGATTCTAGACATTCTCAAAAATCTATAAATAGGAGGCCTTACCACATCATTTCTAATTCTGGATTATGCAAAGTTATAATGCTCAAATGGTTCTAAAAGCTTCATGAAACTAGTATTACTATGCCAAATTAATTCCAAGCTAAGCCAAGCCACAAGCTAAATGTGTCAAGGAGAGATGGAGGTAGCCAAGCTTCCATTGCCAAGGACTTCATGAACACAAGCTGAGCAAACCACCACTACAAAGGCATTTGGAACATCTAAGGAAGGTGAAGGAATTATTGTGTTTTATTCCTTACTTTTTAGTTGTGCTTGTCATTTTTTTTGTTAAATAAGCTCTCCCTAGTGTCTAGGCCTAGAGATGTTATGATATTATTGTGTTTATTTCATTATGTTTTCATTTTAGAATTAACACCATACTAACCATCCTCTCTTGAGTCAAATTCCTAGATCACATTTTCCAACTCATTGAAAACTAAGGCCTAGAAAACCAAATGATCCAAGATGTTTTTGTTGAACTAACCCTTGGTGATAATTTAACTTATGATGAATCACCTCTCAATCCTATACCTATTGTTGAGGAGTCTCACGCTGACAAGCTAGTCTTTGTTGAATCACTACTTAATGATTATAACTACCTTTGGGAAAATCATTACCTCGACCATATGCCTATTTTTCAAGGGCCTCCTTTTTATAATCCAATCTTTAAGTAGTTGTCTCTTGACCTTTTTCCCATCCTAGAGGAGTCCAACTCTGAAAAACTAGTTTTCATGGAGCCCATTATGCCATCACAGACTATTACTTGTCCAATATCAAGCATTTACAAGACATCATTATAAAAAAATACCCATCAGATGAATAATCATAATTAGAGTCAAGTTCTATTCTTAAAATGACATCAGATTTAGCATCAGAATTAGAATCAACATTAGTCTCAACATCAGATTTAGAGTCTATTGAGTTAGAATTAGATTCAAAAATAGAATAATTCATGATTGTTACAATATTAGCTATGCATGCCTCGTAGATCAATTTAAACACATTTATGATCCTTATATAATTTTTAAGGATGAGTACTTTAGATTCAACACAAGTTATCCAAGTATCTTCTACGAGGATTATGCAGCCTCTCCCCATTCCATTACTATTCCACAAGCCATTACCACCAACCAATATAGCCATTTCATTGACATTCTATCTTCTACAAGTGTCGATTGGGACCGATAGAATCACACTTTGTTGAACTGCATCCATGATGACATAGAAGCTAAAGAAGAACAAGGAGGCCAAGACCAAATTCATATAGTAGAAGAACACTCTCCTAGTGATATGTTTTTAGAGGCACTAGGGGACAATCAAAGTTCAAACTCAACATCTTCTATTAGAGATTTTTTGGAAGTACTAGAAGATAATCAAAATCAAAAGCCAATGTTCATTAGTGAAACTTTCTTGGAGGCACTATGGGATAATCAAGACAACTTCATTGGTGAAAACCTCATCGAGTAATTTATAGTTGAGCACAAAATTCCTTCACTTCTTGATGAAGATAATATCAAAGATCAAATCAAAATAGCTTCTAATATACAACCTAATCAAATGGTAACTACTCTCAAGATCAAACAATAGAAAAATATGGTGATCCTATCAAGAGAATGTTCAGAGGTCTTTGACCCTATCACATCCAAAGTTATGTCTAATATGGAATCAACAACATTATGTGTGATTGAACATCCTGATCTTCATTTTTTTCCCAACCATTACCCATTCTATTATTATTTACCATTCCATTTCATAATCAACCCTACCATTCATTATTTATCCCTTTTTACCATCCATGACCGCACTTTCCTTTAAAGAGGCTACAAAGATACCTTGCATCGATGTTTGAGTGAATCAAAATCAATGACCAATGAAGATTACAATAACATTCTTAGAATCCAGATCTGTAGTGGGTTCTTGACAAAGCAACTATTCTGACAAAGTGTTGCCTAGCAATTAACATGATTGATTATTTTGGTTGTGTCATTTACTAATTAAGACGTGCATTTCCACTTCAACAAGAACAATAGAATCATATTCCATCTACCATACCTAGGCCAAACACATCATGAACTAAAAATGATCACCCAGGCCAAAAACATGTACCATACCATACCATTTTATTTACCATATCCATTTTCCATTATCACATATTTTGCCATTCACTTCATACCACTTGGGGGAAACCCTCTTACCATTTTATCCAATCTAACAAAACCCATCATTATCCTAAATAAATACCATGCCATCTTACCATACCATTCCTATCTAGACCAAATCTTATTTTTAGTCATCCTACCTAATGCTACTCTGATCTTGGTTCCTTTGGTTCTTCCTACAATTTTTGTGAGGGAATTTTGATCTAATTTCAACAATCAATCCAATCTATGTTTATAATGATAGTCTATAAAAGTAGTGTGATATTTAATCTAGTATTATATCTTTTATTTTCCATCCTCTATAAAATTTGGTTTATGTGAGCTCGATTATAACTGCCTATGGGAAAATCAATGTTTCACTGGTCTTGATACTAATTATAACTACCTATGGGAAAATTAGTATAATTGACTTGATCTATTGAATCCTAGTTATAACTGTCTATGGGAAAACTAGGGGTAACACTTATTTATCATGCATTACCTCATCACCTTGCCATTATTTTTTTCATTTGATTGGCCATTTGTCAAATATGAGAACTTGTTATGACCTAGTTGGTTTTTTCTCACCTTTTGTGTGGATGGAATTACTATGACTTGACATCATTTCAGGACTATGTAGGTCATGCTCAATTTATGTTGAGGTCACCTTAGTCCCCCTAAGCCACACACTCACCATTTTTTGAGCAACCTAAGCCAAATGCTATCATTATTTTATGAGCAAGCATCTTATCATTCTTGATCAAGTTAAGATACCTCAAAATTCCAAAAAAAATCAAATATTTAAAAATACCAAAAACATTTATCCTATTTAAGCCTAGTCAGTTATCCTCAATTCACCCTACTAAGGCATGGTCATTATTAGGATGCTTTCTTTTGATTTTATTTTTAGGCTTTTTGTTTGTTTGTTTGTTTCAAAGTTGTTTGTTTATTTCAAAGTTGTTTGTTTGTTTGTGTGATTTCCATGTGTTTCTTTGTTTGTTTATTTTCTTTCCTATTTGTTTGCTTTCAACATTGTTGCCTCAACTCAGTCTATATGTATACATTAGGTGATTCCTTATGCACATTATTCTTGAGTCCATCCATATTTATATGTCAACATTTTCATCATGGTTTTATCATTGGTGTATTATTTTCAATTATTTATTGGATCGATAGTCAATCCTTACACATATTTTGGGATAGTATTCATAGTGGTCTATCATGATGCATAACGTCACATGCCACAACAAAAATTAGCTTCAAGAAGGTCTACATTCAATAGAGCCACATAATTTTCTCCTTGGTACCTTGTCAAATCCTCCCACACTTGATCAAATCAACCCATTGACCATTCTAGTTGTATTATTGCTAATAAGGATGAGCATCTCCTCGTTGGTAGGTATAACTAAATAATTTTTATTGATCAATGTTATTCTTCTATTCATATTTTTCATCACTTTATGCCCACTCATATTTAATCTATATTCTAGGTTATATCCTTGAGTTATGCTTGTTGATCAGCCCTAACTGGGGCACAATTATGTTTATAAAATAACCCAGGTCCCCTTAATGATTATAATCACCTATGGGAAAATCCTTATTTCAAATTTTATTCCTAATTATAACCACCTTTAGGCAAATAAATATCATTTTTAAATCAATGCATGCAAGCATTTTCTCATTTGGATTAATCTCAACCACTAGTTAATTCCACCTTTTTTTCTTGATTATTTTTTGAGGAACCATCTATCAACAAATGTGATGGCTACTCCCTCAAGGGGGCATCATCATAGGCTTCCCAAACACTCTTTGGAGATTTTTATTCAACCATTATCTTCTTTTTGGCATACAAGCCATTTCTCATTATTTTAGAAGACATTGCTTTGCCTATGGTTTGCAACATATTCTCAAATAGGGGCAAACTGTAGACACCTAAATCCATCCACGAATGACCATCAATCAGGGTTTTGACCAATTTCCACCAAAATACACAATTTGGCCTAAAAACACTAAAACACATTAAATTATTTGAAATTGATATATTCAAGTTTCGATTTTGGCCAAAGTATCATTAAATGAGGCAATGCAATTTATGAAACAACTAACTTTGATCAAATCATTTTGAGTCAAAATGCCAATTTTGCACCTAGGTACCCTTGATTGTTCTTTTTTATCAAATTTATTATATGAGACATATTCCTTTGTTATTTTACATTAACAACATCTTAAATGGGGCAATGGTTCCCATGCATCTAACATCAACTTCTTATTCCAATCTAGTTAAATTTCAAGCCAATAATTCCACATTTTAACCAATTTGATTAATTTATGCATAAATTACCAAGGTTTTGCATCAAAGTTGACTAATCATGTTTAAGGTTAATTAAAATAAATCAAGATCTTAAGTTAATTTTCCATGGAACTTTTTGAATATTTATTTTTATAAATTTATTGTCATTAATTGCATCATCAAATGACATCATCCTAAGGGGTGGCATCCACAAGCCATAAATGCCATAAATATCTAAATTAATGCCTCCCATGCCTCATTAAGACCCTCCATGCCTATTTAATTCCCATCTATCCCAAATATTGATGAGCCTATTTAAGAATTTTAATTACATAATTTAATTAATCCTTAGCCACACATCTTCATCTTGAGATGGATGGTTTAGGTTGATTCTAAACCGTTCCAAAAATCTATAAATAAGAGGCCTTGCTTATTGAATTTTAAGCTCTTTTATGCCAAAATTATAATTCCCAAATGCATTAAAATTATTGAATTTTAGTGTTATAATGCCCAAATATTGAGCCAAGCCAAAGCTAAACATGGTGCCAAGGAGAGATGGAGGTAGCCACACTTCATTGATGTAGACTTCATGAGTACAACTAAGAAAGCCACTACAATAAGCATTGTGGAAAATCCAAAGAAGGTGAAGGAAGGTATTTATTTCAAATTTTAGTTGTGTTTTCTATTTTTGTTTTGTTAACTAAGCTCCTCCTTTGAGATAGGCTTAGGGTGCTAGTTTAGTGTGTTTTTGATCGATTTGTTTTATTCACTAACAGAATACTAACCTCCCTTTATTGTAATACTATGTTCACATATTTATTTGCTCATAAATAATGGGGGGTGGATATGATTTTTCCTTCTTCATTGGTGTAGCATCCTAACTTCTCCTTTTATATATTGTGCTTGTTCTTTAGGTGTCTCTTCCTTGATTAATATTACTTCCCCCCAAGTAATTCTTCTTCCTATGGTATGGTTGGTAACGAATTGGTTATTAGATCTTTATTCTTTGGCCACATCACCCTCTGAGGATACTTAAGGTTAAGGCATGGCCATCCAATGTTCACAAAGGAATAATGATTGTTGTGTAGATGACTTTGGCTTTCCTTGCTTTGCTACCCTCTAATGGTAGGCATCTATGTTGCAACCTGAAACTACTAGTTCTTTATGTCATGTTCATATTTCAAAGTTAGCCCTATTTTTAGTTACCTATCTTTATGCTTATTATAGTATATGTTTATAAAATCTTGATGCTATTCACTTGTTTTAGAATCACTCTAGCTCAAATCATTCTTTGGCTCTGTAAATGCAAATGGGAGCAAAGGTAAAAAGTAAAAATGAGATTCCTTGTCATTTTAGAGCTCAAGGGAGTAACTTATATTTACTACCCACTTTCCTTTCATCCATAACTTCTTGTTATTAATGCACTTTTAATGGCCATCATTCTTAGACCATTTCTTCTCACCATAAATGATTTTAATGGTATTGTCTTGTCACAACGTTGTCATATTTATTTTAACTACTATTTCTCTCACATTAATGAAATGTCTTGTCCCACACTTTTTTTGTTAGTAGAATACAATTGTGCCCTATGCTTTTATTTGGAGTGAAATATATTTGTTTTGTTTAATTTGAATTTTCAAACTATTTGGTGGGAATACTTTATCTTAGGGCTATTTATCTTGTGCACCTTAAGTAACTTGTGCACCTTAAAACATGAATAAAAATACCTTTTACCCCACACTAAAATTATGTCATGGTCCTCTATGAAAATACAAATACAAAACTTAAGCTACTCTATATTAAAGAAATATTGCACACAACAAAGGTAGTGCTTTTATTTAAAAATGGAAATCCTAGACTAATGGCATAAGCCTTATTGTTACAAAATCTAAACTATTCAGAGGGGAAATACGGCCGTAGCCATCTTCTATTGTAATGCCTAGAAAAAAATTGGTCATCCAACCTTTATAATAGATAAGCATCGATAGGTTGAATGTTATGAATTACAAAGGGACCATTCTAGTGAATTTGAAGTTTTTTAGAATGGTGCATAAACTTGGAGTCGTAGAGCAAGACTTTTATCTCAGGGATGAATATTTTATGCTTGATGTATCAATCATGCCATGCCTTTTGTTCAAGTTTCTTGACATATTGACTCTAATGATCAATGAAATAGGCTTCATCTAGATGTAACAAAGTATCCAAGCTTGAATTCAAAGATGACTCCTCATCTAATTGTCTAATACACTTAATATGAAGAGATGGTACCAAGAATTCAAATAGTAGAACTGCCTCTTTACCATATACCAAATTGAATGATGTATTCTTATTCAGGTGCTTATAATTTTCTTGTTAAGCTCAAAGTACAATAGTTAATCTATCATCCCAATCATTTCATCTAATATTACAAATTTTCATCAGTGTTATGCCTATGATTTTATTGAATGCCTCGACAGTTCCATTAGCCTAGATGCAATAAGGTGTTATTTTGTGATGACCAATCATGAACTCAACAAGTAAGATGCAAATATTTTCATTTAGTAAATGGGTACCAAGATCATTAATAAAACTTAATGGACATCCAAATCATGTTATGATATATTCCCAAATGAAGCACGCAATAGTAGTAACACTACAATCTACTATCGGCACAACTTCAGCCTAGTGTGTGAGATAATAAGTTGTTGTAATGATATAATGAGAACCTATTCAATCATATAGCTAGATTTATGGGGCCCACAAAATCAATGGCCTACTTTTAAAATGGTTCTTAATATAGAATTGAACATAAAGGTATAGCATCCTAATGATTTGGTTTTCCTATGGGCTGATAAATATCACACTTCATAACATATATCTTTGTGTCTTGAAAAAGGTTAGACCACCATAATTTGACCAGTATAACCTTACATATGGTAGCCTCTCTATTATAATATCCACCTCCAATGCCCTCATGAACTTCTTAAAGTACTTCAGAGTGCTTATGTTTCATGACACAATACCAAAGAATTTTATCTCAGCCAAGCTTTTAGAGGTCCCCTCTGACGAGTTGAAAGGGGGTGATACAAACCATGATTTATTTCTTGGCTTCAGAGGTCAAATAGTTAGGCATTGAGCCAATAGTTAGAAAAGCTACAATATCTTCCAACTCCTCAGGTACATGAGAAACATAAAATAGTTGAAAATTGTGCAAGTCATCTTCAATAGTATGCAGTGGTTTTATGGAATCAATTCAAGAGAGGTGATTAGGGCCACAATTAGTTTTCCCTAGTTTGACCATGATAAAGAATTGAATTTCTTGAAAAAACACTATCTAATAGAAGATACATCCATGCAACACAGGTTTGTTTAGGACATACTTTAAAGCTTCATGATCTATATATAATACAATAGGATTTGCCATCAATTATTGTCAAAATTTTAGTAGAGCATAAACCATTGATAACATTTCATGCTCTGTGGTGGTGTAATTCCACTCAGTTGGAGTAAATTTCCTACTAGTAAAATAGATAGGGTGACCAAGGTGACCTTCATGTGGCTGTGTAAAGATTTCACCAACTGCTATTCTAGAAGCATCAACATGGACATGAAATGGTTTTGTCTAATCAGGGAACTATAAAATTAGAGTGGTAACCTACTTATCCTTTAAGGCCTCAAAGGATTCTTGGTAGGAGCAAGTCTAGATGAATTGCTTGTTATGTTTTAAGATTTCATCTAGAGGCATGGTAATCTTTACATCCACTAATGAATTTCTTATAATAACCTATGTGTCTTAGAAAGGTGTAGACTTCATGCTGAGATCTAGGCACTAAGAGGTGAAAGATTACAAATACTTTTACCAGGTCTACCAAAAGTCCATCCTTACAAATAATATGTCTTATAATAACACCAAAGGTGTAGTAAAAAGACATTTTTTTAGATTCAGTGATATTTTTAGGACTCAAAAATGCTCAAGCATGAGCCATATATTAGAGCAATGGTCCCTAACCAAGCCATAGATTGTCTAGTCATTTAAGTAGACTTGAAGAAATTTATGGATGAAATATTTAAAGGCCTCAACAACTATATGTGAAAACACAAGTGTATTATTTAACCTAAATAACATGGTAGTATATTTGAAGGATCCCCATTCAGTAGCAAATCTAGTTTTAGGCCGATCCTTTTTGGTGATCTAGACCTGATGGTACCCTAAGAATACATCTTTGAAGGTATAAATTTCACACCCAATGACACCTTCAAGTATTTATTCTATGAAAGGTTTTGGAAAGGGATCAATAATGCAAGATGCATTAAGTATCTAGTAATCAATGCAAATTCTAATGTATCCATCTTTCTTTATACTTATCACCATGGTACTAACCCACTTGAATTCATCAATTGGGAAGATCACTCTGGTGCACATCATATTATTAATTTATTCCTTTATGCACACTCATATACTTGGATTCATCCTATATGGCCTTTTCCTAACTGGTTGAGAAATATCAACTAGTTTAATATGCATCTTGCCTAAAGATAGATGAACACCTTTCATCTCACTATAGCTTATTAGAAATACATCTTAGTATTCTTTTAATAATTCAAGTATCTTTGAAACTTCTATGTTATTCTAGTAACTACCTATAGTATCTATTTGTGGTTCTTCTCTATATTGATGTTGTGTTGGATAGTTTGAATTGGATCAGAATAAGGATTGTCTACATCGACACCAATATCATGAATAGTTCATGAGCCATAATCTATAGGGACCTCCATATGATTTTCTAATAAGTCAAGTGGGTCAAAATGTTCTCCTTCATCTATCTGAAACAATAGTTTATGTTTCCCTAGGAGTATCTCTTTATGTCAATCCTGATCAAAAATTGGTTTTGACATGGGAACAAGTTTTGTAAATGGATCATTGAAGAGAACTAGACCATCTTTTGGGATATTATGGATATATCATAGATGATCTTCAATGGGACTAGGGTAACCAACCACTACTTTGTGCATGGCTTGGAGATTGAGGCATAAGTCCACTCTCAAAGTTGAGTAAGATAATGTCAAGTTCATGTTTTCTTACAATAGATGCCAAAAATGGGTACCCATATGTCACTCTTCATGAACATACCATGACCTCACCCATTTTTTAAAATATATATAAAAATCATGTACCCATAGGTACTCTAGAAAGAAATACTCTTCAACTTTCCACATGGATTCACAAGCCTCTATATGGGGTTGAAGTGCTCATACTCTGCTATAACTAATTGCTCCCCTGACTCGATTGTCATGATGAAACCAACGATGAAAATTAGAGTTCACTTGACCCTAATGGAGAAGTTGATCCTTACAGGTTCACCACCACCTTATAGTGGTACCATCAATAAGGTGGACTAATGATCTATACAATCATTGTCAGAGTTATAAAAGTCTTAAAGCCACTAGACAAAGTCACAAACATCCATTTATCTATGAAACCGATGAGCTTCAGCAAGTATTTTTAACTATGCATCTATAATTTGTCCTCTCATGACTTGGCCAACAATAAGGTGAAATAACCTATTGTGTTTATGATACTAGTGGGGAATGTTCTATTGACTATTTATAGCACTGCACACTCTTCTAGTGAGGTCATAGTCACCATGGGCCTAGCAATTACAATCATTAATTTTAGTATCAGAAAGGGACTGAGTGTCCATCCATCAAAGGATGTCATTATTAATAGGATCATGTTGCTCACCACCTCTATATGTGACATTATAAATGTGGTTAATATCATCTTTCACATTAATAGGTTCTATATATGGAGGCCCATGTGCTTAATCTAATGGAATCATATGTGTTGATCAATATTCTCAAAATTGATATAACACTTTTTGAAACTTAAGTATATATTATTTTCATAACAATAGGGTAGCCCTAATATAGTTGGAAAATCAACTACCTCATCTAACTCGAGAACCTCAAAATCAGCTTTAAAAGGCACTCCAAGGATATCCACCATTGCATTCTTAAGGACACCAATTGATAGAGCATGAGTTTTATTAGCCATAATCAATACATGTGGTGATGTTTTTAATACCAAACTAGCCATTTTACACCATGCATCCTTGGTGAGGATGTTAATCTCAATGTCAGTATCAACTAAAATGTCCTGAATCACCCAATTGTCGATGACAACATTCACTAACATTTCTTTATCCTCTTGAGAGCTAGGATGAATAGGGGTATCTTAATTCCAAGCATAATTTAATCAATGATCTTAAATTTATAAATTCAATTAATGTTGACATTATTAATGCTTTTACTTGACTCTTAAGCCAAATACTTAATTATGGGACAATGTCTTCATCTAGCATATGCTGGCAGATCTCTTAAAAATTGTATTGTGCCAAGTTTTGAGGATCTATTTCCTTTTACATATCAACACATTACATTTCTTCTTATTCCTTAAGAAAATTAATTTCTCCCTATATTTATCATACTAACATCATAGTGTCTTAGAATACATCCTTCTATTGTTGGGCATCAGGATACTTCCTTGCATGAGGCTCTTCATGCTATACCTTCTCAATAGGAGTAGATGTAGAATGAGATTATCCACCACTATGCATCATGATATTCATGTTATCACTTGGATTTTCACCCTTTGAGGAGATGTCTCAGCACTCTTCATCCAAGTGGCATAATTAAAACACCTCTAGGTTATGGGTAGCCTAAGAATGAGGTGGATCTCTAGATAGGGCTAGCTCCTTTGATGTACCACTTGTAAATCAAGACTAAACCTATAATTTTAAGGAAAAGGGAGAGATAAAACTGAAATTAAACTATCCTAAAGGTGGTGATACAATAAATTTATTGATGACTACCAACCAGTTGCATGTCACACATGAGACCAAGAGACTAACTAACCATACACTTCTCTAATCTGAATCTTCTCACATCAGTATTTAATTATGAGATTGTGATGAATGCTTAGGCTAGGAGGAATATACAAGAGGCCTATAATGACACTATTTAAATATACTAACTCATTCAACCTTAACACATCATAAAACACTTCACATGACCTACAAGAAGAAGCTTTCCAATTTCAAATAGGTGGGAGAATGAAACAACAATGCTAAGGAAACAATAGTCATCACTAAGAAAGGTTAATCATTCAAGTGAACACACTATTGATAGTCATAAAAGAGGTAAAAATCATTTGTCTTCATTGATCCATGGTATGCAAATGAGCAGGGCTTCACTATACTTAGGTGGAGCATATTTTATAAAGGTCAAAATGGCTAGTTCTTATAGAACTTAAAAGAGAGAAGATAAGAGAGAATTTCAAAGGTTACAAGGACACTTGTCAAGATAATTAAATGAGTTACATGTTCATAAGGAGATAATGTGAAACTAATCATGCAAATTTAGGAAGAACAAGTATCACCCCAAGTCATAAAAATCTTGAAATGTGGCAAAGGAGTTCTCATTCTGCACAAAAAATTTCCCTTCATCATTCACCCCTGATGGAACGTCCCAAAACTAACTAGGGATATGTCTAATGATTGAAATGAGAGGGAAGGTTTTCATACATGATTATCCATGCATTAGTTGCATTCCTAGTCATATGAAATTTTCTGTAAGTGAGCCATCACTACCTATGATTAAAAAAACTCCTCTTTCACACACCTTGCACACTTGGATTCCAAGAAGACATCAGTTTTCCATGAAAATTTATATAAGGGAGTGGATGAAACTTGGAAAGACTATCCATGGCCTTAGACTTCTTAGGTAGACCTTAAAAATCCATCCACTTAAAGTTCTCACCCTTCTCACTATCATGTTCACTATGCTAGTTCTGATTGGTTGAGATGAGAGATCTTCTAGGAACACTTAAGAGTTTTTCCAAGGCATTAAATGGACATGGGGAGTTATCTTAAGTCCCAAGATTCCTTCCAAATTTGATTTCATTTCTTGAAACCTCCTAGAATCTACACAATATTCAAAATAGTAAAAAAATACCCTATTTTATACTCCATCTATATAATTCTATATAGTACAAAAGGGTGGAGAGGAGATTAAGATATTCTTCTGCAAGGTTCAAATATTTTTCTAGGTAAGCTATGCCATTTTGGTACATTATCTCTTTCATTTTCCACATTGGGTCTAGACTAAGGGTTTTAGATAGTTTAATCCCTTAATTCATAAAGATGGAATGTTGGACAGGGAAAATAATGTCACAAAATGGTTATTTATGACCTTATCCAACTCATCCTATCCATTTTAGTCTCCATGCAAAGCATTCAAGTAGATATGAGCTTCAAAATTTGTCCACTCGAACTCTCTTCTCCATTTCCTATAGGCCTGAGTTGGTTCTAAGCCAAAAGTGTCTCTATATGTGGTTATACTACAATATTAAAGATTTAAAACCTATGTTATTATCCCATAAACATGTTCCAATAGGTTATAATTCATATCTAAGTTTAGAAGTGTGACTTCCCATTTGAACACTAGGATAAAACCCTACCTTTTAGGCTTGACTATAACCTTTGTGGTCTAGACCACCTTGTTGAATTTAATCCTTCTATGATTGGTTTTCCATGATGTCCTAAATGTTTTCCAACTTTCCACAACTTCTTACAAGGTTCTTTTAGTTTTTTGTCCACTCTTTTGTCCTCATTTTCCAAAACCTGCCAGTTTGTGCATAAGGGAGTGCCATCTGTCTAAGACAAAACAAAGGGAACTCCCCTATTTTATAAGAAAATAATGAATATTAAATGATATTATCCAATCCATTAACATTTTTTTTTCTAATTTTGAGTTCTTGTTCAGGACATTTGACCTCCAAACTTATTCAAATTCCAAGGCAGAGTGTTTGAAGGCAAACCTTGTGCTAGAATTCTACCTTGTGGACTATGTTCATGCATCCTCAAAGGTATCTTTATATTTGTTTACCATAATTAAGGATTATCTAGATAATTAAAATCATAATGAGGATGTTATATGTCTACCCATCACTTTAAGCTTCCATGTACCTTTCCATACACCTTGCCTAGCTCAGACTAAGTGTCACTTATGCCTTTATTTCTCACTTTAGATGGGTACCTCTAGGTTGCTTTCTCTCTAAAAATTAGGTCATATAAACTATGAGAACCATCTAAGTATTTTATTAATAATTTCAAATCCTCTTACATATATAAATTTGAGTGATTCCCTGCTTATGTTCTTGTTGTGGGTGGCATAAAAGCTAACAGTTAGTTGTAGGTCAACTTCTTAGGAGAGAAAAACTTGTAGGTGAGTATGGGACCTAAAACACAATATTTCACTTAATTTTTATGATCCTTTAGATCATAAATTCTATTTTAAATTACTGTAAACATTTTATCATGAAATAATGGTTATGACTATCAACTTGGAGTGCAAGGTCACTCAAAACTTCCAATAATGTAGATGTCAATGAAGGGAATTGGTGATCAAATGAAAACTTTGAGGTCTCTAAAAATTAGTTTCCACTAATATTCTACATTTAAAACTTTGAAAATTCATTTTCCAATGTGTATAATACAATTTTTAATCACCAAGATGCATCAAAGCCTTTGATAACCCTATTATAAGATATCAATAAAATGCCAAGGTGATATATTCTATGTTTTTAGGAATTTGATCCCTAAACCTAAAGAATTATCCTTGGAAATGTTTCTCATAGTTTTATTACCACCCTATCACCTCACATAGGTATTTTATGATCTACATAACACGTTATGACTTCAAAAAGAGTTTCAACATGTGCTTCAACACTCCATACAAGTACTCTCAGTCCTCCGTTAAGTGCTTTTGGGGAAAAAAATCCCTAAAATCAGTCATTGAATCCTTGAACATGGTTTACAATTTTAATTTGTAAATCCATCCTTTAAAATATGTCTATCATGTCAAAAAATTATAATAGGACTTAAAAAATAGTTCCTTCTTATCCAATATTCTCCATACAAGTTCCTCTATACTTATGCCAATGCCACCTGTAGATGCATATTTCATATATAGGTAGCGAGTACAAATTTAGATAAAATGAAAGATGTGTACTCTTGTGATCAATTCAAATACATCACCAAGAGTTAAAATTCACTCTTATAATTCTATAATATTTTAAAAACTATCAAAGTTCCTATCTCATCATGATGTCATCTTGAGAGTCTCCTATAGGTCAGTATGAGATGTATATAGGCAATGAATATGAAATGACCCCTATACTAAGGAAACTACCTTCATAATCACTGAATATCTTCCTAAATGTATATACATGGAAAATCATGATGTTTCAGATCTCCAAACAAAGTTCACACACTTCATTTTGATGGTTTCACTTCCTATAGATGCTTGAAGGTGTATCTCTTTGTTGTATGACTATGTGTGTGACTTGTTCACTAGCACAATCTCTTCTTCTTGACAAGTGAAGGTTTATAATTTATGTACCTAGTATGAGAGTGTGTTCCACATATTTATACTCTCATTACACTTCCATGAATCATTCTCAATAGATTCTATACACATGATTTCATATGACTGCAAGTGAGAATAAATAAGGAATTGACTGTGAGTAGCAAGACTGAAAGTTGATCAAAGCATGGTGTGATGAAACCAATCATGGAAAGAGAGAAATATTATGAAATTCATACATGTGAAACATCATATTCCATCTACATTATACCTCTACATATAACCAACATTCTATAAACAAGGGAAACTTTAATTGAGACCTCACATGGTGACACCTTCCTGCAACATGAGATGACTTGCTCATAAAAACACCATGAAACATGAAACCAAGAATTAAGAGAATTTGAGAAGATACCCAACATCCTCTAGAGTCAACATCACTAACTAGATTGTACATACATATCCATAAAAGAGCAAAACCTATAGGGTATAGGAAATAGTGAGTAGAAAAACATAATCAACTTGTTAGAGATGGTTCGTAAAGAATGGTTGACCAATCCTTAAAATCCTATTATTTTAATGAATCTCTCTGAGTTTAGTTTCACCTCCCAAATGTGTTTGACCTGGAAATTTTCCAACTGTTCATACCAAGCATAAACCTACCGATCACTTTTGTTTGTCTATAAGGGTGAATAAGGAATAGAATAATTTTGGACCTTTTTTAGCACTTATAAAGCATGTAAATCATGGAAATGAATATGTGGAATCTAAATATTCATATTAAAACCTTATCCCATGTGTCAAACTTTCTCATGGGTTGTACAAGTGTTAAACTCCTCTTTTTCAATTGATTTCTTGATCTTCAATTAGATAACCTACAAGTTTCAAATGGGAATAACATTACTGATAGGGAATCTAACTTCTTAGACATTTTAAAGGAGACTAATAAACTTGGACACCTTTAAAACCATGGCACTTTCATTTATGACCCCTAAAATGAATCTAAAAGACATAAGCATTAAAATGACTAATGACCAAAGCTAATAAGGCATCAAATTACATCAAATGGACTTATATCATACCCTATGACAAAATATTAGACCCTTAAAACATATAAAAATCAATTTTTTACCTATATGGGTCCCAATTTGACCTATAGGATCAAATTTGGTCAACAAATTGGTGACTCATGGGGGTAGTATGCCTGGAAAGATCAATAGCCTTATTAATCCATTGGGCTTAGGGAGTTATTTGAAGTCTAAGACAAAGAAGAAGACCTAACACTTGACAAAAATACTTTACCAAGATAAGACAACTAATTACCTCAACCACACAAAACAAAGGACACACACGAAGCAAAGCAAACACACTAACAAGACACACACTTGTGCTCAAAGCACTTAGGGAAAATAGAAAGAAAATAACTATGCACAACTAGAAATTAAGCATAATTACTTTCCATGATCAAAAGGAAAGTTCCTTGAATCTTCTTCCTCATGATATGAATAATAATATCAAGCATGTTTCACCTTGGATTGAATTCTTGGTAGATCATACCTATTTCTTGACACTTCACTTGATTTTCTCTCAAGTAGATCATCCTTAAATAGGTCTCCAATGTAAATTTATTCCTATTGAATTTGTATACACACCTCATACTGCTGCCCACTCTTCATCTCATGTTCAACTTGTATCTTCTTGGTAGGCATGGCTTCAAGAGGAGTAGTTTCTTGTTCCTTGGAAGATTGAGGCCGATAGGAGATTATTCCATCCTTCAAAAGCTGATGTGTTTCTCCCAACTAGTTAAGAAGATGATAAAACATTTAGATGATCTCAAATATATCACCATGGGATGCATATGTCTCTTGAAAGGACAAGCTTGAAAATTTGTTTCTTATTTGCATACTCACTTGAGTGTCAACGTTGCCTTTTCCATTTTTATCTAGATTATAGCCTCCTTAAAGAGGAGTATAAACTTCTCCAATAATTAAAAAAAAAGTCATCCCAAGGCTGATTAGAGACTTTTTCTTTACCATCCATGATATCTTGGATAGTGGAAGAACCAATGATGATCTCCTCTTCTTTGGCAAAAGGAAAACATTATTCAATATCAACATAATCAATAAATTCAACACAAGAAATCACCTCTTCTTCAGCATTTAGAACCTCTTGAGGGATCTCAAGTTGTATCTCAACTATTTTAACCTGAATTTGCTTCTCAAGGACTGAAAGATCCTCAATTTCTTTCTCCTTCTTGGTGATGCCAATGCTAGGCATTTTGTAATTAGGTGACCTAGTCTAATGAGGCTACTAAGGAGTTATGTTTTCTTCAAGTAAAATTTTTGAATTCTTATCAACCAATTTCTCCAATTTAGGTTCCCACACCATAGGTCCATCAAGTAAAAGGGTGATAGGGTGAGTACAAGATGAACTAGATGGTGGAGATGGAACATAGACCTCAAAATAATATTGAGAATGAATTGTAAGGGATTATTTTAGGAGTTATTGAGGAAGGGGAGGCAAACCTTGGGCTAAAATAGCTTGGTTTTTTTCCTTCCATTTGAAAATAAATTAATTTACATCTTATTCAACTTTAGCACTCTCTTGAGGAAGGTTAGATGGGGTGTGTTTAGGCATAGGATCTTCTTTTGGCTCTAAACCTTCTACCAAACCTTGACTTAGCAATTTCATTCTCAAATATAACTCTTTAATTTGCTTAGCTAGGTTCTCTTGAAAAGCCTTTCTTGAAGTTAATAGGCATCATCATGAGGATAAGGATAACAAGAGGGCTAACATGGAAAATAAGAGGTCTCTTAAGGAAAGGTGGGAGGGACTTACATAGGATCAAGCTCTTTCTCAACTTCACACTCTTTATCAAGGCTTTTAACCTCTTTCTTTCCCCATGATTCTACTACCTCATTCCAGCTTAGGATGTTAGGATTATGAGTATCTTCTTGAGGTAAAGATGCAATTTAAGGAGTGGATGAAGGTTCAAGAAACTTGGGATCTCTTTAGGCTTTGATTCTCCACCTTGTCTCCAACTTGGAATCTCATATCTAGAGGTCTCTTCTTGAGGTAAGGATGTAATAGAAGAGAGAAATAAGGGATTAAATTTATCTTCCTTTGCTAATGATATGGATCACTGCATTTACTTATTGGCTAACTTAATTTTCCTATCAATATTTTCTTCAAAAACAAGGTTTGTCTTTCCAACTCTCTCTTCCAGCTAATTAGGAAAAAGATGACTTTGACAAGCTTGATTAGGTTCATAAGTTGGGGTCAAGTAGGACTATTACCAATCTTGGGAAGGTGGATATAAGGGATTATAAACTTGGTGAGGTTGTTCCTCATAAATTCTTAGCCTGTCTTATAAGGATTTAATTAGGCCACCCACATCTAGAATCTCATTTATGATCCTTTGCTAATTTGCTCTCTCAATAGGTGCCCACTCTCTTTTAACCATCTCTAATTCATCTCTCACATTATGAATAAGATTACTAGGAATATCTTAACCATGTCCCCTTAGTGTGTCAATCTCTATCATGTACCACTCATAGTGCAAGAGAGTTTGCTTGAAGGTTTAAATAGACTTATTTGAGAAACTAGGTTGACTAGGAGAAGTAAGATATTAAGAAGGCTGGTTATAAGAATGATATACTTCATGACAAGGTTGATAAGGGTCATATTGGAGCTGGTAAGGATCATGACAAGGCTGACAAGAATCATATAAAGGCTGATGAGTAATGCCATAAGATTGATATACCTCACAAACTTGTGTAAAACAATACTCAACATCAAAATTATCCATGAATCTTCATTGGGAAGCAAGGAAATAAATAAAAATGTTACCAACAACATTCAAAAGGAAAACTTGGGCTATTTGACCAGTTGATGTAACTTCAGAGTCACCATTGATGCTTGGATAGATGCCCTCAAAGGCTAATGTGTTGTAAGATAACACCAAAAATATTTCAAAGTCTTAGATAATAAGTCCCATCGAGTATGTCAGTTATTGTTGTCACTTGGATTTGTACCCTTTGAGAATATGTCTCATCTCTCCTCATCCAAGTGGCATAATTGAAACACCTCTAGGCTATGGGTAGCCTAATAATGAGGTGGATCTCTAGACAGGGCTAGCTTCCTTAATGTACCACTTGTAGATCACTATTACACCTATACTTGTAAGGAAAAGGGGGAAATAAAAATGAAAGTAAACTATACTAGAAGAGTTGATACACCAAATTTATTGATGACTACCAACTACATGTCACACACAAGACCAAGAGACTAACTAAATATACACTTCTCTAATATGAATCTTCTCACATCAATATTGAATTATGAGGTTTTGATGAATGCTTAGGCTAAGAGGACTAAAAAAAAGGCCTAGAATGGAACTATTTGAATATACTAACTGACTCAAACTTGACACATCATAAAACACTTCACATGACCTGCAAGAAGAATCTTTCCAATTGCAAATAGGTGGGACAATGAAACAACAATGCTAAAGAAACAATAATCATCACTAAGAAAGATCAATAATCCAAGTGAACATACTATGAATAGTCATAGAAGAGGTAAAAATAAAATGTATTCATTGATCCATGGTATGCAAATGAGCAGGGCTTCACCATACTCAAGTGGAACATATTTTATAAAGGCCAAAATGGCTAGTTCTTATAGAACTTGAAAGAGAGAAGTTCAAAGGTCATAAGGACACTTTTAAAGATATTAAAATGAGTTACATGTGCATGAGGAGGTAATGTGAAACTAATCATGCAAATTTAGGAATCACAAGTTTCATCCCAAGTCATGAAACTCTTGAAATGTGGCGTAGGAGTTCTCATTTTGCACAAGAAAATTGTCTTCATCATTCACCCCTGTTGGAACGTCCCAAAACTAGCTAGGGATAGGTCTAATTATTGGAATGAAAGGGAATTATTTTATACATGCTTCTCCATGTATTTTTTTTCATTTTTAGTCATCTAGAATCTTTTGAAAGTGAGCCATCACTACCTGCAGTCAAAGAAACTCCTCTTTCACACACCTTGCACACTTGGCTTCCAAAAAGGCATCAATTTTCAATGAAAATTTGTAAAAAATAGTGTATGACACTTATAAATTCTCTCCATGGCTGTAGACTACTCAAGTAGACATTAAAAATCCATCCACTTGAAGTTCTCACCCTTCTCACTATCATGTTCACTATGCCAGTTTTGACTGGCTAAGATGAGATATCTTGTAGGAACACTTAGGATTTTTTCCAAGGAATTAAATGGAAATGGGGAGTTATTTTAAGTCCCAATATTCCTTCCAAATTTTACTTCATTTCTCAAAACCTCTTTAAACCTACATAATGCACAAAATAATAAAAAATACCCTATTTTGTACTCCATCCGTACAATTCCATATAATACAAAAGGGTAGGGAGGAGCCTGAGAGAGTCTTCTACAAGGTTCAAACATTTTTTTGGGAAAACTATGCCATTTTGGTGAATTATCTCTTTTATTTTCCACATTAGGTCTAGACTAAGGGTTTAAGAGGGTTTTAGATAGTTTAAGCCCTTAATATTTATTCATAAATATGGAACATTGGATAGGGAAACTAATGCCACAAAATATTTTTTTATGACCTTATACAAATCATCCTATCCCCTTAAGTCTTCATGCAAATCATTCAAGTAGATATGAGCTTCCAAATTTGTCCACTCGAACTCTCTTCTCCATGTCCTATAGGCCTAAGTTGGTTTTAAGCCAAAAGTAGCTCTCTATGTGGTTTATTTGAAATATGAAATATTTAAAACCTATTTTATGGTCCAATAAACATGATCCAATAGGTTATAATTCATATTTAAGGTTAGAAGTGTAAGTGACTTCCCATTTGGACACTAAGACAAAACCCTACCTTTTAGGCTTGACTGTAACCTTTGTGGTCTAAACCACCTTGTTGAATTTACTCCTTATGTGATTGGTTTTCCATGATTTCCTATATGTTTTATAACTTTCCACACCTTCTTAAAATGTTATTTTAGTTTTTGGTCCACTCTTTTGTCCTCATTTTCCAAAACTTGCCAGTTTGTGCATAAAGCGAGTGCGCTTTATCTGAGATAAAACATAGGGCACTCTCTTATTTTATCAGATAATAATGAATATTTTAGTATATTATCCAATAATTTAATATGTTATATACCAATTTTGAGTTATTTTTTAGGTCATTTTACCTCCAAACTTCTTCAAATTCCAAGGCAGACTGTATACTAAAATTCTACCTTGTGGACTGTGTTCATGCATCCTCAAAGGTATCTTTATATTTGTTTTCCATTAATAAGGCTTATCTAAATAATGAGGATGTTATAATTCTTCCCATCACTTCAACCTTCCATGTACCTTTCCATACACCTTGCCTAGCTAAGACTGAGTGTCACTTTTGCCTATATTTCTTGCTTTAGAGGGGTACCTATAGGTTGTTTTCTCTCTGAATCTTATGTCATATAAATTTTAGGAACAATCTGAGGCTTTTATGAATAATTTTTAATCCTCTTCCATATATATATATGTGAGTGTTTCCCTACTTAAGTTCTTATTATGTGTGGCATAGAAGCTAATAATTAGCTATAGGTCAACTTCTTAGGAGAGAGAAACCTATAGGTGAGTATAGGACCTAAAACACAATATGGCACTTCATTTTGATGATAATTTAGATCATAAATACTCTTTTCACTACCTTGAAACATTTTATCGTGAAATCATGGTTAGGAATATCAATGTGGAGTGCAAGGTCACTCAAAACTTCCAATCTTGTAGATGTAAATGAAAGGAATTAGTGATCAAATGACAACTTTGAGGTCTCCAACAATTAGTTTCCACTAATATTCTACCTTTAAAATTTTCAAATTCCTTCTCCAATGTCGAGACTATAAGTTTTGATCACCAAGATGCATCAAAGCCTTTGATAACTTGTTATAAGATATCAATAAAATGTCAAGGTGTTATGTTCTATGTTTTTAGGAATTTGATCCCTAAACCTACAGAATTATCCTTGGAAAGGTTTCCCATAGTTTGATTACCACCTTAGCACCTCACATATGTCTTTTATGATCTAAATAACATGTTATGACTTTAATGAGAGTTTCAATATGTGATTCAACACTCCATACAAGTAATCTTAGTCCTATGTTAAGTGCTTTTGGGTAAAAAATCCCTGAACTCAATCTTTGAATCATTGAACATAATTTCCAACTTCCATTTGTCAATCCATCCTTTCAAATAGGTCTGTCATGTCAAAATTTCATGCTAGGACTTTATAAAGAGTTCCTTCTTGTCCAATATTCTTTGTATAAGTGCCTCTATACCTTTACTAATGCCACCTATAGGTGCATATTTCATATACGGGCAGTGAGTGCAAATTTAGACAATATGCAAGATGTGTGCTCTTGTGATCAATTAAAAGCCCTCACTAAGTGTTCAAATGCACTCCTAACATTCTAAAAGATTTAAAAAACTATCAAATCCCCTATCTCATCATGACATCATCTTGAGAGTCTCATATAGGTGTGTATGAGTTGTATGCAGGCAATGAACATGAAATGATCCTCGTACCAAGAAAACTACCTTCATAATAACTTGATATATTCCTCACTATATCTACATGGAAAATTATCATGTTTCAAATCTCTAGGAAAGTTCACACACTTCATTTTGATTGCTTTACTTCTTATAGGTGTTTAAAGGTGTATCTCTCTATTGTATGACTATGTGTATGACTTGTTAACTATCAGAGTCTCTTCTTCTTGACAAGTGAGTGTTTATAATTGATGTCCTTAGTATGAGAGTGTGTTCCACATATTGATAATCTCATTACACTTCCCTGAATCATGATTAATAGGCTCTGTACACATGATTTCCTATGACTGCAAGTGAGAATAAGCAAGGAATTGACTGAGTAACAAGATTGAAAGTTGATCAAAGCATGGTATGATGAAACAAATCATAAAAAGAGAGAATTATTATGGTATTGAGACATGTGAAACATCATATTCCATCTACATGAGACCTATGCAAAGAACCAACAATATGCAAACAAGGGAAACTTTGACTGAGACCTCAAATGGTGACACCTTCCTACAACATGAGATGAATTCCTCATAAAAACAACATGAAACATGAAACCAAGAATGAAGAGTATTTTAGAAGAGAGAAAACATAATCTATACTCAACATCAACAATTGGATTATATGAACCTATCCAAAATAGAGCAAAATCTATAGGGTGTAAGAAATAGTGAGTAAAAAAACATAATCAACTTGTTAGAGATGCTTCATAAAGCATGTTTGACCAATTATTGAACTCTTTTTATGGAAATGAATCTCTCTAATTTTAATTTCACATCCCAAAGGCGTTTGACCTAGAACTTCTCCAATTGTTTGTACCAAGCTTAGACATGTTGATCACTTTTATGTGTCTATAAGGGTGAATAAAGATTAGAATGGTTTTGAACCTTTTTTAGCACTTCCAAAGTATGTAAAGAATGAAATGAATATGAATAATCTAAATATTCATCTTAAAACCTTCTCCCATGTGTCAAACTCTATCATGGGTCGTACAAGTACCAAACTACTCTTTTTCAATTGATTTCTTGATCTTCAATTATATAACTTATAAGTTTTAGATGGGACTAACATTATTGATATGGAATATAAATTATTGGATTTTTTAAAAGATACTAAGACATTTGGACACCTTGAAAACCATGCCACTTTCATTTACGACCCCTAAAATGAATCCAAAAGACATCAGGATTAAAATGACTAATGACTAAGGCTAAAAAGGCATCAAATTATATCAAATGGACTTATAACATACCCTAAGACTAAATATTAGACCCCTAAAACATCTAAAAATCAATTTTTTACCTATGGGGGTCCCAATTTGTCTTGTAGGGTCAAATTTTGTCAACAATTCACCTGTTGAGCTGTTGGGGTGCTTGAGCATGAGCACTAATGTGGTTTATCAATACTAATCATAATTTCACCTTTCTCATTTCTCTCCTTAGTGATGGTTGTGTATAAATAAGGGAATTTTCCCAACTGATGCTCTTTTTTACAAAAATCACATCTTGGGTAAACTGGGCAATCCCTTTGATAGTGGTCTAGGGATCCATACTTATAACATGTTCTTGGTGGGAAACAACAACCTCCTCATCCTTTCCCTCTACCTCAGCCACAATAGACACCATTATCTTTATTTTTATACATATATGTTTAACACATACCATGCATGCATGCTTCATGGACATCACTGATTAGTCGATAATCATTTGTGTTGTAGGTGTAGGCATCACATATTTTACAATATTTAAACACCTTTGAATGTGTAAATCACTATAAAAGAGGACAAGATCATACATCATGCTCTTCATGGAATATTTCACATGACTAATTTATTATAATGTGGATGTTTTTGTGTGGGTAGCTGCTTTGATTATGTCCTTCAGATTCATAATTGATACACCAAATACCATTACAAGTATCATATGCATTGTTTGCAGTTAGTTTTTCAAGTTGTGATGTGATTGAGGATATTTGGGATTTCATGAAAGGACTAAGCCTAGTGTTAATACTACCAATAGATTCAATACAGAGGGTGGTTTCTAGAGCTTAAGGTGGGCTAGTGAAGGTCTTTTGGGATAGTATTTGTGAAAAGGGAGTAATAAGCCTCCCATGAACCACTGTGCATGCTGAGCAGCATTGATTTCAAATGATAGTTTTGATAGAAGTGTTTTATACTATGCATCATATTCCCATACACTTTTAGTGAGTTCCTGCTTATATCTTTTAGTGTAAAGATACTTTGTTGCTAAAATTTGGCATTGTCAAATTCTTGAAGGAATGTCATTTTGAGTTGATCATCATATACCACTTATGTGCCCTCTCTATAAGTGTAGTCATGAATTGTGTGTCCTTTAGATCATAATAAGTTATGCCTCATGCCCTCTAAATGAGTTCACACTTATAGACATGTTCTGCAGCATTCTCCATGCCTCGATATTAAGGTAAGTGAAGCATCATTTCAGAATATATTATTGGTAGCTAAGGTGCTTGTGTTGGTGGCTATTGAGAACCCCCAATTCCTATCCTTTGAGAGATAAGTCCACTAATTCCTCTTATTCCACCTCCTAGTCCACTTTCAATGCCTATAATAGCAAAGCATGTGCTATGGGGTGTGATAGTTGGTTGATTAATAAGATTTGGGCTTGTACTCTGACCACTATGAATGCCAGGTCTATCAGGTATTCCAAGTTGAGCTATGAAATTCCCTTGAAGAGGAAAAGAAAGTGTTAACTCTTTATTAGTTAAAATTGGCTCAACTAAAATGTCCTTTATAAGATCAATTTTAGATTCCACACTATCTGTATCCCAATTATGTATATGTAATTTATCTAATTCAAAAGTATGAGTGTGCACTATAGTTGGGGAACTTGGTTAATTTAAACTTATTTCTTCAGTTTATGTTATGTAGCTAGTTTCTCCTTCATATGATAAAAGTGGCATGGGGTGCATTTCAAAAGTGATGGAATCCTCTTTATGTGTTTATGCTCCCTTGCAAATCTTAACAACACTTCTTGAGTTCTCTCGGTCCCTTCTCACCTGTTTCCTTCTATGTTCCTCTATCAAATTTCATCATATTTTCACTTCTATAATTCCCATTGACTAACTACCATTCTAAACCTAAAATTATTTACCAACACTTATCTATTCCCCTTCTACTTGTGCAGCTCATACAAGGATGGATTTAACTCTCCATTGGCATAGTTTCAAGCCCACAGTTAATGAACAACTTCTTGACTTCTAGTGGAAAATGTCTAATATACTGACCACACAATTATTTAAGGAACTAAAACTTAGCTTCTTCAAAAAAAAGTAAGTGGTTATAACATACTCCAAAATGTATATATTCAACACTCCTCTCCACTAGATATTAATAGCTCATATCCATGGTGTTCCTAGTCATGCTAAAGTCCTTTATCATTCTAATGTCAAAGATTGTTTTCTCCCAAAATTTTATGATTAACCTTAAGCATAAGAAAATATCCAAGCATGAAAATTAACATGGATTTCAACAAATAAAGTTTCATATAATGCACTATAGATATTTTTTTCCACCTACTGACATGCAAAAATTCCTAGTTTAAGATAAAGACCCACAAAATTATCCTCAACCCTAGTAATCCATTGTTTAATACCTTCAAGGGTGATATGTTTGAACATCATCCATTACTGTGCATCAAGAATTATAGGTCTTAAAAATGGAACCAAAATGTTGGGTTTTTAATCTTCAATAATGTTTCAAGCACTTAGTGTAGCCCTAATGATATAGCGCACTAGCCCTTTACGTAAGACTATGGTCTTGCACGCTCACTCAAAGCATGTAATAAGATACCATTTCTTGTGGGTTATGTTATGCAATAACATATTAGTCATATTCTTTGAGTTTGAACTTATGTCTAATTAGAAGTCACATAGAAAAATAAATACATTAGTTTGGTCCTTGTCTCATTAAGCTCATCAACCATAACTACATAGAGAAATCCCATGGAGTTCAAAGATTGTTACCCAAATTCTAAAATTAAAATTTGCATAGATCTCATAATAATTTACAACTACAAGTACTCAATGCAAATATACCAACAAATGCATAAATATCAATTAATTAGAACATGAACATCACAACTGATTGTAATATCCATAACTCTCTATTATACTTCAACAAAATGATATCCGATATCCATCACTTTACAATGATTTCATATAGGGGTATTTATACTTTTTCTTCCCTAAACAAGTAGTTACATAATAAATGACATGAGTGAATGGATAAAAAACTCTTTATGTATTGAGAGTCATGGTAGTCTATCAACTATTTTCTCCTAAGGACTCAAGCTGTTGCACCCACTATATACTTATTCTATGTTATATCCTTGTTACCATGTGTTTACCTCTTTGTGGGCTAGTGCAAAACTTGTGATGGATAAGGTCTGGATGGCCCTCAAGAATCACTCCTGAACTGTCTCCTATTTCCCATGCACTCCCCAAGTCTTTTAATATTATTCCAAGTCTTATGCTCTTAGGTTCCTCATAGTTATATGCCATATTTTACTGAGTCTTATTGCACTAGTGTTTATGCACCCTTGTCCTTTCATGCCAAGCTGGTTCCATACCAAGGTCCTTCTAGTCTCATTTTGTGACCTAGTATCTCTACTCTTATGCTCTTCTAGTGTCATTTTAATTCTATGCCAAAATACCAAAGTACTTAGCTAAAATTTGGGGTCCAATAGCTCATGTCCTTTTGTGTGTCTTCTTGATTGTGTATGTGGACATTTGAACATGTCCTTGTACATATTGATTTCTTATATTTAGTGACATGTGCCCATGTCCCTTATATTATGGCCCCCTGGCCTACTTTGTATGCCTCATGTATGGCATATGTATGTTTTCATGTATACATCATGGCCATGACACTTGCCTCTTGCTTGTTACACACTCTAATTTTATATGCCATGAGGGACCTCATGCATATCTCCTTCCTAATTGGGTGCCTTCATGGACATCATGCCCCATACCCTAGGTAGTTACTTAGCTTATTACTCAAATTTGTTATTCATACACATGATTACATTATTATATCTATCTTGATAGCCTTATGAATGCTAGATTTAACATAAATTGTACATTACCATAGATTATCTTACATTCTGATGTCAGGTATACACATTATATTGGTTTATTATGCAGATATCATATATGCTTAGGATAGCATATATCATGTAAAGCTTTTTATTTTAAGGATAGTTCTTGCATATGTTCAATAACTACCCTCAAAATATGGGGCATTCATAGAGGTTTATCATAGAGATCAGGCCCTATAAATGAATTAGAATATAGTTTCTAGTATGCAGGCATAAAATACAGAGATCTATTTCAGGAAAACATAGTGGAAAATAGTCAAACATAGATCAAAATTAGATTGGTAAAAAAACATCATAGTTAAACACTAACACCAAAAGTAGACACTAGCACCATCATGCTACTATCCAAGGTGTGGAACTACTACCCAATATCCCCAAAAATAATAAATTCTAAAATTGCTAGAAAGGCATAGCAGTTACAGTCTAGGTTTGCATAGATTCAATTATAGATTATTAGTTTTTGACAGTTTTGCTTGGTTTGGCACAAAATTATACAAGTTTTCTCATATTAGGGGAATAATGTATGGCATGATCACTCTTATTTTAATTTTATATATTCATATACAAATTATTACACCTCAATCCAAAATCCATATACTTATATATTAGATTTGGGGGTATATGTGTGACATATTATTTCCATACGATCACTTATGCACCAATTTATCAGATCGAATGACAAACTCCATGTCATTCTCTATATTATACATAACAAATACCGTGTTCTATTTATGCACTAGATTGATGCCTTACTCTATTTTTAGCAATTGGTATTATCGTGTGGTCCTTGATCTACATACTTGAGTGCCTAAGAGTTCCCTACGCCAATTTTCATTCTAGAGTTCTTGAGTAGACACAAAACTATTATATATAATTTTAATTATATTCATACCTCTTCTATTACATTACATAATTCATTTATATATGCATCTACTACACATGGGTAGGTAATGATGGAGTCATAGTCTACTTAAGTTCTTGAGCCACCTACATAAGAGGGTTGGACAAGCCATCAGTCCAATCCAATCTATTCATAGGTTATGATCCACCAAACAGGGGTGGGCAATGATCATGTCAAGGCTATCCTGAGTTTGTGAGCCACCCATACATGGGAATTGAGCAAGCCATCAACTTTGTCTAAGTTATTCACTGATTCATTACTAGCTACACACACAAAGGATGTCACTAGGTTTATGAATTGATTTATGCACCTAGTGAGGTGTAGTTTTTACTTTTCTCTCTTATCTCTTTCTCTAGTGTTTGTCTTCAATTTTTATATCTCTTAAGTAAGAACTGATCTATGCATATTTCATTTGTAGGACATGTAATGGCATACACTTCACATAATTAGATCTAGATTCACAGGCTTTACATTTTAGGTAAGTTTAGGTACATTTATTTTCCTTTATCCTACTCATTTCACTTTGCTACATTTATAAAATAAAGTGGGGAAATGTAGTCATCTAAAATGTCACTTGAGTGCAAAGAGTGTTACTTGAGTCCACCCATAACTAACTTAGCCCTAGACCTATCCTAGGGCCTATGTAGACATTTATATAGATTTCATGTGGGCCACACACATCCCTAGACATCTCAAAATTAGTCATAAACCCTTCTTTAGGCATCTAGGCCCCTAGTGACTCAGCTTTTACCACTTGGATATTATCACCATAATTGGACACTAGTAATACAATGTTATTGTCCTGATTGGGTGTTATTATCCTTTTACTCCTTTTTATCCCCAATGGATATCTTTTCAATTCCTAAGACACTTAGGGTTGGCCTAAACCTATTTAAAACCATGTACAAGCACCATATCAATATATATACATGCCTTTTAGCCATTTATTTAGTAGACAAAAATTATATGCAAATACACACAAACAAGCTCAGACTAAGTTATGTACAATCAAGGTTATTAATCTTTATTCTACCCTACTTATACATACAATCATTTACAATCTCCTAAGATCAAAATACATAGATTTATAGTGTCAATCCTCACTCAAGGATCTCAAACCAACATTCATACTAGCTTCACTAGTACTTACACCAATACTTAGGTTGGGATAACGACATCGGGCTTGATCCATCCTTAGAGTATTGGTATGTAGGCAACTCTCATCACATCAAGGTGTTAAGAATGTCTAGCCTACCCAGCTAACACCATGTATTTACTACTTATGCAAATAAAATATCCTAATCACATGGAGGTCTAGGGTTTTACATATAAAATCAGCCAAAATAAGTCAAAAATAATGAAGCAGGGTTTGTTCACACATGAACAAGCTTGGTAGACTCAGACATAGGTGCTCCCAAATGTATAGATGAATTCTTGCATAGAGGAATTTAGTGCTAAAAGTGGACACTAGAACCACAATATTACTGTCTAAGGTAGGGAGTTTTTGTCTATAAGGGTTTATAACACTTGGATCTTATTTGTGACACTTAGACCAACTCTTGTACTAGTTTTTAGCTTCTAGATCCTTTATCTCAGGTAGTTTCCAACTAAGTATTCATTTATGTCATTCATTTCTATTATTGGAAACATCAGATTAACTCGATTATTTTAGAAAATAATGGTTGTGTTTATTGCATAATTTATACCTTGATTTTCTATATTCAGATCCTTTAACAACCTAGGGCTTAAAATACATAACCCTAAAAAGTTAAATCATTAGGCAATATACCACTTTTCCAATTTTTTTGTAACTATGAATGGGCTCAACTAATTTGGTTTAAACTTTCCTTTTTTATATTTTTATGCATTGGTATTATTTTTATTTTAATGGTAAGTCACCCATATAAAATTCCCATGGCCAATTTTTTTATATTCTTATTTGATGTGATCTTGATAGACCCATACATTTTCAATAGTCTATGTGTGGTTTGCATTCAATTGTTCCAACTAATGTAATCATCTTTCATGATAATCATTATATTTGACAATATCCTTGAGAGAAACACATAATTATGTGACTTAAATTTTAACTGGTATAACCACCTCTGTACCATAAACCAATGAGAAAGTGTGGCTTGAGTAGGTCTACGAAAACTAGTGCAATATGCCTATAAGGCATACATTATCTTTTGATTCTAATATATGTTATATCATTTAACTATTTTATCAAGTATTTTAACACTAGTTTTTTTAATTGATTCTAATTGACCATTACCCTATGGGTAATAAGGTGTGGAAAAAGTGTGTTTGTTTGTGTATTTTATACAAAAGTGTTTCACTATTTTTATTTTTAAATGATGACCCATTGTTGGTAATTATAGATAAAGGTAAGGTAAAATAGGAAATAATATTAGTCATTACAAACCTTCATATGTTGTCCCTTGTGGTCCCCTCAAATGTAATTGATTCCACCTAATTTTGTAAAATATTATGTAGCTATGATTATTATTTTTTCACCACCTCTAGATATTAAATTTATTTTTCCATTTAAATCAAATCCTCATAAAGAAAAAGGCCATGGTGAGACAATTGGATATAACTCATGAGATGGATCATGATTTAAATATCTATATTTATGGCATTGTAAACATAATTTAGCATGTTTAATACATTTTTGTTTCATTATATCCCAATAGTAACCCTGATGTAATATTTTGTGTGGCATAACCTTACCACTAAAGTGCCCCCACACTCATTATAATGCATTTATAAAAGTGTGGTTTGTGCTTCATATTTTTTAATAAATTGAAGTAATTATCCATCAAAAGTTAATTTTAATAAGGCATTCCTAATAATAACATAACAAAGTGCCTCTCTTTGTAGTTTACAATTGTCATTATGTGTGAACTAATATGGTATGTAGGCATGATGTAGGAAATGATAAATGTCATTGTACCATTAAGTGTTTGTAAAGTTGTGTGTAATAATGAGAACTACTAAAGCATCCATTTGGTTTGATGTAATGGAAGGTTGTCATAATCATTATATTATAAAATTGATACAATCATACTTGATTTCAAAAGGAATTAAGGATGTCACATTGACCATTGCATTTGTGTGACAATCATATTTACATGGGAAAATGTCAATAAAAAATGTGTCAAATGTTTCTTTTAGTCTATTGACCATTTATTTATATAGAAGTAAATGCTGTTATTTTTTTGGTAATGATTGGTAACATGATTAACAACTAATTTATAATCAACCAAGACCTGAATATCCTTGATATGGAGTTTTTGTGTTATGGCTAATCTGATTGTTAAGGCTTCATACTCTACTATATTTTTGGTGTAAGACAAGGCTAATATATAAGAAATAACATGTATTCACTATCAGGGTACAAAATATGATAACTAGACCCACTCCTATCGTACATGTAGATCCATCAAAGAACATTATCCATGGATTATGGGATATGTTATACATGTTTAAATCATCATGAAAAGCCTCATTAAATGGGAAAGTATCTAGTAATAACACTATAACTAGTTGATCAACTATAACTTATCCTTTTACTATTTTTTGAGATATAAACTTAAAATCAAACTCTGTAAGTTTCATCACACATTTGGCTATTCGACCAATTAGGCGGGTTTTGTTCATGAGAAACTTTAAGGGATATTATTCAATTATAATATGGATCTCTTTACTAAACAAATAATGCCACAATTTTTGTGTAGAAAATACTAATGGTAGGCATAGTTATTCCATTGGATTATATTTTCATTCATAATCAACCAATTGATAGCTTACATATTAAATTGCATACTCTTGGTGATCATCATAATATTGTACAAATAGGCCTCCAAGGTCTAATTGGTTGATGAGATATAAAGGAGTAATGGTCTATCTAGTATTGGAGGCATGACCACTGTGAATTTGATAAATATTCCTTAATTTTATAAAAAAAATTGATAACAAATATCATCCTATATACTCTTAGTGTACTTTTTTAGCAAACATGTGAAAGGTATTGTTTTATCATCCAATTGAGCAATGAAATGCTGAATTGTATGAATTATACCTTGTAAGCATCATAACTATTTTAATTTAGTTGGTGGTAGCATCTCAACAATAAATTTTACCTTTTTTTGGATAAACCTTGATGCCCCATTGAGAGATAAAACATCCTAGAAGTTTTTTAGAAGATACCTTGAAAACACATCTTTTTTGGATTTAATAACACATTAAATTTTCACTAAAAATAAATATTTGTCATAAATCTGCATCATAATCTTGTCATTCTTTGGATTTTGTTATTAAATAATCAACATAATCCTCTATGTTTCATTAATGAAATCATAGAAAAATGTGTGTCGTTGCCCTTTGATATGTTTCTCATGTATTTTTGAGTCCAAAAGGAATGAAAATATAGTAAAAGGCTCACTATGGGGTGGTAAATGATGTCTTTTATTGATATAATGAGTTAATTTTGATCTGGTTGTATTGAGAAAAACCATCCATGAATGAAAATGTCTCATACCTACCTGTAGAATCAACAATCATTTCGATGTTAAATAATAGAAAATAATCTTTTAGAAAATATTTATTTAGGTCATGATAATTAGTATAACATCAAATGTCACCATTAGGTTTAGTTATAGTTTCAATGTTAGAAACCCACTCAGAATGTTCAATGGCTCTTATGAATCCTATGTCTAAGATTCCTTCAATTTAATCATTTACCAGTAATTCTACCTTAGGATGCATTTTATGGATCCTTTGTTTAATTGGTTTTGCATCTTGATATAGTAATATATTTTTCATTTCAACTGATGGATCTATTCCAAGCATATTTTAATATGCCCAAGAAAATAATTTTGGGTTATCATGTAGGACATGTCAATAGGCTTTGCCTTCATTCTCTACATTATTACAATGAGTAATATTGGTCGAGGATATTTATCTATTCTAGAGTTGTATTGTACTATTTCTTCATTTAGAAAAGTGGATCATTATAATATGTATGGTGTAGTAGGAATCATGTAAGGTGTATCATGTTAGATATTGGCATCATTTCTCTCACCAAAATAACCATGAGTAGAGGTGGCATGAGGAAACATATTCTTATGATAGAAGGAATGGATATCCTCACATGCCCCAAGAACTCTAACAATGAATCATCATTTGATAACTCATTTTATGTCCAAATTTTCGATGAAACATTTTCATCAATCAAATGAGGGTTTACCAATTGTCTACTGGTAGAAGAAGTAGGTATATGCATGAATTTTGGTTTGGCTCTTAAAAAACAAGGTTGATTATGAGTGTTTTATTTGTTACTATTATAATGTTATAAAAACCCCAATCCTTGTTGATTTTTATTGTTGGAAATGGAAATAGGCTATGTAGAGAGGATTATATAACATAATTAGTCAAACATTAGTCTAATAAACCAAAGGAAAAATGCATAAGAACAAACTGAACTAAGCCTATCTATTCATGCAGGAATTACTAATGACAATGAAAGATAAATGAAAGAAATAAAGAAACCTATATCTTCCCAAGTGAATCCATTCTCCAGAAGCAACTCAAAAGCATGTTCTCCCTTGATCAAGCATCCTTGTCTTCATCAACAATGGTGGCAAACTCCTCCAATGTCTCAAGAACACTCCACAAAATCTAGGCTTATGATGTGAAATCACTAAACTAGCCTATTAATGAAGCTTGCATATAAAATCAATGGTCAAATGAAAAAGATTGTATAAACAATTTAACATTATAAATTTACACAAATCAAGCTTAAAAATGATGTTCATGGCCTCTCTATTTATAGTTTTTTGAGATTGACCAGAATCAATCTGAACCATCCATCCTGAGATGAAGATGTGTGGTTGAGGATTAATTAAATTATGATATTAAAATCCATAAATAGGCTCATCAATATTTGGGATAGAGGAGAATTTAAGAGGCATGGAGGGTTATTATGAGGCATGGGAGACACATAATCTTGATATTTTATGCATTTATGGCTTATGGAGACCACCCCATATGATGATGTCACCTGATGATGTAGTTAATGACAATAAATTTTCAATAATGAGATATTCAATAAGTTCCATGGAATTCTTACTTAATCTCTTAATTTGGATTAATTATCTTAAACAAGGTTAATCAAGTTTAGTGCAATTCTTTGGAAATTGGTGCACAAATTAATCAAATTGGTCAAAAAGTCATATTATTGGGTCATAATTTCACTTGGGAAGAATTAGAAGGTGATGTTAAATGAGTTAGAACCATATACCCATTTAGGATTTTTTCAACACAAAATAACAAAGGTACATGTCCTATACAATAAATTTGATAGAAAAGAGCAATCCAGAGCACCCAAGTGCAAAATTGGCATTTTGATTCAAAATGAATTGATCAAAGTTAGTTGACCCATAAAATGCATTACCCCATTTAGGGATACTTTGACCTGAATCGGCACTTTTAAATGACAAGTTCGAACCATTTAGGGTGTTTCATGATTTTAGCCTAAAATATGCATTTGAGTGCAATTAGAGTAAGATTGATAATTTCAACACAAAGGTGTTAAGAATTGGATGTCTATATTTTGCCCCTATTTGAGAAGGCGTAGTGAGACATTCAGATGTAGTAACATCTTTTCAAAGAAAAGAGTTGTCAAGAATAAATTAGAAAAGACCCATGATGCCTCCTCGAGAGGACATACTAGGATGAAAGAGAAGGATGGACTCTTGAAAAGAGAGAGAAAGTGAGAGATTAACCCATGGAATAGATCACATCCAGATGAGCTAATTCTTGCACATGTGATTACCATCAATGATCAAAATATAATTAGAGGTATAATAGGCCCCAGGAGATGGGGGGTATGGGAAAGATACAATACATAAATGTAAGGGACACACTTTAAATGTAACCAATTTGAGAGTACAAGTTATACGCTTATGATATTGATCAATCTTGAGACAAGTTGAACACTAAATATTACCATCATAGGTAGTAGTGTGGAGTGCTTAGAATTAGAGGAAAAGAGAGAACACTTTGCTTTAGGAAGGGAATCACCACTAGAATGAGGTCTCTAAAGAGAATATAATAAGAAGTTCCCTAGTAGAGCAAATTTGATCATGATAAAATAGTTTTACTCCAGTAGGGCTAATTTTGATCATTGATAAAGAATAAATAATGGTTTGCCCCTATAGGGCTGATTTGATTTAGATGTCATGCCCTAGAATAGGCAATTGGCAAGCAAAATATCTCAAAGATAGAACCCAAAAGATTGGTTATAGTGAGTGGACACAAATGTACATGTGATGGTGTAATAGCTTAAAAAGCTATATAAAACCCAACATATGAGAATACATAAAGTGATGAGAGAGATGAAAAGAAGAATGGAGATAGCTGAGTTGGCATCAATGGAAATTAAGTGTGGCCTACATAGTTCCATGGCCTCATGTTTCAACATGAATGTCAGGCCAATGTAGTTCACCCAAGTGTGGGAGAGAATGGAATGAAAATGATGAAAACTGACCAAGAATTGATTAGACTCACAATGTATGCAAAGAGATGCACATCTAAGCATAGAGTCAAGTGTTAAAATGCATAATACCTAGATGCCTATTTTCATATCAT
Organism: Torreya grandis; assembly: GCA_037957365.1. Taxonomy (NCBI): domain Eukaryota; kingdom Viridiplantae; phylum Streptophyta; class Pinopsida; order Cupressales; family Taxaceae; genus Torreya; species Torreya grandis. The sequence goes on along the minus strand of JARHVA010000855.1, from coordinate 3,141,641 downwards.
GAGCCTAGAGTATGAAAAGTATTCTTCAGAATCATTCATCAGAGCTGATGTTGACATTTAAGACTTTAGAACCTGAGCAAAAAGTTATTGCTATAGAAAAAGAAATTAGGCATCATAAACATGAATAACTTAGAATGACATAATATTCCAATTACACTAAGCTAGTTTAAATGTGAATACCTATAACTAAGGATAGTGGTAAAATAATGATGAAAACTAGAGTTACAACTATTTACATTTAAACAAAAAAGTAAAGACAAAGAAAAAGATAAACATAAATGAACCTAACTTGAAATCAAGATATGATCAATCAAGACTTAAGTAGGAACAAAAAATGTTTAAAAACAAAAATCAAGAACATCTTAATGACATGAGGCCAAGATATAAATAATCAAGATCCATGTGGACCATCAAGACATTCTTGAACACAAAAGAGAAAAACAAAAACAAACAGAAAAAATAAGACACCAGCAACAATAAAAATAAAAAAATTGTCCAAAAACAAATTAATAACATAAGATCAAGATATAAATAATCAAGATCCATGTGAATCATCAAGATGTTTTGAAACATAAAAAAGATAAGCAAAAACATACAGGGAAACATAAGACCAAGATGAGACAAGAAGTAATAAAAAGAGAAAAGGAGAAGAAATAAAAGGAGAGGTGCAAAAGTAACACAAAACACCAAGAAAACTCAAATAAACACACACAAACAAAAAACCAAGTTAGTGTAGTTTAAAGACAAATGTTCATGCATGTGTGATAGAGGCATTACTTTCCATCACAACATAACAAAAAACAATGACACAATAGTTGTTCCATAATTAAAGAGTAACAATGACAAAAGAAATGGGGGAAGAGAAGAAAAGAAAGGAGTTGGTCGAGTTGACTCCATATGTTCAAGACAAGTGGATGTTGCCTACATAGTTCCATGGCCTCATGTTCCAACATAAACTTTAGGCCAAATATAGTTCTCCCAAAAAATGGGATAGAATAAAAATGGCGATCAAACCAACATGATTAATGTTATATAAAAAATGGAAGATATGACAAATAAATGAAAATGGTCTTGCAAAATATCAAGTATGTGGGGCAAGATGAACTGATGTTCTTTTGTTTGGAAAATGGCAAGAGTGTAGCCTAGTGGGATGGGAATATACAAATATATAGAAGCATGAGATAATGTTTTTGTTCTTTTATGGATCATTTTCTGATGTTTTTGGTATTTCCAAAGTTTTTGGTGTTTTTGGGATTAAAAATACACAAAGTGGGACCATCTAATCAAGGAGATGCACGCCCAAGAGTAGAGATTCCAATAAAATAGCTAAGTCAATTGCAATAACCCATGCTCATAAATTAGTGAGAGGGAGGATCTTGATAAGATTAAAAAAATACCTACAAAGAGTAGCAAATGTAATATAACGTGCAACATGAAGTAAATTTGATGAAGTATCTATGTTTACCTATCTGTAACAGTGTAACAAAGGTCTAAAACTAAAAAGATGTTCTTGATCACTTGTCTATTGAAGAAGCTATAAAATACTATTCAAGTTGAACTACTTTGTATAAATAGCATTGAGGATGTTCATAATGTTCGTGAGACATAATCAAGGTCATAACTGGTTAAGGGATAAAAAGAGTTCAAGCTTACAACAAGCCCAAGACATAACAAAGAATATGGTTCTCAAGGAGAATAATCTAAGATAGGGTGAAATGTGTTCAAAGTGTGAATGATTCTAAAGCCTTCACTATCCAAAATCATAAAGAGTGGACCAGGGTAGTATAAAATGTGTTTAGGGTAGGATAAAAGGGTGGGATAAAGTTACTTCAACATAAGTTGCCTCCAAGTCTAGGTTCTTGTAGACAATAGTTCAAAGTTATTCATGCGTAGAACCTCTTAAGGTGTATGATGTTCATGGGATCTAAAAGTTATTCATTGTTACGTTTAGCTAATTGATATGTTGTTAATCCATAGTTTGCCATGAAAATATAGGGTTCCAACCAATTAGGCTAAAACTTACCTTTCTTTTTGTGTTCAACATTCATGTTCTTTTGGTTCTCTTTCAAAACCAAGTCACCAATCTCAAATTATTAGGGAAGAATGCACTTGTTGTAGCTTCTTCACAACCTATTTTTAATTCTAGGGTAGCCAAATGCTTACCATCAAGAAGTTCTAGTTCTTTCAGTTGTGAGGCTCTATAGTATTCATCATCTTCAATGTGATCTAATGATATTTGTAATGATGGTATCTCAATCTTGACTAGGATAATAGCTTCAGTGCCAAACATAAGGGAGTATGGAGTGGCTCTAGTTAGGGTTCGATGATTGGTTCTATAATCCCAAAGGGTAAGAAAGAGTTGCAAGTGTCAATTACAACCAATGTTATTGACAATATTCTTTAAGATGGATATAATGTTTTTGTTTGACATAATAGCTTATTTGTTGCCTTGCAGGTTGTATGGAGTTGATTTCTTGTGCTTGATCTTGAATTTTGCATAAAGAGATTTGACACTATGGTTCACAAAAGATCCACCATTATCAGATATAATATGGGCTAGATGTCATATCGATAGATGATATGGTAATGAATGGATGTGGTTATTTGATTCATGATAACATAAATGAGAGGAATGGCCTCAATCCACTTCGTAAAATACTCAGTTATCATCAAAATTTGCTTATGGCCATCTAAATATGTTGGGTTAATTTTCCCAATGAGATTGAGACCCCATGTTGAGAATGGCCATGGTGTTGTGATTAGTTGTAGTGGTAAAGAAGGTGCATGTATCAATTTGTCATGTTGCTGACAAGGAACACATTTATTTACATAGTTGCAAGCATTAGTCTCCATTTTAGGCCAATAATACCCTGTTCTTAGGAGTTTGTTTGCTAGGACTACACCATTGGTGTGAGCCCTACACATTCCTTCATGAACCTCCTTTAGTGCCAACTTGGATTCTCCTAGAGATAAATAATGAAGAAGTATCCCATCATAACCTTTATTATAAAATGTGTTTCCTAGGAAAGTATATTGGGTTAAGTGATTAAGGAATAATTTTTTGTTGGTTGTTGAAAATGTCAGTAGGGAAGACATGACTATGGAAATAGTTATAAAAGTCTTGGTACCAAGGTAGCTGAGGTGGGGGATTAGGACCAGCAATGGCACACACCGTCTGTGAATATGTTATAACATGCATAGGATGAATAAGATTTTCAATCAAGAACTGATAATCTTTATCACTATCATCTATTTGAATCATGGAACCAATCATCACCATTGTGTTGATAGATCTATTGTTTTCTCTTGGAACTTGTTTAAACTATAGAGATTTAAAATGTGTTTTGAGGTTATCAATAATTTGCTTGTAAGGAACAATCTTGTCATCTCTTGTTTGATATTGATAAGTGGTCTAATTGATGATTAACTATGAATCTCCATAGACCTTTAAGCTTTGAATATCCCATTGTATAGCAAGTTAAATCCCTATAATCAATGCCTCATATTCATCCATATTATTTGTACAATGAGATTATATATTGAATGTTTTGGGAATCAAATCCCCCTTTGGTGTGATCAATAATATGTTAGCTCCAGATCCATGGGACATGAATGATCCATCAAAATAGGGCATCCACTATTCAAGTTTTTATGGTGATTGTTCTATCGTCATGATAGAATCATCTAAAAAGTCAAACTTGAGAGGCTAAATATCCTCAATAGGAGCTTTTGTAAGTTGGTCAGCAATTACTTGCCCTTTGATTGCCTTTTGATTTTGGTAATCAATATAAAACTCACTTAAGAGTATAATACATTTAGCCATTTATCCTTGAATATATGCTTTAGACAAAAGGAACTTTAGAGGGTCTACCTTGGCAATGACAATAGTTTTGTTATTTAGCATATAATGTCATAGCTTTTTAGTAACGAACACCATAAATAAACATGCCTTCTTAATAGGCATATAATTATGTTCATAATCTAACATCATGTGGTTTAAATAATAAATAATGTGTTCCTTACCATGATCATCATGTTGGGCCAAAAGTGCCCCCAGTGCATGTTATATGGCTGATAAATAAAGTAGTGGTGTAGGTAGTCTTAAGACTAGTGGATTGGCCAAGTATATCTTAAGCTTTGTAAATGCTATATGACAATTTTCATCCCATTAAAATTTTACCTCCTTCTTCAAAATATGAATAGATGGGTGGCACTTATCTACCAATTGAGAAATGAACCTGTGTATAAACTAGATCTTTCCTTGTAGGCTTCGTAGCTATTTAAGATTATTTAGTGGAGGCATTTCCACAATAGCCTTGAATTTTATAGGGTTGACATCAATCCCCCATTGTGATACAATGAACACTATTAATTTCCCTAATGTGACTCTGAAGACACATTTATTAGGATTCAAATAGACTTTATATTCATGAAGCCTCTCAAAGATTCTTTGTAGAACGTCAAGATGTCCATTTCTTGTTCATGATTTTGCTAGTATATCATAAATATAGTCCTCTACAATATCATGCATCATGTCATGGAAGATGACAATCATTATGTGTTGATATGTTATTCCAGCATTCTTCAAGCCAAATGGTATGACTTGGTAACAGAATGTCCCCCACAAAGTGGTGAATGCGGTCTTATGCTAGTTTTTAGGGGCTATCTTAATCTGATTGTAACTAGAAAACTCATCCATTAAGGACAACATCTCATACCCAATAGTTAAGTCGATGATCATGTCAATGTTGGGCAGAGGAAAATCATCTTTGGGGTATGCTTTATTGATATCTCAAAAATTAGTACAAATCCGTATACCTAGGTTCTTTTTACTTATTGGGACTATGTTGGAAACCCTTTTAAAGTAATCCAAGGGTCTAATAAAATTAGCTCCTAACAAATTTTCTAGTTCAACTTTAACCAATAGGGTGATGTGTCAATACATCTTTCTCAATTTTTGCTTGATTGGTTTGGCATTGGGATGAACAACAAGGTGATGAACAACCAAATCAGGGTTTAAGCCTAGCATGTTGGAGTATACCCATGCAAAGATGTCTATATAATCTTTAAAAATGGATATAATATGCTCACATTCTACTTCAGTAAGGGAAGCTCCAATATAAACAATTTTGTGACCCTCATAGGTTCCCAAGTTCACTTCCATTGTGTTTTCCACAAGAAGTGTGGATCCATCTTCTAGAATTGTAGGCAATGTAAGGTCATGATCATCTTCTTCTACCATATCTTCTTATTATTCTTCCCAAAGATCTAGATAGTATGAAGAATTAGAATCTACCATCTCAGGTAAAGGCCAAGTATCAAAAACCTCTGGAAACTCAAGATCAAGATGCTCAAACATTTGATGTTATTCTAAAGAAATGCTTGTACTGGATATAGAACTTGGACTAGATGGACCTCTTATGTCCTAAGGGGATGACCAAACTTTCCTACCTAGGAGCACCTAAAACAGGTTTTCACTCAAAGGCTTGTATTTTTCTTTACTTTTTCCCTGATCAATGAGTGCTTCAAAGAGGTTTTCACCTAAAGATTTCAATGTTTGTTCTTTATTATGACCACAAAAGTTTGCTTACTCTCCAAAGTAGGTAGAAGGATCCAATGAAAAATAAAATCCCTATTTGTGATCACTAATGGGAAATCCATCTTATAGGCCCATATATTCTGTAATTGATTCATCATTTTGAAACTCATCAAGGTGTATGACCAAATTTTATTGGTCCTAATCTATGAGTTTAGGATGGAAAAGGCATAGGGAATAATGAGGGTTTGCTTTAGGATGGGAAGATCCAATTGTAAAAATATAATTTCCTTATTTAAGAAGGCAAGCACCACTAGGACGGGTTCTTGCTTCAATATTTGAAGCTTCAATGGGCATTATGGTTAATATGGTATTAGAATCAAATAAATCTGAGTCAGCAAGCTCATTAAAAAGTCTATAATGGGATGTTGCAACACTGTTAGGATTCTCATCACTATTTACTTCATAAGAGTCACTATTGAAAGTCATGAGGTCACCCTATGGTGGTATAAATCCAACATCATGATTCTAATTGATAACTCCAGCTGATAAGGGCTCCAAAATTCCTTGTGCTCATGGGCCAATGCCTTTCCCTATATAGTCAAGATGATCCATTATCTGATTAGGCATGGGATACTTTGGATTATGAAAGTAATCAGAAATGCCTTCAGAATATAACCAATTACCATCAATAAAATCCTCTTGATCTTTCTTTGGGGCAATTGTAAGTACAAAAACCACAAGTGGCTTTGATTATTTCTCCTTTGGTTGCGAAATCTAGTTGGATCCATTAGGAGTTTTAAATGGTTTAGGCTTTCCAAATTACTTAAGGGATTCAAGTAATTTTGTAATATGGAGGATGTCTTTAAGATGGTATGTAGATATACCCATGTCTTTAATAATGACCTATTTTGTGAGAGCTACAAGAAATAGATCAACCAAAGTGGAAGCTAGACCACTAGGGTCGATATAATTAGACGAATATAGATGGGAAATGATATCTTTGTTCTTATTTTCAATGAACTTAGAACCTAGATAATATTTATAATTATAAAACTCAACTTCAAGATGCTTTTAATATTGATATGGTTGTTGATAAGCAAAAATAGTAACCTTAATCCCATCATGGGGAAACTTAAGGCACTGGTGAAGAGTAGATGGGACTGCCTGTACTTCATGAATATAGGGATGACTAAGAAGTATGTTATAAGAAAGTTTAATAGCCACAATATGGAATAATATGTGATGATAAATGCACCCAACCATGATTGGTAACCAAATTATACCTGAAGACTCTCTCTCGATGTTATTATAAGCCTTGATTGTAATAGTCTCTGGCTGAATGTCCTTATCCATGTAGCCCAATCATCCTACCAACTTGAGAGATATGATGTTCAACCTTGAACCATTATCTATAAGAACCCACTTGATCTTATGATCCACAATGATTATCTCAATGTACAGTGGGTTATTGTGGTTTGGGCAAAGAGTGGACATGTCTTTTTGATCAAATGTGATTTACCAAAATGAAGAAAAATATCCAACTACGTTCTAGAATTGATTAGGTTTAATATCATTAGGCATAGTAGATTATTTCAAAAGGATAGTTCTATGGACATCAGATATCCATAAGACTTTTACTATAGAAATTTGTGTAGGGGTTTTATTCAATTGGTCTCCTAAACTATAAGCCTTTTCAATTGTGGAATGAGCTAGTTTAGTCTTTATTGGCATAGTATTTGACTTTGGAACCATTGGCACAATGTTTTCATTGGGTTTCATGGAAGAAGTGGGCAAAGGGCCCTAGATGGTAACTCATGGGTGTCTAGTTATGACTGCACAACTTAGAGGTGGAAAGGAGTCAATATAATTAGAAGAGGAAGGCAAAGGGCCTTAGATGATAACTCATAGGTGTTTAAATGTATTTCTATAGTTTTGAGTTGATGAGGGGCCTTTATAATTAGAAGAAGGATGCTATTGTTCAACTAGTAACCCATGTAAATGGAGTCATAACATGATTATGCAAACTCAACACGGTATTACTAGGGGAGAGGGTGTTGACCCTATAATGATGGGTCCCATGCTATGAGGAACATGAGATTATCCATGTGGTTTAAAAATAATAGTGGTAATGTGGGTAGTATAAGTGTATTCCATAGTATTATTATAGTCATAAGGCATGTTGTTATAAGCCACATTATTAGTATGGGTATTTTGATCTTGATTATGCTCATTAAGATTCTGACCCTAATGTTGGTTCTGATTCTACCTCTATCCTTGATTTTAAATTTGGTTTTGATTATTTCTTTGTGGTGGTGGATTATGTCAAGGAAAGGGGTCTTTGTAGATTCCCATATCCTAATTTATGTCTTGATTAGGGGCTAAATTAATTTCTAGTTCACCACTTTCAATAAAGTCCTCGATAATATGTCATAATTGGATGTAACAATATGCATTGTGACCAACAACATGATGGAAGTTGCACCATTCATTTTCTTTGTACCAATCTAGTTTTAGTTGATCTTGAGGAAATGGTCTTGATACTAGCCATACAATCAAATTAGCCATGATGAGATTTTGCAACATTATTTCAACTGACTCTCCTAACTTGCTAAAGACCCTAAAATTGTTATGAAATGTCCTTCATGGAGGTTGTCTCTACAAAGTAGGTGGTGGATTTAGGGGAGTTATTTATATATTTTGGGGAGGCATAGCCTACACCATTTATATGTGTCTTGATTTAGTCACTTCATTTTCAACCATGTTCTTATTTTTGTTAAATCCCTTAGGCTTGTCCTGTGTAACCATTTGAATTAGTGGTTGTGTCTAATTAGATATCTAACCTTGTGCGAAAAATCTTGACAAGACCTTTAGTAATAAGATCCTTCTCAATCTCCACTCTTTTATCAATAATTTATTCAAATGAGTTAGCACAAGCTAATCATAGATTATGTGCAACTTCAAGATGCCATTTTTGTGCAAATATATCGACCAACTATTTGTCTGCCAAGTTATGTTGAAAGCAACCTACCAATGCTCTCCACCTTTGTAGATATGCAACAAAACTTTCACCATCACATTGTTTGGATTTTCATAAGTCAATAATGGTCAATTAATGTTATATGAGAAATGGTTAATGAATTTTTTTGATAAGTCATTCCAATTTATAAGTGATCTTTTGGGTAGTCTAAGTAGCTAATATAAGGCCTATCTCACTAAACTTTGTAGAAATAGTTGAAGTAAGTACTCGATACTATAAGAAACTTCTTGACATAAGACAAATAATGCTTGTATGTGCTCATGTGGATCTCCCTTTCCTTTGTATTTATCAAATTTGGGTGCCTTAAAATGAGGTGGAAAGGGGTTTTAGAGAATAGATAAATCAAATGGATATGGACATATCTCATCAAATTTGTACTTTTTAACTCTATTATTCATCTCCAATCTCTAAAAAATTTCCTTCATAGAATTCCACTCTTGCATGCTCGGTGCATTTGTGGTTTGGATAAGATGTTATTGGGGTGGCATGTACCCCTGGTTTCATTGTTGTTGGGGTGGAATGTGCCCCTAGTTTTATTATTTTTGGGGTGGAATGTGCCCTTGGTTTTGTGTGGATCTATAGGGAATATATGCCTTTCAATCCATGTTTTGGTTCTGATTCACTCCTTGAGTAGAGAAAATAGGATGTTGATTCTTGGATTGTAAAACATTCCCTGAATTTAGTTGTTTAGTACCTTGTTGATTTGGGATAGTTTTGTGTTTATTTACCAATCTCTGTATTGGTTGGAATGAACTAGCCAAATTGTCTTGAGGGATTTATTCAATTCAAACTGAATGTTTGGGTCTTAGATTTTGTAAAGTAATAAGAGGTTCTTGATGATTAAATAATGTATGATCCATGTTAAATAGAACATTTTGTAAGATCTCTTGTGATGTTAACTATTCATTTAGGTTACCTTAATCCCCTATGGTTATGTTTTCATCAAATGTTTGTTGCATACTTTTGATCATATTTCCCTATTCTTTTGAAGCATCATTGTGAATTGAAGTGGCAACTAATGAGTTAGTTAAGTCTGCGATAAGTTGATCTACATATCATTGACTTATTATCTTGATCTTGGATAGAAGATCTATATTTGTGGGTTTTGACTCTATTTGTATTTCTTTTCCTTTGTTAGAAGAAGAAGGTATGTCTTTTTGTGCAAAAGCTTGATCTTGCCATCATTATTCTCCTTCTCTTATTAAGGTATGTAATTGTTCAGTAGGAAAGTCTAAACGTAGTCTAGCACCTGATTTTATCAACCTAAAAAGTGCTTCATCTTGATCTCCTTGGGGTTGATATTCATTGTAATCATCTTCAAATCCTACTATTATGGGGATGTCATAAAAAATAATGGGGTTATCTTGACCATCATAAAATCTCTCATCCTCATAGCTAAGGCCATAAGCTGCCCCACTATGAGTGAACCTTTGAGTCATGTCTATAAAGAGTTGTTCTCCATGCTTGACTAGATTTGGATCAATGTTTTGCAAACATTCAAACAAAGTATGCCTTGGTTCTTTTCAAATAAATAACTAAGGTACCATATAGATTATAAATGAGGGTGGCATGAAACCACACACAATTAGATAATTTGGTTCATGAATTTACTCAACTATTGGTAAAGCTAAAATCATATATATTGGAATAAGGTAAGGTAACTCAATGATCCAAGGTGAAAAATAGTACACCAAAGCCTAAATCTTTGTGATATGCCTATAATGTGAAATCTAGTTCCAACTTTAATGAGTTGACCCTATAAAATTAGAGAAAATCTCTTCGAATTATGAAGAAGACAAAATGAACTAAGCAACTCAAGATGTAAAAACATGTACAAATCACTAAGTACAAAGCTAGGGCCAAATGGGTGGTACAATGTCACCACATGGTTCTAGTATGATAAAATATGTTCTAGGACTCAAAGCATGAGTGATACGCAAGATGACATGAGTCCATCCAAGATGATAATGTGATTTTGAGTCTAATAAATGGCCCTCAATCCAAATGGAAGATTGAACCCAAGTTAGAACAAGTTTAGTGTGCAAATGGTGAACCCAACTTAACACCCCAACCTTTAAAACTCAAAAAGGTTCAATTTAAAATGTGAATTATAAATGAGGGACTTTAAACAAATTGGGTAAAAATTCTAGACTCAATTGGGTAACATGATTGTGCTAAAGTAGATGACATGACACAAAAACTTTTGATAATAACTTGAATAAGGAAAAGATAAAATTTTCAATTGGACAACATAACACCTCCTTTGCTTAATAAAATTAAGGACAAATTACTTTGGTTAAGTTCGTTGAGTTAACAAGTAGTTTTTAGACATAAATCAAGACCAAGTAAGCTAATGATAAAAAATAATCATTCTTAAGTCTAACTGACAAGGTATGGCAAAGTGGGGTCAATTAAACTAGCAAGTTTTTAAATGTTTATAGGGGAATCAATTACAAAATGACTTTCATATCACGATGCAAAATAAAAGCACATAATTAGGTGTCTATGGCACTTGGCTTGTTGCAAAAATGTCTTTCCCTTTTTACAACCACTATAGCCTATTGTTCGCTTAGTGTAGTGTGGTGTCTAAAGTGCAAATACGTTTTGTGTGCAGCTCCATCACTAGAAGGTAATTTAATCACTCAAACCTCCGATCCTAGTGGGAGTGGTTGAAGTTAGTTCCAAGAGGTGAAACCCTAGTTCAAAGCTTCCCTAAATAGCTTTTGAGAGTTAATGAAGTCCCCCTCACAAGCAAAGATGTAATGAAATAAAAGACATAAGAGAAAGACTTTAGGGTCATTTTAAAGACCACCCAATCTATTTTGAGTTTTTAGGGAGTGATTTATAAGACATTTTTTCTATGCCTTAGACTAGGCATGTTTACAATAAGGATGACACTTTTGATTCCAAAATTTCCCTAAAGGGGACAAATGGAAGAGCATACACATAATGTCCCTCTTTTTGTGAATCAAATTCTAAGTTTAAACAACTATTGAATATAAATTTGACAAGTGAATTCAATTTTAAGCCCCAAATGAAAGATGAGGTGATGTTCTTTTGACCCCTTGGTCTCAAGTTGTAACTTTGAAATGACAATTTGTCAAAACATTAACAAATAAAGCACCCTAAAGATTTTCTTTAAACACCAAAATGAAGGTTTCTAATTCATTTTAAACTTTCAAAAGATGTATAAAGAGCATGATGTAAAAAATTTCAAGTTGTTCCTACCCTAAAAAGGTCAGTATGTCCTTTAGCTTTCAAACACATTTAGTTTTAAAATAAGAAACTTTAAAATAGAAGGTCGTCAATTACCTGTCTACCCTTTAGGCACCACCCCAAAAGCAAATGTGTTAGGTTAGACAATGTTAGCACAAATCTAAAGAAAAAATTAAAAGGCAAAGATTATATAATAAAAACACAATAAATAATAATAATAATAATAATATTAAACATATGAAAACCTATAAATAACAAATTAGAAGGCTAAAAATAAAACAAAATCACATAAAACATAAAAACATGCAATTAGTGTTTATATCATAACTTTTAAACTATAAATCAGTTTACCATATAATTTTTATAGGTTGTCATGAACTTTAGGATGAACCTATATGAAAAAAATGAGATCCAAAAGTTAATACAAAAAAAATTATTCACTCTATACTAGCCATTTTTATTAGAAAAACAAAAAGCAGAAAGAGAAATGTTACTAAAAAAGTCATAACTTATAAAATATAAAAAATCAAAATTAAAAAAAAATTGTAATTTTTTTAGAGAATATCAATGACATATTTATATATATGAATAAAAAAATTTAGAAAAAAATATTAGTTAAATAAAAAGTTATTAATTCTTTATTGGCCATTTTTTCTCAAAGCAAAAAACAACAAAAAAAGAATTAAAACTATGAAATACAAAAAAGTTCATGGGTTGCGCTCTCATGAAGATAGTCCCACAAAGAATGCCAAAATGTAGAGAGTATTACATAACATGATTAATCAAACATAAGTCCAATAAATCAAAGTAAAAATGCATAAGAACAAATTGAATTAAGCATGTCTATTCATGCAGGAATTGCTAATGACAATAAAAGACAAATGAAAGAAAGCAAGAAACATATACCTTCCCAAGTGAATCCATTCTCCAAAATTAGATCAAAATTATGTTATCCATTTATCAAACATCCTTGTCTTCATCAACAATGGTGGAAAACTCCTCCAATGTCTCAAGAACACTCCACAAAATCTAGGTTTATGATGTGAAATCACTAAACTCGCCTATCAATGAAGCTTGCATATAAAATCAATGGTCAAATGCAAAGGATTGTAGAAAAAATTTAACATTATAAATTTTCACAAATCAAGGCTAAAAATGATGTTCATGGCCTCTCTATTTATATATTTTTGAGATTGACCAAAATCAACCTGAACTGTCCATTATGAGATGAAGATGTGTGGTTGAGGATTAGTTCAATTATGTAATTAAAATCAATAAATAGGCTCATAAATATTTGGGATAGAGGAGAATTTAAAAGGTATGGAGGGTCATTATGAGGCATGGGACCCATAATCTTGATATTTTATGCATTTATGGCTTATGGATCCCACCCCATATGATGATGTCACTTGATGATGTAGTTAATGACAATCAATTTCCAATAATGAGATATTTAATAAGTCCCATGGAATTCTTACCTAAGTTCTTGATTTGGATTAATTAGCTTAAACAAGGTTAATCAAGTTTAGTGCATTTTTTTGTAAATTGGTGCACAAATTAATCAAATTGGTTAAAAATTCATTTTAATGGGTTATAATTTGACTTAGGAAGAATTAGAAGGTGATGTTAGATGCATTGGAACCTTATTCCCAATTAGGATGTTTTCAACACAAGATAACAAAGGTACATGTCTCATACAATTAATTTCATAGAAAAGAGCAATCTAGAGCACCTAGGTACAAAATTGGTATTCTGACTCAAAATGAATTAATCAAAGTTAGCTGGCCTATAAAATGCATTGACCCATTTAGGGATACTTTGACCTAAATTGACACTTATAAATGAAAATTTTGAACCATTTAGGGTGTTTTATGGATTTTAGCCTAAAATGTGCATTTGAGTGCAATTCGAGTAAGATTGATAATTTTAACACAAAAGGTGTTAGGAATTGGATGTCTACAGGTTGGGTAATACTTTTTTAATTTTTTCCTAATCCTTGTCCTTTATAACCATGTTTTATCAAATATCAAGTGCCAAAATCAAAATTATAGGATTGTGGAGGAGGAGTATTCATTAGTTGTACCATCACATGATGTTTGAAGGGATCCTTGGAGGCTGAATTTTTGGCATGCATGTAAAGTAGATGTAACTAAATGCATTTCATGTATCCAAGGACGTCCTAAAATAATGTTTTAATTCAAATCATTTGGCATAAATTAGGTAATGTATGGGGTCCCAAAATAATATGAAATGTTATCTACCCAAGTACTATTATGATCCAATTTTTGCACCCTAGGATAAGGTTGTTCAGACCTCTCCAAATTTGGTTAAACATAGAATTACACTTAGACCAGTGGGTTGTTTATAATAGGGGTAAACTTTTAGATTGAAGGGTTATCTCCCCTTGATGAATCATTTAGGCTCACACACTAATCTATCACTTGATAAAAAAAGGGAGGGAAACATACTATAATGAGGTGATGCACCAAATATGTTTTGACTACTACTAACTAGCTACATGTGCACATGTAAATCAAGAAAATTAACCTTACATACACTACTCTTAATCTGAACCTCTCACATGAGTGTTTCAATATGAAGGTTGTGATGGTTGCTTAAATTAGGAAGACTATCCAAGAGGTATCTAATGACACTAGCAGATATAAAAACTCACTCATATATTACACCACACTCATACACTTAACATGACCTATAAAATAAGCTTTCAAAATGCACATAGGTGTTAAAAAAGGACAACATGTCAAGGAATACAAGTCAATTCACTTAACAAGATAAACTATTATCATATGCACACTAAGTATAGTCATAAGAGGAGGTAAATTAGTTGATTATAATTGATCAAAGGCATAAAAATGGGCAAGGTTTCACCATATCTAGGTGGAGGATACAAACTTAGCCAAAAGTGACTCAATATATAGAGCATGTGAGAGAGAAGACAGAGAGGTGTGGTAGAAGATGAGTGACAAGTATCCATGAGATTTAAAACTAGAAAAGGATTTATGATATACTATAATAGACCTATAAGTCCATATGTCTTACTCTTGAAGCAACTTCAACCTTCCAAGTGGCATGGGGGTTATAAACTTGCTTGACACCTTGACTAACTCCTTAGAAATTGCTCTTATTTGCATAAAAGGATTGAAAAATGGACCTTAAAACCATAAATTCAGCTTTAAATTATTTTAAAACACTCATTGGACATCTGACATGCCTTAATAAATTCTTTTGGGCTGCCATTCCATCATTCAAGTGCATAAGTGTCTTGTAACTCTTCATTTTCCATACCTAGTTTGGTCCATGTGCCCAAAACTCAAGTGCATCTTCTTAAACTCATAAAAACTAGATGAATGGTTTTAAAATATTCTATAAGGTATGAAAAATACTATTTTTTTTCTTGTACCAACTCCCAAGAACTCATTTTGCTCCTTAAACCTTCACTAGGCCTAATTTCCTTGTAACCTTTTTTTTACTGTAAAATTTCCTTGTGTGGGAGTTATAAAAATGATGTTGATAAAATAAGGTAATATTATAAGACCCTATATGGAATTATATTTCCATTTCAAGTTTCATATTCATAATTTGAATGGAATCCCATTTTTTTGCCTTTCTTTTTTGCCAATTAGGCCTAATTAGGCCTCTCTGCCTAGAAAGTGGATTTTGGCTCTAAAATCCTCATGCACGTGTTGAACCTCTAGGAAGTATGTGATTAAATTTAACATGAAAATACAAACCTCCATGTTAAATTTGGGCTTTTGAAACATTGTGCTTATATCCAAACCATGAAATGGCCAAAAATAAACCCTTCACAAGCCTCTTTGGACTGCCTTGCAAAATGGAGTCCGTTCAGTCACTTCCAAGGGTTCTTGAGTAAATTTTTTTGATTTGAGGAGATTAAATAAGTTTCATGGGACCTCTTAAAATGATTATAAAGTATCCATATCTCCAAAATACCTATAAAACACTAAAAACACACACAAAATAATGCATTTATGGCAATCCATACAATAATATGTATAGATCAAGTACATGTGGATGAGAAACTTGGAGTATATAACAATCTAGAAGATGTTTTAGGATAAAAATATGGAATTAGGTGTGCTTTATAATTCCATCTCTACAAACTAGTCACTGTTGGGTTGTAAGAGAGGTTTAAGACCTATTTGCGGTCTTAACGATTGTTCATAAAGAACAACCCCTTTCTCTCTCTCTCTCTCCTAATGCCAAAATATTTTTATTATGGGACCCATAAAACACCTATAATTACCATTAAACATAATTAATTTCCTCATGAAGTGTGTGATCAAAATTTGGTGACCCTCAAGTTGAAGAATAAACATTATGAGGGGTCTGAGCAAGAATGAGGTTTGATGGTGTATGTTTTGAACTTGGTTTCATATTAAATGACCTTAATCAGGTATGAGACATCCCTCCTAACATCTTTCAATGTATATCCAACTTCCTTATTTCATTAGGTCTCCAACCAACCCACTATCTCAGGACTAGCATTCTTGAGTCAAGCTGTCAATCCTACACTAACTTCCTGCACTCACTTATTTCATCACTGTCAGGGTATGATATCTTCATGGAGTGATTGTAAATTATTTTCACCATCTTAGTAGGGTTATAAATGTCTCACTCAAATCCAATTCTACTGATCACCCTTCTTCAATACTAACTACTACAAGTTAGTGTATGTAACTAGGTCTGTTAAGACTGTGTAGGGTTTGTTGATCCTTTCATTGTTGTTTATGTCCAAGTTTCTTTATGAAATGTTTTTTCATAACTCTCAACATATATTTAGGTTTTCAAATGTTTCAACTCAATCCACTTATCTTCATCTCTCCATTTATAAGGACTACCTATACAGGTTATCTGTATAACTTAGACTATACAAGGTTAAAGAATAGGATCTGCTAACTTCCCAAATCTCTATTTTCTGAGTTTGAAACTATGCTGAGATAATGTCATCATTTTCCAATCATCTCAACTACTTTAATTTCTTAATACAAACATAGTCTTTAATTTTTAGGAGACCTTAATCACCTAAACAACTTATAGATGACTGCGCATATGCAATATGACTGTACGACCCTTGCTTTGGTCTTCAAACTTTGATTAATGAGTTGATAAACCTTAAACTTCTTTAAATCCTTAAAAAAACATACAAACCATTATATTTTATTTTTGGAGAGACCTTTAGTTTCTTGGGTAGACCTTAGAGGTGACTAACTAATTGTGTTATGCATTTGGGACTGTGACTTCTAACTTAAGTTCTTTAGAAACCTTTATTGCAACACCAAAACTCCTTAAGATATTATCATACTAATTATCATTTGAGCACCTCATTCAAGGATTTGAGATCTTTGTGTTCACATCTATCATCCATTCTTCAAGTAAACTCCCAACTAGCTGTAAGTGGTGTTTTTAGGGTAGTTGACTAAGTATAATGCTTTCTTAGACCTTCAAATAATCCTAAAAATTTCTAATGGTATTTTTTCATATTGAGAGTTTATAAACTCTCTCATTTTCTTGAGGTTTTAGGTTCCATCATCAATCTTATTATCTAAAGCAATCTTTTTCACAATTATAGGTGATTGTCTGCTTATCCTATGAGGACTGTGAATGCAAATTTGGTGTCTTAAGGGCTTATTTCAACATTGAAACCTCTTCAAAATATTTAAATTATCTTGGCTAAATGATACCTCCCTTGACTCTTTGAAACCCTATGCTCTCAACACTGTCATCCACTATTTTAAAGCATATTCTCTCACCTAGTTGTAGGTGGCTATCTAGAAGGTCTGAGTTTGACTGTGTATAGTCTTATAGATATTTAAAACAATCCTCCAAAAATCCTTGGAGGCTGAATTTTTGGCATGCATGTAAAGTAGATGTAACTAAATGCATTTCATGTATCCAAGGACGTCCTAAAATAATGTTTTAATTCAGATCATTTGGCATAAATTAGGTAATGTATGGGGTCCCAAAATAATATGAAATGTTATCTGCCCAAGTACTATTATGATCCAATTTTTGCACCCTAGGATAAGGTTTTTTAGACCTCTCCAAATTTGGTTAAACATAGAATTACACTTAGACTAGTGGGTTGTTTATAATAGGGGTAAACTTTTAGATTGAAGGGTTATCTCCCCTTGATGAATCATTTAGGCTCACACACTAATCTATCGCTTGATAAAAAAAGGGAGGGAAACATACTATAATGAGGTGATGCACCAAATATGTTTTGACTACTACTAACTAGCTGCATGTGCAAATGTAAATCAAGAAAATTAACCTTACATACACTACTCTTAATCTGAACCTCTCACATGAGTGTTTCAATATGAAGGTTGTGATGGTTGCTTAAATTAGGAAGACTATCCAAGAGGTATCTAATGACACTAGCAGATATAAAAACTCACTCATATATTACACCACACTCATACACTTAACATGACCTATAAAATAAGCTTTCAAAATGCATATAGGTGTTAAAAAAGGACAACATGTCAAGGAATACAAGTCAATTCACTTAACAAGATAAACTATTATCATATGCACACTAAGTATAGTCATAAGAGGAGGTAAATTAGTTGATTATAATTGATCAAAGGAATAAAAATGGGCAAGGTTTCACCATATCTAGGTGGAGGATACAAACTTAGCCAAAAGTGACTCAATATATAGAGCATGTGAGAGAGAAGACATAGAGGTGTGGTAGAAGATGAGTGACAAGTGTCCATGAGATTTAAAACTAGAAAAGGATTTATGATATACTATAATAGACCTATAAGTCCATATGTCTTACTCTTGAAGCAACTTCAACCTTCCAAGTGGCATGGGGGTTATAAACTTGCGTGACACCTTGACTAGCTCCTTAGAAACTGCTCTTATTTGCATAAAAGGATTGAAAATGGACCTTAAAACCATAAATTCAGCTTTAAATTATTTTAAAACACTCATTGGACATCTGACATGCCTTAATAAATTCTTCTGGGCTGCCATTCTATCATTCAAGTGCATAGGTGTCTTGTAACTCTTCATTTCCCACACCTAGTTTGGTCCATGTGCCCAAAACTCAAGTGCATCTTCTTAAACTCATAAAAACTAGATGAATGGTTTTAAAATATGCTATAAGGTATGAAAAATACTATTTTTTTTCTTGTACCAACTCCCAAGAACTCATTTTGCTCCTTAAACCTTCACTAGGCCTAATTTCCTTGTAACCTTTTTTTTACTGTAAAATTTCCTTGTGTGGGAGTTATAAAAATGATGTTGATAAAATAAGGTAATATTATAAGACCCTATATGTAATTATATTTCCATTTCAAGTTTCATATTCATAATTTGAATGGAATCCCATTTTTTTGCCTTTCTTTTTTGCCAATTAGGCCTAATTAGGCCTCTCTGCCTAGAAAGTGGATTTTGGCTCTAAAATCCTCATGCACGTGTTGAACCTATAGGAAGTATGTGATTAAATTTAACATGAAAATACAAACCTCCATGTTAAATTTGGGCTTTTGAAACATTGTGCTTATATCCAAACCATGAAATGGCCAAAAATAAACCCTTCACAAGCCTCTTTGGACTGCCTTGCAAAATGGAGTCCGTTCAGTCACTTCCAAGGGTTCTTGAGTAATTTTTTTGATTTGAGGAGATTAAATAAGTTTCATGGGACCTCTTAAAATGATTATAAAGTATCTATATCTCCAAAATACCTATAAAACACTAAAAACACACATAAAATAATGCATTTATAGCAATCCATACAATAATATGTATAGATCAAGTACATGTGGATGAGAAACTTGGAGTATATAACAATCTCAAAGATGTTTTAGGAGAAAAATATGGAATTAGGTGTGCTTTATAATTCCATCTCTACAAACTAGTCACGGTTGGGTTTTAAGAGAGGTTTAAGACCTATTTGCGGTCTTAACGATTGTTCATAAAGAACAACCCCTTTCTCTCTCTCTCTCCTAATGCCAAAATATTTTTATTATGGGACCCATACAACACCTATAATTACCATTAAACATAATTAATTTCCTCATGAAGTGTGTGATCAAAATTTGGTGACCCTCAAGTTGAAGAATAAACATTCTAAGGGGTCTGAGCAAGAATGAGGTTTGATGGTGTATGTTTTGAACTTGGTTTCATATTAAATGACCTTAATCAGGTATGAGACATCCCTCCTAACATCTTTCAATGTATATCCAACTTCATTATTTCATTAGGTCTCCAACCAACCCACTATCTCAGGACTAGCATTCTTGAGTCAAGCTGTCAATCCTACACTAACTTCCTGCACTCACTTATTTCATCACTGTCAGGGTATGATATCTTCATGGAGTGATTGTAAATTATTTTCACCATCTTAGTAGGGTTATAAATGTCTCACTCAAATCCAATTCTACTGATCACCCTTCTTCAATACTAACTACTACAATTTAGTGTATGCAACTAGGTCTGTTAAGACTGTGTAGGGTTTGTTGATCCTTTCATTGTTGTTTATGTCCAAGTTTATTTATGGAATGTTTTTTCATAACTCTCAAAATCTATTTAGGTTTTCAAATGTTTCAACTCAATCCACTTATCTTCATCTCTCCATTTATTAGGACTACTTATAGAGGTTATCTGTATAACTTAGACTATACAGGGTTAAAGAATAGGATCTGCTAACTTCCCAAATCTCTATTTTTTGAGTTTGAAACTATGCTGAGATAATGTCATCATTTTCCAATCATCTCAACTGCTTTAATTTCTTAATACAAACATAGTCTTTAATTTTTAGGAGACCTTAATCACCTAAACAACTTATAGATGACTGCGCATATGTAATATGACTGTGCGACCCTTGCTTTGGTCTTCAAACTTTGATTAATGAGTTAATAAACCTTAAACTTCTTTAAATCCTTAAAAACACATACAAACCATTATATTTTATTTTTGGAGAGACCTTTAGTTTCTTGGGTAGACCTTAGAGGTGACTAACTAATTGTGTTATGCATTTGGGACTGTGACTTCTAACTTAAGTTCTTTAGAAACCTTTATTGTAACACCAAAACTCCTTAAGATATTATCATAATAATTCTCATTTGAGCACCTCATTCAAGTATTTGAGATCTTTATGTTCACATCTATCATCCATTCTTCAAGTAAACTCCCAACTAGCTGTAAGTGGTGTTTTTAGGGTAGTTGACTAAGTATAATGCTTTCTTAGACCTTCAAATAATCCTAAAACTTTCTAATGGTATTTTTTCATGTTTAGAGTTTATAAACTCTCTCATTTTCTTGAGATTTTAGGTTCCATCATCAATCTTATTATCTAAAGCAATCTTTTTCACAATTATAGGTGATTGTCTGCTTATCCTACGAGGACTGTGAATGCAAATTTAGTGCCTTAAGGGCTTATTTCAACATTGAAACCTCTTCAAAATATTTAAATTATCTTGGCTAAATGATACCTCCCTTGACTCTTTGAAACCCTATGCTCTCAACACTGCCATCCACTATTTTAAAGCATATTCTCTCACCTAGCTGTAGGTGGCTATCTAGAAGGTCTGAGTTTGACTATGTATAGTCTTATAGATATTTAAAACAATCCTCAAACCTTTTAAAATTTATAAGTTGTGTTCTGGTTTATGTCTTAAGATCCCTCCACTATCTTTAAGACTCCAAAATCTCATCAATACCTCTATTTAAGGTCAAATCTTCAACATGCCTAACTATAGGAGTGCATTTGAGAACTATTTGTGTATCATCTTGAATTAGGCCTTTCTACTAAACCATGATTATTTTAAAGTGATTAAACTTATGGATAATTTTATCACTCCATTCTAAGTTCAAATGTTTTTTTCAAGCACTTCACAACCTCTACATTCACAATCTCAACTATCAGTCTTGTAAGTAACTCTAGGTCTGACTATGTATATTTTGAGTTGACTGTGTCAAAGGTCTAAAAATGAAATTTTCAAATATATATGGTACTCTGAATCATTCATCCTCATCAATATCCATTATCACTACATTTTTAATTTTATATATCATCCATAAATCACATTTCTCAACTTTGTAATTTACTGTTCACACATACAGTCTACGGGTGACTGTCTACTAGGCATGTGAGTTCAGTTATCAACTTTTCAATTTAGGTGATTTGGAAGATTTCCATTAGTTTAATAACCTCATCTAACTTGAAAAATCATATTTATCCATGTTTTGGAAACTTTTATGGGACATTGGCAATATTGATTTCCCTAAATTTGCAAACCTACAGGCCTGTAGGAGGTGAGGACTGCAAATTATGTTTGAAATATTAAAAAGTGTAACCTGGATGTCAAGATATAAAGGAAATATTATGAATTATATAAATAAATTTTAAAATCAAACACAACTTTAAAATACCTTAAAAAACATATTCAAACACTTTCAACACAGTCTGCAATGCAAGCACATAACATAGTCTACAATGAAGGTATGTGACCATTTGAAACTAGTATGGATTAACTGACTAATAATAAGGCTCATTATGGATTGAAAATATATTATAGGGAAATTAAGAATCACTCAAATTCATTTGACAACCTGGAAAACTCAGAAACACATAAAAAGACCAATCACTTATAAACTTCTCATAAAGGAGACTTTGCTTGTCAAAGGGCCATCTAAATGTGCCACCATGATTATTTAAGGTATGTGAGGATTCTACAAACATATTAAAATATAATCCAACTAATTTTAGGCATCCATTAATTCACAATTTGTTTTGGAGTTGTTCTAAGCTTAGATTTTGGGGTTTTGAGTTCTCAAAAAGTAATCTAGGCTCTTAGTGATTGTTCATAAAGCTAAGAGCACCAATAAAAAAACCAATGCTTAAAATTGGAATCCGGTCCCAAAATTTGGCCAAAATTTTATCCCCAAAATTAATTTGTACAACCTGTACCATCTACTTAAAGTTGGCCTTCATTAGTTTGTGAAGGGAACAATGAGAGAGAAGGATATGTTTGTAATTATGGAGATTTAAAATTATTACCAAGCTTATTACTAACCTATATAATTCCAAAGGATGTTTTTGAGCTATTTTCACTTTCACCCGACTTCAAGAGTATGTACAACTTCTTCTAACTCCTTAAACTAGTGTTGAAGTTAAAGATTCTGACTTTGTTTTGATTCTCTAATAGGTGTGGAATTTAAGTAACTAATCCATGATCCTTTTAATCTGTGTGGTATGAATTTTATCTTTAGGGAACTTGGACACACATTATCATTAGCCAAAAAATCACTTTTTCATGCATTTGTACACCTCCAAGCTAGCAAATGGACCTCAAAGCTTGTAAAACACCATGAAAGGTTAGGACAAAGTGTTTAACAAATGAAATTAATTTAATTAACACATAATAACCTATGACACAACTTTTATCATGTTTTATCAAGGCACCACAAATGACACTTTTGACCCTTTTTAACTTAAGAGACTCAAATATACCAAAACACATAAAAGAGACTTACCTTAATCTTTCCAAATTTATCTTAATAAATGATTATAAGGTATTTTGGACTCAAATAGGACCTCATAAATCACTTAAGGTTTAATTTTTTGCCTATAGGAGTCTAATTTTAACCTAGGGGTCAAAATTGGATAACAAATTGGTGACTCATAGGGGTAGCATGTCTATGATGTTGACTAGACCAATAGCCTTGTCCTTCCATTGGGATATGGAGTCAATTTCACTCTCAAGAAAAAATATCAGACCTTGACACTTGACCAACAAGGTAATTTTATTACCTCAACAACTTAAAAAATTAAGATACACACACAAAATCAAAGAAAGGAAGACACACACATATGCTAACTAAGCACTTAGGTAACACAACAAAACAAAAAATAACTAGCTACGCACATATAACCTGAATACAACTTATTCCTCCTAGATCAAAAGGGAGTAAATTATCTTTTGAACCTTTTTCTTTGTGTCTTAAACTCCTTCATGCTTTCTAATCTTCTTGGCATGACTTCAAGTGAAGCAATGATAGTTACAAACATGTCACCTATAAAGTTGAACTCTTCTTGTGTTTCAACACTCTTCTTATGAGACTCTTTAGCTATAACCTTGTCCAATGGTGTTTCATCCAAGCATGGTTCTTTGAATTTCATGGCATCTTTAATGGCATTAGGATTTTCATCAACTTTTTTAAGCTCCTCAAGTTATTCAAGGAGATTTACATACTCAACCCAATCCTCATCATTGTCCTCAATGAAGACATCTTGTTCAATCTCCTTGTGCATATGACCTTCAACCTTGTAAAGACCTTCAAGATCTTGAAGGATTTCAATATTTTGCAACCAATCATCTTTGATTTCTCTCTCTTCAAGGACTAAAATTTCATCAACTTCATCTTACTTGTTTGAAGAGTCTTAAACCTCAAGGCTAGATGCAACTTGTTCAAGTTTGGTACTTTGGAAGTTATCACATTGTCCTTCAAGAGGTAATGAATCTAAAATAATGTATTCAATTTGAACAATAGGAGGTGTAGGATTTTTAAGGCCTTCAAATTCTTCACAAATCTCATTAGACTTTAACCACAAATCATCTTGGTCCATGGAGTCAACAATAACTTTGTCTTTTATTAGTTTTTCAAAACTAACCTCTTAATGTTGATCATGAGTCTCAACCAACTCAACTGATGTGATATCTCTTTCAATCACCTCACCTTTCTCATAGCCTTCTTGAGGCTCTTAACTACAACTTTATCTTCCACCTTCTCAATTATAATCTCATTCTTGTTTTTAGTACACTCTTGGATAAACCTCCAAGATGGACAAGCTATAGGTTCTTGGGGAGAGGGAAATTGGGTTGTATTAGGCACAAAGTTTTCTTTTTCTTCCATCTCTTTATCTTATCTATCTTCAATTCCTTTTATCTTCAACTCTAAGTCTTTGATTTGCCTATCTATATCCTCTTGAAATAGATTTTCTTGAAGGTGATTAGTGGCCTCATGAGGATAAGTATCATAAGAAGGTTGATATGGAGTGTAAGAGATCTCTTGAGGAGGGATAGGAGAGACTTACATAGGTTTATATTTATCTTTCCCTTCAACTCCCCAATCTATTCTTATTTCACCTTTCCCACTCCAAGACTTTACTACTTGATTCTATCTTGAAATTTTGGAAGACTCCTTGGGATTTCCTTGAGGAAGAAAAGTGGGATGCTAGATTTAATCAATAGGTTTTTTTACAAAAATATCCTTTTCTTTTTGAATACTTGCTTGGATTGAATTTCAAGAAGGGAAGGTTTGAGGAACACATGGAAGACTTGGAACACTTGGAGATTCACTTGGAAAGGTATCTTGGATAAAAATGGGTGGCATGTATAAGGGATGAGTTGGAGCATAAGAAGACACACAGGGATGATGGAATTTGACTTGTCATCCTCTATGAACTTTCAACATATCTTCTATGCTTTGAAAGAGACCACTTACATCCAACATTTTACTTGAGAGGCTTTACCAATTTTCTCTCTCAATAGGTGTCCATTCTCATTTCAATAGCTACAATGAGTCTCTCATGTCATGAATGAGATGGATAGGACTATCTTGACCATGTTCTCTTTGAGTATGAAGGTCTAACATGTATTTCTCACATCTTAAGAGAGTTTGCTTCAAACTTGAAATGGACTGCTTTGAGGGATAAATGGAGACATTTTGAGCTTGAGATGGCTTCTCATATGTGACATCATGGTCATGTAGAGGAGAAATAGGATGACCTAGGATTGTCATGACTCATAAGGCTGATAATAATCTTGATAGGGCTATTGAGACATATAATTAGGGTCATGACAAGGTTGGTAGGGGGTAAAAAATTTCATCATATCCAGCCATACCGACTTCATTAGTCAAATAAAACATAAGATATCATCAAATTATTTCACAAAAAGCACATGGGATGATTATAACCATTCAGTTACATTCAAAGTCACCATTAGTGTCTGTTGATTATTTCTCAAAGCTGATAGGTAGAAGAACACACCAAAAATTCTTCCACTCTTTTGGACCTTAGTCCCACTGGGTATGCCATTATGACCAAATTTTTCACCATAGGAGAAGGTTTTAGATTAAGGTAAAAACAGGTTTTGAAGGGACCCCGAAACCCTGAACAAGGAGAAAGATCAACATTAAAGCACAACCAGGTTAACACAAGAACCTGATAACAAAAAAGAGCCAAAACCAGGTTTTACATGGACCTGTAACCAACAGATAAGAACAAGAAAAAATAGCTGTCAAAACACTGATCTAAAAGAAAACAAAGCTTCCAGATCCGTAACCATCAAACCAAAAAAAGACCGGTTTACTGCCCCCAAAAACCAATCAGCAGAAAGGAACTTTGGATGAATCTTTTAAATTCAGATTTTTCTTTTTGCATGACCGAAGATTCATTTCAAGAGGAGGGACCAAAGGCTTAGACTTCTTTCTTCTGACTGCAGTCCAGCCATCTTCAACCATAGGAGAAGGTTGTTCAGACCTCTCCAAATTTTTTGAAACAAAGGTTTACCCCTATTATAGATAACCCATAGGTCAAGGGGTAATCCCATGTTTCACCAAATTTGGAGAGGTCTGAACAGCCTTCTCCCAGGGTGCAAAATTTGGTCATAACAAGTACCTTTCATGAAATATTATCAAATCCATTTATGCACATAATTGAGGATTCCAAGTCTTTAGCCACAATACCCAACAAGGAAAGAATGAATATTTTGAAAATGTTGAGTATTAAAAAATTGTCCACAAGTACTATTCTAACAATTTTATTGTAAACACATACTTGGATATATAATGGTAAGTTGTGGAGGTAGGTCATATTTTTCGAATGAGATATTATAGTTCATCCATTTAATGGAGTTAATCATGGATGCCACATAAGGTGGATCCATATTGATGGGTAAGATGGTCATGCATAATGCATCCAAAATAACATCTTTGTAATGATAATATTTTTGTAATAAATCCAAAAGTTTTTTTCTTCAAAGACATCACTGGAGTTGTTGGTAGTATTTCATGGAGCAAGGGGGTTTTTCATGCATTCCCTTTAACCCTTAGTAGTGACAAGTAGGAGCTATTTATAAATATTATAACAAAAAGGGGTATGCAGGAATACATCTATGTTAAAGTTATTAAATTTTTAATTGGATTTGATCATAGTTTTAATTGATTTAGCCATGTATGAAATATAATAAGAAATTACTACCTTTTGATAATGTATAATGAAATAACTAGTAGATGAATCCATATTTAGCATGATTAATTATTATGAAATACATACAAATTTAATTTTTAAGAGTTTTTACAATTCAAAAATAAAAAATTAGGAAATTTAAGAAACCCTAAATCAAGCTAGGGTTTTCCCAAGGAGACATAGAGGTCAGGTTAACCAAAAATTTAACCCTTTTTAGATGGTATGGAGTGTTAAGTGGGTATAATATCCTATATAAAAGGATAAATAAAACTATTATAGATTAAATATAATAACTTTTGGAAAAAATGTGTCTTTGTATTTGACTTGATGTTTTATATCACCACCTTTGATCCTTCATCGGGAGAAAAGGATTCTCCTAATGAAGGATCACAAGTGGTGATCTAAAACCTTAATTCAAATAAAAATACCTAATTTTTTCATAAATTTATTATATCCATTGTGTATGGATTGTGAAAGACTAAAATATGTATTATAGATTATGCTAATTAATTAAAAACCTAGATAAATTAATATTTTGAATTAAAGTGTCGAGTTATGTTAAATATAGAAAGTATACTCCAAACATTAGTATGATTGCATAAAAATGAAGAAGATATAATAATTAGACTGTCTTCAAATATGCAATAATATATGAGAACTATAGAGGTGGGAACAAGCAGGGGCAAGGTCAGGATCAAGTCATCAAATTATAGAAATATTTTTTATAGAGGACTTGAAACTTGTGTTAACCAATGGACACATGTGTCGATGCTTATATCCTAATCTTAATTAAATTATCCTATGCAAAATATTCATTTTATTTTTAAGCAACCAAATGGAACTTTTTGGGTTTTCAATAATCTTTCTATTGATGTATTTTATTTGGGTACACATGTTATCGATGCTTGTGTATTGAGCAAACCCTAGATCTTCACCTAAGGTATTTATACCTTGAAAAAAATGGGTTAGTGTGATCATTGTGTCAAAATTATCTCTTTGTCCCCTATGTTAATGAACACTTTATACATATCCAATACTCCAAAGACGGCCTTAGACATATGTAGTTCTCCCATAGGTGTTGGCATGTGTGTGCACAAGGGTGAAATATACTATATGAAAAAGAATGCAATGATATATCTTGTAACTTCAAAAATATTACTCATAGGTTTTTATTTGTGTGTTTTAGACCTATAATATGACTACCGATATGACTAATATGAAAATATAAAATAATAGGGTAGTATAAATCAGTTGTGTGATTTACTGATTGAGATTAAATAGGTGCTTTATTGGTATTTTATATGTGAATAATGAGAAGGATTATATTTGTATTTATACCACACTTTATGAAAACATATCATATTATGGTTTAATAATATAAATGGGCTAACACATAAGATTCAATTTTTGTGACAATTGTATGAATTTTGAGGACTAAACACTTAACAAGAATTTGGCCACTTGCATCAATGTAAGTGTCCCTATGTGGGATAAAATTATCTATCAGGATAGGAAGTTTCTAAGGATATTAAACTAATATTGAAGGATATATATTAGGTTTTAAACTTTTTTTATAGTGCACGATATTTGGGTCATGATAAATAATTTGGTCAGACAATGAGATAGGTAGTTAGGCATATTTACGTGGTGAATGTGAGCCTTTTGGCATTGGGGAGGTTTAGAACTGAAGGGTAGAACCCTAATATGTATTTTTGACTTATACAATATTGATATTCTCTATAAATCACATTTTATTATCTACAAATAACTATGTGATGTTTGAGCCCTCTTCAAAGTTTTAGAATGCATGTAACACTTAACCATTCAACAAGGTGTGTTTTGGGTTCATCCAATAAGATATTCTAACCCATTTTTAAGGTTTATTGAGATCAATCAAGTAAACTTAGGTTTTTGGATAAAGAAGATAGAAAATATTCATCATTTTATATGATCTAAGAGTTTAAACTTGTAGAAGTATATTTAAGAACATGTGAAGGGCTCCAAAAACTTTCATACTCCCATGGTGATGTTGTAAGTAAACCTAAGATGATATGGTTTCATAGGTATATAACCTTAACGATAGTGTCTAGATAAAACGTTAGCCCTTTTTTAGATATAAACACATGATGAATAATTTCTTGAACATTTCATGATCTTATGACATACTTTTTTAGTGAGATTCAATTACAATCAACTAAATAACTCATCAATTTATTTTATTTTCAATTCTAAATCAAGTGTTTATAATAACTAATATCCCATTTCAATTTAGATCATTATATTAATTATAGATATTTATTAATATAAAAATTAGTGCATAATTTCAATCATTTTATATCTATAGGTTTAAATTAAAATAAATAGTAGTTGAAGCCATTTCATATTTCCTATCAATGAATTTTACCAGGGAATTTTCTTATTAATTTTTACATTGCGTATATCCATTACACATTTATCAAGGATCTTACACATTTATTTAATTATGCCCTCATCGTCAATTTAAGTCTTGTGCCAATACATCTTGTACCGAAGTAAAGTCATTGTGAATCATATTGTTTCATTTTTAATCTAGGAGAGAAGGAGAAATTTTTGCTATTATTTAGTTTAGGATCACTCACAAAATAATATAATCATGTCAAGCCTTGACTTTGAAGGTATAAGATATGTAGTTATGACCCTCAAGGGAACTCATGCCACTGACCTCAAACAAGTTTTTTTCTTAGAAAGTTTTGTAATTTTTTTTATTTGATATGGTAAAAAGTCTAGTTTTATAGGGACCAGGAACCATAGTATATAAAAAAGTGCAGTAAATGGGAGCAATCCCCATGGGTTGAAAGACAAAAAATAGAAACAATACTAGCAACTAACTAACCATGTAGAGGACAAAACAAAAGGGAAGTAAACAAAAAACTATTTCAAGAGGGGGGAATCCCTCCATAAGTACCTTCTCATCCTCAATCACCTTCTCCTATACGACCTATTTTTTCTTTGTGTTTTTGGCACTAGTCTTATTTTTTAGGCCTTTTACATCCTCCTTAAGCATGATCATTTTGGGTCTCTTTCGCATCTATTCCTTCATAGGGGTCTTCTCAGTGGGGGTTATTCAGGGGATCTTAGGGGAAGAATTCTCTACCTCCATGATATGTTTCTTCAGGGGGGCACCTTATGCCTTTACTATTTGAGTGAAATATTGAATCGTTTTGGAAACCTCCTTGTTCATGACATTCTAATCCTATATTAAACCTGTTAAACACATCCCTACTTCATTAAGTTTCTCATTAATCCTTTCCAATTGGTCCTTATTGGTTTTGATCACATCTTCTAGGGGGTATTTCCTTTCCATACCACTTATCCTGAGGTTCCTTCATCTAAAAATAATGGTTTAGTTTTGAGAATACAGAGTTTTAGGGGAAGATCCCCAATTGATATTTTGGAATTGGGGTTAGCATGGGAAAGACTAGTTATTAGGTGATGGGACCCTGAGGTAGGGTCTTCTTCAGGGGATTACTCCTCAATGGAGAACCCATCCAAAGGAACCTCCTTACCCTGAAGGGTCTCATCATGTTTTATCATTAATAGGATAAGTCCATAGTGTAAGGGTTTCCTTGTGCCACTTATTCGATGAGTTTTGCATTAGTGTTATTATCTTTAACCCAAAATACATTGAAAGACATGTATTTAATCCAAATAATAATATAAGTATTGATTTATTAAATAAAATTTATCAAACATATTCAAAATATGTCTCCATATATTTTGATTAATCAAAGTTATTTCTCTTTTTTAAGATTCATCATCATTAATACCTTATTATAATAATAAAAATAATAATGAGTAAAATATATATAGACTTTGTCATAATCCTTTTAGATATCATTCTCTTCATTATATTGGTCTCACTAAACTTTGCAATAGGATACTTCTCTATTTTACAATAAAAGGTTGTGTTTATCAAACACTCTAAGGGGTTATACCAAAACCATGCCTGGATGTTGAACCTGTAAGTATTTCCAATCAATTACATTGATAAAAATTGCATTATAATTTTTCATTGGAGAAATGTGAAACACAATATGCAACCAAGAAAAAAAATGTAGTAAAGCAAGCTTCTAAACAACAAGATTCATAAAATTTAAAGCATATAAATGACCTAAAAATGTAAGTGATAGTTGGAATAATTTTCAATCTTGATCTAAATCTTTTATAGTTTCACCCTAAAAAAATATGTAACTTCCAATGAGAACCATAGTATATTTTTATTCTTATTTATGTAGGTATTTTGTTTATTTTTAGCTTCTAAAAGACATCGCCTTATAATTTTAGCTTTCTCCTCCATCTCCTGCAACATTTTAGTTCATATGACCACTTGATCCTTAATGTGTTCCTATCTAATAGGAGTGTAAAATTTCCTACTATATAAGGCATTAAAAGGTGATATCGTCACAAAATATTGCACCCTAGAGGATTTTTTTCAAGCCTACTCTAATATTTTGGAAACACTAGAATACCTCTAGGCCTGTGGGTTGCCTATAATAGAGATAGACCTATAGGTTTAAGGGCTAGCTCCCTAGATTGATCCTTGAATGCTTATCACCTACACTAACTGTTTGCTTGTGTGAAAAGGGGTAGAAGTAACATGTAAATTAAGTTATTATAAAGAGATGATACACCAAAAATATCTCCATTAAACCACCATACAATTGTATTAAGAGACATGCCTCACAACACTAGCCTTAAAATCCTAAATTACTCTAACATTAGTGTTTTAAACATGGAGGTGTTATGCATGGAATTACTTAAGGTGAGTGAATCATAGGTAATTTTTAGATAATAAGGGTATTAATAAAATTTTAATATATAATAATTGAATTGAAAACACTTCATGTGACTTGTTAGAGTGGAAACAACTTGCATCAAACATGAAAGTTTGAGAGAAAGCAAAGATAAATGTCAATCACTTGACCTTTCACTATACATCACTTCACATACTTATATAATATAGTTTGTGAAATTAAATATATATTTAATATCTTATTTAAAAGGTAAAATATAATATCAAACCAGTAGGGCTTTGCCATACTAGGTGTGGATTATTTTACAAGAGCCAAAATGGCTTGCATTTATAGAGTGTGTGAGAAGAGAGAGAGAGAGAGAGAAGAGAAGTTAAAGGGTCATAATGTCACATGTTAAGGCATTAAATTGAGTTATATTATAGGATAATGGAGTGTATAATAGACTATTAAATGTCTTCTTAGACAAGTGTCTCTCCAAAACATGAAAAACTCCTCAAACTGGCATAGAGTCTTCAAATGGTCTTCTTAAAAACTGCCTTCATGATTGGGCATATTTTGACTATTCAAAACTATATTAGGTAGATTTGAAACATGTTAAATATATTATGGAGTTGGAAACATTCCATTATATTCATTAGATTAGTCCCTAACTTCTAGCCATCTTTTGGACACTTGTACTCACCATCTATGATCATTCATTAACCCTCTTGGCCTCATTCTTAACATTTGTCACACAAGTGGCATTTAGTTTCTTGATAAAATAAAATAAAGAGGTACTAGGACACTTTTCAAGAGTATTTATGCCTTCCATTCCATAATTTAGACCTTAAAAAGGTCCAAAAACTAACTTTTCATCCTCTCACTAGGTAATCAGTCTTTATCTTCAATCTCTATCAAAGACTGCCTAGAATGAATGACTTATCAAAGATATTTCTAGGATATTTTGAGGTGATAAATGGATATGGAGAGTTATAATATATCCCAATTTAACCCATCCAATGGTTTTCATCTATTATTCTTATTCTATACCTAAAAAATAATCACAAACTTTCAAAAAACCCTATTGTGTACCTTGTTCATATAAGTAGGGTATAAACCAAGTGGATGGGAAGGAGAAAGGGAGAGGATTAAACAATTATATAATAATTTTCATGCAGAATTATCCCCTCTGAGTGCATATCCATTAGTTTATTCTCTATTAGGTCAAAGATAGGGTTTTAGGAGGGTTTTGAACTATTTTTCTTCTTAGTGATAACTCATAAAGCCTAGATGCTCAAACCTTAGAAAAATTTCACTAAGAATAAGTTAGGAACCCATTAAACCATACCTAACTCCTTGGGTCACCATGCAATGTTTTAGTACAGGTGTGAGCTCTTAGAGTTAGCCTCTCGAGCTTGAGAGTGCATTCTACATACCCCTGTGATGGTTTCAATCCAACTTGACCATTATATGTTATTTTTATAAAAACAAAGGTTATAACTCATTTTAAACTTCCTCTTGGAGGTCATAAAATTCATTTGAGGGTTAATATTTCCTTAGAGGTGAATTTGAGCCTCATTAGGGCTTAGGTCTAGTCTTAGGCCTAATAGGCTTGAATATACTTGACCACCTAAGACCACCTATGAGTGGTTTATCAAGACTGTAAGGCCTTCTCCACATTTTTTAATGCTAAAAAAACTTCACACACCATTTTAAATTACTCCAAGACTTTTCATCTCATGACCTTACCATTTACCTATCTCTGCCTCCAATTTTGCCTTTCTGGAAGTGCCCTGTATCTGAGACAAAATAGAGGGCACTTCCCCTATTTTTCCAATCATTTTGAAGATATTATAGGTTATATTAGGTCATGAGGAACTTATGCATCAAATTTTAAATTTGGATCACACCCATAGGCCACTCAACTCTTCCAATCTCCCAAAATTGGCTTTCAAGACTATGTGACTATGTGAAGTCTAGAACTACCTATAGGTTGAATGTTGAAACCTACCTTGATCTACCTCTCCTATCTAAGAATCATGTGATATGGTTATTGGAACATTATGAGGGTGATCCTATCATGATAAATTCATCATCAACCTCTACTAACCTTCTCAATCCACTTCTCTCCATTTGCATGAATTGGTCTAACCATAGGTGTTTATCTCAGTTGAGATTGGAGTTTCTTGTAGGTGAAGGGGAATGGTGTGTCGCTATGTTACATTCCTAGGCCTGTATTTAAGTAATTAAGGTCATTATATACTATAAAGTGTTTCATATCTTTCCTAGGTCATGTTAACATCCAAACTTCCTAGTTTAGTATACTAAGAGTATATAGTCAATTGTAGGTGATATTTTGAGAACAAAAGGGGCCCCTATAGGTGCCCACCTGTATCAAAACCTTATACCTCAAATCCCTCAATTTATATTTAGGACATTAGTGTTATTTATCACTCTAATGGAGATACCTTATCTTAAAGTTATGCTACCATCATGTCATTGTTGCATTACACGATCACTTAAGCTTCAACAATATTATATATTACTGAGTGTCTTTAGTGAAAGTTTTCTAGAAATGGAAACCTATTAACACTATCTTCTCATTACCAAACAATCAATTTTATATTTCAAGGCATTGCCCCTATGCTTGGGCTTCATGATGGAAACAACTATACTTGTCCATTCCTCAAGATACTCACCAAGATGTGACCTTTATATATGATCAAATATGTTATTCAGAGAAAATAAGGTAACATGTCTCTCTATGCAACTTTATCAAACTGAGGGTAGGGTTTTAAGTATATTTTCCACCTTATAATCCTTCTCACCATCTTGAAGCATCCTTGTTCCATTAGCATGATTGGTCAAGGGTTTATCTTCATTTGACTATAGGTGAAGGTCACAAAAAAACTAATTGGTGCATTCTTTAGACTTCTCACTTCACTAAGGGATACTCTTGAGATTAATATTTGAAAAGAGAGATGATCACCATGACCATGAGAGGAATGAAACAAAAATTCAACTTTGATTTGAAACCACTATAGGAGAGATAACCCTCTATAATTGATGAAACTTATCTTCAGACTATGATTTAGTCTCCAACTAGCAAAATGAGAAATTCAAGGACCATTATTTGATGTTCACACATGAAACTAGGATGAGAAACACATGATAAGTATTTTCATGCTATTCCAAAATGTGTGCAACACTTGGTTTATATGGACCAATCCAAACAGAGGAGAAAACTATAGGCCATGGGAATGTGCAAGCAAAAAAAAGTAGCAGACCTTCTTAACCATGGTTTGTAGGGTAAAAATAACCAATCCTTATAATCTTTCCATGGATTTGAAGTAGATAAGGAGTGTTATCATCCACAAAGTGCACTTGATCCAACTCACCTCCTTCTATTTGTACCAGACTGAAACCAGTTGACCATTTTTGTATGCAAAAGAGAATGATAAAAGAAATAGGATATTTTTTGCCATTTTTGAGATTTTCAAGGATGTCCAAGCATGGAAGTTATTTTAAGGGACATGAATGGAAACTTATAAATTCCTCCCATGTGCCAAAGCTACTGCACAAGATGTACAACAATTGATAACTACCTCTTTCCAACTATTTTCTTATTTTCAACATATCACCTGCATTTTATCAGTCCAAGACTGAAACCTTTGACAAGAATCTAACACATAAGACTATAAAGTATATTAAAAACACTTTTACTCTATGGTAAGCCATATAAGTTCCATAAATGACTCAAAATGACCTTATATGACATAAAATGACACTAAGTACTAAATGTATATGATTAAGGCTAAATACACATTAAATGACCTCACTAGGAATATGGAACACAAATCACACCCTAGTATACCCCTATAACAAGTTTTCAACTATAGGGGGTTAACCTAATTTGACTTGTGGTCAAATTAGCCAACATTTTGGTGATTTCTTAGGGGTAGCAAGCCAACTATACCAATAACCAATAGCCTATTCCTATCCATTGGGCATGGAGTCACCTATGTAGTGTATGGACATTGAATTACATTTGAAATAATTAAAAACACACTAAACTACAAGAAAATATAGGAAAAATAAGACACCTAAACAAACACACATGTGATCTTAAGAATAATTAGGGAAAACACACACAACATAAATAAAACACACCTACCCTAGTATGTACAAGACCTCAAACACTTAAGGTGAAGGAAAATTCACCATACTTCAACCATGGTCAAATATGGTACCTCTTGCATCTTTGTTGCTCCATGAAAATAATTTATCATGTGAAGCATGCTTATCAACAAACACTTGTTTATATGGATGGTCAAAAGACTTAACATCTTAGGTCTTCATCTATCTATAAGTGTGTTACTTGGAGATTTCAAGGATGTTCCATACTACCCTCCAAGAAGTTTTTTTGAGCTTTTAGTTTTCTTGAACTTTATCATATCTAATTTTTAATCTTCAAATTGCAGATTAGGAGTGATCAAGACTACTTCAACTTTACCTTTTTATTGGACATGATTTACTTGATGTATAAGACCATGATATCCTTAGGTCTTCTTGTGTCTCCTCATGGATGATGTATGTGCCAAGATTATTTTTCTTAAATTAAGTATATGGAACATATCCATAAGTGTCTACACCATACTCATCTAGGAAAAGGTCACATATGCCTTTAATCTTAAAGGATGCTCCATCATCCACAACATAGTCATTTTGATAATTGATTGTGAAATTGAGATTGGAGCTTACTTCTACATAGGGCTTAATATGACACTTAGCTAGTGTTATAGTTTTGATGGTTACCTTTGCTCCATACCTTATCTTTATATACAAGAAGGACCATTTAGCTAAGAGATAGCCTCCTATCTTGGCTGTGAATTCCATCAAGAGGTAGATAGCAAAGTGAGCAAACAAGTCAATAACCATAATATCTTGAAGGATAAGGAAGCTAGGACAATCATGAAGGAAAAATCTCAACCCTTTGACAAGTCCCATTGACTTAGTTGGTGTCCCATCAAGATAAATCACCCCTTTACTATATGGTTCATACTTTAGACCTAATTTATCATTTACAACCTTGGGTATCACTAAAGTACTAGCCCCACTATCAAATATGTAGTTGTGAACAAGTTTGTCTCCCATAATGAGAGTGAGGTATAAGGGTGGAGGCTTTTCAAACTTATAAGAGGGTCAAACAATGTGATTAGGAGCATTAGTGAGAGCAAAATTATCATGAATTGATGGTTGAAGGCTGAGGTGGATGTGAGACAACTACTCTTCAAGGAGCTCTTTTGACCAATCAAATGAAGCATTTCCAAAAGAGAAATAGATACCTTAGCACTTTTCAAATAATACACAATGTTCAAAGTAGGAGTACTCACCTTTTCTTGTGTCTTTATAGGCAAGGAAGTGTTTGGAGCTTGAGACATTGGAGCATTTGGAGTAACCCCTCCAACATTATGATTTGAAGAAGGTGCAGAAGTTGTAAGGATTGTCACACTTGGACTCATACCTTGATTCCTTTTAGGAGGACTAATTGAACTTGTATCAACACCATTAACTCCTCCTAGAGCATTCCTCTTTGTTCTTGTATTTAATGCAACATAAGTGTTTTGATTGAGGACATATGTATCTTCAACTAAAAAAATTTCAAGGTTCACCTTTTGGGGCCCTCGAGCAACCAAAGCTTGATCTCCACCTTCATTTGCATCCATGAATTGACCTTTCTACCATTACTCTCCTTGCACCAAGTTATTAGGCACCATGACATGCCTCTAGTGTTGGAAGTGGAAGTTCAGTTGTATGCATTAGATGACCTATTGAATTTAGGTAGTCCTTGACCTCTCCCTTGACCATATTGCTGAGGTGGGAACCTATTTCTTTATTGAGGAAAGGAGAGGGGTTTTGATTAACACAATACTATAGATTGAGTTGCCTAAGTTGAGCCTCAAAGTCATTAGATCTTGTATGCAAATCAATTATCTCTTCTACCTTCTTAGGGGTAGTTATAGACTTGGTATTTTCACTTGGGACTTGGGCAACACATGGAGTAGAAACAAACATATTAGGTAGCAGAGTCATAGACACTTTTTGAGGCAACTTCCTAGCTTGTATTTGGCCATTCTCAGCTCCAATGGCAAGGTCATATGCTTCAAGTAAAGTGTAACCACCCATGGACTACAACATTATGGCTATGTCAGTACCAATATCCCTTATATATGTGGGAAACACAAAGCTTACAGGTGGTCTCATGGGAGGAGGCAACCTATGTCAAGTCCTTTAGAATCTCTCATTAAATTCATGTATAGTCTCCTTGGGGGCCCTTTGAATCACATTTAGCTAGCGGATAAATGATGTGTGACCACTTTTTTACTTTAAACCTTAAATTCAACAACTCTCCAAAATCATCCCAAGTTATGATACACCCTATAGACAATGTGCTATACTAGTCAAATGCTTTCCTTCTAAGGGATAGGGCAAGGAGTCTAATGGCAATGTTCACTTTAGTGACATAGTGAAAACTATAGGAGTTTGAGATATACCTAATATGCTCACTAGGAGTGACATGACCATCACCATTGAATGTGTTAACAATTTTGGTAGCATTAGGGGGTATATCATCATATGCATTGAGATGGATTGGATTTTTAGTGTTAAAGGCTGGGAAGGCATGTTGCCTAGCCATATTGTCCTCAAGTTCTTCACTCTCTTGATATTCTAGGCTTGTAAATTCCTTTTGTTATTCAAAGGTCAAAATAGTCTTAGGATGTTAAACTTCAAGAGGAAGTTCAAGCTAAGGATGTTGAACTTCAAGAGGAAGTTTAGGCTAAGGGGTGGGGTCTATTATGGGATTGGAAATTTTACTAGAAGATGACCTATTAAGGACCATGAAGTATGAATAAAATAACTAATAAAAAATGGTATACAAATAGATATTACCTTGAATGGAGTCACCAAATTCTAAGTAGAACACCATATGTAACTGTGATGTTGTCGAGACCATCATTCATCTTTACAAGTTGTCTGAGATATTTATCCCACTAAGCATGCCAAAACTATTGTCACAAAATATTGCACCCTAGAGGATTTTTTTAGAGCCTAATTTAATATTTGGTTAACATTGGAATACCTCTAGTTCTATGGGTTTCCTATAATAGAGGTAGACCTCTAGTTTAAGGGCTAGCTCCCTAGATTGATCCTTGAATGCTTATCACCTACACTAATAGTTTGCTTGTGTGAAAAGGGGTAGAAGTAACATAGAAAGTAATATATTACAAGATGATACACTAGAAAGATATCCACTAAACCACCATACAATATCACTAAGAGACATGACTCACAACACTAGCCTTAAAATTCTAAATTTCTCTAACATTAGTATTTCAAACATGAAGGTGATATGCATGGAATTACTCAAGGTGAGTGAACTACAGGTCATTTGTAGACACTAAGGGTATTCCTAAAACTTAAAGATATAAAAATGAACTTGAAAACACTTCATCTGACCTATTAGAGTGGAAACATCTTGCATCAAACATGGAAGGATTGAGAGAAAGCAGGGATAAATGTTAATCACTTGACCTTTCACTATACATCACTTCACATATTTAGACAAGATAGTTTGTGAACTCAAATTTAGATTTTATATCTTATTTAAAAATCAAAATACAATATAAAACTAGTAGGTCTTTTCCATACTATGTGGGGATTCCTTTACAATATCCAAAATAACTTGCATTTATAGAGTACGTGAGAAGAGAAAGAGAAGAGAAGTTTAAAGGTCATAGTGCCACATGCTAAGGAATGAAAACCAATTATATTTTAGGGTAATAAATTTTATAATAGATTATTAAAGGTATTCTTAGATAGGTGTCTCTCCAAAACATGAAAAACTCCTCAAACTGGTGTAGGTTCTTCAAATAGTATTCTAAAAAATTGCCTTCATGATTGGGCATCTTTTGACTGTTCAAAACTAGACTAGGGAGAATTAACAAATGTGCACTATCTTATGGTTTTGGATGTTGATTAGGATTACAAATAAATTTATTCAAACATTAGTCCATAAATCCAAAATAAATGCATAGAGAACTAACTAACTAAGCCTAACTATTCAATGGGAATTTGTAAATGATAATGAAGAAACAAATGAAATAAAGCATACTAGTTACCTTCCCAAATGGATTCCATCATCTAAGAGTGGCTCAAAAACATGTCTTCACCTAATAAAGCATCCTTGTCTTTGTCAACAATGGTGGCAAAACTCCTCCATGATCTCAAGAACACTTCTCAAAAACTAGACTCAAGATGTGAAATCACTAAATTAGCCTTTGAGTGAAGCTTGAAACTAAAATCAATGGTCAAATTCAAAGGATTATGGAGAAAATTCAACATAATAAATTTGAACAGATCAAGCTTAAAAATGATGTCCATGGCTTCTCTATTTATATATTTTCAAGAATGACCAAAATCAACCATGACTGTCCATCTCAAGATTGATATGTGTGGTCATAGATTAACTGAATTATGTAATTAAAATCCATAATTATCCTCATCATGAATTTGGAATAAGGGAAATTAATGAGGCATGGAAGGTAATAAAGAGGCATGGGAGATCCATAATCCTGATATTTTATGCACTTATGGCTTGATGGATGCCACCCCATAGATGACATCACCTGATGATGCAAATAATAGAAATCAATTTCCAAAAATAAATATTCAACAACTCTCATAGAAAATCCACTTAATATCTTGATTTGGATCAATTAGCCTTAAACAAGGTTAATCAACATTTTTGCAATTTATTTGGAAATTATCCCTCAATTAATCAAAATGGTCAAAAATTCATATTAATGGATTGTAATTTGACTCAAGAAGAATTGGAAGGTGACGTTAGATGAGTTGGAACCATATTCCCATTTAGTATGTTTCCAACACAAAATAACAAAGGTAAGTGATCTGTACCAATGAATTAGAAGAAAAGAGTAATCCAGAGCACAAAAAGGCAAAATCATCATTTTGACTTGAAATGAATTGATCAAATTTAGATGGCACATAAATTGCATTACCCCATTTAGGGATACTTTGACCTAAATTGGCACTTGTAAATGACAAGTTTGAACCATCTAGCACATTTTATGGATTTTGACCTAAAATGTGTATTTGAGTGTAATTTAATTAATATTGATAATTTTTACACAAATAGTGTTAGTAATTGGATGTCTACATTTTTTCCCTATTTAAGAAGATGTAATGAAACATTCAGATGAAGCAATGTATTTTCAAAGAAAAGAGTTGTCAATAAGAAGTTAGAACAAAGCCATGATGCCCCCTTGAGAGGACATACTAGGATGGAAGAAAAAGATGGACTCTCAAAAAGAGAAAAAAAGTGAGAGAATAACCCATGGAATAGATCACATCCAGACAAGATAATGCTTGCACATATGATTACCATCAATGATGAAAATATAATTAGGGTTATAATAGGCCCCTAAGATAAGGGGAATGGGAAATATATAATCTGTAAATGTAAGGGACACACTGTAAACATACCCAAACTTGAGAGTACAAGTTACGTGCTTACGGTATTGATCAATCCTAAGACAAGTTACACACTAATTTATTGCCATCATGGGCTTTAATGTGAAGATCTTATAATTAGAGGAAAAGAGAGAATGTTCTACTTCAGGAACGAAAGCACCACTAGAACGGGGTCTCCAAAGAGAATATAATAATAAGTACTTCAGTAGAGTAAATATAATCATTATAAAATAGTTTTGCCCCAGTAGGGCTAATTTTGATCATTGATAAAGAATAAATAATGGATTTCCCATGTAGAACTGATTTTATTTATTCATGGTTCAGATGGTGGGCCCCAACATAGGCAATTAGCAAGCAAAATAACTCAAAGATATAACCCAAAAGATAGGTTAAAGTGAGCGGGCACAAACGTACATGTGATGGTGTAATGGCTTCAAAAGCCATATAAAACCAAGCATATGAAAATGCACAAAGTGATGAAAGAGAAGAAAATAAGAATGAAAGATAGCCAAGCTGACCTCAATAAAAATTGAGCATTGCTTACATAGTTCTATGGACTCATATTCCAACATGAACTTTAGGCTAATGTAGTTCACTCAAGTTTGGGAGAGAATGGAATGAAGAATGATGAAAACTGACCAAGAATTGATTAGAATCACAATGTATGTAAAGACATGCACTTCTAAGAATAGAATCAAGTACTAAAATGCATGTTACCTAGATGCCTAATTCCATATCATGAGCCTAGATTATGCAAACTGTTCTTGAGAACTATTCATCAGAGTTGATGTTGATGTTGATGTTGATGTTGATGTTGATGTTGATGTTGATGTTGATGTTGATGTTGATGTTGATGTTGATGTTGATGTTGATGTTGATGTTAAGACTTTGAGGCCTGAGCACATAGTGCTTGTTATAGCAAAATAAATTAGGCATCATAAGTATGAATAACTTATAATGACATAAGATTCCAATTACAATGAGCTAGTTCAAATGTGAATACCTATAACTAAGGATAATGGTAAAACAATGACCAAAACTAGAGTTATAATTATTTACATTTAAACAATAAAATAAAGACAAAGAAAAAGAAAAAGAAAGAAAAAAAGACCTCTTAACAAAATGAGATCAAGAGATGAATAATTGAGATCTATGTAAACCATCAAGATGTACTTGGAAAATAAAATAAAGAAGCAAGACCAAACAAGAAAATAAAAGACCATCATGACAAATAATAATCAAATACAAATACACAAAATATTTTTGAGTTTTGAATGTTTTACAAATGTTTTTGGAATTTTCTAAGTATCTCAACTCGATTGAGGATTAAAAGATACAGAACGGTCTAGCTCATGAAACAGAAAGAGAGTGCCAACTTAAAATGATCATAACATAGTGAGAGTCTATGATAAAAGGGATTGAGTTGACCTTAACATAAATTAAGCATGGCCTATATAACCCCAAAATAATCCCAAGTCACATTAATTTTTCCCACACAAAAGGCAATCAAAAACTGATTAAGTCACAAAAAGTTTAAAAACAAAGGTGAATGACAAGACAAATGATAATAGTAATGACTAGATGATGTGGCAATGCATGATAAAAAGGAATTATACCTAATTTATCCATAGGTAGTTATAATTAGGAAATAATGTCATAATACTGATTTGCCTAAAGGTGGTTATAATCAGGGGTACTAAAACAATACTAATTTTCCCATAGGCAATTATAATCAATGATACCAAATAAGATAATAAAAGACAAATAACTTACCAGATCAAATTTCACACGATTTCCATAGACTATCATTCAACACAACATTTAAAAACTATTGAAACTAGATCAGAATCCCCCCACAAGAAGTGTAGGATAAACCAAAGGAACCAAGATCAAAAATGAGATTGGTAAGATGACTAAAATCAAGCCTTGGCCAATAATAAAGAAATGGTATAATGAAATGATCAAAAAAAATCGGCTACAATGGTAACAAAGTTTCCCTCAGGCAATGATTTGCTTAAATTGCTCATAAAATGTCAAGAGTGTAGGCTTAGGTTGCTCAAAAAATGGCAAAAGCATTCAAACTTAACAATTGCTCACAAAATAGTGAGAGCGTAGGAAAGGGGGTGACTGAGTTGACCTCAATAGAAATTGAGCACTACCTACATAATCTCGAAGGACCTCAAGTCAATGTATTTCAAATGGTATGATTCATGGATTACAATGGCATAATAATGCCTAAAAAGGGTCTATAGGGTTGCCCCTAAGAGATGAGTCATGGCAATGGCAAATGGTAATTAGAAAAGTGAAAAATGGTTTTGCTACTCTTATTGACATGGAAATGCATGTCCTAGTCAATATATGAGACAACATAGATGATCAGTTATAAAAGTTGTTATCAAATTCCTTTTCAAAGCAACTACTCTATTAAGACCTTGCTACTAATCTGGATCTCAATAATGTGTTTTTGATCTTCATAGATCATTGATTCTGCTTCCTTCAAACATAGAGGCAAGATATCCTTCTAACCTCGACAAAGGAAAGTACTGCCAGTGATAAATGATATAAGTGGGTAATGAATGGGTGGGTGATAATAGATGGCAAACAAATGAAGATTAGGATTTTTTAGTCAAACATAATGTTGTTGATACTATATTTAACATAATTTTGGTTGTGGTGGGGCCAAAGACCTCTGAAAATACTCTCGATAGGTTTACTAGATCGTTATGTCGCTTGATCTTGAGAGTAGCTACCATATGATTATTTTATAGATTGGAAGCTATTTTGATTTGATCTTGAATAACATCTTTAGTAAATA
This sequence comes from Torreya grandis, assembly GCA_037957365.1. Lineage (NCBI taxonomy): Eukaryota > Viridiplantae > Streptophyta > Pinopsida > Cupressales > Taxaceae > Torreya > Torreya grandis. The sequence continues at coordinate 3,097,463 of JARHVA010000855.1, read as the reverse complement.
GTGAAGAACTTTTGTGCTCAGCAATTGGTGCCTCGATGAGGTTTTCACCAATGAATTTGTTTTGATCATCCCATAACACCTCTGAAAAGGTTTCATGAAGAGATGTTAACATTTGACTTTGATTATCTTCTAGCACCTTCGAAAAGGTTTCACTAAAAGATGCTAAGTTTTATCTTTGCTTATCCTATAGCACCTATAAAAAGGTTTCATAAGGAGATTTTTCTTCTTATGAATGAATGTGGTATTGGTCCTCCTGATATTCTGCAAATGGTATGTCACCATGGATGCAATTCAACAAAGTGTGATTCTGTCGATCCCAATCAACATTTGTGGGAGATGGAATGTAAATATAATGGCTATGTTGGGTGGTAATAATGGGATGGTGAAAGGTATTACAATCCTCATAGAAGATACTAGGAGAATTTGTGTCGATGTTAAGTAATCATCCTCAAAAATCATAGAAGGATCACAAATATATTCAAATTAATCCACAAGGCAATTGTAACCAATTTTGTAACAACTAATACTATAATCTATTTCTGAATCTGATCTAAAGCAAGGAAATCTGAATCTGATGTCATAATTGATGTTGATTCTATTTTTGATGCTAAATCTGATGTCGATTCAAAAATAGAATCCGACTCTAATTCTGATTCTTCATCTAATGCGGTTGTTTCTTTAATGTTGTGTTGAATGCTAAATATTTGACAAGTAATGGCTTGTGATGGCATAATGGGCTCAATAAAAAGTGATTCATCTTGGAAGGGTTAAACATAGACTAGCTAACCTAAGTGAAACCCCTCAAAGAGAGGGAACCACTCAAGATACGTCTCAACAAAATCATGTATGTCAAAGTGAGACTCCTCAACGAGTGGGAAAATATCAAGAGACAACTTTGTAGAGATTGGCTTATCAAAGAGATGAGGCTCTTTAAAAATAGGTAACTTATCACAGTTTGACTTATCAAAAATGGGTGTTTCAACAATAACATCATGGTTTTAGCTCACAATTAATTGTAAAAAATCAATTTTGAACACATTTTGATCCTCATAAGATGGATCTTGAAGAGGTAATGGTTCCTGTTTAGGCTCAAAGATTGGCACAAAATTTCTAAAGTGGGGAAAATTTGGTTTAGTGAGGACAATAGTTTGGGGTTTAATAATGGACTCTCCAAAAATTAGACTATTAAATAAGGGATCAAACACAACTAGTTCATCAAATGGAATTTTTTCAATAATAGGTTCATCAAAAATTGGTGATGGACTAAGAATGGTAATGACTAGATGCTTTTTAGTTTGGTTGTTTGTGCAAACCAAAGGAAGAGGTCCTAAAATTATAATGATTGGAAACTTAGTTTGGTTACTCATGCAAACCAAAGGAGGAAGTCCTAAAATGGTAATGACTGGATGCTTCTTAATTTGGTTGCTTGTGCAAACCAAAGGAGGAGGTCTTAAAATGGTATTGACTAGATGCTTCTTAATTTGGTTGCTTGTGAAAACCAAAAGAGGAGGTCCTAAAATGGTAATAACTAGATACTTATTAATCTGGTTACTTGTGCAAACCAAAGGAGGAGGTCCTAAAATGGTACTGATTGGATGCTTCTTAATTTGGTTGCTTGTGCAAACCAAAGGAGGAGGTCCTAAAATGGTAACAATTGGACGCTTCTTAGTTTGGTTGCTTCTGTAAATCAAAGGAGAAGGTCCTAAAATTTTGATATTGGCACATTATGGAGCTTGATTACTCACACAAGCCAAATCATCCAAGTCTTCCTGATAAATCCAATCATTCCAATCATGAGTTGGATCATAAATTGGATCTTGACTATGTTCCCATGACTAATTTTTGTGAGTTAGATAGAAATTTGTCTCACAAACCATATTATCACCATAGGGGTCTTGACTAAAGTCATAAAAGTCATTTTGTGTGGCCATTCTATCATAATTTGGATTATCCATGACTGCACTATAAGTATAGCTACACATATTTGCATTTAATGAAGAAAGCTTCAAAAAAAAGACTTAGAGTTCTGCAAACTCTAAAAAGTGATGTTTAAACGATAAAAGGTTCAACCTTGGTCTAAAGGGTGAAGCTACATCTCAAAAGTAGTTTGTGCCAAGATTTGGCATAAAACAACCCAACATCAAATGTCTAATGTCAAAGGTTTTTATATTAAGGTTGCGTTCTCCCAAACAAAGGCATAAAAAATGATGAAGATAGGCACTCAAACAAACAAACAATCAATAGTGTTTAAAATTAGGTAAAAATTTAACCAAAGTTATGCAACCCAAAAGAAAAAGATCTATCTACCAGCCCCATGAATTGAGGCCTAAACAAAAATCAATCAATGTTTGGATCCAAAATTGATAAGGTTAATTGAAAATGCAATGTTAAAGACTAGGATTGGACTAAACAAGCTAGACAAGAGCAGACAACATAATGACACATAAACAAGGTCCAAATTATATACATGACATGGTTTGAAACAAATGGTTTTTGATACAATCGTAAACAAGTTCTTGAAATAAATTGAGCATCCTAATGGCGTAAGCATGCTCGAATGATGTGATCAATTGTTATGTTTTAGAATCAAAGGAAAAAATGGTTTGACATGATTTAGGCAGCATAATGCTACCCTTCTCAACTCAAATACATGATTTTGACATGGTTATAAACAATCAATCAAGTTTTAGTCTCAAAACATATTAAGCAAAAATGACCAAAATACACTAAGTATAATCATCCAAATCCTAGCAAGGGTGTGACAAAGTGGGGTTGACTAAAACTAATTAGTTTTTTATCATTTCTAGGGGAATAAATTGTACAATTACTTTCACACCAAATGATGCAAAATAAAAGCACATAAATTAGGTATATGTGGCACTTGGCTTGTTGCAAAAAGATCTAGTCCTTTTTGCAACCACTACATCCTATTGTTTGCTTAATGTAGTACGATGTCCAAAGTATAGATATATCTTGTGTGCAAATCCATCACTAGAAGCTGGTTTAACTACTCAAACCTTCTGATCCTAGTGAGAGTGGGTAAATTCAATGTTAGGAGATGAAACCTCGGGTCAAAGCTTCCCTATAGAATTTGCGGGAGGTGATGAAGTCCCCTTCGCAAGCTAAGATGGAATGAAATGAAAGACATTAAAAAGAAAGACTTTAGAGTCATTTTCAAGGTCACCCAAACTATGATGAGTTTTTGGGGAGTGCTTTAGATGACATTATTTATAAGCCTTGGACTAGGATTTTTTCAATAAGGATAGCGCTTTTGATTTCAAGGGTTCCCTGAACAGGACAAATGGAAGAGCATACATGCACAAACCTTCTTTTTGCCAAATAAGTTCTAATTTAAATAACTAATTGAATACAAAAAGCTTGGAAAGGTGAGTTAAGTTTTAAGCACCAAGTTGAAATATTGGGTGGTGTTCTTTTCACCCCTTGGTCTTAAGTTGTAACCTTGAAAACCTAACTTATCAAAACATTCACTTAAACACCTAAATTTTTCATTAAGCCCAAAAAGAAAGTTCCTAATTCATTTTAAAACACTCAAATGAAGTGTGAAAGGAACTAATATAGTTTGGTTAGATGACTTTCCATGTAGATCCTACAAGAAAAATGTTAGCAAGTTGCTTAACTTTGAAGCACTTTTGAAGATGAAATAAGAAATTTTGAAAATGAGCTTTCAGGTTGACAATCGAGTTGGGTTGATAGTCAAGTTGGGTTGGATAGGTAAGTTGGGTTGGATAGGTGAGTTGGGTTGGCAGGCGAGTTGGGTTGATAGGTGAGTTAGTTTAGACAGGTGAGTCAGGATGATCCAGAGTCAAGTCAAGATGATCTAGAGATGAGTCGAGTCAAACTAGAGCTGAGTTGGGATGAACCAGAGCTAAGTTAGGCTTAACCAGAGCTAAGTCAGGATGATCTAGAGTTGAGTTGGGATGATCTAGAATTGAGTCAGGTTGAATGAGAGCCAAGTTGGGATGAACTAGAGCCAATTCGGGCTGAACGAGAGCCAAGTTGGGATGAACCAAAGCTAAGTTAGAATGAGCCAAACCCGAGTCAGGCTGAACCAGAGCTGATTTGGGATGAACCAGAGCCAATTTAGGCTAAACCAGAGCCAAGTTGGGCTATCTTAAAAACAAAACCATGGTTTATAAAAATGGTTCTCAAATTTTTTCTTTCTTTGCTTCCATACTCCAAGAACCTACATGAAAATAGTTGGTAGGTTACTTGTAAAGGCTTTATGAGCAAATTTGTGGGTTGTGGTCCCATAGGGCATACCAAAATGTAGATTAGGATTATAAATCAAGTTAGTCAAAAATTAGTCAATAAATCCAAAAGAAATGCATAGAGAAATAACTAACTAAGCCTATTTATTCAAGGGGAATTTGCAAAGGATAATAAAGAAACAAATGAAAGAAAGCATACTAGTTACCTTCCCAAATGGATTCCATCATCTAAGAGTGGCTCAAAAACATGTTATCCCCTGATCAAGCATCCTTGTCTTTGTCAACAATGGTGGCAAAACTCCTCCATGATCTCAAGAACACTTCTCAAAAACTAGACTCAAGATGTGAAATCACTAAGTTCACCTATGAATGAAGCTTGAAACTAAAATCAATGGTCAAATGCAAAGGATTCTGGAGACAATTCAACATAATAACTTTGAACAAATCAAGCTTAAAAATGATGTCCATGGCGTCTCTATTTATAGATTTTTAAGAATGACAAGAATCAACCATGACCGTCCATCTCAAGATTGAGATGTGTGGTCATGGATTAATTGACTTATATAATTAAAATCCATAATTTTCCTCATCGTGACTTTGGAAAAAGGGACATTATTGAGGCATGGGAGGTAATAAAGAGGTATGGGAGACCCATAAACTTGATATTTTATACACTTATGGCTTGATGGATGCCACCCCATAGATGACATCACATGATGATGCAGATAATAGAAATCAATTTCCAAAAATAAATATTCATCAACTCTCATAGAAAATCCACCAAAGCTCTTGATTTGGATCAATTAGCCTTAAATAAGGTTAATCAAAATTTATGCAATTTATTTGGAAATTAGCCCTCAATTAATTAAAATGGTCAAAAAGTCATATTACTAGGTCATAATTTGACATGACAAGAATTGGAAGATGACATTAGATGCTTTAGAACTGTATTCCCATTTAAGATGTTTCTAACACAAAATAATAAAGGTATGTGATGTGTACCAATGAATTAGAATAAAAGAGTGATATAGAGCACAAAAAGGTGAAATCATCATTTTGACTCTAAATGAATTGATCAAATTTAGATGGCCCATAAATTACATTGCCCCATTTAGGGATACTTTGACCTAAATTAGCACTTGTCAATGAGAAGTTTGAACCATTTAGCGTGTTTTATGGATTGTGACCTAAAATGTGCATTTGAGTGTAATTCTAGTAAGATTGATAATTTAAACATAAATGGTGTTAGTAGTTAGATGTATACATTGGAAACATTACATGATAGTCATCATATGCATCCCTAACTACTATCCATCTTTTGGACACTTGTATTCACCATCTGTAGTCATTCATTATCCCTCTTGGCCTCATTATTCACATTTATCACATAAATGGCCTTTAGTTTCTCAATCAAATCCATGGAAGAGGTTTTAGGAAACCTATCTATAGTCTCTCTACCTTCCATTACATGAGTTAGACATTAAAAATGTCCAAAAACCAAATTTTCATCCTCTCACTTGGTAGTCACTCTTTATCTTCAATCTCTGTCAAAAATTGCCTTGAATGATTGACTTAGCAAAGATGTTTATAAGAGATTTTGAGGTGAGAAATGGATATGGAGAGTTATAATAGGTCCAAATTGACCCCATATAATGGTTCTCACATGTTCATCTTCTTATATATTTGTAAAACAATCATAAACTTGCAAAAAACCCTATTTTATACCTTGTCCATACAAGTAGGGTACAAACCAACTAGATGAAGAGAATGGGAGAGTCTTAAACAATTGTAAAAAAAAATTCAGGCCAAATTATCCACTTTGAGTGCATATCCATCAATTTATTCTCCATCAAGTCAAAGATAGTGTTTTTGGAGGGTTTTGAACTATTTCACTTCTTAGTGATAGTTCATATAACTTAGATGCTCAAACCTCATAAAAACTTCACTTAGAATAAGTTAGGGACACCCTTCAACCATCCTCAACTCCTTGGGTTACCATGAAACGTGTATGTACAAGTGTGAACTCTTGAATTTATCCTATCTAGCTTGAGAGTGCATTATACATACCCTTATGATGGTTTCAATCTAATTGGCCATTCTATGTTATTTTAATGAACAAGCCTCATTAGGGTTTAGGTCTAGTCCTAGGTCTAATAGGCCTGACTATGCTTGACCACCTAAGACCACCTCTGAGTGGTTTTTAGGATTTTAGGGCCTTCTCCACATTTTTTCATTATCAAAAAAATTTCCATACCATTTTTAATTGATCCAAGACTTTTTGTCTCATGACCTTACCATTTACCTACCTCTGCCTATAGTCTTGCCTCTCTAGGAGTGCCCTCTATATGAGATAAAATAGAGGGCACTTCACAAGTTTATCTAGACATTTTAAATATATTAGAGGTTATATTAGGTCATGAGGACATTATACATCAAATTTTAAAGTTGGATCACACCCATAGGCCACTCAACTCTTCCAATCTCTCAAAAATGGCTTCCAAGACTATGTGACTATGTAGGGTCTAGAATTGCAGGTAGGTTAAATATTGAAATCTACCTTGCTCTACCTCTCCTATCTAAAAATCATGTGATATGGTTATTGGAAACACTATAAGGGTGATCCGAGCATGATCAATTCATCATCAACCTATGCCAACCTTCTCAATCCACTTCTCTCGATTTGCATGAATTGGTCTAACTATAGGTGTTTATCTTAGTTGAGATTGGAGTATCATGTAGGTAAAAGAGAATGTTATAGCCACGTGTTACATACCTATGCCTTTTTTGAAGTCATTAAGACCATAGGTCATGCCAACATCCAAACTACCTAGTTTAGTATACTATGAGTATATAGTCAATTGTAGGTGCCATTTTGAGAATAAAAGAGGCCCTTGTAGGTGCCCACCTATATCAAAACATTATGCATCAACTCCCTCAATTGATCTGTTGGATTCTAGTGTTATTTATCACTCTAATGGAGTCACCTTGTCTTGAAATTATCCTACCATCATGCCATTATTGCATTATAGGATCACTTAAGCTTTATTAGTATTGTATATTATTGAATGGCTGTAGTGAAATTTTATTAGAAATGGAAACCTATTCATACTATCCTCTCATGACCAAATAATGAATTTTATATTTCAAGGCATTGCCCCTATTCTTTGGATTCATGATGGAAACAACTAGACCTATCCATTCCTCAAGATACTCACCAAGATGTGACCTTTATATGTGAGCAAATACCTTATTCAAAGAAAATAAGGTAACATGTCTCTCTATGCAACTTTCTCAAATTGAGGGCAAGGTTTTAAGTTTGTTTACCACCTTATGACTGCACTATTACCATAATGGACTTTTATACATTCTCAATCTTGATTTAAGGTATTAAGAAGCTTCAATACCTTCATCTCATCATTTAGAGCTCTGACGAATACACTTAGGCTCATGTTGGAAACTGCCTATAGGTGAAGATGCAAGATATAAAATAGTGTGTGTTAGATTGGTCCTCAAAACCAAATTATAACCTTTGGTATAACTCAAACTCAATGTTTCCACCTTAATCTCCTTTTCACCATCTTGAAGCATCCTTGTTTCATTATCATGATTGGTTAAGGGGTTATCTTCATTTGACTGTAGGTGAAGGTCACAAAAAAACTGATTGTGTGCATTCGTTAGACTTCTCACTTCACTAAGGGCTAATATTGAGACTAATATTTTAAAACAAATATGATCACCATGACCATGATAGGCATGAAACACCAATTCTCCTTTGATTTAAAACCACTACAGGAGAGAGAACCCTCTGTAACTGATGAAACTTGTCTACAAATTATGATGTAGTTTCTAACTAGGAGAATGAGAAAGTCAAGGACCATTGTTTGATGTTCACACATGAAATTAGGATGAGAAACACATGATAAGGATCTCCATACCTTATAGAACATGTGAAACACTTGGTTTGTATGGACCAATCCAAATAGAGGAGAAAACTATAGGTTATGGGAATGTGTAAGCATAAAAAAAGTAGCATACCCTCTTAACCATGGTTCATAGAGTAAAAAAACCAATACTCTAACTATTACCATCAATTTTAAGTATACAAGGAGTGTTATCATCCACCAAATTCACTTGATCCAACTCACCTCTTTCTATCTGTACCAGACTGAAACTGGTTGACCACTTTTGCATGCAAAGGACAGCAATAGAATAAATAGGATGATTTTGCCATTTTTGAGATTTTTAAGGCTACTCAACCATAGAAGTGAGTTTAGGGGACTTGAAGGGACATGAATAAATTCCTCCCATGTTCCAAATCTATTGCACAAGTTGTACAACAACTAAAAACTGCCTTTTTCAACTATTTTCTTCTTTTCAATGTAACACATGCATTTTGTCAGTTTAAGACTACCACCTCTGATAAGAATCTAACATTTAGGATGTTAAAGTACACTTTTGGGGCACTTGTCCTCTATGGTAAACTGTATAAGTTCCATAAATGACTCAAAATGACCTTATATGACATTAAAGACTAAAAATGAATATAGTCAAGGCTAAATACACATTAAATGACCTCATTAGGACCATGAAACACAAATCACACCCTATTAAACCCCTATAACAAGTTTTCAACTATATGGGGTTGACCTAATTTGACTTGTGGTCAAATTATTCAATAGGTGCCATACCTAGAGTTGAGTGATGTGTATTGATGTACATAAAACATATTAGGGGAAAATACTCTTTTGAATTGTATTATTGTTCTTTGAAATACAATTTAAGCATGTATTATAATATGGGTTTAACCATTTAAATCTAACCATTGGTCTCAAGGTGATATACATAATTGAAGTTCAACATCATCTCAAAATATTTTTGAAAGGATTAGAAAAACCTTGATGTCATATGAATATCTATATTTAATTGAATATTCTCTACTACTCCATGAAATCTTAATATTTATTGATTTTTTTTTCATAATTGGAGATCATCAGTTAAGTTTTTTGGAATTAAGTGATCAACTTGTTCGATTTTATCTACCATAACTAGATTGACATCATGCCTATTCTTAGACAAAAGGGACCCTAAAAAATACATATTAAAAACCTACCATTTACACTTGGGAATATCATTTGAATATAATAGTCTTATTGGGTGTATATTTTTAGTCTTAATTTGTTGACACTCATGGCATTGAGCCACAAAATTTATTATATTTTTATTTAGACTAAACTAGTAATATAGTTGCTTTAGTTTTGTCAACAACATAATTACCAAAATAAATATCACAATGTGCCTAATTAAGCATTATTATCATCATACCGTCAAGGTTTAGAAAATAAATTTATCATCAAAATATCAAAATAAAATCACTCTCAAATTGATAACCATTGAACAAGTAGTCCATATTGTATACAAGGGAAAGTGAAGCTGATCTATAAATAAATCCTAGCTCATAGAAGATAAAACACACCAGCCCTTTTGTTTGTTGGTAATTTTAGACAATAGGGTCATGACCAATATGGATCCACTAGACCTAAGGGGTCTCTTACCACACAATATCACTAGAGAAGGTTCCAAAGCCTCTAGTCAAGAAATACCATGTAATAACCTTAGCTAGGTCATATGTTTTATGATAACAAGTAAATGACAATGTAATGTAAAATAAAATCTAGTGATCATTAACTCATGTGGCATAAAATGGGGGTAATAAACATAAAAGAAAACATGCATATAAGAACTATACTCAAGTCAATGTAGAGGTAGTCCTAATGCATGGAGAAAGAAACATAACAAATGCAAATCTATCTACTTTAATAAAGAGGAATAAGAGTTAGGAATACTTACCTTTGAATATGAATCTACTGAGCCTCATTCTCTCCTTTGGACAAGATGATTCGTAAGAGGTTATTGTGGTTAATAAGGATAAAAAAGATAGGTTAGATCTAGGCTACACAACTTCTCCTATGCATCCAAAAAACTTCTCCATAAGACAAGATTCATATCTCCAAGTATAGTATTCAAACCTTAAACATTGGATCCTAAAGTAAAATGGTGGATAGTTAGATGCACAAATAATTATTAACTCCTTGTCTCCCTCTAAAATGGTTAAAAGGATATGTATATATAATTGAATCTAACCCTAAACTCTTTCAAAGTTTTAGCCAATAGAGATAGCCCAATTGACCCTATATCTTTAAATTAATAAAGCAATTAGGACTTGGACTGGGTTGGCTAAGGCTTACCTAATCATGTAACGTGTTTATGTATTTTAAGTACAAGGTTAGCACAGACTAAATTTGTTCGATAAAATCCAAAAAGAGATTTTGTCTTAGGTAAGTATTATTTGAAGCAGTGAATTTCTTGGAGTGTGTAAGAGAGGTGTTATAGCTTAGACAAATTTATAGGAGACGTTTGTGTTGGTTTCAATTGGTGGTATATGGGACAACAATCTTGTGAAGCACTAATTAACTACCCACCCCTTTCCCAGTGCACCCTTTAAGGCGCGCACTCAGAGAGATTGAGACTCGATGGGTTCCTATAAGAGATAAATTATCAGTAATTGATAAAGTTTTAAAATATTGTGTGTATACATATACCCCACTTAAAACTCAGCATGTGTCATGCAGTTGTAACATGGGATGGTGCTTCAAAAAAAGAACATCTCAACACACAATGTTGATCTAAGTAAATTACAGTAAGAAGTAAATAAGATAAATAAAAGAACATAATTGAAAAATACAAACCTTTACTTACCTTAGTGATATAGAAGAGCAAAGAAGTAAGATAAATTTGAAGGTATCTAATGTAAGGAACATTTAGTGAACCCGTCAAAATTCTAGAACATCTTTTAGTTTAGAAAATAACTAGTAGAAACAAAGTTATGGGTGAAAAATGGAATCTGGTTGTAAATAATTGGCAGATAAATAATTTTGAATAGTAAATACAAATAAGGTGAATATTAATTCATTTTTTATTTTTAGTATTCTTATAAAATATTAGTCTAAGAGACATAATTGAGCTTACAGAGCGACCATGGTGAGGAGATGACAACTACAATGTGGAAGATGTCTAACAGTCGTGATGAGTGCATCTTAGGTAAGTGAAGCATTAATTTCATTTTTTTTAGTAATTTAATTGAAATTAAGTTGAATGTAGAAAAATAGATGTTAATAAAAATGTAGATATCAAAAATTACCCTAGAAAATTATTATGTAAACTAGGAGTGGAATAAGGTACTAGGTAGAAAAATATCAGACCAATAAATGCCTAAGACATTTATGGTAAATAGTTGAAAATTTGCCACAAACTAAGAATAAAATTGACCCTATCAAATTAATTTTTAAGGTGAGAGAAATCAAGGTAGCTGACTATGTAGGAGTGGGATGATTTAGTATTGTTAGGGGTGCCTGACTATGTAACAGAGGGTCAATCCAGTTAGAAATGAAGAAATGACTGACATAGTACCTTTTGGTCGATGCAATACATAATATGTGGCTGATACAATTTGGTAAAGGAGGTTGATTGCAAGGAAAAGGGCTGATATAGTATTATATAGGTTGATTGTGTATGTGGGAATGGGCTGACTATGTAGTAGAGGGATGATTTAGTATGGAAAAGAGGTTATAGGATCAATTTAGTATAAAATTGGTTGATTGTGTAAGAAAAAGGGGGAAATAATATAAATAGGATAATAAAGTAGTTAATTTATAGTTTTTTAAGAATATTTAAGAATGTATTCAAAAATTATGACACTGAGATCTAATACGTTCTCTATTGTTTGATATTTTTTAGAGGCGATGGAGATTTTCGTGCCTGGTGGATGTGTCTTGGCTACTAAAGGATCGAGCTCAGTTAGTTACCTTGAGGTTTAGAGGCATCATGGAGATGGGGAGGATCCCACTAAGTGTTGATCTTAATGTCATGTTCCTAAGAGCATGGGAGTAACTAACCAACACTTTTTGATGAGAGGTGGATGCGGACATGATAGAGATGGGCATCACCTTCGAAGATGTCTATTACCACTCAAAAGTGCACCCTTAGAAGAATGTGTTCCTATTCTCAATCATGCTGACACAATAGAAACTCTCTAAGTGTCGATGACCTTATATTAAGAGAATCTCTAGATGAAGGGTTGGTTTCCTTTGGTACACTCACCTATTTCTCTCTAAACTCTCTAATTTAGTGATTTTTTGACTGGGAAAAGGGTAAAAGGGGCATTACTCAAGCTAAAATTAAACATGAAAACTAAAAATTTAGAGTGATGAAATAATGTTAAGGTCAATTATGCCTATAATTTGCATACTTTGGAAGCTAAATAACTTTCACACATTCACTTCATCTTCATACAATGACTCTTGCATTAGTATTTCATACAAAGGTCTTGAGAAACATTTACACTAGCATGGAAGGAACGAACCTTTGTTAAATTCACTTATAAATTAGGTGGAAATTAGACATAGACTCTTGATTTAACCTAAAATAATTCTTATATGATCTATAATGATGAAAAATTCAAACTTAAATATAGGAAAATCAATCATTCACTAAGTTACATCAATGAATATGAGGCACACACTTAATGAACAGCGTGAAAATGGAGAAAAATCATCTTCTTATTGCTTCAAAGGTGATGTAGTAAAAAATTTTGGTAGAGATTTTGCATATCCAAAATCACAATTTCCTCATCTTCTCTCAAAAATGAATATACATATATAAAAGGAAGGAAGGAAAGAGGAGACAAAGCAACCCCAAAATAGGGACGAGTCATCATGTCTAGTCATCCTTAACTCTTCCTACAACTCAACTTCAACTCAACCACCAAATTTCTAATTCCTAAATATTACATATCGAGTTTAAACTTCTCTTTTTGGAATATGTTGTTAGGTTGTGGAGTTAAAAGCTTCACTGATGCAGACATTGGAGGAGATTGCTGAGTGTCATAGTCACCAGCGTCGGTCAGGCCAACCAACATCGGTCAGGTGTAGATAAGAAGTTGTCATCATCAGTCAAAGAATGGCCGACGTCGGTCATCTCCAGGCAGACAGGGACCGACGTCGGTCGCCTATGCATTTCAAAACTATTTGTTGCACGAACAGTTAGTTGTTGAATGGCCAGTTTGCATGTTAAGAGGCTAATTTTAGTCTTGAGCTGCGGATCTAATTATTGTAATTAGGTGTCTAATTATTGTTTGCATGAGATCTATATAATAGACTCATGGGTTGTATTGTAAAGGGTGAGGGATCAAAGCAGGGATTCCCTGGGGTGCTAAATAGAGAGAGCAAGTTTGGCTCCTCATAGTACCATAGTGCCAAGTGTGTATGATTAGGTAGATCTGTGGGAGAGCAAGGTCTGGTAGAAGATCCACAGGGGTGCTGGTTTGGAGGACAAGGGTTCTTCATGGTATGTAAGATCATTTGATTTGCAGGTTATTTCAAGTTCATGGGAGATCTACATGGTAAGTAAGGTTGGTTGATCTACAGGTGTATGTGTGTGCAAAATCCAAGTTTGCAAGTGTGCAGAACCAGGGTGATTTGTAGGTGTGCAAGATCAGGGAGGTCATCAACACAACAGGTAGCAAGATCAGGTGAGATCTACTTGGAGTACGTTGTGTACTTGGAGTACGGTGTGTACTCGATCATGGAATACGTGGAGTACTTGTGTACTGGCAGTAGTGATACTAACTGGTTGGAGGTGAAAACCAACTCTGTGTTTGAGTTGTGTGTTGGGACCATAATTGAGAGAGTGAGCTCTTGAAGAGATTTACTGTTTATGCCCTAGAGGTGTGGGAGCCCTAGAGGTGTGTAAGGAAGAAGACTGTGGCATCTTCTTTGTTGTATTTCCTTCTGGAAGAGTATTAATACAATTGGGTATTGTCTCTCATATTATGTGTTATTTTTGAATTCTAGTTACTTGTTACTTTTGGTTAAATTATGCATTTAGTTGCTTGTACATGGTAATCAATTGTGCTTCCTAGATCCTGACAAGTGGTATCAGAGCTAAGGTTGCAGGGAGCAGGTTTCGTGTTTGATTAGAGGTCACTCTTAGGGGTTTCTAATTGAGTGGGAGTATAGCAATGGCAGAAGAAAATAAGCTAAGAATGGAGGAATTGAAAAGCATGAATGGTCAATTACGGTGTTATGAAAAGAAAGAGCAGGTAAAGAAATATTATTGGTTGGTAGAAGATCAGAATGAAGGAACTGAAGAAGCAGATGTTGCAGGTGTTATTACACAGGATGCTCTGGGATGTTCCTTGGATAAAGTAGAATCTTGTTTTATAGATTATGTTGCCTCTTTCCATGCAGCTTGAAATAGAGTATTTTTCCATGTCAAGGTCCTTGGAGACTTTGGAAAGATTTATTTAGGGGCTGGTGTGCCTTGTCAAAGTTCTGGCAAAGGGGAAGTGCGGCTAAAATTGCAGACGGCCAACACATGGGTGTTGAAGGAGGTCATGCAGGTCTCAGTCTTAAAGATGTGGCTAATTTCTTTAGGAAAGTTGGGTGATGAGAGATGCACAAGAACTCTCACAGTGGATGCACTTGAATTAGCTAGTGGTAAGAAAGTAGGTACTCTTTATCTATCTACTTGTATTATTGATTTCACTTTTGTTGCACAGGTGTGGCTTTATAGGCTTGGTCACATGAGTGAGAAGGGAATGGATGTTCTTAAGTCAAATGGTAAGAGCTCAGCTTCAGAGAGCATAGACTGAGATTTTTGTGAGCAGTGGGATGCTACAAGAAAGGATTGCATTTATTGCAGGAAAGGGAAGTCTGATGTATTTGACAAACTTAAGAACTGGAAAGCCTTGGTGTTCTTGGAGGAGATGATGGACAGAGATCAGCGGATGGGGCTGAATACTTTTGAGTAGGGCAGTTTGGACATGGGTTTGATTCAAAGAAAGCTCGTAGGTAAAAAGTCATCACTCACAGGAAAACACAGGTACCGGCATCGGTCAAGGGTAACCGATGTCAAATAGATAGGTACCAATGTTGGTCATGTGCAGACCAGAGAAGTCGGTGGTGTCAAGCAGGTGGCGATCAATGTCGGTCATATAACCAGTGTCGACAGTTAGTCAGTTGCATTGAACCGACGTCGATCGGATGCAGACTGGGTAGTGACCGACATTAGTCACTGAAATGGATTTTGGGCAGACTGCAAGCCGTCAAAGAGTCTCAAATGCCCATGGGGAGGACTGAAAGTGTAAGTAAGCCTCAAATTCATTATTCCTCTTCTTTATACTACTTGTTGCTCATTGCAGAGCAAGAAGGATCCAAGAAATAGTGGGAGCATGGCATGAATTCTTTGGAGAAGAACCAAATGAGAGATTTGGTAGAGTTGCCAGCTGGGATAAAAGCACTAAGAGATGAATGGATTCCTTGGTTAAAGAATAGAGAGAATGGACACATGAGACAGAAGGCTAGGTCATATGTCTTGAGCAAGCTGCAGGACAGTGATACAGGTTTGATAGGTGGATGAAAAAGCAGGGCTTTAGTCAATGTCAGTGTAACCATTGTGTTTGTCTTACCAGGGTGGATGATGGTTGCGACATTATCCTGTTATTATATGTGGAGGATGAACTTGTTACAGGTTTAGACATACAGGGTTTTGCTAAGTTAAAGGTAAGGTTAGTTCAGTGCTTTGCCATGAAGGATTTGGGAGCAGCAAAATTCTTTGGCATGAGTAATCCTAGAGACAGGGAAGATCACAAGTTGATGTTGTCATAGGATGATTGTGTGAAGGTAGTGCAGGGTGCAGAACGAAAAGCGCACCTATAGATGGACAGTTCACAGAACATGGTCCCCAATCACATGATGAGCTTGAGTACATGTGTACTCCCTGATATTGCCCTAGCAGTGGGAGTTGTCAGTAGGTTTATGGCCAATCCGGGAAGGAAGCATTGGAGAGTAGTTCAGTGGGTTCTCAAGTATCTGAGAGGGATTAGCAGTAGCTTAACATGTAATGTAGGGTCAGGGACTTCACTACATGAGTATGTAGATTCAAATGTGGTAGATTACTTGGATGATAGGATTTGCATCATAGGTTGTGTGGTGGTTGGTCTTCAAGATTGAGCTTGAAGAGGGATACAAGCCAGGAAATAAATTAGATAGTGTATAGGTATAGGTACAGTGTAGCTATTATCTCCAAGTGGGAGATTGTTAGGTTGTGGAGCTAAAAGCTTCACTGATGCAGACATTGGAGGAGGTTGTTGAGTGTCACAGTCACCGGTGTCGATCAGGTGTAGATAGGAAGCTGTCGACATCGATCAGGGATCATCTGACGTCGATCATCTCCAAGCAGATAGGGATCAATGTCGGTCGCCTGTGCGTTCCAAAACTATTTGTTGCATGAATAGTTAGTTGTTGAATGGCCAGTTTGCATGTTAAGAGGCTAATTTTAGTCTTGAGCTGTGGATCTAATTATTGTAATTAGGTGTCTAATTATTGTTTGCATGAGATCTATATAATAGACTCATGGTCTGTATTGTAAAGGGTGAGGGATCAAAGCAGGGATTCCCTGAGGTGCTAGATAGAGAGAGCAAGCTTGGCTCCTCATAGTACCATAGTGCCAAGTGTGTATGATCAGGTAAATCTGCGAGAGAGCAAGGTCTAGTAGAAGATCCACAGGGGTGTTGGTTTGAAGGACAAGGGTTCTTCATGGTATGTAAGATCATTTGATTTGTAGGTTGTTGCAAGTTCATGGGAGATCTACATGGTAAGTAAGGTCGGTTGATCTGCAGGTGTATGTGTGTGTGAAATCTAGGTTTGCAGGTGTGCAGAACCAAGGTGATTTGCAAATGTGTAAGATCAGGGAGGTCAGCAACACAATAGGTAGCAAGATCAGGTGAGATCTACTTGGAGTACGTTGTGTACTTGGAGTATGGTGTGTACTCGATCGTGGAGTACGTGGAGTACTTGTGTACTGGCAGTAGTGATACTGACTGGTTGGAGGTGAACACCAACTTTGTGTTTGAGTTGTGTGTTGGGACCGTAATTGAGAGAGTGAGCTCTTGAAGAGATTTAATATTTATGCCCTAGAGGTGTGTAAGGAAGAAGACTGTGGCATCTTCTTTGTTGTATTTCCTTCTGGAAGAGTATTAATACAATTGGGTATTGTCTCTCATATTCTGTATTATTTTTGAATTCTAGTTACTTGTTACTTCTGGTTAAATTTTGCATTTAGTTACTTGTACATGGCAATCAATTGTGCTTCCTAGATCCTGACATATGTCATAGGTGAGAGAGAAATTAGCTTGTTGATGTTGTTGAAAAAGTCAAAGGTTCTCATGCATGCTTTGACAATCTTCAATCTTGAAGAGATCTTGATCATCTTCAATTAACTCCTTGTAAATAGCTTGTTCAATCTCCTTGATAATTTCCATATCTATAGTGAGTGAATTCAACTATATCAATTTCATATTGGAGTTTGAATTCATTTATCTTGCTTGTATCTTGAAGTTTGACTTCAGCTTGGTTGCTTGTATCTTGCATGCATATTTTTCTCTCTCAACCTCGGGGGTGTAGTAGGAGAGAGATTGAATGTTGTTTGTTTAAGGAGTATCTTCCATTAAAATATGTCTGATTTAATCGATCAATTATTTAACCAAACTCCTTCAATCTTTCACGTTTCATCTCAACCTTTTTAGGGTTGATTGAAGGAATATTGACTCATCTTGAAGTTTGACTTAAATTTTTATAAAATTAGCTCTAATAGAATGTATTAGGAAAGATAATTTATTATTTCATGCTATTTCATACTAATTAAAACCTTTATTTTATTTTTAAAACCAACATTTAACCCTTTATTGATCTCTAAATAGCTAAAAACACATATATTTAATTAGGCAAGGTTGTTGAAAGCACACTGCATTAATTGAGCTTATGGATTGTATTATTTATCTAAAGTGGAATATAGGGAGAGATATTGTATGTTTATGTTTTTTAAAAATCCTTCATGAAATACCCTTTCTGAAATTGTATTTGATGATGACAATCACAACTCTCTATACTGGTTCTTCTTAGATATGTCTATCTTCTGTGGTTTTGGCAAGTTTATTGAATGCATAATGAGAACCTATAAATTGATGAATTTTAATTATTTTACTATATAAGAAGTATAAAATTATTTTAACATCATCATCAAGGTGGAAAATACCTTCAAATAATTTTTCAACTCTAAATTCCGCTTACAACTTCAAAAATTACTCTCTTATGCTCTCTAGGACTCAAAAAACCCTATTTTGGATTTAGAGGTCTAAAATGAGTTATAAGAATAAAAAAACACTCTTAATATTCTCAATTATATTTATAAACTAGGAATACATATAAATTTTTTAAAATATTGAAAAATCTTCACCAAACTCTTAAACAAAAAATCATAAAAAAGTGCCTCCTTGTTGCCCACAAGGTTGCTTGGAGATATTTTTATTTGATATGAGATTATTTTTAATTATTTTTAATTGTATAATCATGTATTAATCCATTTATGTTAATTATAAATCTTATCAAATCATTTTATTCACTTAGAAAGATCTAAAACACTCTTTTGTAACTTCATTTATGAGCAAATTAGTCAAAACCTTGATTTCCTTCATGGTGCAGACTTGTGTTTTGAAATTTTATTTATCATAAAGTAAATTAAGGAATTAAAATTAATTTTAAACATTTAATTACATAAAAATATATCTCCTTATAAAATTTCAAGATATTTGAGTTAGTAAAACTCAAAATATGCACTTTTTAGTGCTTCTTAGCTTACATAATTTCATTTCTGAATGCCTATAGATCTAAGTTTTGGTATTTTATTAAGTTTAATGAGAACTAAAATCCTAAATAATTTTTAATTATAACCTGTAACATCCATTATAATCATTCCAACTATTAGATATGCTCAAACAATCACTTAAACCTCTCAAAAATTATCTTTTTTGACTGTCTCTCTTGCATACTTGAAACCTTACAACCTGTACCTTTACCTTTATCCATTATTTGATTTAAATTTTTGATTTAATAAAGTTTATAAATGTTATTTATTACCTATAATATCTCACACAACTTTTTATTTTCAATAAATAACTCAAAAATGCAATTACATTTCCTAAAACTAAGTTATTGGGGTTTAAGAAGGGTTTTAGAGCACCTTTTATTCTTAAAAATTATTCATAAATTTAATCTCAAGTAAAATAAAAATAATTAATATAATATTTAGTTAATAGGTTTACATATCTTCTCCTAATACCATTATAAGCAACTCTTCTTATCCTTCATGAATGAAACATTTGAAAATTGTCTTTACTGGTTTGTAACTAGCTTGCTAGAGGAATATAATAAACTTATGCCAAAATTTTGACCTATGAACTATTAATAAGTATGGTTTTATATTTATGAATTATATATTATGTTTTATATATATCATTTAATATTCACTCCATGAATGCAGTCTTCCTAAAAACTTACACATAAACAACCTTGACCAATAGTGGCAAAACTTATCAACATTGTTGACGACCCTACTAGGATGTTTGACTGCTAAACACTCAAGACTATTAGAATTATTAATTGGGATACATAGCCATGAAAATATCACCAAATATAAAATTAAAAAATCCATCAATTAATAAAAATACTTGTGCATAATCACTTAGAGAATTGAAAATTAAAACAACTACCAATTGAAAAAATATGCAAGATAACACTTAAGGAAAGTGAAAATATAAAACTACTATGTACAACACTCAAAATACACCTATATTAAATTAAAAACCTCTTAGGTCCTCTCTATGTGGTTTAAAAATATGAAAAACAAGCTACTGTTTCAGTTCTATTTTGGTTGGATCAGCTCTTTTCCTACTTATCAACCTCTTTGGCTTGTCTCCAAGTGAATCAACTGAAACAAACATATATCCAATATAAATAAACTCTTCATGTGATTCAATGCTCACCTCATGTTTATATTCAACACTAAGAAATATCTCCAATGTAACCACATTATGATCAATAATAATGGCTGTAACTTCAACCTCTAATGGCTCACTAGAACATTATTCTTGGCCTTTTATGACATCTATATGCCATATTAAATGTCAACTGCTAAAAATTATTCAAGATCTTCAAAAAACTCCAAATACTACCTCCTATATTCATTAGTATCTTATTGAAATATGTTTTGATCAACATCCTCTTGAGCATGTCTCCCAACCTTCACATCTACTTTATCAATGTTTTCACAAGGAAATGTAAGCCTATAAAGATTCTCAAAGTCTTGAATCAACTCGATGTATCACTACCATAATTCATCAAAACCTTCTTGATCCTCATTTAAAGATTCTTCATATTTACTAATAATCATTACATATTATTTTATATCTTAACTCGGCTCATGTATAGGGATGTTACCTTGTAAAACCAATACTACAATCTCACTAGTTTCTACCATATCAGCTTGAACATCTTCATGATAGGCTTTTTAAGGCTCACTTAAAACTATGTTGTGTGATTTTATATTTAGTACATAACTAGTCTACATCCTTGTTCTTGAATGATCCTCCACTATCAGATATAATGTCAAAAGGGATACCATAGCGGCAGATGAGATGGTTGAAAATAAATTTGGAAATTTACTTTCCAGTCACGTGAGGGGTATAGCTTCAACCCACTTAGTGAAATACTTGATGGCAGTAAAGATATGTTTATGGCCATCAGATGAAGTAGGGTTAATATTCTTAATGAGGTCAAGTCCCCATGTAGAAAATGGCCATGGTGTCAACATCAGTTTTAGAGTTTTTGCTAGAGCATGAATTAAATTAGCATGCTATTGACATTTATCACACTTTTTTACATATTTAGTGGCATCTGCATCCATTATCAACCAATAATAACCAGTACGCAAAATATTTTTGGACAAGACTGCCCTGCTAGAATGAGCACCACATACTCCTTCATGAACTTCTCTTAATGCTAGTGTAGCCTCTATCAAAGTTAAACAAGGAAGTAGAGTTCCATCAAATCTGTGACAGTAAAGGGTGGATCCAAGTAAAGTATAACAAGTGAAATGATGAATGAAGGCTTTGGTTTGTTTTCAAAATAGGTTAGGTGGCAGAACTTGGTCATGAAGGTAGTTGTAAAGGTCTGAGTACTAGATAGAATTAGGACCAATAATATCACAAATCATGGCAATGGTTAAAGGTTCATGAGATGGTGTTAACAAACTCTCAATGAGGAATTGATACTCTCTAGCTTTATCTATTTATCGAATTAGAGAGCTAATAGTATCCATGGCATCTGTAGTTCCATTACTAGCCCTTGATATGTGCTCAAACTGAATATTGGCAATTTGTTGCTTAAGAGTGTCGACCATGGTTTTATATGGAACCAACTTATCATCTTTGGTCTAAAAATGATTTGTAACCTAATTGATGATTAAATGAGAATCGCCATAAACTTGGAGATGAGATATATTACAATGCACTGCTTGTTGAAGCCCTGTAATAAGTGCTTCATACTCGGCCATGTTGTTTGTATAAGGAAAGTTGATTCCAAATGATTTAGGGATTAGATCCCCCTATGGTGTAATAAATAATATGCCTACCCTCGATTCGTGTGTAGTAAATGAACCATCAAAATATAGTTTCTAGGGATGTTCCTCAAGGGGTGTGTTAATGATGGTCATGATGGATTTATCAAAAAATTGAAACATGAGTGGTTGTGTGTCTATGAGAGGTGCTTCAGCAAGTTGATCTGCAAGAACTTGTCCCTTGATTCCATTTTGATTGACATACTCTATGTCAAAATCACTGAGAAGCATGATCTATTTAGCCATTCTACCTTGCAAAGCTATTTTAGATAGTAGATACTTGAGCAGATCTACTTTTGAAATGACCATGGTCTTATTATTCAACATGTAATGGCATAGTTTCTAAGCTATGAAGACCATGGCCAGATAAGCTTTTTTAATAGGTGCATAGTTATGTTCATATGTAACTAAGGTATGGCTTAGGTAGTATACAACATGCTCTTTTCCATTATCATCATGTTGAGCCAAGAGTGCCCCTAGACCATGGTCAGTAGCTAATAGGTATAACAAGAATGGCTTTCCTAGCATAGGAGGTAATAAAATTAGCAAATTAACAAGATAGTCTTTAAGTTATTGAAAAGTTGTTCGTTAGTGAACATCCTACTGAAATACAACTCCTTTCTTCAAAAGGCATGTAAATGGATGGCACTTGTCCGCTAAATGAGAGATAAAATATTAGATTGACTGGATCTTACCTTATAAGCTATGAAGTTGCTTCAAATTGGTTGGTGGTAGCATCTCGATTATAGAATAGAGTTTAGTCAGATCAACTTCAATACCTCTAACACACAAGCTAAGGGTGTTCACTCGCTCTCCAAAATAGGTGGTAGGATCCAATGTGATTGAGAACCCTAATTTGTGATCTCTCAATAGAACATTGTCTCTAAGGATGAAAAATTCATAGAATGCCTCATCATTATGGAACTCATCAATTGACATACTGGATTCTTGTTGGTCCCAATCTATCAGTTGGGGATAATATAATGGCAAAGGGTTACAATGAATGGCCAAGGTAAGGGTAAAAATGGCATTGTTATCAAATAGGTTAGTTTTAGCTAGGTTATCATAGGTGAGACTATGATCAAACTTTACTTCACTGTCGACATCATCATCACTAGTCTCTAGTGATGGATTTTGAACAAGATATGTGAGGTCACCCCCAGATGGTTTAAATCCAAGTCTATAAGGTCTTTCATACTTAGTCATAGAAATTGGCTTGATGGTTCCTTGTTCATTCAGATTGAGGCCTCTTCCTTCATATTTGTGACGCTCCATGATCTTATTGGGAATAGGATACTTTGCATTTTTATAACAATCAGATTGGTTGTCATTGTATAACCATGATTCATTACCTTCAAGAGGGTCAGGTCCTAGGCCAAATGTTGGTACAAATGTGGCAGGTCCCTTATCTTTGTTCTTTTATTGCTAATGCAAATGTGGGATGACTTTAGGTTGCATAAAGGTTTTCAGATTCTGAGGAAGATTGGCAATATAAAATATATCATGGGTCACATACTCTCCCGATCCATTATCTAAAATGGTGAAATGATTAGAAGCTTTAGGAGGTGGCATGTGGGAAAGGTAATCCAAGGTATTAGGATCTATGTAATTATCTGGGGAAGGATCGATAAGTATAGCCTTTCCTTTGTTTCGCTTGGAACTTGGATTCATACCGTACTGATAATTATAGCTTTGAAATTCAGCCTCAAAATGTTTGTAGTGTTCATATGGGTGTAAATCTCCTGGAATATTCACTTCCATCCCTGAGTTGGAAAATTTGATACATTAGTACAGCATTGATGGGACTGCACAAATCTCATGTAATCAAGGCTTTCCTAGAAGCATATTTTATGATAACTCAAGATCAAGCACATGGCAAAGTGTATCATGGGTCAAAAGCCTAATGATAACTAGCAAATTAATGGTGCCTTGTGATTACCTTTCCTGATTATCATAGGCTTTGATAGTTATTATTTTTAGTTGGAGATCTAGCATTGTGTACCCAAAAAGCTTGATGAACTTTAGAGACACTATGTTGAGGCCTGGTCCATTGTCTATAAAGACATGTTTCACTTTATGTCTTTTTATATAAACTTCTATGTATAATAAATTATTATGGAGCGGGCCAAGGGAAGACATATCACTTTGGTTGAATGTGACTTGTTAAGCTGGAGCTAGTTGTCTAACCAAAGCTTAAAATTGATCAGGGAATATGTCACTAGCAACTATGGATTGGGTCAAAAACTCATTCAAGATGTTTTTATGGATTATTGACATTCGTATCAAATCTAAAATAGAAATGTGTGATGGTGTCTTCTATAATTTTTCCACAATATCAAATTTCTTGTCTTGGTCAGTAGTGAATGGTTTATTCCAAGGTTGAACAGTTAGTTGGATGATAGGCAAAGTGGTGGATGGTTGTGGGCCTTGGATAGTAATCTTTGACCTCTGAGTTGTGATTACACAATCAAGATTAAATACTAGACCATTATTACTAATCGATATTGAAAATGGTGTGGGACCAAACAAGACAAGTCTCGATTGCTGGTGCACTTGCATGTGGTCACATAGAAAGAACGAGTTGTCAATATAAGTTCCAAAATGGGAAGTCCTAGTTTGCTAGTTTGCCTATATACATTCTTAAGTCAAAGAAGGATTATCCATGTAATTTGGTTGAATGGGGTTGTTTAGCAATGCTCTAGGTTGATTAGTGATTGGTCTAGGATTAATGGAGATGGTATTAACACTACCCCCTACAATATGACCTATAACCCTATTGTAGTCATGTACAACTACATGGTAGGTTTATTGGTTGTTACTGTTCTAACCTTGGTTTTGTCCATTGTTCTGTCATTATGGGTTTTGTTGCTGATTTTATTGATTTTGCTAGTTTGGCCTTTGATTTTGATTTTATTGCTACCCTGACCATTGTTATTGTTGCTGTTGATTGTTATGTCAAGGAAAGGGATTTTGATAAATCTTAAGAGTTTGATTGGAAGTGGAATCACCATAATCCAATGTTATCTCCCCATTCTCCAACATATTCTCAATTAAATACTTGATTTGGACACATCTTATATTATGCCCATTGACCCGATGAAAGTCACAAAATTTGTTTTCATGTTACCAATCAGGATAAGAAATGCCTTGTGGATAATGCTTTGGTATAGGCTAATTAATCAGATTAGCAACAACAATCTTACAAAATACATACTCAATAGGTTATCCTAGGTCACTAAAAACATGATGTGCAGGCATGGATCTCTTAAGAGGAGGGGTTTACAATGGTAAATGTTGTTGTACTTGTTGTGTAGGTTTTGATTATTGTGCTTGTAGCATTGGCTGAGTAGGAGTAAGCTGAAAAGGTAGTGCAGATGATGTTTGTAATATTTGGACATGAAAGGATTCAGTTACTCTATTTCCCATAACATTCCTATTATGATTGAATTACTTCAGTCTTTTGTGGTTATTGGCCTGTGCTAGTTATGATGTTGGCACTTGAATGGGATGTTGGTCATTTCCCTAATTGGTACCTTGATTTTGATTAGTTGAATTAAGCTTGATGACTCCTTTATTGATGAGTGCTCACTTAATCAACAAGCCTTTGTCAATGATTTCCTTGAAAGTATGTGCACATTATAGTTTCAAATGATAAGTTATCTCACTATGTAAATTTTTGGTAAACATAGTGGCTAGTTATTTATCTAGTAAACTATGGGTGAAACGGCTTGCAAGGGCTCTCCATCACTATAAATAGCTTGCAAAACTCTCACCAATTTTTTGTTTTGATTGCATTAAGTCCACTAATGAAATCTCATGCTTGAGATTATAGGAAAAGTGTTGTACAAACTTATCAGAAAGATCATCAAAATCCATTACTAAATTTTTGGTCAACTTTAAAAACCACTCCAAGGCTTGTCCAGCCAAGCCCCTTGGAAACAAAAATAAAAGGTATATGTCGTTATATGCCACTAGTTGACATGAAACAAAGAATTCGATCAAATGAGCCTTAGGGTCACCTTTCCCTTTGTATTTATCAAATTTTGGTGGTTCATATCCCGAAGGAAATGGTATCTACAAATAATCCATGTTGAATGGATAGGAACGTACGTCATCTAATTTGAACTTGTTAGTTTGTTTACCAGCTTGAATGGTAGCAATTAAATCCTTCATATGTTGTAATTCTTGGGATAAGAAACTGGAAGGAATATTAGTTTGAGGGAGAATATTGGTCTGGATAGATGGTTGGGAGGTCACAAGTGAGACACTTTGACCAGGGTATGATGGGGATACTTGTTGGGGTATATTGCTTTGGTTGGGGAATGGAACATGAATACTCATATGTGGATTATGATGTACTTGAAATTGCACATTTGGTTGTATGATATTCTGGTTTGAGTTGGTGATAAAGGATTGACTTGGAGGATTTTGTGGTTGGGATGGAGGGATATAACTATATTGTGCCTATTGTGGTTGAAAAGGGACATGCTACCAACTAATCAAACCTTATTATTGAGTGGGAACTTGTGGACCAAGACCTTGTCTCTAGATTTGTGGCACATTTTGAACCAATGCTTGTCTAATAGGTACCTGAGAAATATGGGGACCTCATTATTTCATGAATACCTATGAGGAAGTGAAAGCAGGTTATAAATTTGGCATCTGTTGCTGACCAATATTTGCACATTGTTGACTATTCATTGCTTGGTTTTAGATTGGCATATGGGTCTACGACTGAAGAGGTACATTCACCATCACCTGGTGAGGTGGAACATTAGTTGCCCCTACTTGAGGTGGCAATGTATTTGTCCTTTGTTGCATTGATACACTAGATTGTGCCTATTGTTATGGAATACTACTCATTACTTATTGAGGAGGAGTAGTTTTCATCACATTCTATCATTGAAGCATGACTTTAGCCATTGTTTGATTACTTAATCCCATAGGTTTTACACTTGAGGAAGCAGCCGATTGAGGTTGGGGTGTAGCAACTCTTACTCCCTGGTATGATGACCTATTCATAGGATTAAGTATAGGCACATGTTGTTGGCTAATTATTTGCATGTTAGTACCACTTTGATCAAGATTGGATGTTATTTGCACATTGTATACTATATTTGGCTCATTATTCTATGTATAGGCCGGAGACACTTCTTCAGTAATGGGCATTAGCATCAAGTTATCTATCAAAGCAATTTGTATGAATGGGTCAGAACTTGTATTCTCTTGTCTAATTAACTCTATCAACACTCCTATTGAAGTAACTAGATCAATAAGAGGCTTCCTTACCATGTTCATCTAATTAAAATCACATGCTAGATTCAGGTAGGTTTGATATGTTGTCTGCATTTGGTTAAAGTGATCTTCCATGACATTTTTACCTCATTCAGATATATTGGGGTCTTGATACATTGTTTAGACTAGAGCCATAGGATTGTTAGAAGAAGTTTGTTGATCATAAATGATATTGTGGGGCACTCTTACTAGACTTGGTAAATTTTCATGGGGGAAGTCTACTAGAAATTTGGCCCCTACCTCTATGGCTCTAACCAAAATCTCATCTTTGTTCTCTCAAAAATATCACTCAAACAAAAATGGATCATACGTGGAATTTGTATTAGTATAATATGACTGTTGAAGTATTGGTACATCCACTACAGGTATTGTAGCTAGGTATTGCATAATTTACTCTTGGTCTTGTTCTGAATAAAGTGGTGTTTTAATCAAAAAGTTAGCCAATGGATCTTAGCTTTGTGCCCCTGATTATGTGAGTATTATAAGAGGGATAAGAATCCATCTCATAAGCAATATTATCTGCATAGGGGTCTTACACCATTTCTTCATATGATGCCACATTATTAATCCCTAGATTGTACATGAGTCTATTATGAGTGTAGAAATACATGTTGGGATCTATAGTCAATGCTTTTGTGATAAGAGTTCTAAAAACTCTAAAAAGGACAATGTCTAAAATAGATGATGTTCCAACTTGGTCTAGATTTGTCAAAAGGATCAAAAGGTTATGCAAAGGTTTGTGAGGAAACAAGCTAGAATGAAGTATCTAACATTTCACTATTCACACAAATATAAGTAAGTAAATGGACTGAAAATCAAAATGCCAAAATCTAAGGTCAAAGTGTTTCAAATCAGTCTAATCTAGAAATTTAAAAGTTGATATGTCTTTTGACCAAATGCTGTGTTAAAAGCTAGGCTCAAACAAGGCATTCACTAGGACTCTTGGCCAAACAGTGTCAAAAGCTAGACTTTGAAATACATGAAAGTTTTAATCTAACAGATTTGAAACACTTCTAACAAACACTATGAATTTGATTCTTGGACATGAATTTGATCAACTAGGTATAAGGTATGAAACAAAAGGCACTTTTAAAGATAGTTTATTTTCTCACAAAAATGGTATAAAACTTGGTTCTTTTGACAAACAAGCTAGATACAAGTGAATAGTATAACTAGTTTAGACAAAAGATCACAAAAGTACACTTGAATTGGTCTAAAAATGTAAGAACAAATTTGAAACTCTATGTAAGAGGGTCTATGAAATAATATTTGAAATGCTTTGGGTAGCGTAATGATGCTATACTACCTAAAAGGCGTAACAAAAAGGTTTGTTTCAAAAACTCTCTAAGGCAAAAATGTTTTCCTACAATTTTAATAGCATAACACTAATTTTCTTGATTCAAAATGTTGTGGTGCATAGAATCAGCATGCAAGTGTTTAGCAAAAAATGGCTTAAGTCTATCAAACGATGATAATGATTATGAGTCTTAAATGGCCTTCAACCCAACTTGGAAATTGAACCTAAGTTCCCCCAAGTTTAGTGCAAATGGCAAACCCACTTAACACATCAACCCTATGAGCTTGTAAAGGTGCAATTCTGAATTTAGATTATAAGTGAAGGACTTAAACAACTTTGGAAAAGGTCTAAACTCAATTGGGCAGCATTATTGTGCCAAAGTGGATGATATGACTCTCAATATTTTGATAAACTTTGAACAAGGTAAATTGATGATCTCACATGGGCAACATAACGCATCTTTGCTCAAAGGAAAATTTAAACTACGTATTTGGTTTGGATTGTTTGTTTACACCAAGTTTTGACTTTAAACAAGACTTTAATCTAGGTCAAGACCAACTAATTAATCACTCTTAGATCCTAAACTGACAAGGTTGCTTGGTATTGTTGGAATCCATCAATATGCATCATTTGATAGGATGTTAAGTGTTCATCCAAAAGTAAATGCACATTATATAATAGGGTTTTTACACCCCCTTCTCTCAAATGATAGTATTATGACATGGACCTTAAGGTGCACCTTGCACCAACAAAACTTTCATGGCAAGTGTGGATTTATCTAATATCTAACAAGTTTTTTAATGATCTAGGGGAATCAATTGCACAATAACTTTCACACCAAACAATGCAAAATAAAAGCATAGATTTTGGGTCCGTATCACTTGGCTTGTTGCAAAAAGGTCTAGTCCATTTTGAAACCACTACATCTTGTTATTTGATCAGTATAGTGCGATGCCTAAAGTGCCACACGTCCTATGTGCAACTCCAAAGGAGACAAATGAATTCAATGTTGGGAGATGAAATCTTGGGTCAAAGCTTCCCTAAAGAACTTGTAGGAGGTGATGAAGTCCCCCTCGTAAGCCAAGTTTGCATAAAAATAAAGAAAGTATGAAATTAGAAAGACTTTAGGGTCATTTTCAAGGTCACCCAAACTTTGACGAGTTTTTGGGGAGTGATTTAGATGACTTTCTTTTTAAGCCTTGGACTAGGCTATTTACAATAGGAATGATACCTTTGATTCCAAAGGTTCCCTATAGGGGATAAATAGAAGAGCATACACACAACATCCCTCTTTCTTACAAACAAAAATTTGATTAAATAACTATTGTAAATAAGAATTGACAAGTGTGTTCAATTCTAAGCCCAAAATAAAAGATTTGGTGGTGTTCATTTGACCCCTTGGTCTTAGTTACAAACTTGGAAAACATTCACCAAAAACATCTAAATTTTTTGTTAAACACCCAAAACAAGGTTCTTAATTGATTTTTAAGCATGAAAAGGTGATTTAAACATGTTTTGATCAAATATCAAGCTTGGTCCTATCATAAAAATATTATCATGTCCTTTAGCTTTGAATCTCCTTTTAGTTTGAAACAATAAACTTTGGAAAAATAGCTCTCAGGTTTATGTTTTTTGGAAAAACATAGTGAACGACATCGGTTATATACAACCAACGATGGTTACCTTGGCTAACCAAAATATAATTGATGTCAGTTTTGCTAACTGATATTGGTTAAGCTATGTAACTAATGTCGGTTTTACTTGTCGACGTTGGTTACTGTGTAAAATTATGGCAAACAAAAATGGAAAAATAAAGTTAAAAAATCAATTTGCAAGAGTTTTAAAGGTCCAAATAAAGATTTTAGAGTTTCAAAATGATCTTCTTCAGGTGTGAGATGCATCTAGTCCCATTGGGTGTGCCATAATGTGATCTAGGAATTTGACTCAAGAGAGGATGGTTAGTATGGTGTTAGTTCCAAAATAAAAACAAAATGAAATAAACACACTAATAACATAACATCTCTAGGCCTAGACACTAGGGAGAGCTTAGTTAACAAAAAAAAATGATAAATACAACTTAAAAGTAAGGAATAAAATGCAAGAATTCCTTCACCTTCCTTAGATGCTCCAAATGCATTTGTAATGGTGGCTTGCTTGGCTTGTGCTCATGAAGTCCTTGGTAATGGAAGCTTGGCTACCTCCATCTCTCCTTGGCACCTTTGGCTTGTGGCTTGGATTGGCTTGGAATGAATTTGGCATGGTAACACTAGTTTCATGAAGATTTTATAACCATTTGAGCATTATAACTTTGCATAATCCAGACCTTAAAATGATGTGGTAAGGCCTCCTATTTATAGATTTTTTAGAATGTCTAGGATCAACCTGAACCATCCATCTTGAGATTGAGATGTGTTGTTGAGGATTAATTCAATTTTTGGAATTAATTTTGTAATTATCCTCATCATGACATTGGAAGAAGGGGAAATTAAGAGGCATTGAGGGAATCATGGAAGGAATTGATTAGGCATGGAGGGCATGAATCCTGAAATTTGTGGTATTTATGGCCTAGAGATGTCTTCCCAAAAAATGAGGTCACCAAATGATGCAGATATTCAATATTCATTTTCAAAACAAATTACTCAACAAATTTCCATGGAATTATTAATTATGCCCTAATTTGGGTTAATTATCTCTTAAGCATGATTAAGCACTTTGTGCACAAATTACTCAGATTGATCAGAATGCCTTATTATTGGTCTAAAATTTGAAGGGATTGGAATTGGAAGGCAATGTCAGATGCATTGGATCCATTATCTCATTTAAGATGTTGAAAAAAAATAACAAAGGCACATGTCTCATGTAGAATATTTGATAGAAAAGAGTAATCCAGAGCACCTAGGTGCAAAATTGGCATTTTGACTTGGAATGATATGATCAAAGTTAGCTGACCCATAAATTGCATTGCCCCATTTAGGGATACCCTAGCCAAAATTGACACTTAAATATGTCAGTTTCACATAATTTAGCATGTTTTAGTGTTTTTAGGCCAAATTGTGCATTTTGGGAGGAAATTAGCCAAAAGCTTGATTGGAGGTTATCAGTGGCCAATTTTAGGTGTCTACAAAAAATACTAGTTTTGAACATAGCTTGGTCTTCAAATGATTAGATTGGTTGAAGTTTTGATTAGATTGGTACAAAATAAGGAATGGTTTATGGTTAGAAAATGTTAGGGCATTGGGGATCATGATTTCTCACATGATCTAAAAGATGAAGTCCTGAAATGGTAATGACAAGGTGGTGTGGAACTTGATTGCTCGCACAAGCCAAAGGACTAGGTCCTAGAATGACAAGGGGCATTATGGAGCTTGATTGCTCACACAAGCCAGTGGATGAGGTCTCAGAATGGTAATGGGTCATTGTGGAGCTTGATTTCTCATACAATCCAACGCATCTAAGTCCTCATAAACCATATCATCCCAATATTGATTTGGATCATACGTTAGTTTTTGAATATGTTATGTGTATTGATTATTGTAAAGAGGGTGTGGATCCATATCCCAAATGACATTATCTATATTTGGGTCTTCAAAGTCATCCTCATAAACCATATCATCCCAATTGGTAATTTGATTTGGATTTTGTGGATTTTGACTATGTTCCCTATATGGAGTATTGTAGGGAAAAGAGTAAAACTCCTTAAAAAAATCTATTTGTAGGGGTTTCTAGTGCAATTTTTTGCATTCATTTTATCATAAGTTGGATTGTACATGACTCCACCATAACTGTAGGTAGACATATCTGCACAAATGATGAAAGCTCTAAAATAAAAAGGCTTAGAGTTATGCAAACTCTAAAAAACTATGTCCAAATAATAAATGGTTCAAACTAGGTCTAACTTGGTCGAAAGTGGAGATGTATCTCCAAACAATGATCTGATCATAGAGTTGTATCTCCAAAATAGTTTGTGTTAAGACTTGGCATAAAATAGTCTAACTTCAAATGTCTAATGTAAAATGTCATACACACAAAGGTCAAGCATCTGAATAAAAACTAACATGTCAAAGTTTAGGTTAAATTGTTCTAAACAAGGTCTAAACTAGGAAAGGAAAAAGAGTCGCTAGGTCTTTTGTCTAAACATGGAGTCAAAATTTAGGCTCAAATAGGCTATGATAGGACTTTTGGATAAATGACATCAAAATCTAGACTTGAAACAAAGGATTGATGTGAATTTAATTTAATCTAACAAGTTTGGAAATAACTTTGACATAGACATGACATACCGAATCAAACATAAACATGATCAGTTGGTATAAGCCATAAGACAAAAGGCTCTTGGAGAAAGACTATGTTCTCCCAAACAAATGCACAAACAATGAGGAGGATAGGCATTTAACAAATAAACAATCAATACTCTTCAAATTTGGGTAATCAATTAACCGAAGTATGCAACCCAAAAGAGAAAGATCTGTGTATCGGCCTCATGAATTGAGGCCTAAACAAAAATCAATCAATGTTTGAATCCAAATTTTGACAAGGTTAATTTAAAACTCAACATTGAAAAGTAGGATTTGACCAAACAAGCTAGACAATATTAGACAACATGACGGAGCATAAATAAGGTCCAAATGGCTAATGTGACATGGTTTAAAACAAATTATTTTAGGTGTAATGGTAAACAAGTCTTAAAATAAATTGAGCATCTTAATGGTGTAATCATGCTCAAATGATGTGATCAATGTTATGTTTCAAAGACTCAAAGGCAAAAATGGTTTTACATGTTTTGGGCAACATAATGCTACCCCCCACCCTAACAAGTAACACACACACACAAACATGTTTATAAAAAAAATTAAGGCACAAGTGTGGCGTAAAATAGATAGCATAATGCCTCTTTAGACAAAAAAATGATGTATAAACAAATTAGTTTTGATATGGTTTAAAAACAAACATATTAGTTTCAGTCTCAAAACACCAAGTAAGAAAATGACAAAATACAAGTAAATCATTCAAATTCCTATTAAGGGTGTAGCAAAGTGGGGTTGACTAAAACTAATTGGTTTTCAATCATTTCTAGATGGATCCCATGTCTACCAACTTTTACGTTAACAAACAAGAGAAACAACACTTTAATTAGGTGTCTGTGGTACTTAGCTTATTGCAAAAAGGTCTTGTCCTTTTTTTAACCACTACATCTATCTCTTGCTTAATGTAGTGCAATGTCCAAAGTGCAGATACATCCCATATGCAACTCTAACACTAGAAGGTGGTTTAACTGCTCAAACCTCTGATCCTAGTGGGAGTGGTTAAAGTTAGAGCTAGAAGATGAAAGCCTATGTCAAAGCTTCCCTATATTACTTGCAAGAGGTAATGAAGTCCCCCTCACAAGCCAAGTTTGCATAAAAATAAATGACTTAATAGAAATACTTTAGTGTCATTTTAAGGTCACCCAAACTATTGCAAGTTTTTGAGGAGTAATTTAGATGACATTCTTTCTATGTCTTGGACTAGGCATGTTTGCAATAAAAATAGTGTTTTTGATTCTAAAAGTTCCCTAAAGGAGATGGATGAAAGAGCATACACACACAAACCTTATTTTTTTCAATAAATTAATTAATCATCTATTAAATACAATAATGATAAATGAGTCTAATTTTAAGCACTAGACCAAAAGTTTGGTGATGTTCTTTTGACCCCTTGGTCTTAAGTTGTAAAAACATGTAAAGATTACAACAAAAAATACTAAATGAAACAATAAGCATCTACATTCATTTTAAACCAAAAGTTTGAAGTGTTTAAGACTTAGCATGATAAAGATTCATTTTAGGCACCAAATTTGACGTGTGCATGATTTATACCAAGTTATTTTTAAAACTCCAAACTGAAGTGTATAATTAGTTAAAACACCCAAATTAATTTCTAAACCATCCTTTTAACCTATTAAAATATAATTAATACTATCTACTTTGAATCACTTTAGAGGATGAGACAAGGACTTTTGAAAAATGAGCTCTCAGGTCGACAATCAAGTTGGGTTGATAGGCGAGTTGGGTTGGTAGTCGAGTTGGGTGGATAGGCGAGTTGGGTTGGAAAACAAGTTGGGTTGGCAGGAGAGTTGGGCTAGCAGATGAGTTAGGCTAATAGGTGAGTTGGGTTGGCAAGTGAGTTGGGCTGACATGCAAGTTGCGCTGACAGGTGAGTTGGGTTGACAAGTGAGTTGGGCTGACAGGCGAGTTGGGCTGCACAGTCCCATGAACAAATCTGTGGCTTAGAAAAAATAGATTTTTGCTCAAATTTTTATCTTGTTTGCCTCAACACTCCAAGATCCTACATGACAATGGTTAGTATGTTGATTGTAGGTGTAATTTTGACCAAATTTGTGAGGCTAGGTCTCATCGAGTGTGCCATTTATAAACATAGGATTGTAATAAAGGTAGATTAATATTGTGTTAGTGAATAAAACAAACCAATCAAAAACACACTAAACTAACACCTTAAGCCTATCTCAAAGGAGGAGCTTAGTTAACAAAATAAAAATGGAAAACACAAATAAAACATGAAAGAAAGACCTTCCTTCACCTTCCTTAGATGCTCCAAAATGCTTGTTGTAGTGGCTTGCTCAGTTTGTGCTCATGAAGTCTACATCAATAAAGTGTGGCTACCTCCATCTCTCCTTGGCACCATATTTGGTTTTGGATTGGCTTGGATCAATATTTGAGAATTATAACACAAAATTGTAATTATTTTAAATATATTTGGGCATTATAAGTTTGGCATAAAAGATCTTAAAATTCAATAGGCAAGGCCTCGCATTTATAGATTTTTGTAATAGTTTAGAATCAACCTGAACCATATATCTCAAGATGAAGATGTGTGGCTAAGTAATTCAATTATGTAATTAAAACTCATAAATAGGCTCATCAATATTTAGGATAGAGGGGAATTAACTAGACATGGAAGGTCTTAATGAGTCATGGGAGGCATCAATTCATATATTTGTGACATTTATGGCTTGTAGATGCCACCCCACATGATGATGTCGTTTGATGATGTAGTTAATGATAATTAATTTATAAAAATAAATATTCAAAAAATTTCATGGAAAATTAACTTAAGCTCTTGATTTAGTTTAATTAGCCTTAAACATGATTAGTCAACTTTGATGCAAAACCTTGGTAATTCATGCACAAATTAATTAAATTAGTCAAAATGTCATATTATTGGCTCAAAATTTGACTATATTGGAATTGGAATTTTATGTTAGATGTAATGGAACCATTATCCCATTTAGGATGTTTCCAATGTAAAATAACAAAGGAACATGTCTTGTATAAGAAATTTAATAGAAAAGAGCAATCTAGAGCGCCTAGGTGCAAAATTAGCATTTTGACTCGAAATGATTTGATCAAAATTAGCTACTTCATAAATTGCATTGCCCCATTTAATGATACTCTAGCCAAAATTGGCACCTGAATAGATCGATTTCAACTCATTTAATGTGTTTTAGTATTTTTAGGCCAAATTGTGCATTTCATGGAAATTGGTCAAAAACCTGATTTATGGTCATTAGTGGCTTGATTTAGGTGTCTAAAAAATGCAATACCTAGAGATGATGATGTGCATGGAAAATTGGGTCTCAAAGGTACCCTCTTGCACCACTTTTGACTACAATCATTGTCATCCTAAAAATGAGGTTGAGTTACAAAACAACTACCAGATTGAGTGCTAGAACACCAAAAACCAATTGGTGTATGACCTCAAGATTTTAAATGCTTTAGATGATATAGGTTTGTTTTAATTATTAAACCTTCCATACTTTGGAAAACCCATGAAAGCCATGAAGTTTCTACTCTCAT
This sequence comes from Torreya grandis, assembly GCA_037957365.1. Lineage (NCBI taxonomy): Eukaryota > Viridiplantae > Streptophyta > Pinopsida > Cupressales > Taxaceae > Torreya > Torreya grandis. The sequence goes on along the minus strand of JARHVA010000855.1, from coordinate 3,061,221 downwards.
ACGTCCATGAGGAATACCTATACTTTATTGGGCATAGCATGAAAATTACACCCAAAAGGATAAGTAAGGTGTCAAGGCTATAGTGTTTTGAAATAGATCTAACATTTGACTTGGAGGAATCTGATGAGATTGAAAAGATAGCCACAATTCTAATGTACCAAAATCAGGGCCACGTCATGCATATCAAGAACCTATAAGATCCTGCCCTCTAGGTGGTAGCATGTATCATAATGACCAAGATCAATGGCATCGATCATTGGAAAGAGTGACCCACCTCTACATCTCCCACTAAGTAATTGAGGGCTTGAATTATAATTGGGATATGTATTTTACCCATAAAATCATTGAGGATGTGGAGAAGACCCATCGAATACCCAATCATAGTTTCTCATGGGGGGTATTTTTTTATTGATGGTGTTTAACGAGATTGGTATACTTGACTACACCATGAGAGAGTTAAAGTGGGCATATCTGCCTGAACACCAGTCCACTATTGAGCACTACAACACATTCACATGCCCTGGGCACATCACCCCCACTTAAAAAAATATGCTAAAGTCTTGGTTTGATGGAATGAAAGAAGCATTCAAGAATGAATGGCACATTCCAAAAGACTTACCCACCCAGGTTGGTGAGCAAGCTCAATTCGTTGTGAAGTAACATTTTTATTTGACATGCATCAAGATGGTCCCATCTAAAGAACTCGTTATATGGTTGAAGCTACTTTATGCCTTTTCAGCATGGTACTTTATCGACTTAGTAAACCACATATTTTATTCATAGCCTATCACCTTGGAGGCAAATAAAATTGACTTAGAGATTCACACTCTTTCTAATATATACATTTATCCTAGTAAGAAGGCCTATAAGGAAACGTAGGAGACTGATCAAAATAATTTAAAGTTCAAATAGATAATGGTTGGAGAACAGGTGCATAATCTATTCTACATGCTATAACCTAGAAAGAATACTTCAAAGGGCATAAAGCATACATGAGAGAAATTCCAACCAGAACCTCAACTGGAGAAGAAGCAGGTTGGGCATGATGCTAGTACAAGTTCACAGTAGGATGATTTAAAATGATAGAGGATTACCCAAGTGCCACCTTCTAGACCCTCACCACCTAGACCTTCTCCTCTGAGACCTTCACCACCTAGACTTTCTCCTCTAAGACCTTCTCCACCTACACATTCTCCTCTAAGATCTTCTCCACCTAGAACTTCACCCCCATGGGTTCCTCCACCTTCACCTCCATAGGCTCTTCCATACCTAGCTTCACCACCACCACCTCCAAAAACTTCACAAGAATCACCACCAAAGGTTTTTCCATCAAGGACTATACCATACAGGAAAGAACCAGAGCAATAATAACCTGTAAGCTAGAAGGAAGACGCTGAAGATTTTGATTTTGAAAAGACACCCTCCCTAGCATGAGAGGAGGAGACTACCTTTGAATACTCATAATTAGATATTGTGGATCCATTTGGTGAAGAGGGGTATGGTGATGATACTCATCAGATGAGTAGAATTGCTATTGGTAACACTTTTTTAGCGACCGATACAAAGGTCAAGATTTTAGAGTGTGACCCAAACAAAGGAAAGGATCCTTCCAGGTTTGAGGGAGAACTACCTTCAATTGATGCATCTACCAATATATGTTCTTAGTATCAAATGGGCATCCCTAATAAGATGCTTTACTTATGTTTTACTTCCTCCCCTAAGATGTAACCATTGATACAAGGTAAAAAATGACCTTCCTTTTGGATATGTATAATGAGGAGCACCATTTTGAGCTCCCTCCAGATAGCCTCTTATTAAGTCCTCAAGTTAAAGTGCTATCAACCCCACTATGGGTGGATCCCCAGAATATAACCCCTCTATAAGCTAGTGCTAGATTTTTGAAGATGGATTTTGAAGTCATGTCTCAAAACATAGTTTTAGACTCTGATGTGTGTAATACATAGAAGAAACATGGCCAGGTAGTGCCTATGTATGGAAAAAAGGTTGTCACCCAAAAGGCACTCACATAATAAGTAGTTGTATTGAAATAACAAATAAAGGAGGCCATAGAGGCCAAAGTGGAAAAATTAAATTTGTGTGAATCAATTTCAGGGTAAGAGCTAACATTAGCGGATGGAGTGCCTCTAGATGGGGATGTTGTGAATAAATTGAAAACCATACTGAATCTCCTATTAAAGTGTTGTAAGGAGTAACCTGCGCCAAGGAACAAATCAATATTGGTGGCATATAAATTTACTGAGGTATTAGAGGTTTGTAAACACACTCTTGAAAGAGTTGGGGAAGTCATCCCCATCTTGGATAGGATTTTTGAAAGATTGGCATGACCAAATAAAATATTAGAGGCTCAGATCTATGTAGAAGAATCCCAAAGGCAGAAGATGGTAGATGTTACCCACTTAATAAAGGATTGTGTCAAGTGCATGAAGTCATTCAAGGATGTTAAATCTATGAAAGATAAAATAAGTGTGTATTGAAAGCAACTGAATGTTAGTTTTACAGCTCTCTAAGGATAGGTTATCAATGAAGTTTCAACATTGGAAGAAGTTTAGAAGGATGCCATCACATCCTTGGATGAATTGGTCAAGAAGGCCAAAGAGAATTTTGACCAACCTAAGGAGATGAATAAATCAAAGGTGGATATTGAATAAATAATAATAAAGATGCTCAACACATTATCACATTAGGATAATGTCAAGAAGTAGATTAAATAAATGGGACCTAAATTTTTGGTGGAAGCCATAATCAAGACTTAGTTTGGGATGAACTTGTAGTATAGGGTGATTTTGGATAAGTATTTTGGTAATTTGGCACAGAACTAGCATGGCACTAAAAGAGCATAAGTGCAGAGATACTAGGGCACAAAACTAGACTGGTACAGAAGGACCATGGCACAAAACCAATGAGGCATGAAAGGATAAGGGCACAAAAATGCCAACATGAGAAGACCCAATAAAATACATCATATAACTAAGAGGAACATGAGAGAATAGGACTTGAAGTAGTAGAAAAAGACATGGGAGCGCATGGGAAGTTCAAGATGGTTGAGGATAAATTTTCAAGGGCCATCTAGACCTTATCCATCATGAGTTTTGCACCAGCCCACAAAGAGGTAGACATGTGGCATCAAGGATCTAGCATAAAACAAGTATATAGGGGGCATAAAGGCTCGGGTCCTTAGGAGAAAATAGTTGATAGATGCACTCTCAGTACATAAAGAGTTTGTTGGCCATTCACTCATGTCATTTATTATGTAATTACTTAGTCAAGGAAGAACAAGTATAAATACCCTTATATGAAATCATTGTAAAGTGATGGATATTGGATATCATTTTGTTGAAGTATAATATAGAGTTATAGATATTACAATTAGTTTTGATCTTCATGTTCCAATTAATTGATAGTTATGCATATGTTGGTGGCTTTGTATTGAGTACTTGTAGTTGTAACTTATTATGAGATCTATGAAACTTTTACTTTTAGAATTTGAGTAACAATCTGTGAACTCCATGGCATTTCTCTACTTCATTATGGTTGTTGAGCTTAATGAGACAAAGACCAAAGTAGTGCATTTAATTTTGTAACTTCTAATTAGACATAAGTTTGAACTCAAAGAATATGACTAATATGTTACTGCGCAACAAAACCCATGGGAACCTGTCTCTTGTTATGCATTTCAAGTGAGCACACAAGATCATAGTTTTGTATGAAGGGCCAACATGTTAGATCGATGGGGCTACACTCAACACTTGAAATGTAATTAAAGACTAAAAACCCAACATGAACACATGTCCAAATCATATATATAATGAAAGGAAGTGGCATAGATTTTTAGAATAATGGCATATTCAAATGTCCTTGAATAGATATAAAATCAAGGAGACACAATCAAGTCTAAACTAGTAAAGCTAGAAATGAAAGTATTCATGAACATGTGGTATAAAATTTGTATAATTATAGAGATGTACATAAGTTGAGTCTATAGTAGAAGTTGACAAAAAATATATGTAGTATAGGATGATCAATATAAAGATATAATCAATGAAAAATATATGATATCGAATATCGAAATATGTAAACTAAAACTAAGTATAGAGTAGTAGTAGTTGGAAAAAATATATGCAATGTAGGGTGATCAATATCAAGGTATAAACAATGTTAAATCTATGATATAGAGTATACAAAGATGTAACCCAATAATCAGAACTGTGCATAGGATGCCCTCAAATGGGTGAATATTTCAAATGAAGAACCTGTGTATGTACCCACAATGGGTAGTGTTTTCACTTGAATTCACCCAATGAGGAGATGGGATAAACTTCTCTTCATTAAAGTGGCTAGCTCTCCTTGATGCACCATTGAAGCTCATATTCCTACTACTAACAACTTAAGGGGGATGAAAAGGGTTAGGGAAATTGAAATTAAACGTATTCTACTAGAGTTGATGCACCAAAATACTTAATCTACTCATACCTTTAACATACACTTGAAACTAAAGAAAAGTGATACATACACTTCATTCAACATCAATCTCCACTCTCACATCAATACTTCAACATGGGGTCTTGGAGATGAACTAGGTTAGGAGGAACTAAACAATAGGTATTCTAAGACACTATATTGAGTAGCCTACTCACTACACCTACAATATACTATGACATTTAATGATGACCTATAATTGGGAGATTACAAAAACACATAAGGTACTAATGAGAGAAACATGTGAAGGTAAACCAAACTTACACTTTCACAAGACTAGCATCTATTACACACTTATTGAAATATTCGAATGAGTTAGAATACTTTTAATTTATTTATTCAAGGTAAAAAAAATTTGGGGATTCACCATACCCAAGCAGAGAGATCCAATACAATGCCACAATGCCAAAATTTATAGAAGAAATGGGAAGGTAGAGAGAAGGGAAGTCCAAGAGTCACTTATACATGTGTTCATCTAAGAAAATTAGTTAAAATTACATGTGTATGAAAGGTGGGGAAATATATGCCATGTAATAGTGTATACTTGTAAAAAACAAGTCATAAAGATAGTGAAAATTGGCATAAAACTACCATTTTGGCATAAGAAACTGCCCACCTGAGTTACCTTCCAAAACTACCCCTATCCCTACATATGGTTAGGTCTTATGGTTGGTTCAATTAATAGGGGTTACAAAAAATCCCCAACATGCATTGGATTGGTTCTTGACCATCCCTATTATTGTGGACATGTAAAATAATCATTGTTAGTTTCTAAAAGGCTCTTTTCTGTGCACCTTCTCCACTTGGCATTCAAAAATCCTCAATTTTCATAACTGATCCATGAAAAAGAGGGAATTACACTTTTCAAAGTCTCTCATACAAAAAATTTCAATAAAAAAAACCTTTAAAAGGTCTCCCTAATTGCTTTTCACCACTTTCCCAAGGGTTCACTATTCTAGCTCACTAGACTGGCTAAAAGTGTGAGTCTAGTTATGACACTTAGATTCTAATTAAGAAGATGAGATGAATTTTTTTAGTTAACTCAAGTCTATATCTTCCTTCCAAAACTTGTTTCATCCTCTAAATCTTATTGTACCTTACACACCACTCAAAATGGCCAAAACAAGCTTGGTTTTCCCCTATTACATACAATTATGTACAAACAAAGTACATGTATAACATCCTATGAGATTCATATACAACTTCCATGTGGTTTCATTGAAATCCCCTTGCATTTAGATACTCAAAATTCTCTCTCTCTCCAATCGGGTCCTTGTGAGGGTTTTGAGTGACCTGGACTCTTAACCTTTGTTCATAGAAATTTCACATTGGGTCTCCCTCAAAATTACACTAAATAATCCTCAAGTATCCTCTCTAAATCTCATAAATTCCTCCAAGTCCCATGCATCAATTCATGAAATTTATGAACATTTCATCTTGGCCATTTGAGCCATTTCCTGCATTTTGTGAGGGGTTTGGTCCATTCCGAGCCAAAAATGGATTCTTGATGAGTTAACCTACAAAAAAAAAGTTTATAAACCTTTTATTATTACCTACCAACATGTTCAAACCCTTTGGAGAGCTCAGAAAGACCCCAAAATGAAAGTCACCCCTGTTTTGGAACAAGGATTATGCCATGTCAATAGGCATGCTTGCCTTTTGAGACCCAACTTGACACTCCCATGGATTAATTTGACCTTTTTTGGATCCAACACATCTCATGTGACCTTAAAAACATGTTCCAATCAACTATAAGTCATGTAAATGTCCAAAAATGAGAATGACCCCAAATTTGGCTTTTAGGCCTAAGGATTACATTCACCCCTAACTGCAAACCTCCTTGGTTGGAACATCTTGTATGCTTATAGACCCTTAATTAAATTTTCATAGGTTTATTTAGGTCACCTCTATCTTACATAATCATTAAATTTCCGTTTTTAACCTTTTGGTCCAAGATTTCATCATTTTTCCCACAACTAGCACCTTCATGCACACTAAAAGTGACCCTATTCTGAGACAAAATAGTGGACGTTTTACCTATTTACCTTGGAAAAATAATGATTATATATTTATCTATATGGACTAAGGGTACTCTATACCAAATTTTAGCTCCTAACTCTTCCATTTGACCCCCCCCAACTCATCACATTTTCAAGGTAGACTTTTTGAAGGTGTAGGATTGTGAGGGTACGTAGGGTTTGGATTGTACTTAGAGGTTTCAAGAGTTTTTTGGGTTTTATTTAGGTTTTTATGGATAATTTATGTCTATAAAAATATATTTAAACCATATCTAGATCATTTTCCCTTCCAATACCTTGTCATCTCTTCCTTAGCACCATCTTCATGCTCATGCTTCAACTTGACTATGTACGGACTGAGACATTCTTACAGGCCTATACGATGATATGTAGGTTCAAGGTGGATATTGAAGCCTCATATAGTGTGTATGAAAACCTTTATTATCTCTCTTAGTAATTCATCACATTTCATTGTTCAATTTGCTTCAAAAGACCTTCCTTTACCTCCAAATGAGCCTAACCTCCAATCACCAGGTTGTAAGTGCATATTCAGGCATGTAGGTCAATTGAAGGTCACTTGGGGTATGTTAGGATTATATTTAGATTATTTTTATTTAATTTATGATTCTAACCTCCACACTTTCATCACTCCACCCACCTCCATGCTCCACTTGGGTTCAGAACATCCTACCCCAAACTGTGATCACTCTCCAAAGTATGATTGTGTATGCATATGTTCCCAGTCCTATAGGTTGCATTTTTATAGATGTTTATCCCTAAATTATATGTAATTAAATTTTTTTTACTCATATATTCAACCATTATCATCATTTCATATGCTTATGTTCATGTTTTGGTCTTAACAGACCACCTTTTACCCCTTTTAGGACTAAGCTCCAATCCTAGGTTATAGGTATTCATTTTAGGCCTGTAGGTTTCCATTTGGTTATTTGGGACATGTAAATGGTAATTTGATGATGTTGAAAATACCTTGACTATATTCAAATCACTAAACCTTCCACAACTTGTTTCAACCCATGCTAACTTCACAAACTTGTAATTCTTTGCCTGTAGGTGTCCTCTACAGCCCTATGTACAGACAGGGGATGGCTTAGAATGGTCATTTAGTAAATCACTTCCTCATTCATGATCTGGGTGATTAAAAATGTTTTTTGAGGTTTTTAAACTCATTCCACCTACTTGTACATGCTTATAACCTCCTTATGTGGTGTCAACACCAACTTTCCTTTCAAAATCCTGTAGATGTTTCTGCTTATTTTTAGTGCCTTTTTCCATTTTGAAAGGTCTTAAAACATGCATGATATTTTCCCATTTAAGCTCAAACTTGGAATTAAATTTATCCATGGATAGAGCTACAAGATTGTCCTATAAGGATTCCTCAAAATCAAACATAGTTTCAACTTAGGAAAACCCAAAAGACCTCTAGAAACTCTGTTTGGGGTGTTCAAGGATTCAATCTCTAAAATCAAATCAGTGTTCTTGGAGCTATCCATCCTTATTACTAGGCTCACTAATAGGTCTAAAACATCAAAATTACTTCCAATACTACATATAATCCCTTCTTATCTTGGAAAAATTAACTATCACACATGAACACCTCTATGGAGAAAGATTAGAACCTGTAGGTGACAGTATTGAATCACATGTATGGGAAGAGGTATGGGAGGATGAAATTATGAAAGGTAAGAAGGTATCCAAGATAATAAAGCATGATATATGATCATAAAACTTAAAACCATTTTCCATTCCCTTGTTTCCATGTGGGAAACCTATAGAAATCATCTGGAGGTGAAGATCTGCAAGCAAATCTTAAACTTTGATCTTTAGGCCAAGAAACAAGCCTAGAAAAGGCTCTATCAACAAATGGATTATTCAAAACAAGTATAAACTTGAAAAATATCATTAAATATCATGTATAAGCACCTGAAACACACTAGTACATCAATCAAAGTCAATAAAAACTAAAAACAAGCTCAAAAGGAGACCCCCTCTTCAATGCAATTTCCCAAAAAGTTGCCTAGAGTGTTAACAATTGTTCATAGAGGGAGAGATACACTTAGCTCATCCATTTACTTGGATTTTACTGCTTCTTTTTATCTATTTCTTTGTACTCTAATTTTCTTGTTTCAAGCTTGCTCATTCTCATGTAGATTCATAGACCTAAAAGCCTAATTCATGGTTCCAAGGTTCTTATATCCACATTAAGGCTCATGTGTCCATCCACATACCTATTTTATCTCCCTTAGATATCTAATCATAATACTCAATCTCAAATATAGAACTCTCAAACAATCCACTCTTTCTTTTTTAAGGCTTACTTTCTTGTAGCCCTCTTTTTACACAAATCTAGCAGGGTTTAACAATAAATAAAGCTTACACACAAAATAAACACATTTTTGGATACCCTTTAACCCCTTACAGCTTCACTTAAGGGTTTAGGTCATAAATTTCAAGTGAAGCCTACCAACTCACCAAACCTCCTTACCAATTAGGTCTCCTTGTGCCTAATTCAAGGGCACAATCTTAGTTACCATATTGTATGGTCAACTACCAAATCAAAACCACCACAATCCTATGGATCATTTCAAAATACATTAGATTACCAAGTTTCATGAAATTTGGCTAGTGGAAACCAAAGTTATTCAATTTGGAATATCTAAACCCTAGCTTAAGTTTACACATGCCTATACAAGCTTGAGAGCAATCAAAAGGGGATAGTTGAAGTTTTAAACCACTTAAAACCCTTATAAGACCTATAATTTGTATTCCAAACCTTGTTTCAACTTCTTCAATGGTTATTTTTTCATGAAAAATCACAATAAGTCACTTAAATGCAAATTTACAGAATTATGTGTCTAGTTCTAGGGTTGTGTCAACTTATATGGAAGTCTGAGTTAAATATTGAACTACATATTGGATTTATGAGCATAAAAAGGATAATAATAATTATATATAGACTCCACTACATTATCAACATTTCAAAACCCTTGAATGAAACTCAAAATAAATGCTATGCTCTCTTTTCTCCTGATTGTGTCAAAACAGAGTTCTTGTAGCTTATGTAAAGCAACTTGTGTGCTATAGGTAAGTGACAAGAATTCATTATAATCAAATAAAAAAAACAATAGAATATGTATCATGTAACATAAACCTATAGAAGTCCAAAATCACTCTACTAAATAATTTTTTAATTCATTGATGTCAATCTCATATAACAATCATATATAAAATTGCAAGGTGGGTAGGGTTATTTTAATTCTTGATATTTTCTTATATTTATTGAGGATATCCACCTATATCCTTCTAATTTATCGTCTCCTAACAACCTTATACTCCTCTTTACTCACTTACATATAGTTTTATCTTTTCATAATGCCAAAACATGCAAGATAACTCCTCACAAGGCCAACTCCACGTAGGGTGGCAGTTACATTTGCCTTTCTTGGCTTACATTGTTCTTTTCCATGACTTGCACATTAAAACACCATTCACACACACTCTTATGACCCACTAGGATCCTTCACAAACATTAATGGACATTTTCATTTCACACACAACCCAAACTACCACTCAAACCCTACTAACAAAATTCAAAATTTCAAATTCCCCTTTTTGGTGGGAAACTCTAAATGGCTAAGAAAACATAACCCCAAGACTCTTAATGAATCCAACACATATTTTGGGATCATAGAAGACCTCTCAAACTCACACCATATCAATTATGGTCATCATGAAACTTTAATACATGCTAACAACTTATGTTAATTTGTGATGCTCTACATCAAGCTCCCTAAGTTGGAAAATTTGAGATCCTACTCACATATATCTTGTCCAATTTACTCCTTGCTTTCCAATTCTTCCTCTTCTAAGATTATAAGGTCCTCTTTTTTTTTCTCCTCTTATTTTTCTCATTTCTTCTCAGTTGGTTATTTTGTATTTGTCTCCTTTCCTTGTCTTGCCTCTTTGCCAACTCATCTTCTACCTTCATTAAGTCTACGATCTATTGTAACTCTTTGTCTTCTTCATATTATATCTCCTCCATGTCTTATTTCTCTTCAACATACTCTACCTCAAATGGCTAGTTTTTATTCTTCACTCTTGATTTTACTCCATAGCTTCCTTCCACCTTTGTCATGGGTTTGTTCATGCACTCCTTGGTGGGTTATGTTCTTAACAATGATTTATCCTTTGTCCTCATGCTCTAATGGATTATTATGAATCAATTCTTCCTTCACCCTTTTCACACTCTAATTTATATATTATTTGGATGCCTTTTCGTGATACTCCACCTTCTCGTGGTGAGTCTTCTCATGACCTCGTTACTCATATTGCAAAGAAATTTCCTTGACCAATTCAAGTTAATCATAACACGACACTTCATGGAAACCTTTTCACTTACTATCATCATGCATACCTTCAAATAATTTAGCTAAAACATTACCAATTGAATGTATTAACGTCTTGCCCTGCTCTTTCTTCATTTGCTTGTTCTCTTGCTCACTTACTTGTATCTCTCCTCCCATGAGTCTTTGCTCTTTATCTCTTGGCATACTACTTGAACTAGTTCTTGGGATAAGATTGCCTTATATTTGATATTTTATTACTAAATTAATCTTAATCCTTCTTTGGATCACCTTTGGACTGATATTTTCCTCCTCCAAACATGCATTTTTCATCTAATCATCTCTTTTGTGAGGAACATGGTTGTACTCCTCTTTTTTTGGATTTATCATGTGCTCTTGTGCCTTATTTATTAGTTTATCCATGTGATCATGGAGTGACTCCCTCTCTTGCATCTCCATAGCTGCACCATCATGTTTAGTACATATCAAATTACCTTCATGGGACTTGATAGTAATTTCACGAATCTCATGTCCTTTCCATTCTCTCTTGTTCTTGTATTCTTCTTCTAAGACTCTCTAATCATCCCTTTCATCTTCTTAATCTCTTTATCATGTTACCTTAACCTATGATCGTTAGCTACCAATACTTATTCCTTGATCAAAACACATGATTCTACGCTTAGCTTGTTCATAGTTTTAGGCTTACCTTGGCAAAAAACTTGGTTTGATTCACCTTTTACCAATATTTTTTCATCTTCTTGCCTATAATTTATTGTTTTTTATGATTTTCTACCCTTATGTGACATATAATTTCATCTTCTTGAAGCATTCCTATGGGCAACATGCTCCCTGCCTTTGAGATTTTCTTTTCTCCATCTTGTAATTATGCCTCTAGCTCTTTTATGATAGCTCCCATCTTCTTTTCACTTTCACTTAGGAACTCTAATAGATTAAATTTAGCCTCCTCCATCAATTCTTTCCATATGAACTCATGTTCCTCATTGTGCTCTTTCATAGCTTGTACCATAACTTGTACTTGGGATCCATCTTCATCATGTTTTAGGCTAGCACTCCATACTATAAATCAGTTTGTATACCTACAAATGTATAGTTCAATGAAGTATTAGATATTAGATTTTGAGACTTTTGAGTCTCTATTTGTCCTTTTTGTATCCATCCTTGTTGCTCCATGATGTATTTTATCTTATCCATCAGTATTTCTCTCTCTTCAAACTCCATTGACTCATGCCAAGTGTTCATCAATTCAACTTTTGTTCTAGGATAGACTTTGTCCTTTTCTCCATTGTTTATGGCATGTTCCAAAGCTACCATCTCTAGTTGTAATTGATACTAACTTTCATAGACAAATAGTTGATCTTGTTGCTCATCTAGTAACTCTTCATCACATGTAATCTCCTATTCAAGTTTCTCTATATCTTCCAAGAAATGTTTTTCATCAAACATTTAAATATTTTTATCAATATTTATTATATCATCCTTATTCAAAAGCAAACTTTTATCTTCTACCTCTTTGATTGTTTCATGCAATACAAATTCTAATTTCTGATCTTCATACCTTTTAAGCCTAGTTAGTTCAAACTTGACTCCATATTATTGATTGAACTCTATTTCTTGTATACCTTCAATGAGGCATCCTTCTTGAAAATCTCCTTTTCTAATCATCTCTTTTTTTTCATGGTAACAAATCACTATATCTCTATACATTGTTTCCCAATCCATTTCTTCTTCAACATAAACATGTTCATGTTTGCTCTCATTCATGCTTTCAAGTTTTGTGTCCTAAAAATGAACTTATTATGTCTTCACTTTTGTACCTACATACACACATGATAAGAAATCATCAAATATAAAATTTTCAGACTTGTTTTCCTCTTTGTTTTCTCTTTTAAGCTACTTTTCTAATGTCCTCAGTTATTTTCTCAATTGACTAGCTTCTTGTTGCCTTCTCTTCTTTCTCATAATCTATCTGAGAGGCCACTATATGGTCTTTATGATTCTTAAAAAACACATTTGTCTTGAATCCTCCAAGATTTGATCTATACCTGCTAAGATTGATCTCAACTCAACTATCTCTCTTTTCATATGTAACTCTCTTTCTTCAACTTCTTATCTCTCCATTTTCTTGTGTAAATTTTCCTTCTTCAAGCCCTTCATTATTTCTCTCTCTTCCCTTTACGCTTTTGCCTTTCCTTAGGCCTCAATGTGCCTTTCCTCTTTTATTAAGTATATACTACTTGCTTCTTAACAACTCACTTAAGTATTTTGCACCCTAGGCTTTTAGTATTATTAGTCCTTTGCCTTGGACTTATTTTTCTTCTTTAATCTGTTATGGAGCTTTCTCTTTTGAGCTTGTACCATCTCTCTTCTCTCTTCAAGACTTTATGGATTTAGGACTTATTTATTTTTATACCCTAAATTTTCACCCTATAAAAGTCAAGTAGACCTTCTCAAATATGGGATAACATAGAACTATCTTTGCATTAGACAATCTACTACAAGAGATAGATCTCTAGATTTGAAAGGGCTAACTCCCTTGATCTATGTTTTAGGACCACACAATACACTAGGATAATCACTATTGGGGGTGAAAAGGGAATAAGGAAACATAAATCAACCTAAAATAATGAAGTTGATACACCAAATATAAATCCACAAAAAACACTTGCATTTTCACTAAGAAAGAAGACTGTTAAAACTAACCTTAACTCAATGTCCTTCTAGCATAAGTGTTTCTCAGTGGAGGTAAATTGTTATGCATATCTAGAGGTGAGTAAAAAATAGGTCTAATCCTCAACACTATGAATCCCTCCCACACTTTAAAACATCTTTAAAAACATATGCATTTCATGAGACTTGTTACAAGAGACATCACTCACACAAAACATGCAAGAGCAGAATGAAAGCAAGGATAAGACATTCATCACTTGTCAACCATATAGACCTCTTGGTATACTTAGGAAATAAATTACATAAATTAAAATATCTTTAGAACTTTACTCAAAATAAATTGGGATGTCAAACCAACAGGGCTTCGCCATACCAATTATGGACCCTTATAATGCTAAAATGGCTTGCATATATAGAGCATAGGAGAGGAAAGAGAAGAAGAGAAGTTTAAGAGTCACAATGCCAAGTGCCAAGATGTGACAACCAATTACAATGTAAGATAATGAAGTGAAAAATAGTTCATGAAGTCTGTTGTTCCCAAAATCCATCACTTATTTTTGTGGACAACATGCCGATCATTTTGTATCCTCCTTAGAGTACAATTGATTATCTTTGTATAAGCAACTAAACACGAAATTAAACCAGAAGTAATAAGTAACTAGAAACTAAAAACAACAAAGAATAGGAGATATGAGAAACAATACAATCTGTATTAACACTCTTTTAGAAAGAAATACAATGAAGAAATCACACTCTTCCCACACCTCTTGGGTGTACAGTAATTCTCCTTCAAGAGTTCTCTCTCTCAACCAATTATAACCAACAATCAACTCAATACCAAGTTGTTCCCTCCAGCAGATCTTCTTGATCTTGCACACCCTGCAGATCAACTAACCTTGCTTACCTGTAGATCTTCCTGGTCTTGCACTCTTGCAGAGCTTCTAGATCTTACACTTGAAGGATCTAATCCTTTAGTCCTTGATTACAATACAGCCCCATGGGTCTCTTAAATAGATCCCAAACCAAACAATAATTATAAATGCAGACTCAAGACTAAAATTATTCTTTACATGCAAACTATTTGTTCGTCTAAAATTAGAACAACAGTTCTGAAAACACATAGGTGACCGATGTTGGTTCCTGTCTAACCGATGCCGGCTGACCATAACCGATGTTGGTTACTGTGTAGCTGAAGATAATCGATGTCGGTTGGCCTGACTAATGTTGGTTACTGTGTCACTCAGCAACCTCCACATTTGCATACCTGTGAAGCTTTTAGCTCCATAACTTAACAATCTCTCACTTGGAGATAAATAGCTACACCTATACCTGTACCTGTACCTATACAGCAACATCCTATAGTTTGTTTCTGGCTTGTATCTCCATCTTCAAGTTCAATCTTGAAGACCAACAGAAGTTGAATGAAGATTCAACTTCTCTTTTGTTCCCAGCTTTGTTAGCATACCTGCAGGGTTCTTATCCTTGCTAGCCACCGTGACTGCAACAACCTTCTACAACTCTAAAATCCAGCTAATCGCCATTCCACCAATAGTGAACACATATCCTGTGCTACTTCCCCTACCATCCAAGTCACCTGTCATATCTAAATCTACATACCCATGTAGAGAAGTGTTTGACCCTGCATAGCATAAATACCTACTGCTGGTCCCTCTCAGATATCTGAGAATCCACTAAACTGCTTTTCAGTGCTCCTTTCCTGGATTGGCCATAAACTCGCTGACAACTCCCACTACTTGGGCAATATCAGGGCTAGTACATACCATGTACTCAACCTCATCATGTGATTTAGGACACTATTCTTTACTTAACTTGAACTGTCCAACCATAGGTGTGCTTACCGATTTTGCATCCTGCAAATTGAACCTCTCCACTACCTCATTCACATAATCCTCTTGAGACAAAATCAACCTATGATTTTCCCTATCTCTAGAAATAATCATGCCAAATATTTTCGCTCCTAAATCCTTCATGGCAAATGTCTGAGCTAATTTTACCTTTAGCTCAGTAATTCCCTGCATGTGTGACCCTACAACAAGCATATACACTACATACAGTAAAAGAATAATGTAGCTACTATTATCCAACATGGTAAAATAAACACAATGGTCACATTGACATTGACTAAAGCCATGCTCTGTCATAAACCTGTCAAACCTCAAATACCATTGTCTTGGAGCTTGCTCAAGACCATATAACCTGGCCTTATGTCTCACCTGTCCATTCTCTCATTTCTTTAACCTGTATATCCATTCATTTTTCAGTGTTTTCTTTTCGAATGGCAACTCTACCAAATCCCACGTTTGGTTCTCTTCTAAGGAATCAATTTCCTCATTCATGACATGCTCCCATTGTTTCTTAGATTCTACCTACATTGCCTCTTCAAAACTTCCTGGTTCTCGACCATCAGTGAGCAACAAGTAGTATAAAGAAGGGGAATAATGAATTTGAGGCTTACTTACCCTTTCAGACCTCCACATGGGCGTTTGAGACTCATTGACAGCTTGCTGTCCACACAAATTTCATTCTAACAGTGACCGATCTAGGTCATCTCTCAGTCTACACCCAACCGATGTCGGTTCCTCCTAACCGACCTGACCGATGTTAGTTCTCACCTGACCAACGTCAGTTTTCACCTGATTGACATCAATTTCCACTTGCCCGACATCACCAACTTTGGTCTCCACTAGACCGACGTCGATTCTTGCCTGATCGACATCGGTCTCTGCCTGATTGATGTTGGTATCTGTGTTTTCCTGTGAGTGATGATTTTTACCTGCGAGCTCATTTTGGATCATAACTTTGATCAAATCAACATTGCCCTACTCATAATTATTCAGCCTCTTGAGCTAATCACTATCCATCACCTTCTCCTTGAAAACCAAGGCTTTCCAGTTCTTAACATTTGACTTAAGAACATGCATTCCCTTCTCACTCATGTGACCAAGCCTACAGAGCCACATCTTTACATCTACATCTGAAGTAGATAAAATAGAAGGAGAATCAGTAATACAAGTAGATAGATAAAGTGTACCTACTTTCTTACCTCTTGCTAATACAAGTGCACCCTTGGAAACTTTCCAAGATTCTGCTGTGAGAGTTACTGTGCAACCCTCATCACCCAATTTTTCTATAAATATCAAATTTCACTTCAGGACGGGTACATGCATGAAATCCTTCAACACCCATGTGTTGCCAATCTGCAATTTCAGCTACACTTTCTCTTTACCAACAATTTGACAAGGCTTACCATCCCCTAAATAAACTTTTCCAAAGTCTCCATGGACATAATCATGGAAAAATTCTCTATTTGGGGTTGCATGGAAAGAGGCACCAGAATCTAAAACCCAAGATTTTACTTTATCCAAGGAACATATAAGAGCATCATGTGCAACAATTCCTGCATCTTTTGCTTCTTTATTTCCTTCATGCTGATCTTCTACCAACCAACAATCTTTCTTTACATGCCCTTTCTTTCCACAATTCTAGCAGGTTATACCTCCATTTCTGGATTTGGATCTACTGCCTATCTTTGACCTTGATTTTCTTTGCTCGATCTTCTCTCTTTGTTTACCCCTACTTTCAACACTTAAAGCATTCCCTGATGTTTTTCTTGTGCTTTTTCTACGAATTTCTTCATTCAAGATTACACTAACAACATCATCAACTTTCAAGATATTTGAAGCAGACGCAGTATTACTAACTGCCATTACCAAACTGTGCCAACTTTCAGGTAAAGAGCATAAGATTAAGAGAGCCTTAATTTCATCATCAAAAACTATATTGACTAAAACTAACTGATTTACTAATCCATGGAAATCACTAAGATGACTATATACTGATCTACCTTCCTGTATTTGCAAATTAAATAATTTCTTCATAAGAAATACCTTATTCGAAGCTGAGGGTTTTTCATATAAATTTGCCAAAGATTCCATTAACTCTACCGTTGTGTTTGCCTGTGATAAGTTGGAAATCACAGGCGATGCCAAGCTCAACTTTATAGATCCCAGGGCCTTTCAATCAAGAACATTCCATTCTTCATCTTTCATATCTGTGGGCTTACTTGAAACCCCACCCAATGGTAAGTACAGATCTTTCTAATATAGATAATCTTCTATCTGCATCCTTCATAGTTGATAATTCTTGCCATTCAATTTCTCCATTTTTAGTGTACTTTCTTCTGCCATTGCTTTACTCCCACTCAAACAGAAACTCCCGTGAGTAACCTGTAATCAACAAACACTAACTCGCTCTACCACTTGTTAGTGATCCTAGCTCTGATACCAACTGTTAGAATCCTCTTTAGAGTACAATTTATTACCTTTGTATAAGCAACTAAACACATAATTAAACTAGAAGTAATAAGTAACTAGAAACCAGAAACAACAAAGAATAGGAGATATGAGAAACAATACAATCTGTGTTAACACTCTTCCAAAAGGAAATACAATGAATAAATCACACTCTTCCCACACCTATTGGGTGTATAGTAATTCTCCTTCAAGAGTTCTCTCTCTCAACCAATTACAACCAACAATCAACTCAATATCGAGTTGTTGTTCCCTCCAGCAGATCTCCTTGATCTTGCACACCCTGTAGATCAACTGACCTTGCTTACCTATAGATCTTCCTGGTCTTACACTCTTGCAGACCTTCTAGATCTTACACTTGAAGGATCTAATCCTTTAGTCCTTGATTACAATACAGCCCCATGGGTCTCTTAAATAGATCCCAAACCAAACAATAATTAGAAATACAGACTCAAGACTAAAATTAGTCTTTACATGCAAACTAACTGTTCATCTAAAATTAGAACAATAATTTCGAAAACACACAGGTGATCAATGTCGGTTCCTGTCTGATCGATGCCGACCAACCATAACCGATGTTAGTTACTGTGTAGCTGAAGATAACTGATGTCAGTTGGCCTGACCGACGTCTGTTACTGTGTCACTCAACAACCTCCACATTTTCATACATGTGAAGCTTTTAGCTTCACAACTTAACACTAAAATGGCTTGCATATATAGAGCATGGGAGAGGAAAGAGAAGAAGAGAAGTTTAAGAGTCACAATGCCAATCGTCAAGATGTGACAACCAATTACAATGTAAGATAATGAAGTGGAAAATAGTTCATGAAGTCTGTTGTTCCCAAAATCCGTCACTTATTTTTGTGGACAACATGTCGATCATTTTGGTCCTGCAAGCCAAAATGGTCTCTTTCTTTCTTTCAAAATGTTCTAAGTAGTTAAGTTTTTCAATTATTCAAACCTTTTCAGCTAAAGAAGTCACAAGTTCAACAGGCAGGCTTTCTCAAAGGGAAATTCAAAACACTTAAGGCATATCCTTAGTGTTTTGAGGATGGTTCAACACCGAGGTTCAATCAAAAGACTTAACGACGGGCTTCAAATAATTGGAATGAACCATTGAACCATTAAACCATTAAACTCCACCTTCACAAGGTTCAACGAGTTCAATGAACTTAGAGAATGAAAGGATTTAGAGAGTTTGAAGCTTCAAAGGATTCAAAGAAATAGATCTGAACCGTTGAACCTTGAACTTTGAAAGGCTCAAAGGTTCAAAGGGTTCAAAGAGTTCAAAGTTTGAGTGGAAGCTTTGAGCGAATGGATGAAGTGGAAGATTCCAAAAAGAGGTTCAACCAAATAGTTCAACCAAATGGTTCAACCAAAGAAGAAAACCAAGTGAACGTGGCCTTTTACAAAACATTGAGTCGTCGAACCATTGAACCTTTGAACCAAAAGAGTTCAAGGTTAAAGGTTCAAAGTGGTTCAAGTGACTGGTGATGTCCTCGTAGATGTCAAATTTAGGGTGATGAATAACCATTGATTTTCAAAAGACTTGAGAATAAACTCAATGACCAGTCATGTAAGCGTCATAAAGAAGACCAAACAACCCATGCTTAGGAGGAGACATTTGAGATGATTCAGAACGTCAAAGTCAAGACCGATGACCTATTTCAACACAGATATTCAATGCATTCAATTCAACATGAGCTAATTTCATGAAAACAAGTGCCCAAGTCTTTCTTGTGATGCTAAATATTGTAATCTCACATTTTTGTACAGGGGAGATCTCTCTGTTATTAGAAGTGAAACTCTGCCCAAATTGAAGGGCATTCTTGAGACTTTGAGCTCAGATTGTTAATCATATTTTATTAAGTAAATGAGAAAGTAAGTGACCTTTCAAACTTTGTGTTGAAATAGCTTATGTTATCTAGGAAATTATTCTTATGTCTTTTTTCCTAAATATAGTCTTGTCCATTTAATCAAATAAACAAAACTAGTGGAAATAACCTAGAAGGTGTCTTGAAGCTGACTCTGGGAGACTTTGTGCTACCATAATTGTCTTTAATTTATTGTGTGTTTTCTGTTTTACTGCAAAGGATATTGGAGAGACTTTGAGCTATGTTTATCCTTTGTAATCTTTTACTCTGTTGTAGTTGAACTGGAGACTTTGTGCTACACTTCATTCTACTGTGTTACTTTGTCCTAATCAGTAGGAGAAGCAATGAAATACTTTGTGCTTTCGTGGGTTTCTTGTGGTTATAGTTACTACCCAAGAATAATTCCTATTGTTTGCTAAATATCATTTCTAAAAGAAGAGAAGTACCTTTAGAAATTACCCAATAATTCTCCTCTATTATGTGAACATCATCTCTAAAAAAAGAGATGGATGGTATGATTTCACCCCTGTATCTATTTTTAGCTTACATATATATATATATATACATATATATATATATATATAGGGAACCTCCCCTTGATGAGAGGAAAGATTTATCTCATTCTGGTTGTGGTCACCACACCCATTTTGCCGCATAAATCTCTTTATGTTGTGGTTGATGTAACCGTTTTGCCGTCAGTTAGCTGGTGACAAAACATTTACCCAATAGTTTTTAGCGACTCCACTGGGGAAGAATAAGCAACTTGAAGCCTCAAGCTTCAAATTTGAAGCAATTTTAATTCTTTTCCATTTTCATTTTACACTCTGGCAGATACACCGTACACGCGAAGCCAGAGAGCTCAAAGTATTGTTGACCCTGTATTTGAGTTAGTGCAGCTAAGTAATTTTGATATTTTTCCTCCACCATCTCGCCTTCAGCAAACCAAGAGTTTTCCTCCTATAAATGTCAGGTCTCTAATACCAGGCAAAGTTGCTCTTTCTTTTGTTAGCAGAACTTTGTCCATACATATCCCACAGAGATTTATTATCCCTCCTTTCAATAGCCATATCATGGTAGCTCAAGGCCCCTCGGGTAATACTTTTGGTCCCCTAAATCTAACCCCACCTCTACATGAACTACCCCGTAGTTCAATTTAAAAAATTCCCAAGTTCTATGGTGATGGGAAGGTTCACCTTGATGAACATATTACAGCGTTTTGCATAGCCTATGGTGTGATAGGCATTGAATATGAAGACATAGCAATCAGACTATTTGTAGAAACATTGCAAGGCACTGCTGCAGATTGATTTTATCATTTACAAGTCCAAATAGTTACTGACTAAAACACTCTCAAGGTCAAATTTGAGGCTAGATTCAAACCTGCAAAAGATGCACACGCCTTGTTAGCCCAGCTTACGTAAATAAAGAAGGAGCCTAATGAACACATGAGAGACTTCATTGTTAAATTCAATAAGTTGAGGAACAAGATTCCCATAATTGCTCAGCTCACACCTGAGAATCTCAAATGCTTCTTCATCAATTCTCAGCTTCCTGAAGTGAGTTTTTTGTTGAGGCAGGCTGGCCACATAGATCTTGCTGTAGCTTAGATTTTAGCCACTGAGGTTGAAGATGATCTTATCTTGGCAGGAAAGATAAGTAGAGATCTTAATAGAAGTAAATCTTCTTCATCTTTTGAATATTCTTCTACAAACACCACTGATCCTATGGTGTAAAAGCTAGCAAATGAATTGCTAGCTCTAAAAAAGAAAATGGCACAAGGGATGTATGCTCCTCCTTCTTATCAAGATATACCAAGTGTTAGTGTGTGGAGCTAAAAGCTTCAACTGTTTGCAGACACAAGAAGAGGATCCTGAAGAACCAGAGGAATCGGCGTCGGCAGTATAACCGACGTCGATCATAAATAGTGGAGAAGGAAATCGGCTACGGCAGGAGGTCGGCCGACGTCGGCAGCACCAAGCAAGCAGGGACTGACGTCGGTCGCCTGTGTATTTCCAGAACTGTTGTTGATGAACAGTCAATTAAGTGAAGCGAGTGTTTGCATGTCAAATGACTAATTATAGTCACGAGCTGCGTGTCTAATTATTGTAGTTAGATTTATATTTTTGTAATCATGGGATCCTATTTAAAGACCCATAAGGCATGTATTGTAATAATCAAGAAGGCAAGTAAAAACATTGAAGCAAGCAAGGTCAAGGAGATCTACAGGTGTAAGGTCAAGGAGATCAGCTCAAGCATTCAAGGAGGGATAATAACTCAGGCTATCAAGTTGTTGTGTTGAGCAAGAGAGAGAGGGAAGAAGGTCTTGAGGTGTGGCAAGCCTTTGAGGTGGAGGAAGAAGTGGCATCTTCCTTATTGTATTTTCTTCTAGTAACATCTAATACAAGAGTGTGTATTGTCTCTCAAATTCTTTGTTGTCTCAAGTTTTTAGTTACTTTATCATTTTGGTATAATTATGTGTTTAATTGCTTATAAGAAAGTAATCAATTGTGCTTTCATTGGATAAGGGGTCTCCTAACAGTTGGTATCAGAGCATATTGATTGTTGTAGGTATCCTAACAAGTGGTATCAGAGCTACGGTTTGTAGGAAGCAGGGTATTGTTTTTTATTACAAGTCATTCATAGGGTTTTCTGATTGAGTGAGAGTTCAGCAATGGCAGAAGAAAGTAAGCTATGAATGGAGAAGTTTAACGACAAGAATTATCAACATTGGAGGATGCAGATTGAGGACTATCTGTATCAGAAGGATTTGTACTTACCATTGGGTGGAGTTGCATGCAAGCCCACAGATATGAAGGATGAAGAATGGAGTGTTCTTGATCGGAAGGCTCTCAGTTCCATAAGGTTGAGCCTTGCATCGTCTGTGATTTCCAACTTATCACAGTGCAAGACAATGGAAGAGTTGATAAAGTCCTTGGCGAACTTATACGAAAAGCCCTCAGCTTCTAATAAGGTATATCTTATGAAGCAGCTATTTACTTTGCAAATGTAGGAAGGTGGATCGGTACATACTCATCTCAGTGATTTCCATGGTTTGGTAAACCAGTTAGCTTCAGTCAATATTGTTTTTGATGATGAGGTAAAGGCTCTCTTGATTTTATGTTCTTTGCCTGAAAGTTGGGACGGTTTGGTTATGGCAGTAAGTAATTCTGCATCTGCTTCTAAAATCTTAAAAGTTGATGATGTTGTGAGTGTGATCTTGAATGAATAAATATGCAGGAGAAGCACAGGTGAATCATCAGGAAATGCTCTAAGTGCAGAAAGCAGGGGAAGGCAAAGGGAGAAGATTGAGCAAGGGAAATCAAGGTCGGGAAGGAGATCCGAGTCCAAAGGTATTACCTGCTGGTTTTGTGGAAAGAAAAGACATACAAAGAAGGAGTGTTGGTTGAGAGATAAAGAGAATCAACATGCAGGTATTGAAGAAGCAAAGGATGCAAATATTGTGGTACAGGATGCTCTCATACTTTCTTTGGATAGTCAGGTAGGATCATGGATTTTAGATTCTGGTTCATCTTTTCATGCATCCCCAAATAGAGATTTGTTTCATGAGTATGAATAGGGAGACTTTGGAGTGATCTATTTAGGGGATGGTACGCCCTGTCAGATAGTTGGCAAAGGGAAAGTGCATCTGAGATTGCAGATTGACAACACATGGGTGTTGAAGGAGGTCATGTATGTTCCAATTCTGAAGCAGAGTTTAAAATTTCTGTAGGAAGGTTGGGAGATGAGGGATGCACAATAACCCTCACAGCGGACTCTTGGAAAGTTACCAAGGGAGCACTTGTTCTAGCAAGAGGTAAGAAAGTAGATACTCTTTATCTGTCTACTTGTATTACTGATTCTACTTCTGGTGTAGATTCGAAGATGTGGTCTAATAGGCTTGGTCACATGAATAAGAAGGGAATGGACGTTCTAGATTCAAAAGGTATGTGTTCAGATTCGGAAAGCACAGATAGAGTTCATTACAGAAAAAGGAAATTTGATGCATTTGACAGGAACAAAGACGCCTTGGTGTTTATGGAGGAGATGAAGGATAGAGATCAGTCACAGGGGCTGAATATATCTGAGCAGGGTAGCATGGACAGAGGTTTGATCCAAGAAGAGCTCGCGGATGAAAATTTCATCACTTATAGGAACACACAGACGCCAATGTCGGTCAAATGGGACCGACATCGGTCAGCCAGATACCGCCATCGGTCATGTGCAGACCAGCAGGGTCGATAGGTCAGGCAGGAGAAGTCTGATGTCGGTCATCAAGACCGATGTCGGCAGGAGGGATGCCGGCGTCGGCCAGGGAAACGACGTCACCAGTTAGGGTCAGTGCAGGGAACCGACATCAATCGGGAGCAGACTGGGAGATGGCCGAGATCGGTCACTGGAATGGATGTTGGGTGGATTTATAAGTCTCAAACACCCATGTGGAGGTCAGAAAAGGTATGTGAACCTCATATTCGTTGTTCACCTTCTTTATATTGCTTACTGATAGTCAAGAACTAGGAAGACAGAAGAAGCAATGCAGGTAGAATCCAGAAACAATGGGAGCTTGGCATGGATGAGGAGCATGAGTCCTTGGAGAAGAACCAAACAGGTATTTATTGGTAGAGTTGTCAGCTGGAAGGAAGCACTAGATAGAGGGATGGATTCCCGTTTTAGAGAAGAGAGTGGATGGACACATGAGACAGAAGGCTATGGTATATGGTCTTGAGTAAGCTGCAAAACAATGGAGGTTTGACCATTGTATTATATCTTTACCAGGTTGGATAATATTAGCTACATTATCCTGTTATTGTATTGTGTTACTTGTTGCAGGGTTTCATATATAG
Organism: Torreya grandis; assembly: GCA_037957365.1. Taxonomy (NCBI): domain Eukaryota; kingdom Viridiplantae; phylum Streptophyta; class Pinopsida; order Cupressales; family Taxaceae; genus Torreya; species Torreya grandis. The sequence goes on along the minus strand of JARHVA010000855.1, from coordinate 3,036,608 downwards.
GGAGTTTTCTGAGCTAAGGGTAGAGTTGGTTCAGATGTATGTCATGAAGAATTTGGGAGCAGCAAAATTCTTGTGGCATAAGTGACAGGTTCAGCATCACAAGTTTCAGTGGTGGTTGGTCTTCAAGAGTTACTTTGAAGAGGGATACAGGGCCTAAGGAACAAAATAGATGGTATACAGGTACAAGTACAGTAGCAGTTGTTTATCTCCAAGTGGGAGATTGTTAGTGTGTGGAGCTAAAAGCTTCAACTATTTGCAGACACAAGAAGAGGATGCTGAAGAACCAGAGGAACCGGCATCGACAGTATAACTGACGTCGGTCACAGACAGTGGAGAAGGAAACCGGCGACGGCAGGAGGTCGGTCGACGTCGACAGCACCAGGCAAGTAGGGACCGACGTCGGTCGCCTGTGTATTTCTAGAACTGTTGTTGACGAATAGTCAGTTAAGTGAAGCGAGTGTTTGCATGTCAAATGACTAATTATAGTCATGAGCTGCGTGTCTAATTATTGTAGTTAGATTTCTATTTTTGTAATCATGGGATCCTATTTAAAGACCCATAAGGCATGTATTGTAATAATCAAGAAGGCAAGTAAAAGCACTGAAGCAAGCAAGGTCAAGGAGATCTACAGGTGTAAGGTCAAAGAGATTAGCTGAAGCATTCAAGGAGGGATAATAACTCAGGCTATAGAGTTGTTGTGTTGAGCAAGAGAGACAAGGAAGAAGGTCTTGAGGTGTGGCAAGCCTTTGAGGTGGAGGAAGAAGTGGCATCTTCCTTATTGTATTTTCTTCTAGTAATATATAATACAAGAGTGTGTATTGTCTCTCAAATTCTTTGTTGTCTCAAGTTTCTAGTTACTTTATCATTCTGGTATAATTCTGTGTTTAATTGCTTATAAGAAAGTAATCAATTGTGCTTTCGTTGGATAAGGGGTCTCCTAACAGTTGGTATCAGAGCATATTGATTGTTGTAGGTATCCTAACACCAAGGAGGATGTTTCCCAACCAGTTGTATCAAGACAATGCTGCCAGAAATCAAGGGCAACCAAATTGCCTTCGTCCCCCACCAGGGAAGCTTACCATTGAAGCAGCACCAGCTAACTCAGCAGGTGGTTATCTTGAAATTGAATCTAATTTTTATTTTCAACCTATGTTGAACCAAGAAGATGATGTTGATCTCGTTGCAAAAGGCTAAGAAGAATCAGTTGGTGACTCCAACATTAGTTTCTTGAATTACCAAGACAAAGTGAGAAGTAAAGGAGAAGTGTTTGATGGATCATACATTGTATTTATCAGGTCCTAGAACTAGTCAACTCAACAAGCTGATAAGAGAAAAATAGGGGAATAATCTCAACTAGTAATTTCAATTGCTAAATGAGGGGCTTCTCTGCCTTTCTAATCAAAGAATCCGATGAGCAATAAAAAAGTAAGTACCTCAAACAATCCTACACCTTCTGCTTTAATTTTAGAGACCAGTCCCACACCCAATAAAACCCAAAATGATGGACTTCTTTCCTCTATTCCTAGTTATTTTCAGTTATTTGATATAATTGACCATGCTAAGAAGACTAAAATTCAAATATCTAAGTTTAAATTCTTGCAATCCAACCCTGAGTAGTTGGATAGGTTAGTTCAATGCGTCAAAAATAAAACCATCCTTGTAGGACAAAAAATTTTGAAAGTAACTCCTGGTCCCCCAAAGAACACATCCACCTGAAATAATCTTGTCATTACTCCTCCAGCTACCCCTGGGAAGACAAAACTATTTTATATTTCCTTGCTGATAAATAGTCATCAGCTGAACAATTACATTATAGATTATAGTGCCTTTGATAATGTGATACCTACCAAGGTGGCAGAATATCTTAGTCTCACACTGACTAAAACTTTTAGGAGATGTTTCTCCATAGAAAACAAATAAGTGCCACTTCTGGGACAAATCAAAGATGCCCAATTTGCATTTGTGACCTTCCTAAATAAGAGAATTAAAATGACAGTCTTGGTGGCCGACGTTCTAGCCTCCTACGGCATTCTACTTGGGCAAAATTTTTGCAAAGACATTGGTGGAGAATTGAGCATGGACCTATTTGAGGTGAGGATCCCTGTCAAGGGTGTCATGCAAACACTGCTTCTTGAAAAGGAATCGAAGTACATTATCACCTAAACATCAGCCCCTGAAGATCAAATTTTGTTTGAGTCTTCAAAAATAGGTAATTACTTTTTGTCTACTAAAGACGTTCTTATTTTAGTAGACAAAAATTCTATAGGTGACAATCCAAAAAATTCAGATAAGACATTAGAAGAATTGGTAGGGCATAGTACACATGAAAAAGAATCTTCTCTTCCTGATGAAGAAAAATCTGAAAGAAGATCATATTTTAATGATGTCTGGATTCTTGAATTCGATGGCAGTAATTCTTCTACTAGTTCTGGAGATGGAGTTGTTTTGATATCTCCTTAAGGAGATATTTTTCTATATTCATGCAAGTTGTAGTTTAACAACACTAACAACACTGTTGAGTATGAATTGTTGCTACTCAGATTAAAAGTTGCTCAAGATAAATGTGTTAAACTTCTTCATGCCAAAGGAGATGCTAAACTGGTGGTTTGTTAGGTGAGGAACCTGTATCAAACCAAGAATGAGAGATTGTGACATTATCACAATCTGGTGTGGAACTGCATTAAAATCTTTGATACTTTTAGTATTTTTACCATGCCCAGAGAATTCAATAGTTGAGTAGATTCATTGGTTGTCTCTGCAACTCTATTGGTCCCTCACCAAGATTTCAAAGAAGATAGGTACACTATCGAGTTGGTCTTTCGACCAAGTGTACCTGATAATGTCGACCATTGGTAGGTATTTAATGGTGACAACTAAATCATTACTTTTCTATAATAGATGGATAGCTTTGAAAAACTTTATTTTGAAGGCAGTGAATCTCTACCGCAAGAATCAGCTCTGGAAACAAATTTAGAAACTGATAAAAAGTTTCTTTGGCTCAAAGGGAATAAAATTTAGAAACTAATGATTAGTTTCTCTTGAGAAGATATTTGATAAGCATGATAGGTGTATCAAGAAGCCACAAATGGATTCAAAATCCTCTAAGGATTTTGATCAAATAAATTTGAGCATAGAAAATAATCTTAAAATGGTCAACATTGGGAATTGTTGTACCCCTGATAAAAAACTCAAATTTATCACACTGCTTCGCCATTACATTGATATTTTGGCATACTCTTATAATGATCTAAAATCTCTCAGACCTGAAGAAATTTAGCATTAAATTCTTCTCAATATTGGATCGTTACCTCACAAGCAGAAACAAAGGCAGTACAACCTCAAGATATCAGGTACTATTCTTTCTGAGATACAAAAAATGCTGAATGCAAAAATTATTTTCTCAATCCATCATTCCACTTGAATTGCAAATATAGTCCCTATGAGAAAAAAGAATGGAGAAATTCACCTGTGTGTTGATTTCAAAAATCTAAATCAGTCATCTTTAAAAGATAATTATCCCCTGCCCATCATGGATCAACTTCTACAGACAGTGACTGGCCCTAAGATGTTATCAATTCTAGATAGTTTTTAAGGATATAATCAAGTGGAAGTTGGTGAAGCAGACCAACATAAGACCGCTTTCACAACACCTTGGGGCACCTTTGCATATCGTAGAATGTCTTTTGGCTTGATCAATGCTGGTGCCACTTTTTAAAGAGTGATGGATCTTACTTTCAGAAATGAAATGGGGAAGTTTATTGTGGTATACCTTGATGACTTGATAGTCTTTTCTAAACATCATCCTGATCATGTGCATCATCTACAACAAGTGTTGGAGCGATGTCGGCAAAATGGTATTTCTCTTAATCCCAAGAAGTTAATTTTAGGGTTATAGAAGGTAAACTTCTCAGTCACACTGTATCTTGAGAAGGCATAAAGATCGACCCATAAAGAGTCCAATCCATCCAAGAGCTTACTCTTCTTGCCAGTAAGACTATGGTCCATTCTTTCTTTGGAAAGGTGAATTTTCTATGAAGGTTCATTCCTGAATTCATAGAAAAGACTCACCATATTGTCAACATGATGAAGGGTAAATCTACTTTTAGCTGGACTAAAGAAGGCAAGTCAACATTTCAAGACATCAAGGAAGTTATTACCCATGCCCCAATCTTGGTTTGTCCTGATTACACCAAAGACTTTGTGATATACAGCTATGCTTTTGAACATACACTCTCAGCCATCTTGGTTCAGTAGAAAAAAGGTGTGGAGTCCCCCATATCTTTCATGAGTTGTCCTCTCAAAGCTCATGAGCTGAAGTATTCAAACATAGAGAAACATGCTTATGAGATGGTAAAGGCGGTAAAGCACTTCCATTTTTATATCCTGAACTCACACACTGTTGCTTTGGTTCCTGATACAATAGTAAAGTCTATTTTAACTCAACAGGAGTTTGGAACTAAAAGGGGTAATTAGATTGCTAAAATCTAGGAGTTTAATCTTGTTATCAAACCAATGAAGCTTGTATAGGGAAGGGGTCTCTACCAATTAATTGTTGATAACTTACCAGAAGAAGCAGGGCAAGAAGAAATAGAGGTTGAAGGCACACCTACAGTTCTCTTTGTCACCACTACGAATGAGTGGTATTCTAATATTGCTCATTTCCTTACCTATGGTGAGTGTCTTGCCCACCTGTCTCGTAAAAAAAAGAGGATTGTTAAGTTGAAAGCTGCTAACTTTGTCTTGTGGGACAACAGTTTGTACAAGAGGAGCCTTGATGGGGTGTTTCTTCATTGCGTGGATAAGCTGCAACAGAACAAAATTTTAGAGTCTTTCTGTAATTTGGCTTGTAGAGGACATTTTTCTGCACCTATGACTGCCCATAAGATTTTGTGAGCTAAGTACTATTAGCCTACTTTGTTTCAAGATTTATACGCTTGAGTACGTAGATGCGAGCTATGTCAATAGTTCGTTGGCAAACCCAAGTTGGCGGTGTTACCTCTCAAGCCTGTGGTGATAGAAGAACCATTTCAATAATGGGGAATTGATTTCATTGGTGCTATAAATCCATCCTCAAGTGCTGGACATGATTATTTCCTCACAGCCACAGACTACTTTACCAAGTGGGTAGAAGCCATTCTAGTCAAGCATGCTACTTTAGAAGTAGTATGTAATTTCTTTAAGGAAAATATCATTTCTAAGTTTGGGGTCCCAACCAAGATTGTAACAGACAATGCAACTTGTTTCTCTTCTCATGAGATTACTCAGTTCTAATACTATTATGGGATTATTCTCTCCCACTCTTTTGACTATTACTCGCAAGGAAATGGTCAAGTAGAATCAAACAACAAGAACCTGGTGACCATTGTCAAAAAGCTGGTAGATGACAATCAGATAACTTGGCATAAAACATTGCTTGACACTTTATGGGCAGACATAATTACACATAAGAGGGTGATAGGTATGTCCCCATTTCAATTTTTGTATGGTCTGAATGCAGAGATACCAATCACTCTAGAATTACCAGCATTGAAGTTGGCGAAGACAGTAGAAGATTCAACTTTTGAAAGTTCCATCGACAAGAGGATCATGTGCTTGACTGAACTTAATGAGCAATGAACTATGGTGGTGGACCGAATTGCTACACATCAAAGTCTGGTGAAGAGACTCTTCGACTAGAAAGCAAGGATCCATGATTTTTAGGTTGGAGATCAAGTCTTGTTATGGGACAAGAGGAGAGAACCAAAAGGAATGCATGGAATATTGAATTCATTATGGAGAGGCCCATTTTCCATTCACCATTTAAATAGTGAAAATAGTTTCTTGCTGAAATATCAAGATGAAACGCCATTTACTCTACCTCACAATGGACAACATCTGAAGCACTTCAATCCTTGAAGTATTAGATAAGTCCATTTATATATATGTATAGTCTTTCATTATTTTGTGTTTTTCATTTGTTTTTGGCACCTTTATTTTTGGATAGCATGACTCTGTAGCCCAATGGCATAGATGAAGGCACTGAGATTCTAGATTCTACTCCCTTCGATTGTTTCAAAATTTCAATCGATGGAAGTTCCCCAACTGGAGCCAGCTGTTGTTCCCAAAATTTGTCACTTGTTTTTGTGGACAACATGCTGATCATTTTCATCCTGCAAGCCGAAATGGTCTCTTTCTTTCTTTCAAAATGTTCTGAGTAGTTAAGTTTTTCAAATATTCAAGCCTTTTTAGCTAAGGAAGTCGCAGGTTCAACATGCGGGCTTTCTCAAAGGGAAGTTCAAAACACTTAAGGTATTTCCTTAGTGTTTTGAGGATGTTTCAACATCGAGGTTCAATCAACAGACTTAACGGTGGGCTTCAAACAATTGAAATGAACTATTGAACCATTGAACCCCGCCTTTGCAAGGTTCAAAGGTTTAACAAGTTTAACAGACTTAGAGAATGAAAGGATTTAGAGAGTTCGAAGCTTCAAATGATTCAAAGAAATAAATCTGAATTGTTGAACCTTGAACTTTGAAAGGTTCAAAGGTTCAAAGAGTTCAAAGTTCAAGCAAAAGCTTTGAGCGAATGGATGAAGCGGAAGATTCTAGAAAGAGGTTCAACCAAATGGTGAAAAAGAAAACTAAGTGAACGCGGCCCTTTACAAAACATTGAGTTGCCGAACCATTGAACCACTGAACCATTGAACCTTTGAACTAAAAGAGTTCAAGGTTTAAAGGTTCAAAGTGGTTCAAGCGACTAGTGATGTCCTTGCAGACGTCAAATTCAGGGTGATGGAATAACCGTTGATTTTCAAAAGATTTGAGAACAAACTCAGTGACCAGTCGTGTAAGTGTTATAAGGAAGACCAGACAACCCATGCTTAGGAGGAGACATTTGAGATGATTTAGAATGCCAAAGTCAAGGCCAATGACCTATTCAAGCATGGCCCTTTCACATATATTCAATGCATTCAATTCATCATGGGTTGTTTTCATGAAAACAAGCACCCAAGTCTTTCTTGTGATGTTATATATTATAATCTCTCATTTTTGTATAGAGGAGATCTCTTTATTATTATAAGTTAAACTCTGCCCAAATTGAAGGGCATTCTTGAGACTTTGAGCTCAGATTGTTAATCATATTTTATTAAGTGAATGAGAAAGTTAGTGACCTTTCAGACTTTGTGTTGAAATAGCTTGTGTTATCTAGAAAATTACTCTTATGTCTTTTTTCCTAAATACAGTCTTGTCCATTTAATCAAATAAACAGAACTAGTGGAAATAACTTGGAAGGTGTCCTAAAGCCGACTGTGGGAGACTTTTTGCTATGATAATTGTCTTTAGTTTGTTGTGTGTTTTGTGTTTTATTGTAAAGGATATTAGAGAGACTTTGAGCTACGTTTATCCTTTGTAATCTTTTACTCTGATGTAGTTGAAGTGGAGACTTTGTGCTACACTTCATTCTACTGTGTTACTTTGTCCTAATCAATGGGAGAAGCAACGAAAGACTTTGTGCTTTCGTGGGTTTCTTGTGGTTACAGTTACTACCCAAGAAGAATTCCTGATGTTTGCTAAATACCATTTTTGAAAGAAGAGAAGTACCTTCGGTAATTACCTAGAAATTCTCCTCTATTTTGTGAACATCATCTCTAAAAAAAGAGAGATGGATGGTATGATTTCACCCCTTTGTCTATTTTCAGCTTATATATATATATATATATATATATATATATATATTATAGGGAACCTCCTCTTGCTGAGAGGAGAGATTTATCTCATTCTGGTTGTGGTCACCACACCCATTTTGCCGCATAAATCTCCTTATGATGTGGTTGATGTAACCATTTTGCCATCAATCAGCTGGTGAAAGAATATTCACCCAACAAAGTCCTCCTAGACAAATGTCCATTAGAAATGCATCATTCTCTTGAAGTTGGTGTAGAGATCTCCATGGTCTTTATTTGAAATTGCCTTGATGATGAGGAGTCTACTTGACTATCTAAAACTACCATAAGAGTCTTTGACACATTTGAACTAACCTAATAAGGTGGCAACAATATTTTAATAGCCCTTATACACCCATCAAATGATGAACTTCTCTGCACCATTTGTCATTCACTCTCTTGTAACTGCTCACTAGCCCTTTAAGCCTGATCTTCACACTTGTCACTTAAGTGGCTTTAAGTTGTTCAAGAAATTTCATTGTAGGGATTTAGGACATTTATTCAAAGCCTCTTTATCATCTAGTCTATCAAATAGACCTCAAGAGAATCGGTATCACTCTTCTTACTATCACACTTAGGCAATCACATTTATTCTCCTTATGCCATTCAAGACTGCCTATAATAAATAGATTAGTAGAGGTAATTTCATGCAACACTGAAGTAAGATATGAGTATGGGGAGTTGGAACAAGTCCCTACACACCTCTGACAATGATTTTCATTTATCAATCCCCTTTTGTACCTATATAACAACTCAAAACCTGCAAGAAACACTGAATTAGGCTCATCTGTACAAGTGATAGTACAAAATGACTAGATGTCAAGTATCCTGGGAGAGTTTAAACATGTCTAAAACACTTTCTAGGCCAATTGTCCACTTTTAGGTGCATATGCATTCATGTTTTTTCCATCGGGTTCAAATGAGGGTTTTTGGTGGTTCAGGTTCTTAGTGATGTTTCATAAAGGTTAGGTGTTCAACCTTTGAACCAATCCCACTAATTTGGATTATAGGACACTCTTAAAATATACTTAATTGATTGAGGCACTGTGCAGCTCATATGTATAGATATGAGCAAAATAAAATGGCTCTCGAGCTCCTTCTAGGCATTATAGGTAGGTCTAAGAGACAATTAGGCCAAAAAGACCAGTCCAAACAAATGGGTCTCACTAACCTTATACTATCACATTAAATATATCACATTTTTGGTGAGATCTTATGGTCATGGAAGTGAATTTAGGCATCTTGAGGGTTCGTGTTTAATTCTAGGCCTAATAGGCCTAGATTATATATTTGAGCTTGTGACCAACTGTGAGGGTTTCTATTGACTATAGGTGTTATTCTACCCTTATTAATATTTATTCCAACCTTAAACATATTTTTAGAGTTCCTTAAAAAAATTATTTTCATCCTTTCATCATAGATACACAAGGCCTACAGGTTATGTTGTTTAGGGAGTGCCTCTGGTCTAAGACATAACATAGAGCATTCCCACTATTAGTATGACCTAAAAGAAACTATAGAGGTCTTTATTAGGTAATGAGGACCATATTTAAAAAATTTCAAAGTTAGATCATGCACCAAGAGCCCTCTACACCTCAAACTCTCCAAACTAGCTTTTAGGTCTGATGGTTGTGCACAGGATTTTGGTTGGGCTTGAGAACCTTGAGTTATTACTATAGGTTGAGGTTATTACTTATTTAAAACATCTGGGAATGTGTCATTACGATTTTGAGAGTGGTTTCAACATGTTTCATCCATTCTACACCTCTGCATACTTCTCAACTTGCACCTTTCATTTGCTTAAGCTAGTTCATAGATTGTCTCCAAATTGTAAGTGCACATTAGAGAATTCACAAGGTTCATATAGGTGTTCATTTATGTGTGACTATTGTGTTTAACCCCTCAACTTACTTATGAGGTTGATAGGATCATATTTTATTTGAATGACCTCATTTATGCTTTGTGACCATGTTATCATTCTCCATCACCAATGCATTATAAGTTTGCAAGTTGCTCCAAGTTCATTTTGGCTTCAAACACTGTAGTTCTCTGAATGTTTCCAGTAGGAATTTGACTAAGCTGGAAGTCACTTAACCCTCATTATATTTTGATCAAATAATTACTTTTCATGTTTAAATGTGAATTATAGGCTTATGCTACAAGAAGGAAACCATCATACCTATTTATACCTCATAGATCTTCACCATAAGATGGTACCATTTTGAAAAAAGTCTCATTTCGAAGATATTAAAGTAAATGTTCCTACCAATAAAATTTTCCAACTCTACAAACATTGAACTCAAGTTTTTTACCCCAGGTCGAGGTTTGAAGATGTTTCACCATTTCAACAAATTGATATGAACCCTATCTTGTGATTATACCTAAAATCTTCATTCTTGGACCTTTTTCAACCTTCTCAGTGTTTTAGGCCTCTATGATATCTTCACTTCTATAGGTCTCCATCTATGTTTGACTGTGTGTCATAGTCTCACAGTTTCAAATGCTAAGTCATTTTATTGAAGATGATGGGGACGATGAATATGTTATAGGCCTTGAAGATGATATAAATCTATCAATTTTTTTAGCATGTAGTTTGAATCTCCCACAGACTATTTACATCTCCAACTTCTGAGACGTATATATTCAATATACATTTTGCCTATATGACAGTGAGAATGTAGGTTGACCATGACCTGAAATAAATGCCTACATGATCAACTGATATTGAGAATTCACATTGCATTGAGGGGATGAAACCAATACATATTGTCTTAACCTAGAGCCATTTCATACCTGAAAGATGAACTCTACAACTGTCAAACATTTTTCTGCAAACAATGATGGTTATGCATTTCTATCACAATGGAGTTGATATTTCTTATAGATACATGTTCACATGTTCTAAATAATTTGAAACCAACATGAAAAGAAATAAAATGTTTTGCAAGACTATGCACGCCATTTGATTCACATAGACAACTACAATTAGATGAGGAAGTTGAGGTGTTAGGGATATGCATGCAATTTGGAGTCACTAACATTCTTAGTGATTATTCATATAATAAAGACTATCAACCCTGAAACCATTACCATGAAATGGAAGGCCATAAAGACTATTAACATTCCCCAAGGGTATTCAGTCCAACTCCTCTCCTCTTGTTTGTACTAATGGAAAATCATTTCACCTATTTGACCTGCCCAAAAGAGCGATGAGAGAAACAAACCAATTTTTGTCATTTTTGGAGCTATCAAAACTTATTGAACCTAGAAAAGACTTGTGGGGATTTGAAGAGACCCTCTTGAAACCTCCACATGTGCTAAACGTGTCATATCAATATGTACATCTAAAACTACCATTTCTATTGTTGATCTTCCTAGATAGACGTTAAACCTATAATTTTTTAATTTGGCAGTCCTCCTCTAATATTATCTGACATGTCATACATTAGATAGCTTCTTAAACATTTTTCCTTTTATGGGATTTACATACAACTTCATTCTAATGACTAAATGTGGCATAAAATGGCACGAGATAACTAGGCAAATGTAACAAAGGTTTAAAACATACTTTATGACCCTCAAACTATATATTGACTTCATCGAGGACCATGTTCAAACCTAGGATACCTTATGACAAGTTTGAATATGCAAGGTGGTTTGACCAAATTTGACCTAGGGTTAAATTTAGTTGGTTAAATTTAGTCAACATTTACCACTCAACCTCTTACCTTTTTTTGCCTCTCTTACTATATTCCTGCAACCTCAAATAACAACTTTAATACTCAAAATCATAAAATTTCCAAGAGCTTACTTATTTTGATACCACCTGATGTAGAGGGAGAGATACACTTACCTCATTCATTTACCTGGCTTTGATTTCTTCCTTTGATCTCTTTCTTTGCACTCTGATTTTCTTACTTCAAGCTTGCTCGTTCTCATATAGATTCATAGAGCTAAAAGGCCAATTCATAGTTCTAAGGTTATTCTCTTCACATTAGGTATCATATGGACATCCACCTACCTATTTTATCTCCCTTAGATATCCAATCATAATGCTCAATCTCAAATCTATAACTCTTAAACAATCCACTCTTTCTTCTTCAAGCCCTGGTTTCTTGTAGCCCTCTTTTTACACAAATCTAGCAGGTTTGAATAATAAACAAATACTTAATATAAAATAAAAACATTTTTGGATACCCTTTAACCCATTACAACTTCACCTAAACTTTTAAGTCATAACTCTCAAGGTAATCCTACTAACTCACCAATCCTCCCTAGCAATTAGGTCTCCTCATTCCTAATTTGAGGACACATTCTTAGTTACCATACTAACAATCAAGGACCAAATAAAAACCACCACAATATTTTTGATCATGTCAAAATACATTATATTGCCAAGTTTCATGAAATTTGGATGGTGGAAACTAAATTTATTCAACTTGCAAGATCTAAACCCTAGCTTAGGTTTACATAGGCATGTACAAGCCCAAGAGAAATCAAAAGGGGATGAAATAAGTTTCATACCACTTCAAACCATTATAATACCTATAATTTGTCTTCCCAACTTTATTTAAACTTATTCATTGGTTATGTGTTCATGAACAATCACAAGTAGTCTCTTAAACGCAAATTTGCAAAATTTTATGTCTAGTTACAGGACTGTGTCAACTTATATGGCAATCTAAGTTAACTATTAAACTACCAAGTGGATTTATGAGCATAAAAAAGGATCATAATAATTATACATAAACTCCACTACATTATCAACATTTTAAAACCATTAAAATAAACTTAAAAGAAACACTTTGCTTTATTTTCTCTTGACTGTGTCAAAACAAAGTTCTTATAGCTTGTGTAAAGCAACTTGTGTCTTGTAGATAAGTGAAAAGATTTCATTATAATAAAAAAAAATAATAATAATATGGATCACATAACAAAAACCTATATAATTCTAAAACCACCCTACTAAAGCATTATTTTATTCATTGATGCTAGTCTCATACAACAATCATACACAAAATTTCAAGGCGGGCAGAGTTCTTTTAATTCTTTATCTTTTCTTGTCTTTTTTGAGGCTCTCCACCTCTCTCATTTGAATTTATCCTCCCCTAACAACCTTATATACCTCTCTACTCACTTACATGCATTTTTATTCTTTCTTAATGCCAAAAAATGCAAGATAACTCCTCACAAGACCAACTCCATGTAGGGTGGTAGTTATATTTGCCTTTCTTGGCTTAATTTTTTTCCCCCCCATGACTTGCACATTGAAACACCATTCACACATACTCCTAAGACCTAGGACCCTTCAAAAACATTCATAACATTTTCATTTCACACACAACCCAAAATACCACTCAAAGCCTAGTAACAAAATTCAATTTTTCCTCTTTGGCAAGAAAACTCTAAATGGATAAGAACACACAACCCCAAGACTCTTAATGATTCCAACACATCCTAGGGGACCTTATAAGGCCTATCACACTCACACCATACCAAATATGGTCATCATGAAACTTTCAAACACACTAATAACCTATGTTAACTTGTGATGCTCTGCATCATGTAAACACTAAAATTTAATCATTAAGTGTTGACAAAGTTTAATCCTGACATACTTATCCTTACTTGGTATCTTCACCATTATGCTAACTTAAAATCTCTATGTAAGCATTCATTATTCTAAAAATTATCTTGCAACCACTTAGAACATCATTCAAACATTCTTATTTTGCTTATTGTTTCTTTCAACCTAATTCTAGCAGTATTTGTCTTTCTAAGACATGACCATACTAGGCGAATAGGGATGCATTATAGCCTTGTCCACTAGTGTGGCCTTGTCCCTCGCACTCCAATGGTAAATTTTCAAATTTGAGACATTTAATAGTATCCCTCCTAAACTTTTTAAAATGTCAATTAATATAAATATTCTAAATATTCCTCTACACAAGTATATCAAGGCCTCTCAAAGTATCACATTGAAACTGGACATCACATTGAGTAAAACATCACTAATCTTTTCAATTCAAATTCTACTTTATTCTAACAATCAAAGGCCAAATCTAAAGCTATTTTATTATGGGTCAAGGGTACATATTATCAAGCATTCAAGGAAATATATTTGGTTGTATTCATATAAAAATATCATTATTCACACACTCACTCTAGGATGGAAAACTACACCATCCTAAGGCCCTTTTGGGCTATGTAGGTAGCACTCAAATTACATGGGTTTTTTTAGGATAACTTGGCTATTCCCCTTACTTGATTCCCCCATTTATATTTGATCTTCATTTGATTTTTCGTGTAGGAGTCAGGGTTTTGATTTCGTAGGTCTTGTATGCACTGAATCGTCAAAATTTAAATATTTACTTTTTACCAGTCTAGGCACTTGCATCTCCCTATGGATGCTAGTGTCAATGTTAATGTCATGATTCATCCACTAGTGTTTGATAAAAAATATTAACGCAGTTCTGGAAATTCCACCTATGCTTGATAGGGTTGACTATCACCTTGCAAATTTTTATTTGGATCACGCACACATGTTCTCGATATCAGTCTTTTGATAAAAAACACTATATCCTCCAATTAGGGCATGTCACCTTGAAAAAATGGGGATTAATGAGCTAAATTGAAGTTGATCCAACCTTAAAGACCCTTCTATCAATGAGTGTTGCCAACATAGTCATATAATTCAAAGAGGTCCTCAAACCAATGTAGTTCTCCCCCTTATGCGAGCTTGTGTGTGAATAATGATGTAATATGTTACATGTGAGTGCATGTAGTGATCTAGATTACAACTTGACAACCACCACTTCTGGATGTTATTTGAATGCTCCTGACCTGTAAGAATATTATTCTTATGACTGATTTGGAAATAAGGAAGAATAGGGTAGTAAAACTTAGTTGTGCAAATGATTTAGTGAGCTTGAATAAGTACTTGCTTGGTAATTGCTATGTGAATAATGAGTGGGCTTTGTTTTGTATTTGTACTATAATTTTTGAAAATAACCTCGTAGAGGGTTAAGTAAGACAAATAGGCCAATCCATACATATTGAAAGATTTATAAATTTGGTTGTTTGTAGGGTACATACAATAGTGTTGGATCTAGGACACTAGCATTGACACTAGTATCTAAGTCTGAATGGTGAGAATAGAGAAATATTGAAGCTTTATAATTGACAATGAAGGATATATATCAGGTTTTAAACACAGTGTGGGCTACAGGTGATATGGGTAATTAGAATAATCAAGGTCAGACCATAAGATAAACATTTAGACATAATAAGATGAAGATTGCAAGCCTTTCAATAGCATGAAATTCAAGAAATAAAGGGTAGAGACTCGAGTGATATTTGTCAAGTGTGCAATACTATTTTATCATGTAAAATATAGATTCAAGTATCTACAGGTGGTAATGGCTAGACAATTCCTTAATAAGATAAGTTCCCTTAGCATGGCTTAACCATTTCACCCGTTCACTCTCAACTTGTGGATATGTAATTATAGGAGGCACTGGGAGAAGAAGTTGATAAATGGGGATGGAGTCCCATATCTACATATGTTAATCTCCCCACAGAAGGGCATGGTTGGGGAGACAAAGTAGATGATCCCTTGCTTCCTCCTACTAGATTGATTACGTAATGTACATGATATTATGTGTGTTGTTTATTCTATCATGTATTAATGGATACCCCTTAGGGAATGAAACTTTTATTTCTCTTTGAGTTGATGCTAATTTTGATGACCTGGGGCCATGTAGACTCTTTCGTTTCATTAGGAAGTGTGACTTATCTTAAGCCTTGTGGCTGTTATGATGTTGGGTGTGATAACATTTCACCCATTTTTTTGGTAAAGCTAATTATGTTATATTTTTTGAGTAATACATTGACGACTTTCAATTAAAAAAATAAAGTTATGGTAGGGTACCCCATAATATGGAGAACACCCTACACACATAGAATTTAAGGCCTTTATTTATATCCCCAATTGATCCAGGTGTCTCCTTATACCCTTAATTTATAAGGTATTACATGTTCCAAAAACTTTGTTAATGGGGAAAGAGGATAGAAGATGAGAAGATTAAAGCAAATGAATTACATTCACCATTCTTCTCCCCACTAACAAACACTTATAATACTTGTGTGCTAACTGTATCCCCTTGTGTTATGAATATTCTGAAAAATACATGAGACAAAATGCCATTGGGCTGATGACTACTCATAGAGGTCATCTTGAGATGACTTGAAAACACATGCATAAAATTTCATAAAAAATTAGCATGTGGTAGTAGGTGTGCATCAATGTTACCTAGCATATGTCTTCCTTCGCAAGCTGGTCATTAGCTCTACTTAGTGGTTTAAATTGGAAACAAGGTTTAAATTGTAATATAGATAAAGGGATTTCAATCAAATGGCATCACTTATATCCATAAACATTTAACTTGGTCTAAATAAATGCAAAATAGTAAGTTAGACCTAGTTAATTTTCTAAAATCAGATAAATAAATAACTAAATGAGGGTTTAGAAGAGTATCTTGATTTTTGGATGATTTGGTAATAATCGTCGGAATTTGATAGTGGAAAACAAGCTAAAACAACAAAATGACTCTAACCTAAAAAAATAGAGCAAATAAAAAATCTATTTATAATCTTCAAGCTTTGTTTTTGGGTCCCAAGACTATAGATCGTATGGTTTTGTGAAGTGACAAGTAAACACAAACGTTTTTGACGAATGTGGTCTTTAGATGTAGGGCTCCAAAAGCCTTAATTTTTTGAAGTGTCGATCACTAGTAAATTACACTTCTTCAAAAAACTAATCGAGTAGTTGAACTTGCAAATGGTAAGGAAAATGATATGCTTTGGGGCTTGTGTTTGGGGTTAGTAAGGTCTTTAAGCACTAACTACTTATTAGGGCTCTCAATCGATATTGAAAATAACATCCAATAAATGCAATAAAGCTTCATTCAGGCTAACCTATATGACGTAACGTGTCACTACTAAAAACTTCAGTATTATAATGAATGCTTTTTAAATACTTGCTTGATTTCTCTAAAATATTTGTAAATGCTCAATAGATCACATTGATAATAAACGATAAATGCTCTTTTATATTTTCTTTATATACCTCATGATATCCAAATACACTAAAAATGTATATTTATAAACTTCTTAAATTCAAAATAAAATTCTATTAATAGAAAAACCGACATTAAATGTATAAAAAAACTGACAAAATGAGACCAAAAATACTTGAAGAACTTCAATGGACAAAAAGAGTGAAAACCCCTATAACCCTACACAATACATTTTTGAAGAAAAAGAGAGAAGGGAAGACAACAAAGAATAGCAAAAATATACTAATGATACCTAACACAAAAACCCTAGAATAATCCAATTTAACGAACCATGTTTTTAGGTGTCTAAGCCGGATGATTGCGCATGGAGGCCCATGTGGAGAGGACTTGAAAACACGCAGGTTGAATCTCACAAAAAATAATATAAGATAGTCGGGGTACATCAGCGTTACCATCTTCCTCCACAAGCTGGTCCCCAGCGCTACCCAGTGGTTTAAATTGGAAACTATATTTCGCGCTCTTTGTTTCTACTTGCCTGCGACTCGATGCTCAGACCCCTACCATCCAAATCTGGGTTTTATTTTGAAATACATGCTATTAGATCATTTTTCGTATGTGCAAATGTAAAAGGGGTAACAATAAATGGACGAATTTGCAACGGCCACTGCTTCAATGCCAACGTCATTACCCTGGCAATGGATTGTCGAAAAGCTTGTCCACAATAAAGAAATTGACACCCAACTCCTTAAATGTAAACTTAAATTCCCTTTCTTCTTCTGAATGCATACTTATTTTGGACGATACATTTGAAATTAATGGAATACATTTTTTTTGGATTTTTTTGCTACAGCAATGGTAATGCACGTACCAGACATACACAGTCCTTCCTGCAGTAGTCTGCAGAAAAGAATCGCTGTGAGGTATTTAGAAGAAATATTGGTTGCTGGCAAATTTGAAGCACATGCGATCCCTCTCATAAAGGTTTTCGTCAATTCATCTTTGCAAAATCCAACCAATGCTGAGGATCTTTTGCTTCGAATTTGCACCGAGGTAGGTCATACTTTACATACATTTGAAATTTGAATTTTTTTGAAGGAATTTAGCTGAACTATGTGCCAGAAACGAGGCTTTTAGGGTTTGATTTTAGCACTGAGACTCAATGCAAAGTTACTTTAAGGGATGTCTAGGATTCTAAAAAAGTGCAAGAATAAAGTTGATGTATGTGCCAGCACAGTGAGGATTTTAGTCTTTAATTTTAGCACTCAAATTTCTCTTAGTGATATTTTACAAGACGTGGAATTTGAAAAAGAAATTGTAGGAATGTAGGCGAATTGTGTCAGCAGTGAGACTATTAGGGTTTACTTTTAGGACTCAGATTTATCTTCTTGTTACTTTACGGAATATTTGGGATTTAAGAAAAATGCTCGAATGTAGTTGGTGTATATGCCAGCAGTGAGGATTTGAGAGTTTAATTGTAGCGCCAAGATTTTTGTTAGTGTTACTTTACGGGATATCTGGAATTTGGAAAAGACTCTGGATTACTTTCAGAACCGAGATTTCTGTTAAGGTAATGTCATGGAATATATGGGATTTGAAAAAGAATGCAAGTATTTAGTTGAAGTATGCTCCAGTAGTGAGGGTTTTAGGATTTCAATTCAGCACATGGATTTCATGGGATTTCAAAATTGCTGCAAGAATCTGAAGAGCTCATGAGAGCAAACTGCATTCGCTGTTGGATTATCTTTCAGTATATTCAATAAAAATTTATTTCAAGTGATCATATTCTCATCTGCTTGTGAAGTTTTTATTTCTGCGCAGCTATGCTGTTTTTATATTATTTATTTTTGAGTAGTATTTTATTTATGTTCCAGCAGTGAGGATTTTCAGGTTTAAATCATAGTTCAAATTTTCATATTCGGCAATTTCTTGGCAGGCCAAAATTTTGACCGGGATTGGGAGTTTCTTGGCAACTACTCAGCATTACTCGACAACTTTATCTCTACTTTAAAAACATATAAATTCATAAAATAAACTTAAATAACATGTAAAACATTGTTAAATGACATGAGAAATGAATGTAGAGGATGACATAAGTATATTTTTTATTAATTATTGACTTAAAAAGAGTGCAAACTACCAAGTACAAAGTTACAAACTACAATGCTTATAGAGTCATATGAAATATCAAATATACATATGACATTTCATCTCTAATGCCTAAAATAAGTTTGTTGCGGTTGCCTCATGGAAATGGAAGGTAAAGATTCCTCCTTACAATGCCAACATCATCAACAAAGAAATCATCTGGATCCTTATCAACCCCTCTTGATGCCTTTGTTGCTTGTATTTGCCTTGTGGAAGTGGAAGGTAAAGATCCCCCCTCAGCAATGTTAACATCATTAGCAAAGATATCATCTAGATCCTCATCAACCCCTCTTGTAAATTTGTAGCTACTCAATAATTGCATCTCCAGTTTTATTATCATGGATCATCCTCTTTATGTATGTATTGAGGCCTTCTAGACTTCCTCATCAGCCTTAAAATTAAATGAATCGGAATAAAAAAAACTTAGGATTCAAGTAGTAGGCTGCTGCATGAATATGTTGGTTGAGTGTCTTGTTCCATCTCTGATCAATTATGTGCCATATGGGTTCATATATTCTTTGATTTTGCCCATAATATTTGGCTATGGCTTCCTTGGCTTCATACAAATAACCAATTGGGTTTTTCTCCCTATCCACCAACCTTATAACTCGAACCATAGGTTTTGACACCTAAAACAAAATAATACACAAGTTTAAAACCAAAATTAAGATATTTTATAATAACAAATAAATGATAAATAAAAAAATAATTAAGTTCAATGTTACTTTAATTATTTTATTTATGTGCTTTGCAAACACATCATCTAAAAAATGGTCTTCATGACTCTTTCCCCTTCGGCCTTCTTAGCATAAGAAGACTTCAACCACCGGTAATTCACAAACATTTGTTTAAGGGATGTTAGTTAGGCCACAATGCTTTGCAATATGATGAAGTTTGTGGCGAATCATGTGACTTCCAATCACACAAGCTTCTTTTCATTGGTGTGTTCTCTCATCAAGTTTAGCACCCAAGTGTGATTGTAGATGAACTTGGTGATATTTCTTGCCTTTTCAACCACATTATTCACCCATGGGATTTTTCCTATGTCTTCGAGTAGGATATTTTTACAATAAGCTACAAAAGGGGTCCAAAAAAGTGTAGGATGCCTCTCCTCAAGAAGTTTCCTTGCTGCTACATATGCTTCCGCCTTGTATATCACAATCCGAACAATATCTTGCACACCTACTTTCATCACCATCTCATCCATCATGTCACACAAAGTGTTTGTATTTTTTACTTGATGGGAGGCATCAATTGACTTTAAGAAGACCAATTGCTTATTTGAAGCCACTAGAAAGTTAATCAATGTGTGGTTTTTCCCATTTGTCTACCCTTGAGACAAAATGGTGCACCCCTTTTTTAGCCATTATTTTTTTGGTCTTCTATAATAGCTTGCATATGTTTAGCCATTATTTTTTTGTTAGTGTTACTTTTATGGGATATCTGGAATTTGGAAAAGACTCTAGATTACTTTCAGAACCGAGATTTTTGTTAAGGTAATGTCATGGAATATATGGGATTTGAAAAAGAATGCAAGTATTTAGTTGAAGTATGCTCCAGTAGTGAGGATTTTAGGTTTTCAATTCAACACATGGATTTCATGGGATTTCAAAATTGCTGCAAGAATCTGAAGAGCTCATGAGAGCAAACTGCATTCGCTGTTGGATTATCTTTCAGTATATTCAATAAAAAATTATTTCAAGTGATCATATTCTCATCTGCTTGTGAAGTTTTTATTTCTGCGCAGCTATGCTGTTTTTATATTATTTATTTTTGAGTAGTATTTTATTTATGTTCCAGCAATGAGGATTTTCAGGTTTAAATCATAGTTCAAATTTTCATATTCGGCAATTTCTTGGCAGGCCAAAATTTTGACTGGGATTGGGAGTTTCTTGGCAACTACTCAGCATTACTCGACAACTTTATCACTAATTTAAAAACATATAAATTCATAAAATAAACTTAAATAACATGTAAAACATTGTTAAATGACATGAGAAATGAATGTAGAGGATGACATAAGTATATTTTTTATTAATTTTTGACCTAAAAAGAGTGCAAACTACCAAGTACAAAGTTACAAACTACAATGCTCATAGAGTCATATGAAATATCAAATATACATATGACATTTCATCTCTAATGCCTAAAATAAGTTTGTTGCGGTTGCCTCATGGAAATGGAAGGTAAAGATTCCTCCTTACAATGCCAACATCATCAACAAAGAAATCATCTGGATCCTTATCAACCCCTCTTGATGCCTTTGTTGCTTGTATTTGCCTTGTGGAAGTGGAAGGTAAAGATCCCCCCTCAGCAATGTTAACATCATTAGCAAAGATATCATCTAGATCCTCATCAACCCCTCTTGTAAATTTGTAGCTACTCAATAATTGCATCTCCAGTTTTATTATCATGGATCATCGTCTTTATGTATGTATTGAGGCCATCTAGACTTCCTCATTAGCCTTAAAATTAAATGAATCGGAATAAAAAAACTTAGGATTCAAGTAGTAGGATGCTGCATGAATATGTTGGTTGAGTGTCTTGTTCCATCTCTGATCAATTATGTGCCATATGGGTTCATATATTCTTTGATTTTGCCCATAATATTTGGCTATGGCTTCCTTGGCTTCATACAAATAACCAATTGGGTTTTTTCTCCTTATCCACCAACCTTAGAACTCGAACTGTAGGTTTTGACACCTAAAACAAAATAATACACAAGTTTAAAACCAAAATTAAGATATTTTTTAATAACAAATAAATGATAAATAAAAAAATAATTAAGTTCAATGTTACTTTAATTATTTCATTTGTGTGCTTTGCAAACACATCATCTAAAATGGTCTTCATGACTCTTTCCCCTTCGGCCTTCTTAGCATAAGAAGACTTCAACCACAGGTAATTCACAAACATTTGTTTAAGGGATGTTAGTTAGGCCACAATGCTTTGCAATATGATGAAGTTTGTGGCGAATCATGTGACTTCCAATCGCACAAGCTCCTTTTCATTGGTGTGTTCTTTCATCAAGTTTAGCACTCAAGTGTGATTGTAGATGAACTTGGTGATATTTCTTGCTTCTTCAACCACATTATTCACCCATGGGATCTTTCCTATGTCCTCGAGTAGGATATTTTTACAATAAACTGCAAAAGGGGTCCAAAAAAGTGTAGGATGCCTCTCCTCAAGAAGTTTCCTTGCTGCTACATATGCTTCTGCCTTGTCTATCACAATCTGAACAATATCTTGCACACCTACTTCCATCACCATCTCATCCAGCATGTCACACAAAGTGTTTGTATTTTTTACTTGATGGGAGGCATCAATTGCTTATTTGAAGCCACTAGAAAGTTAATCAATGTGTGGTTTTTCCCATTTGTCTACCCTTGAGGCAAAATGGTGCACCCCTTTTTTAGCCATTATTTTTTTGGTTTGCCACATTGAAAGGAATGTTGTAATACCAAAAATTTGCCACAACTATCTTTGCTTCATTGTGTAGTTCCCGGTTCCAAGTGGTACTTTCGAGCGAAGGTTGTGACCCAAGGCTATTTTGAGAAACCAAAAAAGTAGCCAAACTATTTTCAGTGGATGAGCTCTTTCCTTGACCCTGAGCTCTTGGAGTTGGGGCAATAGAAGGGGCCTCAATATCATAATCATCCTTTTCTGCCCTCCTATCCAATAGGGCTGCAAGTGCATCAACTTTCTCTTTTGACCTTGGCTTTTATCACCAAGTAACTGGAAAAACTTGAATCGCAATTTTCTAAAAAATATGTTGTTCTGTGCCCTATTGCCGTTTTTTGGCGTTTTTTGAATCTATGGTTTAAATATAGTGTTGACATTTCTGTTCAGGGTACTTTACAAGATATTCGGGATTTGAAAAAATGTAGGAATTTAGCTGAATTATGTGTTGACAACAAGGCTTTTAAGGTTTGCTTTTGGGTCTGTGATTTCTATTCACAGTACTCTACAAAATATATGGGATTTGTAAAGAAATGCACGAATTTAGTTGTGACATATGTTCCGGCAGCAAGGCTCTTAGGGTTTGATTTTAGCACAAAGATCTTTGTTCATGTTACTTTATGTGATATGTGGGATTTGGAAAAAAAATGTAAGGATTTAAATCTTAGCTGATGTATGCAAAGCTTTTGCAGTTTCTGTTAAGTTTACTATAATGGGATCTTAGGGGTTTGAAAATAAATGCAAGAATCTAGCTGAGGTATGTGCGACAATGACGATTTTAGGGTTTACTTTCAGAATTTAGATTTCTCTAAAGGTTATAGCCAAATTATTTTGACCAAAATAGTCTCGCATTTTTTTATATTTTGTATGAACTGCTTCATAAATTCCATGTTTGGTCTACTTCAAAATATTCTGTAAAGCTTATTTTGCTTAAAGTTTTATAGACTAGTCAGCCATTGCAATCTCCTAATTTTATGTTGAATTCTTTGTAGTTAGGTTGTTTTAGGGCACATAAGAGAGGTTGATGAAGAAGGAGAAATAGATTGGAAGGGATTTGAAGAAGATTTAAAGCAGGTTTTTAAAGAGGACAACTTGTTGCCACCATTTATTGGCCGAAGGAACGAGCTCTTGGGGCTCTTAAAAGTATGTACTTTCCTTTTAGTTTTTTTATAACCCATTTAAAAGTCAATTGTGAAGGGAAATCTAATCTACTGCAAGTTTAAGCTTTTGATGCAGGAGCATACAAATTAGATTAGTATTATTTTTGCAATCTGTTTCTTTGGTTTATTGGAAGGTAAAGTTAAAGATCCCTTTCAATCGAGGAGCTTACAAAATATCCAACAAGAGCATGCACAAGAAAAAACTAGAACTCAAGCAAACATACATTGACAAAGATTACCAAAACTTAATGCTAATTTTATTTAGTATGCTGCATCAAATCCACAAGCTTTAATTATAATTATGCAGCTCATGACATGGCTATTTAGCTGAAAGGCTTATCACGTGGATGTTGATAAACATGAATTTACATTATTGGATTCATCATCACTTTATGATTGGCATTTACTCCAAGCACAAAAGTATTCTGTCAAGCTTTTTACTTTAGACTTGTCATTTCTGGATACCATGTAAAACAGACTATTCACGTTATGCATGCATTTATAGCACTTCAGTATACACAAATGCTGTAAAATGTGCACAAGAAAGGCCAACATAGAGTGAGTTCATAGGAGGCAAATTGAATAATATCATTTTAAGGGTCATACACATTGGCATACAAGTCTTCTTTTCCTCCTGGTAACTTGTAACTACTATTAATTTGTGCAAATGAACAAAAGTCATACTTGGTACGTCACATCAGGGGATTTTTGAGCTTATATAGCTGCATCCTTTAGTAACTGAGGTTCTTACCATGCTCTCAACCATAGTTACCAAGATTGGAAATCTGGATCTGTTCGGGAGGGCGAAAAAATCCAAAATCCGGAATTCTTGAAAAAGTTAGGAAAAATCCGATCCGGAATACACACACATATATGTGTGCGTGTGTGCATGCGCACGAGCATAGTTTTATAAATATGCAAAATTGACAAATACAATGAAAAACATTAATAAAGTAATATAAAATGTTAATATTATATAAGATGTATGGTTTTTGGGCATTTTTCTTCAGAAAACCTTAAAAAAAAAGAAAAAAAGGAAAAAAAATTGAAAAAAAGGGTCGACTCGGTCAAACTTATCCGTCCTAGCCAAAAAAAGGGGATCCGGTTGGATTTTGTGCAGATCTGGTCGGATTTGGTAACTATGCACCCAATTATTAATGATATGTTTTTTATAAAAATATAGCCTTTCCTTGCCGATTCTAGTCACATTTAGGGAGCATGCACGTAGCTTGGGAATGATGCCAAATTGTAGATCTTTGTCTCTTTATTTTTCTAATTTATGCATAAGGTGCTTGATCTTCATGTACTATCTCAACTTGTTAATCTTCTATTCTCTTATAATGTCAAAATTTCAATTTGTAACCATTGTCTAACCCAATTTTTTTGATAATTAATTAGAGTATAGAATACGTCAAAATATAACTCTTATTGTAACCATTATATTTAGTAGATATGCATTGAAGGACTTGTAATAATGGAAAGATGATGTTCGACATCCCATCATATTGTTTTGACACACAAATGGTTTGAAGGACTTGTAATAATGGAAATATAATGCTCCACATGCCATTACATTGCTTTAATGTGGTTTCTCATTTGAATTGTATCTCATATTTGAAAACATATTGTCTACAAACACCTTTTACAATATGTTTTTAGGGGTTGAGTGGTTGGGGGAGGGACAAAATTGGAGGGCAAGTGACAATAGAGAGAACTAGTTGTAGGGTGGATAGGTAAAAAAATTGTATGTCCCCATAGTTCTGTAGAAACCAAGGGAGACCATAGGATATATAATTGGTTTTGTTGATTCTTTCATTGAGTCCTCTAGAATACCTTAGGGCCTTGGCTAGTACATTGGTTAGTCAACTAGGCATATATTCATCATCTTGGATTTTCTCTATACATAAGTACAAATAGAAAGCATGCTCTAGTACACATACATTAGGCATAATCCTTTATATCATTGATTAATAAAGTAGCAAAATACATTTGAAAATTTAACTACTAGGCAATTTGCTACTATGGGTAAATAGGGCCCTACATAGCAATACTTTGTGTATACACATTAAATTCACTTTACTGACACTTATGTTCCCAAGGGCTTGCTGGTATATTAATCTCTCTAAGTGTATGCATTCACATACATTGGAATCAGGGTGGGTTGGCATTGTGCACTTCGTGAGAGCTATATTGGGTTTCCCTTTATATTACCACCTTTGTACCACCTTTATATCATCAGATTTGTCTTCCTCTGCCTCCTAGTCCTTCCTTCGATCCCTTTCCTATATTGTTTGTTCACAACTGACATCATTGGCCTGACTGATTTTGGGCTATCATCATTGGTTAGGCCGATGACGATTGATTACTTTCTACATCATCAATCGAGCTGACGACGTTTGCTAAATTTTAGGGATCCTTACCCCTATTTAATATTTATTGATTTCCCGTTGTTATTTATTGAAGAACAATAACATAATATGCTTTGCATGCGCTTGCAATTCCCCCTTAGGAAGAAGAAGAGGAATTAGGGTTAAGGAGCTCAACCAAAAAGACAAGGTAACAATAAAAAGCCTTCGAAAATTTAAGAGTAGGAGCTGCACCATTGAGGTATGCCTAGTCTTTGGAGTTCCCAACTGTGATCTATTTCGTGTCTCTTTAAACCTTCTGGACTTCACCTACAACCATCTCTTATGAACTACTCAACGCCATCTATTTGTGAAGGTTGTATGTTTTATTTATTTGATAGTATAGTACATACTTCTTGTCATGTACTTTATTGCTATCTTCATTTTTTTTTGTTATTTGAGCCCTTGCCTTTGCTATCTTCATGTTTTTGTTATTTGAGCCCTTGCCTTTACTACAGTCGTTAATCTAATTACCATAGCTCTTGCTTTACCATCTAATGACATGCTGGATATAATAAGGTCTTATACCCTTCTTCTATCATCAAAGATTGTATGTGTAGGCCCTCTTTATTAGATTCATTCCAACCTCCTTTGCACATGTCCCTGTCCTATAGCTCCAGACTGTTTTGTTGACCGACATTATTGTGTTGGATCTAGATTGGTCTTCTACGTTTTATCCATTTAGAGGCTTGTCAAAGGTAGAGTCCCATTTTGGGGCCAATACACCTTGAACTTTAACTACTAGTATATCACCAATCTTAGCAAGATGATCCCCATTAGCTAAGTGTTTGAAAACCAAAAAACCAAGCAAATATAATTTCTCGAGCTCAAAAGAAGATTTATAGATAGCCTCATAATAGCCAAACCCTGTAGTCAACATCATCTTGTTGTGTCTGAAGATTATGAGTAATAAGAAAAACTTGACAATTAAAAAATTAGAGAAAATATATTAAAAATTAGCAAAAATGAGATTTTTTCGAAGTATTCCTGAGCATTTCATTATCTTGTGAGTTATTCATTATTTATGAATTATGAGTATTTCATTTCCTCGAACTATTCACAATTATTTGTTTGACTCATGAGTCAAACTCACTTTGGTTGAGTTTTGGCTGCTGAGCTGAGCGATGATCTGATGCAACTTGTTTTGAGTGTCGACTTTAAATAATTCACTTGTTTTTGTGATTGCTTGCTGAGTTTTGCTGCTATGGTTATATCCTAGATGCAGCTAAACCAATAGACATTTTGATTTTTCTAAGACAGTTTTTCAAAGTTTTGTAAAGCTTTCTATTGGAGTTTGCCCCTTGTGAATGTAGATATAACCATTGGTCAGTGTATATTTGATGAAATATATGGTGCAGGTCCAATCTTAGTCTCTCCAGCAGTCATATTTTGAAAATACTTTGAGTTTGGGGCTGAGATTGTAATGAATCAAGCATTGAATTTCCATTAAAGCAAATTTTACCCTCCAACTAGAAGTTTGAATTTGACAGTTAGCCCTTACCAAGGGATCTAGATTTTATGTTTGGGACAAAATGTCTGAGTAATATTTTTAATCTCTTTATGAAAGAAATGTAAGGTATTATACCAAGAGATATACATGTCAACAAGTGGGATTTTATTTTGTGCAAGCACGTGTCACCCAAATGGAATGATTATTGAATGAGAAAATATCTCTTATCTAATTACCATCACATTTTGATTTCAGAAATGGTTTACATGCCTCTCAGCTGCTCTTGTAAACAAAAGGACAACTTTCAATGGAACTTGGCTCAAAGGGCTTGGCCTTGCTTGCAACCATCGAGAATGTCTAAACAACCTCTTATCTTTAGGTGTACGACAAATGTCCCGACTAGCCTAGTGGATGTTTTTATTATCGTGTCGTGGCCCAAGGAAAGGAGCACAAGAACTTATTTTCTAATAAGCAATGTTTGATTGCATCGAACATGATGAATAATAAACATGGGCCGCTGCTAAGGCTCTCGTACAAACTTGAAATTTGATAGCTAGAGACATGACCTTAATTACCCAATATTGAAGTCCCTTTTTGATTTTGTTCACCACATGCTACCACAATTTTAATGTTCAGGGAAAAATGCCAAAAGGAATAGGTAGAATTTAAAAGTTGACCAGGTTGAATTGAGCTCTGCTCATATTGTGATCACTAGCGAGGTGGAGGATTTTGACTTTTTTTGCAACATTGGGCTTTCAGCCATTGAATCCAGGAGCCAGAAGCGTGACTGAATTCAAGGCTGCTGTAACGATGCTTGTCCTCTGCAAGTGCGAAGAATGAATTCTCAACAAAGACTGTGTTGGTTGGCCAGTTTTTTATGGGAAAACCCTTGATTTTTCGGTGGCCATTGTTGGGGCTATAAAATATCCTATGGCGCCGACAAAGAATACAAATGATGTTTGGCGCTTGTGGGCAACTTTGGCAGATTGGCCTGAAGATGGCAAATTTAACAAACCTTTCACCATTTATAGTAATGGTAACCTCAACATGTGTGAAAAGGAATTGCATCAAGTTTATGAAGGATGTCCTGAAGAACAATGCCTTGAGCATGGTGATGATAAAGGGCCACTTGATTCTGTCATAGGATCTCTCAAAATTGATATTGATGAATGTGTTCTTCATGGAGGCATGTGCCTGCTCTAACCGTTTGCACTCATCACAATGATATTATTGAGGATATGGTGTCCTTTATTATAGCTGGTTTGTTGAGGTGTAACAATTGCCAGTAATAAATACTTGATTCGTAAAGTGAATTACTTGGCTTAAATTTGAATGACACAGCAAGCAAAGGTTGCCATTTGGTAATTAATTCTAGGTTGCCAGCTTTGTGAGTCAATCTAATGCCATTTTGATCAATTATCTCACTGGGTGATTGATTGGTAGGCACTTCCTGCTTTATAAGTATATCCAACAAAATTTGCTTAGGAAGCTATATGTCACTTTGATAGATTCTAGCTGAAGCACAAGGTTGTGCTCATTTGTAAGCTAGAGTGATTGTTTGGTAGGCACTTCCTGCTTTATAAGTATATCCAACAAAATTTGCTTAGGAAGCCACATGTCACTTTGATAGATTCTAGCTGAAGCACAAGGTTGTGCTCATTTGTAAGCTAGAGTCAATTGGGCCACACCTGTCAATGAGGGAAGACGGGTACAAATTTGGGTCCCTTTGGCTTGCAGAATATTAGCAATTTGGACTTCATGCTTTTCTTAGCCACCCTTTCTTGTGATTTTATGTTGGAATTATGCTGTTGCGATTGCTGGTCTATCTTTATCAACTCTTTATTGGTTGCTCTCAGAGCTCTTATATATTTTTTTTAGAAAAAGGTTAATAATTTTGTATTCATATAAACTTGTTGGGTACAAAAACTGCCAAAGGAATGTAGACAAAAACATTCTTAGGACAGTAGATACTAACAAACAAACTGAGGAAGAAATATGATCCAGAGGCTAGAAGAAATACTAGGACAGCCAAAGGTGATAGAGGACATATTAACCTGCAGAGAGCCAAGAACCAAGAGAAGGAACGAGGACACATATGGACTTTCCAGTTAGGAGTCAGAAGTCCATAGATAATACTTCCTATGGACTAAGGAGGAGCACATGGTAAGATATATATTACCTGTCTAAGACCAGTGAAGTAGACAAAATCTCATTCCTTTTGTTGTTTTGCATCAGATATCTGGATTATTTGAGAATTCCTTTTCTTTTAAGATCCA
Source organism: Torreya grandis (assembly GCA_037957365.1). Lineage (NCBI taxonomy): Eukaryota > Viridiplantae > Streptophyta > Pinopsida > Cupressales > Taxaceae > Torreya > Torreya grandis. The sequence goes on along the minus strand of JARHVA010000855.1, from coordinate 3,006,934 downwards.
TTCCTGTAGCAGGCAGATTTGACATGTGAACATTCCCTTCTTGCCATGAACCAGGATTATCCTAAGTGGCAACAAACTGTAGTGTGTGTAGCAGGATGGTAAGTAGGAACCTGCTAGTCAGATGGTGCAGAAGAGCTGGCCTGTTGTGTTTTTCCTTGAGGGATGGTTGGATGGTCCTCTTGCTTGTGAAGGACACCCCTGATGAGTGCCTTGAGGGGGTCGTAGATGACCAACTTTTCAAGGTTCTGGACTCTGGAATTCAATTTTTTTTGAGAAATTCAATATTTTCACCTTGCTGAGCTTGGATTGCAGAAGTGTGGAATTGCAGAGTTGCCAAGCTTATCTCACACTCACCAAGCAGGGGGGATAATGCTCCATAATCCCCCAATTAATTACCAAGGGTTTCCAGACTTCCATCCATTGTGGCGATGTCCTTGACCAAATCTGCATGTATTTTAGTGACCTCAGCCATAGAGCTTCTAGGAGGATTTGGGGTGTTAGCAGTTGGAGTGCCGATTGACTGATGACTAGTCTGATGGTCAAAGAGTGCAGCTTCCTCAACCACATACATAGGCTTGTACCTAGAATAAACAAGCACGGGCAACATCTGTTCTTAGAGTGTTGCCCAGTCAAGCCTTTTATATACTTTATCTTTCTCATTATGAGTTGCTGAATATGAGCCTTTTTTGAGTCATTTTGATCACTAGCATTAGCATCATATAGATCGAGCTTTCCTTTAATATGAAGCCTGGTAGCTTTATTAAAATTTAACATAGTTCCTTATTAGTGGAAGAAAACTTCCACAATAGACCGAAGTAGCTTGTGGAAGTTTGCTATTCATCCAAAACTAATGCTTCTCTCTTTCAACTAAGCGATTGTAATCATGAACATTAGCATCTCCGGTTCTCAAGTGGATTGTTTTCAAAATTAAAAACTGCTACATCTATTTATTGGATGGGTCCACGCTGGGAGAGGTAATATAGCTATAGCAATGATTCGAGGGTAAAATTGTTGCACCACCTTTGCCTTCTTTGCATGACATAGCAAAATAAAAGTTCCATTCAAATTGAAGCAGTAGTTTTAACTTATAACCAATAACTTCAATTTCCTTAAAATAACAGATGCCAAGACTAATAATAATTCTTAGCAGAGGTCAAATAATCATTACACATTCCATTGCAAATTATTTTGGAAGGGAATGAACTTGATTTCTATGCTGCCATGATCAACGTCAAATGATCACCCAAATTTATTGGTGTCAGAATTTGGATGTTTGTTCGACTGAGCTCAATCATTGAATCTGGGTTGGCTCAGCATAGGTTTACTTGCAGGATTAATTTGATTATTGTTTGGCTTAGAATAATTTTATGGACATGACTATGATCATTGGACCTTGTTGGATTACATGCATGCTGTTACATTTTTTTTGACAGCAGACCTGATAGTATTGGCATGCTGACAAATGATTGTGGGGTATGTTGTTTTTCTATTTCAAATAATTGTATGCCTGCCCTTTCTTGAGTATTTGTCAACTTGAGGGTCCTAGGGAGTGGCTGCAGGGTGATCCGGAGAGGAAAGCTAGGGACTTCAACAATTGGAGCTGCTTTTTAGCTTACCACAACAATCCCTTTCATCCCCATTGGAGCCACAGAGGGGTGGGGTCACTTCAGGACATGGTAAATAAGGTACGGATGCATACGGGGAATATTTTATTTATAGTTTTTTGCACTGGTATGCCTCCTAAAGATATCTTAATGTAAATGGGGGTCTTAAGAAAAAGAGGTGATAAATTCCCAAAGTATGGGTGACCATTTAGAAACTCACACATAAAATGACCCGTGATTGAAGCTTAGCTTAAATTCTACATTCTCTTGCTTTGGTGGGGCACTAAATTGTTCAAGGGGCAATCCTTAATCTTGTGGCTCGGGTTTTGGTAGAAAAAAGAGTGATTTTAGAAATTGATTTAAACCACATTGAATGGAGATGGACTCACAAAAGCTTTTCCTTGAGGTAACTTGGACACAAACCTGCCCGTTGGGTTGTGGGCGGAAATACATACTTAGAACATGGCAAACAAAAGTCCAATGAGCTGAACCACTCTATCAAGAAGATACCGAATGACATGACAAGCTAGGAAATTTGATGTAGATAGGGAAACCATCTCAGTTGCTAGGAAATTTAATGATCATTGGGTGAAAACCAAAAGGATTTGGCAGCAAATTCATGGTTGCCTTTGCATGACGGTAGAAACATCTTTGGGCTTCTCAAACTAGAAGATAAAAAAACCTTCGGTTAATCTACAAATGTGAGGCACTTTCCATCTGTGGATTTCCTAGACCTGGCAAACTTAGGAGTGAATAACAGTCTCAGGGTGGATTGACTGTTAAAATAATTGACATCAATGACCAACGTGCTTATGAAAAGCAAAAACATATTCCTTGGAAGGAATACCAGCATTAGGGGACATGCCTTGTGGAACATCCTCAATTTAAATTTCTTAGATTTTTTGGATTCCATGGTGCTCCTGCTCTGACCTTACAATTTGCAATTGCAAGTGCATTGTGTCATCTGATTCCATAAAAAGGTGTCTATGTCCTTCGAGTAAAGGATTGCAATAACTGTGAGGTTAACAGAAAAGTTAACTTCTTTGTAATTATTTGGGTCCTGAGAAAGTATCATAATTCAGTTGATTGAGATAATCAGCTTCACTTCTTAGTTTGCCTGACTAATGAAGTGCTTTGAGACATATTTCACACACTCCAAGAAGAAGACTTGGACAAGCAGGGACATAAACTAATAGCAGAGGACAAGCAGGGACATAAACTAATAGCAGAGGACAAGCAGGGACATAAACTAATAGCACAGGTTTTAAACATGTATAGAAACTTCATGGTAAGTAACAACATACTGCGTCGTTACCACCAAACTCAAAATCTAAAACAATCAATTATCGTTGACAAGTTTGGGTTGGTACAAACCCCGATGACAGGTTTGGATGGGTACAAATCCGCACTGCACAGAATAAGGACTACACACGAGTTCAGCTACAGCCAAACCTGCTCCTTTTAAGAAAAAACAGCAGAACCAGTCGTCTAAAAAGGAAGTGGAATTGATTTCTCTCCTGTATTACTATTTCCCATTGAGAGGTGTTTATAATCCTTTGTATGACCTGGCTGTGCATATGCAAGCATAAATATCCCCCCTCATGTATGCTATCTTTTGATGGATTCTGGAGTTTGAATTCTGGAGGTAGAAGATGACTGTATTACTGAGTGCAACAGTCAAGCATACTGATTAAGCAAGTATTCCACAGCAAGGCAAGCTCGTAGAGCATTGTAGAAGTGCTAGAGGAAGCTCACAATGTCCATGAACATTGTTGAAGGCTCAATTCGAGCAATTGGATTGCAAAACTTGTATGATGATAATGGAGGTGAGAAGGCACAACCCCACTCTTCTGAAGTATTCCCACATTGGGTTTCTCCAAGATAATTTCTTTTGTTAATCTCTATTTTCATGTCTGTTTGAGTCCTTTACTCCCTTATTTTTATTCTATGTAAACTAATTTATATATGTTAGCATTTAAGCAAGCATAGAAATGACATGTTCATCTGATTACAAGCACAGTAGTTCTTCATAACAGAAATAGAAGTAAATTTCAGTCTCATATAAGTTAAAGAACTGGCACAATCTTTGATGCACTATTGGTGTTGTGGGTTTAGAGGGGTCACATCTTGATGGTAGCATTAAGGGGTTTGACATCTGATATATAGCATTGTAGGCATGTATGTGAGCATGTACACCATTGAAAATTGAATGAAAGATGTGGATGACAGCCCATAGCTGTTGCAAACATCAATTTTCATCCTCATGTATGTTGCTTTAAGTAGCATACTACATTGGATGAACATATAAGTAAATATAAATCCATGTTGGCGAAACATGCTTTGGAACATACAAGTTGTTTACAGATTATGGAAGCATATCAGTAGCATTAAGGGGTTTGACATCTGATATATAGCATTGTAGGCATGTATGTGAGCATGTACACCATTGAAAATTGAATGAAAGATGTGGATGACAGCCCATAGCTGTTGCAAACATCAATTTTCATCCTCATGTATGTTGCTTTAAGTAGCATACTGCATTGGATGAACATAGAAGTAAATATAAATCCATGTTGGCGAAACGTGCTTTGGAACATACAAGTTGTTTACAGATTATGGAAGCATATCAATTATGAATCGTGCAAAAAATTGTAACGTACTAGCATGTAGCTTGGAGTTGTGTTTCTATCCACCAAAGTCTTGTCATCTATCAATAAGCTTATGCTTCACTGCCTCATGTGTCAAACACTAACCTTTTATCAAATACTGTATCTGCTTAATGCCCAAAATTTTATTTGTTTTGTTATTTGAAAACTATGGTTTTCCCAGTGGAACTCATTGTTGTTGCTCAAAATACATTACGTGTCACTTTCTCATGCTATTACTAGAAGTCATTGCTGCTGCTTAAGTTATGCATGTAGTCCCTTGATGATAGATTGCTTTGTACATTGTTAGCCTACAACAAAATGGCACACGAACCTTGTTCACAACTTCCATTGAATAAATTGCACTTTCGACTGTCCTCAGTCTTCTTTCACTTGAAGCTCTGAAATTTCTGATGAAAACTTGTCTCTCTTTTCCCACAGTATTGTGTTTTTTCATCGTTTGTGTTCATATGGGTGGAAATTGTGCCACTCTCTCCACGAGTATTTTAGTTTATTTGTATCTAGACTCGTGACTATCTGATGCAAATTATAAATTAGTGGCTTGCATCACTCAAATGGGGTTAGCTACGTCAAATTTGTGTAGCTGTGTCCTCATGTCTGAATTTTGTTGATATGGAGTTGGTGACATCCTACTCCTCTCTTAACTTGTGGGCATGTCTCTTTTCTACACAACTATTTTTAGGCTATCAAAATTGATTCAAATTATGGTGCCTTGCAATGGGTCTTATCTATATCTCCCCTGCAGTAATACTTTTGTGCTGCAAAGGCTCTCCTTTTGAAATATAAGGCTTCAAAAGCGTATTCAACTTGTCAAAGCTTTCTTCATTTCTAGCAGCCCCAGGTTGGGTGCACCTGGGATACCCATAAGATATGCACATTTCAGGTACTTATGATGAGAAAGTTGAACGTTTATGACTATGTTATCTTTAAAATGGCATCACATGGCCCCATGGTTCTCTTTTTCTCTGCCTTAGGTGATAGGGCACCCTTTGGTATGCATGTTGGTGCTTTAGTATGAATTATTATCAGAGCAGCATAGCCTACACATGCTAGCAGTTTGGCACACTGGAAAGCTGTGGCACTCCATCACTTTTTGGGGTCAGTTAATGTATTCAGAGAGTACCGAGATAGTATTTTTAGACATGCTGCATCCAAAGCGTCCAATTTTGGTTCAAAGGCACTATTTGGTGTACTTTCCTTGTCATTGTAGACCCACCTATAAACATAATGACTTAGAAGTGTAATGGCATGCTATCAACATTTTCTGAGAGGCATACTAGTGATACTGAATATATACACATAATACAACTGCCATATGATGATGGTATAAACTTTAGGCCTTCTTGGCATGGTTGCACCTTGACACAACAGTAGGTCCTATCAATGTTCCAAGGAGTCCCCTTTTGGGAGGATGGCGAAACATGGGAACTCAAAAAAAGGATGCCAAGAGGTGCCCCTCGAATCCTAGAAACAATATTTGAATAGGAAAATTACACGGGGACAGGGATGGGGGACGGAGTGGTGGGGTGATGCACACCTGACACCTTCAATACTCCTTTATTCTTGAAATGAGGTTTCAAAACAATTTACAAATACTTTACTTCGAACTAGAACTTAGCTTCAAATGGCTTTTGAAAGCTACAAAGATTCAAGACCAAACTGAACTTTTCATGAAATGGAATTCAACTAGATCTTTTAGATAATTAGAGAGATTTCTTACAACATGAACAAGTCCATCAATGCAAATTTAGCCTTTAGTTAGGTTTATGGAGGCCAAAATGCTTCAAAACTGTCCCTTTATACTAATAGGCCTAGTTAAGCTTAATGAACCTTGAATGGATGAATTTCACAATAAACTGAAACAAGTTTAGTGATTTAGATCAATTCCACCTTATCCAACTGATAACATTGCAATTTTGATCTTAAAATGACTTACAAACCCCAATTGTCCAAAAACTGCCTTTAGAGACTAGAAGGTGTTGAAGGCCTAGAAAAAGAGGATTTCAATCCAAATTGATCCCAAATTACTATTCAGTCTTCTATGAAGATTTATTCATTCCACTTACACCTCATACAAGCTAAATCCCAAACCTTATGACCTTAGAAGGTCTCCAACTCTTTCAAGAAGCCAAAACAGGGCTAAAACTAGACATTCAGGCTTTTATGCAGACTGTGTTTTGATGATAATCTTTTTCAATATTTATCCAATTGACTCAAGACCGGATCTGTTGGATTCCTGTCTCTTAGGCGCACCTATTGTCAAACTTTCAGATCTTTTTTATTGGTTCAAAGTCTAGTTATACTCAAATTACTATTTGTGCCCTAGTTCTTCTTTTACATAGGCTGAGGGTACAATTGGCCTATTTAAGTTTTGAATACTTTAAAAAGCTTTTTCCACTTGAGACACCTCTGTCTAGACTTCTTACAACCTCTTCAACTTACTTTAAGGTCTACTATGACTTACAAACTTCAAACTCTTCATTTTTGCTTTGACTGTTACAAAATTCTGTGCATACATACACACCAGAACTCTTCTAATAAGGAATAATTGGAGTTTTATCAATAATCTTTGTCATGTTAAGACTTCCAATGATTCTCTATAAACATATATTCTTTGTCCATCATTATTGTCTTCAAAACAAAACCTTAACAGTCTGATAGAACACGAGTTCTTATATGACAAAATCCTGTCTTAGACTGTACTATAACAGTGAACTTAAAATGAAGAGACATATGGATTTCAAAGAATACTTTATATACTTCCTGATTTCAAATATGTTGATTTACCTTCCATATTGCTTTAGCAATCCTTAATAATATGTGAATAATTCTAAAATGATCTAAATCTCATATTTCTCATGACTATCTTTGTTACTTCCACTGTAAACCCGAGAGCATACAATTGATTAGAATTACTACTTTCCAAAAATATGGACATGGATGATGAATCAAAATGGACGACATATTATTATACCTTACCTTTCAAATGGTTATTTTTATTCCATGCATTCCAAAACATGTTCAGAACCCTTTTGTCTCAGCCTGCTTCCTTCCATACAGATCTCTGTATTCTTCATGCACAGTCATGTAGATGAGGATTCCAAAGCACATGTCAACCTCATATTCATATGAAAACACATGATTATACAGAGTGTAAATACTATGAAGTCTTTTACTATCAATGAAACACTTTATTTCCTTGATCAAGGCTTCAAGACATAATACACCGGGTATAGACCCTCTACTATGGACTGCAACTTGCAGACCAACTACCACACAGACCTTTCTTTCTCCACGGTTCCTCTTTAATTCCTCATCTCTTCATCCCTCTTATTCTGATTCTTGTACGTGAATAGCTTTTTATGGAGATCCTTTGAATAGGTTCAAGCTCATCCTTTTGTAACTGATTGGTTAAACATAGGTCTCAAGATAAGAAGAAGATCAAATCTTCCTCAACGACATTTAGTCAACATAGCATATGCTAAATTCTTCCTGCTCCAATGTGCGACCATCCTTCTAGAGGATGTATGAGGTGTTTTAATATTTTCATAGGGTAAAAATATCTTTTACATCATGTCTTAACCTTTTAGAACCTTTTACAAGGGGTCATAACCTCAACAACTCGTTATAAGCCTTATAATGCAATTCAAATGTTTGAATATAGGTTTTGGCGGTAAAACCTTGAAATTTAATTAAAAGTGATCCTAGTGAGATTCAATCACCCTTGCATGATGAAACTAAGACTCTTATGCCTCCTAAGACCTATTAAGATCCTTACAATGTATTTTTGAAGCATAACATGGCTTCTAGGCTTTGAAACATGTCTTATTTGACTCATTTTGACTTTTATACAAGATTTACTTGTTGTTTAATTGATGCTCCTGCATCAAACTTCTGGGCTTGAAAAGTTTATGAGCTCTTGCTCATAAAATCCTTGATATGTCCTTGTTGCTTCAATGATCTTCAATTGAGTATTTTCTTGTATCAATCTTTCATATATGTGAACATGCTCTTTGCTTGCACACTTGATTTTCTTTCTCCTTGCTGCCTTCATGCATGCTATACCTTGTGTTCTTTTCAGCTTCTTTTCAGTCTCTCTTTGCATGTTTATCCTCTAGAATGAGGATATATCCATTTGTATCTTCTTATCTTGAGCTCTTGCTAGAGCTCTCTTCTCTATGCACTTCACCTCCTTATCTATTATCCCTGCACGTACACAATCCAATGGAGTATTAAATATCAAAATTTCAGACCTTGAGGTCTCTCCAAGTGGTTTTGAGAACCACACTTGTTGTCCAACCCTGTAATCTGATTTGACAACTACACTTTCCTCTCCTCGAGATGCCATTGCCTCATACCAATTGTCCACTTTCTTAGTTTTTATTTTAGGATAGACCTTGCCCTTTTCTTCGTTGTTTATGGCATGCTCCAAAGCTGCCATCTCTTCTTGCAATTGCTCCAAATTCTCATAAACAAATACCTTGTCTTGTTGCTCTCTTAGCAACCCTCCATCCCCTTCAATCTTCTGTTCAAGTTGCTCTATATCCTCCAAGAGATGTTCTTCATAAAAAACTGAAATATTCTCATCAATGTCTATTGCATTATCATTATTCAAAAGAAAACTTTTATTTTCTATACTTTCGATTGCTTCATGCAATACATATTCTATCGTCTTATCTTCATACCTTTTTCCTTGTTCGTACTCTTTGATTTGCAACTCATTGTCTTCCTCCATAACTACTGCACTTGATTGCTTTCCACTATCTTCATCTTTGTTATCTTCTTTATCCTCTTGAGTGAGGATTGCTTCTTGCTCAACAATTTGGATGTACAACTGATCTTATTTTTCTAGTGTTAAGGCTTTACAATGAGCCTTTTCTTCATCATCTCCCTTGTTCATGAGCCTGCTCATTGGCTCAAAAACTTCACCCCCATCAACAATTTGTGTACCTGCATTCAAAATATCAAAATCAACGTAAGATATAAGAACTTGAGGCCAAATAGCCCCTTGAGTATCCTTTTGTTGCTGCTCCTCTTCTTCCTTATCAAGGTACGGATCACCTTCCTCATGCTCTTCCGTATGCATGTTCATTTTGAGCTTCCTTAACTCCCTCGAGTTGCTTGCATAGCAACTTCTTTTGCCTTTTATTGTCCTTCATGACCATTTTCCTTTTCTTTCCTATAAGCAACCCTATAGGCCACTTTACTGTTCTTTATTCTTATACCAAATCCTAGGTATTCTTCCTGCATAAGCTCAACCATGAGCTCCATTTCTGTTATTACTTGTCTTATTTCACTATTTGTTGCTAGAAAGCTTCCTCTTGCTTCCTTTTCTCATTCTCTTTTTGCCTTCTGAACTGGTACTCCTTTGGCAGTCTCTTCATTTTTCCTATTTCACTTCTCTGTATCTCAACCAAAACTCCTTTGTATCTTGGACCCTTTTAAGCTTCTTTGAGCTTTTTCAAGCCTTACTTGGCTTTTACCGCTTTTCCTTAAGCCTATCTAAGGCTTATGACTGCCTTGAATCCTGCAAAACTTTTATCACTGCACTTGTAAACTTAAATCAACTTTTCTTAAAACAAATTTTATACCTTTTCAAAGAGCTCTCTTACTTTTCCTTCAAGCTTCTTAGGCTTTCTGCAATTCCAACATTCACTTAGTAGACCCAAACAAGTTTATTCAAACATCATACCTTTTTTCATAGAGCAGCTAGCTTTGATACCAAATTCGATGCCCACCTGACACCTTCAATCCTCCTTTATTCTTGAAATGAGATTTCAAAACAATTTACAAAAACTTTACTTCAAACTAGAACTTAACTTCAAATGGCTTGTGAAAGCTACAAAGATTCAAGCCCAAACTGAACTTTGCATGAAATGGACTTCAACTAGATCTTTTAGATCATTAGAGAGATTTCTTATAACATGAACAAGTCCATCAATGCAAATTTACCCTTTAGTTAGGTTTATGGAGGCCAAAATGCTGCAAAACTGTCCCTTTATACTAGTAGGCCTAGTAAGCTTAATGAACCTTGAATGGATGAATTTCAAAATAAACTGAAACAAGTTTAGTGATTTACATCAATTCCACCTTATCCAATTGATAACATTGCAATTTTGATCTTAAAATGACTTACAAACGCCAATTGTCCAAAGAATACTTTATATATTTCTTAATTTTAAAGAGGTTGATCTACCTTCCATATTGCTTTAGCAATCCTTAAAAGTATGTGAATAATTCTAAAATGATCTAAACCTCAGATTTCTCATGACTATCTTTGTTACTTCCACTGTAAACCCGAGAGCATACAATTGATTAGAATTACTACTTTCCAACAATATGGACATGGATGATGAATCAAAATGGATGACATATTATTATACCTTACCTTTCAAATGGTTATTTTTATTCCATGCATTCCAAAACACGTTCAGAACCCTTTTGTCTCAGCCTGCTTCCTTCCATACAGATCTCTGTATTCTTCATGCAGAGTCATGTAGATGAGGATTCCAAAGCACATGTCAACCTCATATTTATATGAAAACACATGATTATACACTGTATAAATACTATGAAGTCTTTTACCATCAATGAAACACTTTATTTCCTTGATCAAGGTTTCAAGACATATTACACCTGGTATAGACCCTCTACTATGGACTGCAACTTGCAGACCAACTACTACACAGACCTTTCTTTCTCCACAGTTCCTCTTTAATTCCTCATCTCTTCATTCCTCTTATTCTGCTTCTTGCACGTGAATAGATTTTTATGGAGCTCCTTTGAATAGGTTCGAGATCATCCTTTTGTAACTGATTGGTTAAACATAGGCCTCAAGATAAGAAGAAGATCAAATCTTCCTCAACAACATTTACTCAACATAGCATATGCTAATTTCTTCCTACTCCAACGTGAGATCATGCTTCTAGAGGATGTATGAGGTGTTTTATACTTTCATAGGGTAAAAATATTTTTTACATCATGTCTTAACCTTTTAAAACTTTCTACAAGGGCTCATACAACTCGTTATAAGCTTTATGATGCAATTCAAATGTTTGAATATAGGTTTTGGTGGTAAAAAATTGAAATTGAATTAAAAGTGATTCTAGTGAGATTCAATCACCCTTGCATGATGAAACTAAGACTCTTATGCCTCCTAAGACCTATTAAGATCCTTACAATGTATTTTTGAAGCATAACATGGCTTCTAGGCTTTGAAACATGTCTTATTTGACTCATTTTGACTTTTGTACAAGATTTACATGTTGTTTAACTGATGCTCCTGCATCATGGGGCATGCTGACGCTGTTCAACTTGATTTGCATTTTCTGTTATAAGATTAGAATTTTCAGTTTACAAATGTATGTGAGTTTTCTGGATAAGACTGCATAAGAATGTTCGTCCATGGCCATTAGGTAAATTTTTTATGATGACCATCCATTTAACATTTCCCTACAAAATCTAGGACTGTTCATCTTTAAAGAAGGAGACATCAAAGACTAAATATATAAGTACTATAAATTAAATAGATATACCTATAATCCTTCATAAATTTTGACAGTCCACCAAAATTTTCTCCTTTCATCTGATATGGTCTTTAAAAAATTTCAACATTATTTTACGGTTAAAAAGCAGAAAACATTATTGTGGTTATCAAATTTAACCCCTGGTTCTAATACATGAATTGTGTCAAACTATTTTATTTTGTCTGCTCACATTAAAAGGAATTTATTGATTTGTTTTGAATTGTGTTTTCATGAATCACAGGATAAAAGCACTTATCTTTCCACATTAGAGAAATATCCTGTCAAAGAATTGAAGAGTGATTTACTTCATTTTGTTTGTGAGAAGAAAGCCTGTCTGGATAAAACTGTTCTTGACCAGGTAAATGTCCAGAGGCATTGATCCTTGATGAGCAGTGCATAACTAGAGAATAGTTTTTCTAGTTAGATTCAAAGCATTCTTTTGCATTTCCGAATGGTTTACAACATTTAGTTATTGGTTTCCAGCTGGTTTGTGATATCACTGATGGACGCTATACCTGTACATCCTTCCTACATTCTACAAATGCTTCGCCAACAGGAGAAAAATGCATCAATGGTGGGTGTAGAAAGCGATTCTACAGAGAAGCCACCTCAGAGTGTGAGCATAGAAGTTCAGGTCAAAAAAGGTCAAAGCATAGTGGAATTAATCTCTCCCCTTCACATGTTGAAAAGATAAAAGAATGCATAACGGAAAGATATAATGTCTCTGAGAATAATTTCCAGAAAACAAATACTCTCGGCACTATAACAGGGAACTTGAATAAAGATCCCCAAAATGCAAATGATTCTTTAGATATGGGATGTAGACAAGAGGTACATTGCAATGGAGATAAAGAAATGCTGCCGGCATCAAGTGACACTGAGTCAACTAATAACATAAGTAGCCAGAATTGTAGTGAGAGCGCCGATAACGAGGTTCATTGCTTGGAACGACAAATAAGTGGACCAGAGGAGGAAAAGGATTCAGATACTGAAGCTAGAAAGGAGGACCACTTGCTTGAGGTTGAGGAGCTTCCAGAACTGTATCATATATTACCGGGCAATGATTGTCCTGGACAAAGTTGTTTCAAATGTAAAAAAGGTGGAGCATTGTCCCATTGCGATGGGTGTTCTATTTCTGTGCATGACAACTGTATGCGGTCAGATGTATCTATCACATCAAGAAAAAATGTTTGTTGCCCTGTCTGTTCTTACAAAAGAGCTCTTGCAGCTTACAAAACAGCCAAGAAAGAAGCGCTTGAATCCAAAAAGAGGTTACTTGCATTCATTGATTTTAAGGCAGTCCAAAGTAATGGGCAGAAGTCACGAGATAGATGCAATAGTATAAATGAAATACTTCCAGACACAGGGAACACTTCAAAGGATCCTTGTCATGCACATGCTTTTAATTTAGGCCCCAATAAAAAGAAATTGCCTCTACTTACCAGGAGCTCCAAAATTCCCGTTAATGAAAATGAAATTCCTAATGGAATTGGAAAGGACGAGCAATTAATGCAGATGGATGCTCATGACAGGCTTGATGGAGGGCAAGAAGAAAGTCACAACGGGGTTAGAAAATGCAGATTTCGTAATAGGAAATCACCAATGAGGTGTGTAACTATACAATTCACTCCCAGAAATTGTGGATTTTGATTTTTTTGTGGACTTGAATGAGTAAAGTATCTTTCAATTTCTGTATTTGTTGTCATCTCATATTGCTGTGTCCCTTGTTTACGTTGTTCATGAATTTTTAAAACTATTCTCGATCATATTCATCCTTTTTGAACAATCCAAAGTAAATAATCAAGGACTTTTATTTTTAAAACATGTTCAGCCCTATTTATTGTTTGTTATATGTGCAGGGGGACCTTTCCCTTGTTTAGGGCACGTAGAAACAAGTTACCTTGGACAAAGGCTGAAGAAGAGATTTTGAAGGTTTATCTTATAGAAATGCGAACTTGATTTTTCCCGACTTTGGATATTTTCACTAGTGAATACTTGAATTGTGCAGTGTCTGGCTGACTAGCATAATCTGAGTAAGTTTTTTTTCTATTGCAGGAAGGTATGCAGAAATGTTTACAATTTGAATCCAATGTGATTCCATGGAAAAACATATTAGAACATGGGAAAGGCATATTTCACAAGTCACGGCTTGCTGGTGACTTGAAGGATAAGTGGCGTAATATGAAAAAAGGCAGTTCCTGAAGCATTTATATCCACCAGCTTGATTTTGCCTATTCTATCATCACTATGCTCAGAATCGCATCAGCACAAGATCAATTTTATGTTATAAGAATATATGGGATGCATTCTTAGTTCCGGTTCTTTGGCCACTTCTTCTCCAAAGGACGATATTTTTTCTTCATTGAGAAAATATAGTGCCGTGTTGTATAATGTTTGATGTTGAATGCTTTGTATGACACTTCCAAGTACTTGTTTAGAGGGCATGTTTAGTCTACGAAGTCTCATAATTGAATCCTAGCCTATTTGGGCCATCTTGAACATATTTGGGAATAATGTTAAGAGACGTGCTTTCACCAATTCATTGAAGCCATGCAATCTATAACCTGTTTAATGACCATTACAAATATCTTGATTACAACTATGCCGTGTGTAAATTTCAACTTTGAAAATCTTGTTCTTTACCTTTATGGTATTTTCTTAGTTTAATTTTAGCAATTGATATTGTTTACAAGCTATATTGCAATTTAGCTTTCTCCTAATCTGCTCAAATTCCAGGAATCAAAAAATTGGTTGGGGAAGCAATATTACTGTTGCTTTCATAGGGATTTCATTCAAAGAAAATTCTTAGGTAAAATTAATGGAGTGAAAGGCTTGTTTCTGCATTCTATATTTTTTTTAGGCATTCTTTAGAAAATGTATGCTTACAATAGATATTTAACAACTTAAAAGTATCTACAGGATATGTCATTCCTATTCGATTCTTATGTATGAAACGTTTGTTTGCCTCTACATCTTGTAGTTTTTTTCCTGTTAGTTGCCTTTTCTATTTCTACTGGACGATTCTTTCATTTCTAATACAGGATCCTTATAGTTAGGTTAGAAGTGTGTGTAAAATTCAGTCTTGTCAGTCCACATGTCTCTGGCCTAGCGGAAGGACCATGGAAACCGTATAAGTTCGAACTTCATGGACTAGGCTGCTAAAATGTCAAAAAATATTAAAGGAGCTCCTTTGTCAAAAGGGGACCCAATAAAAAAAATCAGCCTGGTTATGTTAGACACACATGCATCTTTCTTTGCTAGTTTGGCAATTTAGATCCAAATGAGGTGTTCTAACTAGTTTTATTTTCCTTTTTAACCATTGTTTTGTGGATGATTGTGTTTCCTAGCATCTTAGTAATCCAAGCTTTTAGGGGGACCTGAAATCAATCAGTGGTACAAAAGGAAAATATGCCTGCAGAAAAGCTGATTGGCAACAAATATGACAGATATCAATTCTGTGGTCGTAAATGATCAAAATTCTGAGCTTTTACTGCTTGGGCTCATGATTGCATTTATCAGAATCTCCTTATAGTCTTTTGAGTGTCAGTCATTGTGAAACAAAAGTTCCTAGGTGTTATATGTTTTGCGCTTTTGTAGTCAGACTGTAAAGAGATGACATGAAAATTGTACCCGGTGTGACCAAATGCAAATGGATAGATGGTATTTGGAGACTGGCAAGGGGAGATGTGAGAGGCAGAATTTTGCGCAACACATGAAAACATTTTAAGCCAAGGAACTACCACAGACGCTGGGATTGGGAGAGACCAAAGAGCCATCCATATAGGATTGCTTCTGAATGATTTGCTGGTGTGCAATACACTATGGCTGTTTTTGCCTTCCACTTTGATAGCTAGTTGTCTGATTTGCATGATGATCTGGGCGAGTGGATGTTTAAGGTGGGGATTGCTTTCTCCACTTGAAAATGGTCCTCAATCAAGGGGAGCTGCAGGTCATTTTGCTCCTGCGTGACTTCATGGCTTTCATAATGCTCATTCAGGGAAAATTCCTGGATATCAACCATTGTTTCCAGTTTCTTTAACAAAATATTGATATGAGTACTATCGAGGAGGCACATTCTACTAATGATAGTGAAGGAACACACAAGATTGAGTGGTCCTGATTTAATAACCAATATGCATTACATTGAAAGTTGCATTCTCCATGCCCCCGATGATTGGGAAAGGGTCTAGACACGAGTGGCAATGGTGTCTTTTGGATCCCTCCGCTGCTTTTGTTTTGTGAAGCTTAACTTTGATGGAGCAACGGAGGGTAATCCTAGCCCTGCTGGGGGGTGGAGGGTGGTGTTTTACGGGATGAGTATGGTCAACCCATTCTCCTCCCCAGTGGATTTGGGGAAGGATACCGATAATCATTTAGAAGGGTTGGCCATGTTGAAAGGATTAGAAGTGCTTGTTGTAAGAGGATGGAAGAAATTGGTAGTGGAAGGAGACTCCGAGATCTTGATTCTAGCAATGGGGAATGGTGAAATCCTTTCATGGCGACTGAAATCCTTGGTTGATAAAATGGTATGAGTCATTAGTTGGAGGAGAAAGTTTTCCATCATAACAAAAAGATGGAAACAAGGTGGCGGATAAACTGGCCAACTTTTGGATGGAGCTTTTTACGTGAATTGAGAAATCAGACCAATGTTGGGAGAGTAATCTTCTTAGCTACTTTAGGGAATGCCTAGTAAACGATGTAATTGGTCTATTGAGTAGGATGCCCTCAGTGTAAAT
This sequence comes from Torreya grandis, assembly GCA_037957365.1. Lineage (NCBI taxonomy): Eukaryota > Viridiplantae > Streptophyta > Pinopsida > Cupressales > Taxaceae > Torreya > Torreya grandis. The sequence continues at coordinate 2,990,402 of JARHVA010000855.1, read as the reverse complement.
TAAAAAACATAATGAAAAGTATCGGGTGGCGCTGTGAGCTTAACTCCATTATGTGTCAGGGACCCAGAACAACAAACATGCTCTGATGCCACGTGTTGGGGGAATACAAAACCCAACACCGGAGGCACACAATTGATTACCAACTTCAAGCAACTTAATATGCGGAAATACCCAGAATCAACAAGTAACTAGAATTCAGAATACCACAGAATATGAGAGACTACACAACTTGTATTAATAACTCTTTCAGAAGGAAATACAACAAAGAAGACTGCCACAGTTCTTCTTTACACACCTCTAGGGCTGCCACACCTCTAGGACATAAACAGTAAATCTTTCCTCAAAGCTCTCTCTACTAGGTCCCAACACTCAACTCAAACACAGAGTTGGTGTTCACCTTACCCCTGTACTCCATGCACTTCACAAGTGCTCCACGCACTCCACAAGTACTCAAAGTACTTCAAGTAGATCTCCCATGAACCTGCAACAACCTGCAATTCAACAGACCATACTTATGGAAGGAACTGCCTTGCCTTCCTTTTAGCTCTTCATGTACTCCACGTACATACTAATGAGTACACACCGTACTCCAAGTAGATCTTCCCTGATACTGCTCCCTGTTGTGTTGTTGTCCTATCTGATCTCCAACCTACAGATCAATAAGTGGTTCTGCACACCTGTGAACCTCGACCTTGCGCACACACACACCTGCAGATCAACGATCTTATTTACCATGTAGATCTCTTATAAGCCATGCTCACCTGATGACCAAGATCATACATACATGAAGAATCCAGCTGACTCTCCAATCCAGCACCAACACACCTGGTACTGCTGTGGAACTAGGAGGAACACCCTTGCTCACCTCACACACAGAAGGAGCAAACTTTGCTCAACTCAAACTAGCCCAAGTTTCCAATACAACCATGAGTCTATTATATAGATCTCATCAAACAATAATTAGACATCTAATTACAATAATTAGATTCGCAGCGATGAGTCTAAAATTAGCACTCATCATGCAAACACTTGGTTCGACAACCAACTGCCCGTAATAAGCTCGCAGTTGAACTACACAGATGACCGACGTCGGTCCCTGTCTGCTTGGAGGTGACCGACGTCGGCCGATCCCTGACCGACGTCGGTTGCTTCTCCTTGCTATCCTGCCGACGTCCGCTGATCAGACCGACCCCAGCGTCTCTGCAACTCAGCAACCCTCAACAACCTCCTCCCCTGTTTGCATCAGTGAAGCTTTTAGCTCCACAACCTAACATTATGGCCACCTCATTCTGAAGAATGAGGTGACGGATTGCATCTTTGGATTGCCCTGATATATCTTTGAAGTGTGTGGGCCGAGGCACTTGTTTTAATTGGTAAGATTGGAGGTAAAGACAGACAGTGGGGATGGCGTGGAGTTTTTCGGCTCTAGTTTCCGTGGAAATCTTTGTGGTAATGGTAAGACGGTTTTCTCCATGCTTCAGTGTGTTTAGATGCTGAATTATTTGGTGTTTTCTTTTGTGAACGATTGTTTGCTGCATCCTGGTTGAGCGTGTTGAGTCTTGTTTGTGGAATTTTCGGTTTGAGGAATGTCTGAGGTCCCCCATTCGAATGTTTGATTCTTGCCTAATCCCCTAGAGTTTGTGGTCGTAGAAATTTTAAGATTAAAGTTGGAATAACATGGGTAAATGGTGGATGGATGATATAGGTTTACATTTTTCGTGTGGCATATTTGGATATTTTTGTGTTTGCTTGTGCAGGATGGGGCGTTTGGGCATTTTCTTTTGTCTTGTTCGAGGAAAGAAAATTCTTAAGTGTGAGAATGCCTCTGTTTGCATGATTTCTATTGCTGTGCAGGGTAGTGCATGGTATTGAATGCTGTTGAGTAGGTCGGTTGAAAGCTTGAAACGGGTTGGAACTACCTTTGGTTTAGATTGCCTGCCTATATGGAATTTCTATTTCCTTCGACAATTGGGGTGTGGGTTTGGTCTACTTGCTCGACTAGAGTATTTGCCTTGGGGATGTCAGGGAGGGTCTTGTTTTTTTAAAGAATTGAAGAGTTATGAGGTTCCTCGAGTTTTCAGGATTCTACTTTCCACTTTTCTGTCTGTTCGTTTTCTAAAAATGCTACTTTCATGCTACTTTGTTGGTATGATAATTTGGGTGCAATGTAGGTGAATAAAACGACACTCTCCCCCATCCCTTTGAACCTAAGCAATCTGTTTGTTTGGTTTAAAACAAAAGTAGTAGTGAGACAAAAACCTTGTCGGGGATGGTCAATCAAAACATGGGGAATGGATCCAATGCTGAAAACTTCATGGATGAGTTTTGCACGATGTTGTATAGTCTAGTCCAACAAATCATAAATTGGATAATGGATTGGTTTAAATTGGAAGGGAGCTAGATGTGAAGGATGTCAAAACTGCTTGAGAACTCATAAAAAAGATGATGAAAGATCCTGGCTCTACTTATAATCGGAGGATTTTTTTTGACGTTTTATATGACATGACCTCTACCACCATGGTTGGGATCGTTGGTACCTCTTATCAGTTGAACTAAAACGTGGTGGTTTCAAATGCTAATAGAAAAATCAACTACTAGAGGTTTAGGCATGGAATAAGGGAAGTCAATAAGCAAGGTTAGTATTTCTAATATTGTGTAAACATCATTGTTGTCTCAAGCTCAGCGGCCCTTCCCCCTCGTCTTGATGCCTTGGTTTCAGATTGTTAGGAAGCATGCCCTATGAAAACCATCATGATCGACTAACTTGATTTCAATATCTTGTTGGAAGTGTACAAATTTTGGGAAGTGGTCAGGGGCTTGTGTAAGTCACCCCTGCGTTGTGTATGGTACTTATTACAGGTGTAGGAACTTATAAATTGGATGTTTAATTAATTAAAAGTAGAATTTTTAGTTGGAATATGGTATGTTGGGTTGATGTTTTGAAGATTTATGGTCACACACACCATTGCATGAAGTTTGATATGCTTCTTTTGACAAATTTGTGTGTTTTGAGCCTTGAGTTTTGCTTGTTTGGATCATTGATGATCTCTCTTCAAATGTTAATTGGTTTGTCGATGATTTTTCCTATGAATTGTTGTAATGATGATAGTTTGATGTCCTTTGATTCAAGATTCTTTTGATTGCTCTCCAGTGTAGTTCTTATTGGCTTGATAATATGCCTTTCATTTTGGATTTCTTAAAATTTAAGAAAATGAATCATTTGATATATCATATAATAGAGTTATAAAAAAAAGAGATAACTTAATATAAAAAATTATTTATATTACTTATTTAAATAATTTTTTTTCCTCAACATCTAAATGGAATACATCATAACAAGTTTGCCACTACGCACTATAATAACTAATGGAGAGTTTAAATTTTATAAGCACTCGCCCATGTTTAAGGGTAGCCCCATATGCTTCACCCATGTACATAAATGTGAATTTATTTTTATATCAAATTCATAAGAGCTATTAAATATCCAATTAGATGGGATTTTAAAGAAAATTTCTACACGTAAGTTAAAAAATGGTCAATAATATAAGGATCCTTTAATATAGGAAAAAATAAAAGATCATACTAGATCTAACATATATATAATATGCCGACCTATAAAGCGGTTTGAGCCTATAGACGAGGGTTGTGTGTAATAGAGGTTGTAAGGGATCTAATAGAGGGATCCACGTATACAATAACAAGTGTAGGCCTAATTAGATCCAAAATGTCATAGATGGTAGCCAAAAGTTCTAAACAAAGGTAATAAAAGGAAATAAAATGTTTTATTAGGTGGCAATCACGAGGTATTTAAACTAAAGGTTGTAAGGATATTTTTAGATGATAACTATGGGGTGTATATAAAGAGATAAAATATGCAAATATAACACGAACTAATCTAAGCATAAAATACAACAACATATCTATATAAGGCAACCACAAAAGTATAAAATAAAGAGTATAAGGATAATATACTTACCTTTGGGTTAATTATTGGCAATATGATTGTCATTGATGTCAGATGATCAGACATGGTTGATGGAGAGAAGGGCATGTTTTACAATTGCACAATATAAGTTGCAATATTGTCATGCTTTTACAGAGACCATTTTTGGACTATTTACAGAGCAATTGATAGAAGCTCTGTTATGGGTTTTTCAAGTACATCTCATATGTATGGTCTGCAGGTTCAGATGAAGAGAAATGAGCTCATAAATGATTTATCTTTGCTTTTGACCATTATTAGGGTTTCTCAGTAAAACCCTATGGTTTTTGGTCATGGCGTTCACAAACACTTCTATTTTTATGTTGACTAGATATAGGCGGGAATTGGTCGCTTAAGTTATAACTTAAGTCTTCCTCGTAGTTGTGCAATCGATCCCTTCGACCAAGTGATTACCAGCTTGGAGCAGTGATCAAAGACTTTAATATTTATTAATCCCTCGACTTAAGATTTGTCCGAGCTTGATCAATGGTTAACACCTAATCACATGATGTAAATCCAACAATGTGCAATGAAGTCAATATGTCAAAGGTACTTGAGAGTGAATGCACTAGTAACATGTGTCACATTCACGGGAGTTTGTCATGGATAGATCCAATGAGCGTATTAATTTGTCAGAGGATCTAATGGTGAATGTGTGATTGTGCAATGAAGATCAACATAGTGCGTGGAGTCAAAAAGGTCAAAGTGTCTGATGTATAGCAAGTTAAAGATCGAGCTACTTTGAGGAGATCGACGGTGCGTATGTGTTCCAAAGTATCAGAAGCAGCGAGATGAGATCAAGTAATCAATGTTTAACGATAAACAAAGGTAAAGTCTGTGCTACTTTTGAATATCTAATAGCATGTGGGAGCTCGGATCAAAGATCAATGGATGCCTTTTAAAGTTGAAACGTTAAACTTTAATATTTATTAATCCCTCAAGATTTGTCCAAGCTTGATCAATGGTTAACACTTAATTGCATGATGTAAATCCAACAATGCGCAATGAAGTCAATATGTCAAAGGTACTTGAGAGTGAATGCACTAGTAACATGTGTCACATTCACAGGAGTTTGTCATGGATAGATCTAATGAGCGTATTAATCTGTTAGAGGATCTAATGGTGAATGTGTGATTGTGCAATGAAGATCAACATAGTGCGTGGAGTCAAAAAGGTCAAAGTGTCTGATGTATAGCAAGTTAAAGATCGAGCTACTTTGAGGAGATCGATGGTGTGTATGTGTTCCAAAGTATTAGAAGCAACGAGATGAGATCAAGTACTCAATGTTTAACGATAAACAAAGGTAAAGTCTGTGCTACTTTTGAATGTCTAACAACACGTGGGAGCTCGGATCAAAGATCAATGGATGCCTTTTAAAGTTGAAACGTTAAAGTTCAGAAGCTTGTAAAGATCTAATGGAGTGCATGAACCTGTTAGAGTTTGATCTAACAGTTGCGTTTTAAAGTTGAGTCAATTAAATGATGATCATCAGATCATGGTGCGAAACTTAAAGATCAATGGTCAGTATTTAAAGATTTATTCATCTCAGCGGTCAAGTGATGGAACACTCAAGAAAGATGCATTATACGACACAAAGAATGATATAGATCGCTGTGATCGGTCTAAATTGTGTCATATGACATGAACATCAAAACTAGATCCTGATATACTCTAAATATAGTAAAAAACATTGAATTATGGTGGTGGTGTGTGAATTCAAGAAGCGGGAAACCTGTCATTAAAAAAATATGAACTGAGTCCAAGAATGGAGCATGATGTGTTAATGACCAAGTGTGAACATAGAGAAGATGTGAGACCTAAATCTAATGTGTGTGTGTGTGTGTGTGCGTGTGTGTGTGTGTGTGTGTGTGTGTGATCTAGGATACACACTAAGTGTGGAATAAAGTCAAATTGAGGGGTAGAGAGGTAGAGAGGAAGAGAGAAGTGCAGAGTATGAGCAGTTACAGAACATGTCTGTAACATAGAACTAGATTTATTTTTGAATCAATTTTTTAATTTGGAGTTGTAGCTCCACAATAGATTTGATTGGTAGGTGCCATCAAAAGAGTTGGTTGGTGCTCAGTTAGGGAGTAGGTGCTTCCTTAGAGTAGGTGCTCTTAAATCAAGGGATTGGTGTCTCCTTAGGGTCGATGCCCTTAAACATTTTAACCAGTGAAGTTTTGATTATGAGGTCGGATTAGAATAGTAGATTCTAGCAACTATTCTCACTGTGATATTTTTCATATTGGGTTTTCCACATACACTGAGTGTTGTGTCTATTTGTGTGTGTGTGTGATCTCTGCATATACTTTTTAATTTGCATTAAAAGTATTAAATGACTAATTTTAATCAATCAACTGATTCACCCCCCCTCTTAGTAGATAGTTATGTTCTAACAATTGGTATCAGAGCCTTGGTTCCTTAGAAAAAAATTAATCAGCTCAAATAGATCTTGGATGGTGAACACAAATGGCTAGTCAAGAAGGCTCTTTCTCAAACAAAACACCTCTCTTTGATGGATCAAATTATGCATTTTGGATAATTAGAATGGAAGCATATTTATCTTCACTAGGTTTGATGTATAGATGTCTATTGTAAATGGATAGACAATTCTTGCTACAACTCCTACTGATCAGGTTGCCAAAAAAGCATATGAGAGCAATGCCAAGGCAAAGAATGCTATCCTTTGTAGATTATCTAATTCAAAGTTTGTTAAAGTAATGCATTGTCAAACTACAGATGATGTTTGGAACAAGTTGAAGAGCATCTATGAAGGTGATGATAAGGTAAAGCAAGCCATACTACAAACATATCGAGGCAAGTTTGAAAGTCTTAAAATGCATGAAGAAGAGAAAATTGTAGACTACCTCCTCAGAGTAGATGAAATAGTCAATGCAATAAGAGGCATTGGAGAAGAGATGAAAGATTTGATCATTGTAAAAAAGGCCTTAAGATCTCTGCCATCCAGGGATGATTCTAAAATCTCTACAATTGAGGAAGCAAGAGATATAGATAAGCTCATTGTAGATGAGTTGCATGGAGCCTTCATAGCCTATGAGATGAGAATGGGAAAAACATATACTTTTAAGAGAGAAGCTACATTCAAAGCACCCAAAAAAGTAAAAGCAGAAGCACCTACATCTGGATTTGAGGAGATTGATGAAGAAGAAGCCAACCCTGTCAGGAAATTAATAAGAGGGTTTGAAAAATACAAAGGTAAGTTACCCTTTAAATGCTTTAACTGTGGTAAGGTAGGACATTTTCTTGCTCAATGCCCTTATAACACAAAAGACAATTCTGCGAAAGAAGAGGATAGTAAAAATATGAAACCTCACTACTCCAAGAAGAACTTTAAAAATAAGAAGGGCTTGTACACAAGAGAAGATAGTGATTCATCGGATGATGGTAATAGTTTAGATGATGAGCATGATTGTACCTTTGTGGCTGAGGGAAATGAACTCCTATTCAAGACATTAGAATTAACTTCTGTGGATCAAGAAAAAGAAGTTAAAGACTTGGATGAAGAAGAGCAATGAGAAGTGGATCTATAGGGTGAACTCATTTGTGCTCTAGATGAAATTGAAAAGCTGAAAAAAGAGAACTCAAAATAGAAGAAACAGGGACAAAAAGAGATTGAAAAAGTATCCAAAAGTCTTAAAAAATATGATCAGATGGTAGCCTAAAAACACAAGTTGAAGAGGCTAAAAGAATAGAAGATGTAGTCAAATTTGAACTACAATCAAAATCTAATGAATGCATGAAGTTAGAAGTAGAAATAGTGGCTTTGAGAAAAGAACTTGAAAAAACTAAAAAATAAATAGACAAAGGTCTGAAGCTGAAAGGAGGTTCATGATTTTTGATGAATCAATCAACTTTCAAAATCCATCAAAAGAGAAATCTGGTCTTGGTTTAAAAAAAGAGAAAAGTCCCATAACTAATACATCTGCAAATTTATATGATAACTTCAAAGTAGAAGAATCAAGAACAAAGAAAGAAAAATATTGCATGAATGCCTCCAGAGATACAAAGACAAATAGAAGCACCGCTGATGTGAAGAAAGCTGAAGGAGAAAAGAGCCCTGAAGAAAAGAAGAACAATGAGTCAATATCTGCAAACTCAAGGAAGACGCAGAAAACAAAGGTAGATAATGTAGATGGTTACATAAGAGTGAGAGACTTGAAGAAGCTAGAGTTAAGAAGACTTCCTCATTCTGCACAAAAAACTACTATGGCCAAGTATTCCTCATTTTTTTATGGTTATTGTTATACCTGTAATCAATTTGGTCATATGGCTAGTGATTGTAGAGTTATACCTAAAAGGAGAACAAACTTTGTGAATAGAAATTTATTTTCACCCTTGTTATATACAAATGTAATGTGCTATAACTGCAATAATTTTGGTCACATAGCTAAACAATGTAGAACAAACTTTGTAAGATGAAAAATACAAAGTGAAAACAAAAGCATGCCTCTTAGTGTGAACAAAGGTTCACAAGTCTCTAAAAAAGGGAAAAATAAATCAAACAAGAAACCTAAGAATGTGTGGAAAGTGAAAGATCAGAAAGTTGCACAATCTATGATTGCTCAAACTGCACTCCATATCAAGGAACATAATTTGTGGGTAATAGATAGTGGTTGCTTAAAACACATGACTGGTGACAAGAGAAAGTTCATTAAACTGAGTAAATGTAAGGAAATATCCGTCAGTTTGGGAGAAAATATTATAGTAAAAATCCATGGTAAACAAACCTTGAATATACATGAAAAACTGCCTACACATGATGTCCTTTATGTTGAAGGATTGAAACACAATCTTTTAAGTGTCAGCTAAATATGTGAAAATGGATATAAGGTCACATTTAATGCATAAGGCTGTAAGATAAGGAGATCTGGAAGATTAGTTGAAGAAGGGAAAAGAATTGAAAACAATATTTATAATCTAAGTGAAGTGAATGGTAATAGCTGCTTGATAGGAAAGATTGATGAGAATTGGTTATGGTAGAGAAGAATGGGTCATGTCAACTTTGATAACCTAGTAAAAGTGAATTCAAATAAGTGTGTTAGACATATGCCTAAGATAACCAAACCTTCAAATACTACTTGCAATAAATATCAGCAAGACAAGCAAACAAGGGTCAGATTTTAAACAAAGGAGTATGCAACTACAAAGCCTTTAAAATTAGTTCATACTAATCTTTGTGGTCCTACTAAGATAAGGGGATTTAAAGGAGAAAGATACTTCATGTTTCTAATAGATGATTACTCAAGAATGACATGGGTAACTTTTTTGAAAGATAAGTCTCAGGCATTTGAAAGATTCAAAATCTTTAGGGCCATGGTAGAGAATAAGATTGGACTAAAAATCAAATGCTTAATATCTGATAGAGGTGAAGAATTCACCTCAAATGAGTTCATAGAATACTGTGAGAAGCATGCAATAAAAAGGCATTACTCTACAAGGACTCCATAGAAGAATGAATTTGTTGAAAGAAAGAACAAAACAATCAAGGAGATGGCCAAAACAATGCTAAAAGAGGCCAAGTTACTTGATGGATACTGGAGAGAAGCAATACAAATATTAGTATATATATATTGGATAGAGTTCAACTGAGGGTAAACAGTGATAAAACCCCTATGAACTATGGTATATAAAACTTGCCTCTGTTAGGTATTTTGGAGTGTTTGACAACAAATGCTACATCGGAAGAAAAGAAGATAAGCTAGGAAGCTTTGAATCAAGATGTGATGAAGAAATATTTCTTGGTTATTCCACCCAAATCAAAGCCTACATATGTTACAACAAAAGGCTACAAAAGATTGTAGAAAGTATCAATATCAAGGTTGATAAAGGCTTGAAACATGTTAAACCTGACAGAGACATATGTAAAGAAGAATCAGAGTCTGAAGAGGAAGTAACTAATGAAGAGCTTGAGGAAGTAAATAAAAAGCCACCTGCAAGATTTTTTCAAAAGGATAATCATATAAAGTAGATTATTGGCAATAAAAATGAAAGAGTTCATACATGGAGAAGAGTTGCAGTGAACAAGGGGTAAATAAGTTTTGCTTTAATATATGAAATTGAGCCTAAGAACTATGTTGAAGCTAGCAAGGATGAGAATTGGCTAAAAGCCATGAAAGAAGAACTAAGCCAAATTAAAAAGAATAAATCTTGGAAATTAGTTCCAAGACCTTCAAATAAGAATGTAATAGGTACAAAGTGGGTCTTAAAAAACAAACTCAATGAGGATGGAATTGTCATAAGAAATAAGGCCAGATTGGTGTGCAAAGGATATGCACAAGTTGAAGGCATAGATTTTGAGGAAACATTTGCTTCAGTTACTAGATTTGAATCCATAAGAATGTTTCTAGCATTGTTTGTTTATAAGAAATTCAAAGTCTATCAAATGGATCTTAAGTTTGCTTTCTTGAATGGGAACCTAGAAGAGGAAGTTTGCATAAAACACCCTAAAGATTTTCAGCTGTCAAAAGAAGAAGATTATGTGTGCAAACTGAATAAAGCTCTATATGGTCTAAAACAAGCACCTAGAGCATGGTATTCAAGATTAGACTAACACCTGCAACAACAAGGATTTAATAAAGGTTGTGTAAATAACAATCTGTATTTTGAGCATATGTTAATTATTGTTGTCTATGTAGATGATATCATTTTTGGTGGTAGAAACTGTTGTCCCCAAAAATAGACTTCTCATTTTTGGGACAACATGTGAACTATTTTGGTTCAACAGACCAAAATAATCTCTTCCCTTCTCAAAATTTGTTCTGAGCATTCAAATTCCTCATTTTTCAATCTTCTCAAAAATCTACAGACTCTGCAGGTTTAAATCTATGGAATCTGCAGGATTGAATCTACGAAATATGCAGGAAGAAAATCTACAGACTCTGTAGGCCAAGTTCTACCGGTTTCACAAGTTGATTTCTACGGACTCTGCAAGAAAGAAGCAAGCTCTCAACACTTAGGTGATTTCAAAGTTGGTTCAACGACAAGGTTCAACCAAAAGAGTTCATCGGCAAGCTTCTAAGTAAGGATTGAACCATTGAACTGTTGAACCTTGAACCATTGAACCGTTGAACCTTGAACCATTTTGGTTCAACGAGTTCAAAGGTTCAACATCAGTAACAAGAGTTAAGCGCATTTGTCTAGATTCAAAGTTCAACTGCTTCAAGGTTCAATGGCTTCAAAACACTTATCAAAGAGAAGAAGGCTTGAATCATTGAACCGTTGAACCATTGAAGCACTTTGGTTCAAAGGTTCAACGGGTTCAATGGTTCAACAGGTTCAATGAGTATAATGAAGATCAAAGAGCTTAGAAAGAACAAGGAAGTGACAGACTAATGGTTCAACAGGTTCAAAGGCTTCTACAGGCAGGTTCAATAAAAAAAACAAGTTTTTGATGCTTGAATCATTGAACCGTTGAACCATTGAACCACTTTGGTTCAAAGGTTCAACGGGTTCAAGGTTTAACATGTTCAATGGGTTCAAGGTTCAACGGGTTCAACGAGGCTTGTTTCAAAGAATCTTGGTTCAAGTGGTCAATAGAAACAAGGGAATGAACCATTGAACCAAAGTTGGTTCAATCGGTCGGTTTAAGTGACAAGTTCAAAGGAGTGCCCCAAGCGTCAAAGACACAAGTGCCCTTGCAGAGGGAATTTTCATGGCAAAAGTGACTAAGGAAGGAAACAAAAACCTGATAGAACTCAACGGATGCTGCCAAGTGTCATCTTCCAAGCCTCATTTCACTTTGTTTCTAAGAGCAACAGATGCTACCACGTGTCACAATTTGAGATTCACAAAAATTGACCAAGGCAAATTTCCAAGGGACAAACAACCCTTTCGGAGGACACTCAGAAGCCAAAGTGAACCATTGCAAAAACTCGAAAGGCTAATTTGGAGCTCAAACAACCCTTGTGGAGGGCAGGAAGGGGGCAAATAGACCAATTCAAAGGCCAAAAGAGCAAAGGGATTTCCTTTGGAAAAGTTCCCCCGGCAAAAGAATTCATTCAGACTTTTTCCTCTGAAAGAATTCCTCCAGACTTTTTCCTCCGAAAGAATTCCTCCGAACTTTTTCCTCTGAAAGAATTTCTCCAGACTTTTTCCTCTGAAAGAAAAGTTTGAAGAAACAAAAAACCCGCTATGCTGCCGCATGTCATCTTCAAAGTCACAGTGGAAGCCACCACGTGTAATCTATTGAGACACAATATCAAATGCAGCAGAACCTGCCAAGTGTCATCTTCCACAGGGTTCTCAAAAGACCAACAAAAATGACTAAGGAACAGAGCATCAAACTGCATCGAGGACCCGATTCAAATAACCAGAAAAGGAGGAATGAGTAGGAATGACCAGAAACATTTATGCATTAGATATTTTTCTAGAAGTAGACCGCCAGGTGGATATTGAAAGATGCAAACTTTCAATAGTGTGACCCATTTCTCTGCATTGAGAAAAGTAAATGGGTAAATGCCCCTAAATTCCAACATGTCTTCTTAACAAAATTCAATGCAACATGATGCGTTACTATTCCCAAGTCCTTCTTGAAGAGGCTATATAAGGGACTCTCTTGTTATTGGGGGAGGGGGGGCTCTCTGATTATCAGAAACAAAACTCTACCCAAATTGAAAGGCATTACTGAGACTTTGAGCTTAGATTGTTGATCATATTTTGTTCTTGGAATAAGAAAGCAAGTGACTTTTCAAACTTTGTGCTGTGACATCTTTGTTGTTGGGGAAATTGTTCTTATGTTTTTTCCTTAATATATTTTTTGTTCCTTTAATTCAATAAGCAGAATTAGTGAAAGTAGTCAGGAAGGTGTCCTAAAGCCAACTGTGGAGAGACTTTGTGCCCCCACAATCGCCTTTAGTGTGTTTTCTTTTTGTTTCAGTGTAAAGGACCTTGAGATGACTTTGTGCCCTCATTGTCCTTCGTATCTCACTCTTACACAATTGAGGTGGAGACTTTGTGCTACATCTCAATCTGCTGGTTACTACGTCCTTGGTTACATTTTGCAATTACTACTAGGAGTATTCTTGTGGTTTGATGAATAGTACTTTTGAAAGAAGAGGAGTGCTTTTTGTTATTTTCCTTGAGATTTTTCCTTTGATTTGCATGCATCATTTTTGAAAAAAGAGAGATGGATGGTTTATCCTACCCTTGAGTATTATTTTATGTTTATATATATAACATATCTATAGGGAACCTCCCCTTGATGAGAGGAGAGATTAGTCCCCTTTTGATGTGGTAAACCTACACATTTGGATGACCAATCTTCATACTTTAGATGATCAGACCTATTTTGTTTATCAGTATGCTGATCGACAAAATATTCAACCAACAAAAACAACAAAATGTGCAAAGAATTTGCTACTCAAATGCAAAATGAATATGAGATGTCTATGCTTGTAGAACTTTCTTTCTTCCTTGGTCTACAAATAACATAAATTGATGAAGGGATCTTTATATCTCAAACCAAGTATACTAAGGAAATGCTTAATAAATTTGGAGTGGAAGACAACAAACCAATAGGTACTCTCATGATAACTAGATGTAAGTTGAGCAAAAAAGATGAGTCCCTTGATGTAAATCAGACTTTGTATAGATCAATATTAGGTAGCTTTTTATACCAAACTACATCAAGACCTAATATCATGCAAGTAGTGTGCATGGTTTCAAGATTTCAATCTACTTCTAAATAGTCACATGCCAATGTAGTGAAAAAAAATCCTTAGATATATCAAGAGCACAATTGACTATGGCCTATGGTATCCTAAAGGTAAATATTTTACTTTGATAGCATATACATATGCTGATTGGGTAGGAAGTGTGGATAATATAAGAAGCTAGTGGTGGTTCATTTTTCCTTGGAAAAAAACTTGTTTCATGGTTGATCATCAAGTAAGAGTCAATTACTCTTTCTATCGCAGAAGCGGAGTATGTGGCAGCAATGGCATGTTGCACTCAAGTCTTGTGGATGAAGAAAAACTCAAAGACATCAAGGTAGAATACACATAACCTATCTCTATTCTTTGTGACAATTCAAGTGCTATTAATATATCAAAGAATCTAGTGATACATTCCAGAACTAAACACATATCAATCAAGTATCAGTTCTTACGAGAAAAGGTTGCATATCAAGAGGTCACAATGGAATATGTGCCAACATAGGATCAAATTATAGACATATTCACCAAACCTCTTCCCAAGGAATAATTTGAGTATCTGAGACAGAAATTGGGAGTGGTGGATCCTACATCACATCAGTAGATCCTAGTAATAGGGCATGAGTCCAGGGGGAGGACCACAAAAGCTTTGTTAATCCCTGGAAGAAGAGAGAAAAGACAACTTAGGTATGCATATTTTTACAAATTTCTAATGATTTGATGGTTGTAAATTCCTGGAGAAATTCCTTTATTTGATAAAGAGGGACAATAATTTGGACAAACAATGAGAAAGTTGGATTCCCTTTGCCATTGATGTCAAAGGGGGAGAAAAAATGCAAATTGTCTCTGTAAAAGTTTGTCACATGCTTTATATTTATCAAATAAGGAACATAGCATGTGTCCAAGTTGAGTTTTGGAAAATGTTCCATTACCTAAGGGGGAGAAAGTTTGGTATAAACAGGTTTAGCTCAAGATCATCATAAGCCAATGCAAGAAATGCAAGTACAATAATGCTAGAGAATGAGCAGAGCATGCATTATAAGATCTAAGTATTTATTTTGACATCAATGATAAAGAGGGAGATTGTTGGCAATATGTTTGTCATTGATGTCAGAGGATCAAGCAAGATTGATGGAGAGAAGAACATATTTTACATTTGCACAATATAAGTTGTAATATTATCATATAAAGTTGTCATGCTTTTATAGAGACCGTTTCTAGACCATTTGCAGAAAAAATAATAGATCCGTTATGGGTTTTTCAAGTACATCTCATATGTATGGTCCATAGATTTAGATGAAGAGAAATGAGCTCAGAAATGATTTATCTTTACTCTCACCATTATTAGGGTTTATCAGTAAAACCCTATGTTTTTTGGCATGGATTCACAGACAATTCTATTTTTATATTGACTAGATATAAGCGAGAACCAGTTGCTTAGTTATAACTTAAGCCTTCATCATTGTCGTGCAACCGACCCCTTTGACCTAGTGATTACTGGCTTGGAGCAATGATTAAAGACTTTAATATTTTTTAAGTCTTTGAATTAAGATTTGTCCAAGCTTGATCAACAATTAGTGCTTAATAGCATGATGTAGATCCAATGACGTGCAACAAATTCAATATGTCAACGGTACCTGAGAGTGAATGTGCTAGTGACATGTGTCACATTCATAGGAGCTTGGTATACATAGATCCAATGAACGTATTAATCTGTTAGAGTATCTAACAATGAGCATGTGATCATGAAATGAAGATCAATAAAGCATATGGAGTCAAATATGTTAAAGTGTCTAATGTATAGTGAGTTAAAGACTAAGCTACTTTGAGGATATCAATGGTGCATATGTGTTCCAAAGTATCAAGAAGCAGTGAGATGAGATCAAGTGTTCAATGTTTACTGATAAACAAAGGTAAATTTTGTACTACTTTTGAAGATCTAATGACACATGGGAGCTCATATCAAAGATCAATGGATGCATTTTAAAGTTGAAACATTAAATTTTGGAATCTCACAAAGATCTAAAGGAGCATGTGATCCTGTCAGAGTTTGATCTAATGGTTGCATTTTATAGTTGAGTCAATTAAATGATGATCATCAGATCATGGTGAAAAAATTAAAGATCAATGGTCAATATTTAAATATTTGTTCATCTCAATGGTCAAGTGATGAAACACTCAAGAAAGATGCATTATACGACATAGAGAATGATATAGATCACTGTGATCGATAAAAAATGTGTAATATGGCATGAGCATAAAAAATAGAGCCTAATATATGTTAAATATAGTAAAAGATAGAGAATTATGGTGGTGGTGTGTAAATTCAAGAAGTGGAAAACCTATCATTAAATAAATATGAACTAAGTCCAATAATGGATCATGATGTGTTAACGACCAAGTGTGAACATAGAGAAGATGTGAGACCTAGATATAATGCATATATATATGTCATCTAGGATACACACTAAGTTTGGAATAAATTTGAATTGAGGGGTAGAGAGGAAAAGAGGAAGAGAGAATAAGTGCAAAGTATGAGCAGTTATGGAATAGGTCTATAACATAGAACTAGATTCATTATTGAATCAACTTTGTAATCTAGAGTTGTAGCTCCATAATAGATCTGTAGAAGAGTTGAGTTGGTGCTCAATTAGGGAGTAGGTGCTTCCTTAGAGTATGTGATTTTAATTCAGGGGATTGGTGTCTCCTTAGAGTTGGTACCCATAAACATTGTAACCAGTGAGGTTTTGATTATGAGGCTGGATTAGAACAGTAGATGCTAGCCTCTATTCTCATCATGATTTTTTCCATATTGGGTTTTCCACGTACATTGAGTGTTGTGTCTATTTGTGTGTATGATCTCTGTATATAATTTTTAATTTGCATTAAAAGTATTAATGGGCTAATTTTAATCAATCAACTGATTCACCCCCCCTCTCAGTAGATAGTTGTGTTCCAACATTAAATTTTCAATGCATTAATCTCCCCCTTGCTTCAAGTGGTAATTTGTATGAGATGGTTCTAGGTGATATCAATATAAAAATAAGATACTAAATATACCTTAGTTGAAGACTCCAAAGACTAGGTGTACCTTATTGATTTAACTTCTCTTCTTGATATCTTTATGTCCTTGTACGAACTAGCCTACTCCAAGCATAAGTTATTTAGTGATAATTCTTCTTATTTTTACTAAGGTGGATTTGCATGCATGAGCAGAGATAATTGAATGTCTCACATTTTTGAGAAGTGACAAAGGGGAACCATACAAATAAAGACTCATAACCCTAAAATTCATAACTCAAAATTGGTTGATGTTATGAACTTACTTGGTAGTATATAAAATTTCCAACAAACATAATGTCATCGACTGAGTTGAACATGTCAACTAAGGAGGGGGCACTACAATACACCATTAACTAGGCTAATGACATATGGAAGATGTGCACAAATGGGAGGAGGAGCAGAAAGGGAGAATGAGAACAGTTAGAGGTGTTTAATCAAATTTTGGATTTATGTAAAACCCTAAGTGATAACACTACTATGCAAAATTAGGGGAATAATATAAAAATAACAAAATTAATTTATTTTTAACTACTATATTCTATAAACTTACTAAAAATAACAAAGTAATGAGAAAATAGAAGACTTAGCTAGAAACTGTATCTACAGGAGGAATCAAAATCTAAAACTTGCTATGTAGAATGGCTTGGTGATTGGAATCAAGAATCAGCTTTTAGATCTAGCCTTGAATAACAACATTGTGAAGAGGACACTAGAGGGGTGGAACTTTTATATAACCTAGGGTGATACTATATACTTATAGTGGGGAAATCAAGGTTTTTGGGTTCTCTATGCCTTCATCTATAGAACCTGTATCTAGTGTGATAACCTATAATCACTGACTAAGACCACTATATGATTGATTTTTCTTAAAAAAATCTAGTTCCTTGACATGTAAATACCAATGCAAATCAATGATAAACAATAGGTTAGTTGTTGAAGTTGGGAGAGACCTCAACACCCCATGTGTTGAGCACTATCTACATACCAATACTTTAAAGAAGGATCAAACTTCAGGTAGTTATCCTATGCTACAGTGGTGTGTGGATAACTGATGAAATATGCTAGATGTTGGTTTAATAATAATGTGATTAAGTTCTTTAACCATGATTTTTGATCTTTAAAATGTATTCAGACTTGATCTCTAGGCTAATAGGGCCGTGTTGTTCCCAAAATCTGTCACTTGTTTTTGGGGGGCAACATATCAACTATTTTAGTCTTGCAGGCCAAAATTCTCTCTTCCCTTCTCAAAAAATGTTCTAAGTGCTCAAGTTCTTCAATTATTCAAGCATTTTTAGTCAAGGGACTCGCAGGTTCAACAGGTTCAACAACTTCAACAGGCGAGCTCTCACAAAGGAACAAGTTCCAAACACTTGGGCAATTTCAAGGCTGGTTCAACGTCGAGGTTTAACCAAAAGGTCCATCGGCAAGCTTTAAACAAAAATATTGAACCATTGAACCCTGCTTCTAAAATTCCAAAGTTCAACGGGTTCAAAGGTTCAACAACATCGGCAGACTTAAAGAGTTAAGTGTTTTGGCAAGTTCAAAGTTCAATGGCTTCAAAGGACTTAAAGAAAAGAAGACTTTGAAGAAGAAAGATTGAACCATTGAACCGTTGAACCTTGAACCAAAATATTTCAAAGTTCAAAAGTTTAATAAAGTTTGAGAGACTTCGAAAGACCAAAGGATTCAGAGAAAGATAATGAACTGTTGAACTTTAAACCAAAATGTTTCAAAGTTCAAAGGTTCAAAGAAGCTTCAAGCGAAAGAAGGAAGCGGAAGATTCCAGAGACAAGTTCGAAGAGATGGTTCAACCGAAGAGGAAAGAAAGTGATTAAACCAAGGAAGTGATTGAACCAAGGAATCGATTGAACCAAAGAATCGATTGAACCAAAGAAGCGATTGAACTAAAGAAGCGATTGAACTAAGGAGCTGATAACCATTGAACCATTGAACCAATGCACCTCAAAGGTTCAAAGGTTCAAGGTTCAAATTAGTTCACACGACCAAGTGACCAATGATGTCCCCATGGATGTCAAATTCATGGTAATGAAATGCCCATTTATTTTCAAATATGGCACGAAACCTGAAGACAAAACTCAATGAACAGCTGAAGAAAGAGCCAAAAGGGCCTGCTGAAGGTAAGAAGATGGCCTGAGATCTCAAATTGCAATAGGAAAGAGAGAAAACTACAAGAGATACTAAAGTATCTACAGGGGAGTTATTCCAATAGGTGGAACAATCCACCAAGTAGACATCTGAGCGCACAAACATTTAAGGGCGTGGCCTATTTTTCTCCCTTTGAATAAAAGTGAGTGGACAACCACATACATATCTAGAAACAGACTAGATGACCCATGCTTAGGAAAAGACATTCAAGATGATTATGTGCACCAAAGTCAAGGCTGATGACCTGTTCTAGCTTGGGCCTCCCATAGATATTGAAGGCATTCAATGCAGCATGGGCCATTTCGTGAAACAAAGCACCAAGTCTTTATTAGATGCTATATATTGTAATCTCTCATTTTAGATAAAGGAGATCTTTTTGTTATCAGAAGCAAAACTTTGCCCAAATTGAAAGGCATTACTGAGACTTTGAGCTCAGGTTGTTAATCATATTTTGTTATTTGAATGAGAAAACAAGTGACTTTTTAGACTTTGTGCTGAAGTAGCTTGTGTTGTTGAGGAAATTATTCTTATGTCTATTTTCTGAATGCGTTCTTGTCCATTTAATTAAATAAGTAGATCTAGTGGAAGTAATCAGGAAGGTGTCCTAAAGTTGACTGTGGAGAGACTTTGTGCTGCCACAATTGTCTTTAGTTTGTCTATTTTCTGTTTTTGTGTAAAGGATCTTGGGATGACTTTGTGCCCTCATTTTCCTTCATATTTCACTCTTTGGCAGTTGAGGTGGAGACTTTGTGCTACACCTCATTCTGCTGGTTATTGCACCTTGTTACATTTACTTATCAGTTACTTTCTAGAAAGAATTCCTGCTATTTACTACAAACCACTTCTGAAAGAAGAGAAGTGCCTTCAATGTTTTCACCAGAATTCTCCTATGATTTGTGAACATCATCTCTGAAAAAAGAGAGATGGATGGTGTTATCCTACCCCTGAGTGTTATTTTCAACTAACTTATATATATATATATATATATATATATATATATATATATATAACACCTCATATTTATAAGAAACCTCCCCTTGATGAGAGGAGAGATTTGTCCCCTTTTGATGTGGTAGACCTACACATTTGGCCAATCAATCTCCTTATGCTGTGGTTGAAACAACCTATTTTGCGCATCAATTAGGTTGTGACAAAATATTCACCCAACAGGCTGTATGCAGTCATAATTAGGAGAAATAAGTACTTTATCTCAATGTGCAATTATGATTCTTGTGTTTTTTGATGTGGAAGTCTCTTGTGTGAAAAATGATTTGAAATGTGTTTATGTAGTCATATCCTTGAAATTAATTTGAATGGGACTCAATAGGAACATAGGCTGACCTTATTATAGATTTAGATTTTGTAAATTAGTCATTATTTGGTGGGAGGATAGGAGAGAGGGTAAGGACACTAGAGTGGTGCACTATACCCCATAAAACACTCTTGTCCAATGGGTGATTTGATCATGCTAAGTGTTAGGTAGGGCTTAAAAGTTGTCTAAGGTTAATAATAATAGGGATTAGTGTATTCAAGGGTCATTTATTAGCTTAGAAGAGTGTGTAATGTGGTGGAAAATGATCAAAAGGGGCCTTGTTATAGATCTAGAACTAAGTGTATAAAAGAGTGGTCACAAGTGCATGATTTTAGCTTAAATGTTAATGCATGTGTCTACATTTTTCCTTATTTTATTCTAGTAATACAACAAAGTGAAAATACTAGAGTAAAAATAAAAAAAGTACGTACCTGAACTTACTTGTGGAGAGGAGCCCTGGATATAGGCCATAATGCTGAAATGTGGTCCATGTAAAAACCTAAAATGAAATATATGTAATATCAATGTTTACTTAAGATAAATATAAAAAAGTGAAGGATAATGAACTATAAAGTGATAACAAGCAAATACACTTGATTAGGTGCATGAACCGTTGTATTTTTTAAATGTAAAAACTAATACAAAATTGATGACTATGGTGGGTTGTAACCTTGTAGTTTCATTAATGTTGAATAGCTTGAATTCAAATGTGCACAACCCAATCCTCAATAATAAGTTTGTGTGATTAAGAACTCAAGGTGTGCTTGACTCCATCATTACCTATCCAAAGTAGTGAAGTAATTTATAATCCTTATGTGAATCTAAATAAATATTTTTGGTGCAAAAACTAGTGCAAATAGTGAACCAACCACTGTAGATGGAATAAGGTTAAATTATGGTGAAAATACTGAGTATAATTTGGGTATAGTGTATACAACATGAATAATGACATTAATTTGTCATTCCATCTACAAGACTGGTGCAAAAAATTGAGCAATGAGGAAGCAATATGCCACAAACATGCCCCCAACTGATATCTGGTGCATATATATTCTGAATCTGAGAAAAATTTTATGATTTTGAGAAAAAACTTGTGTGCCATATTAGAAAAACATTCCATGCACGATTTCCCCCAAACTAATCAAACCTAAGACAAAACTATGTAATTCTAATTAATTTTAGAAATTAAGACTGTGAAATTGCTGAGTACTATTATGAGTAAATTAAAGTTTTGAAAAATTCTAGAAATGCTTATCTTTTTAGGCATTTGGAGAAAACTAGGAAGGACACTAGATAAGTGCTTTCCTATCTAATGTGGCACTCCTATCCAACATGAATTTATATGAAATTATGTCAACTGTGTAATCACTGTTAAATCCTATTTATGTGTTGATCTGGGAGGTCTAGTCTCTAATATAAATATATGTGAATGCCCCCTCCTTTAAAGTGAGTTGTTGACCATGTGCAAGAATTTAACTCAAAATAAAAATTTATGCAAGAGTTTGTTGTGATGTAAAAATGGAAATATGAGAAATATTGACAACATGGAGAAGAATGGCATCATTATATACATAAACTGAGCTTAGTAATAATGTAAGATGCATTTGGAAGTAATCATTCATAATAAGTGTGTCTAGATATATGTGACAATGATGCACATAGATAATTTATCAATTGAGTATGTAACGTTGAATAGAACTAATTATAAAGGGTTGCATGATACCCATCATGTCATTAAAAGGGATGGGTGGATGCATGATGTCCATCATGGCATCAAAAATCTAAGTAAAGAAGCAAGTAAAATGTCACGGCCATGACACACATAATCAAAGAGTATACACAATAGACAAAACACACAATAGAAGGCCAAGGGGCCAATACAAGGGACATGTTCAAATGTCACTCACTCAAATAAAAACCACATATAAATACATGTTCAAATGTCCTCACACACATAAAAGCAAATGAAGGAGGTTTAGATCCACATAGGATGACATGTGAAAATGTACACATAAAGACATGTTCAAATGTTTTCACATGCATAAAAATAGAGATATAAAGGATTAGAGCCAATTGGAAATGACATATTCAAATGCCATCAAAACAAACAAATAATGCACACAATATATGAAGCTAGGAAAATCAAGGAAAAGTAATATATATAGAGCATACATGAGTATGTAATTTGATCAATAAAAGTTAAGTTGTAACTTGAATATATTCAATAACTAAGATAAACAATAGTATATATAATGTTAGTGAGTGAGAAATATCAAAAGATGTAATGCTATGTAAAGATCTACGTTGTGAGTACAATGATGTGGGCAAAGAAGGATAAAACCTATGGGTACCATGCCCCTAATGAGCTAACTGATGAATGTACATGCTGTAGAAATCCTATGTGTGGTTTAAAATTGAGTGGTGATAGTTTGAACTCACTGGGACAACAATAGGGTGAGGGAAACTAGAGTAGTGCACTCATGTCTTCCACCACACTCTTATCTGAATGCAATTTCAAAGTGTGTAATAGTGAAAGTGGTTGAATCTGGGTCTAGGACTAATATGTTATGTAATTGCCAATCACTCATGTACCCTGGTGAAGTATGTATGATATAAAACTTGATAAAACATTTATAAAATATTGTGCACAACTAAACTATTGTATGCAAAAATACATATAAACATGCATAGGTCTTGGTTTTGGTATTTATTTAAATATTTTACTATTTTTGTATTTTTTCATATATATGTAAAAAGTATGTACAATAAGGGTTTGTTTAATTATAGTCTGTTTAAATATATAACCACTATAGATGTATAATGTTCATTGGATTTTTGATTGCTCTATCATAAAGTAAAGCTAAATGATAGACTTTTGGGCTGAGCTTTTTGGTAATCACATATAAAACCCTAAGTGATAGAACTACTATGCAAAATTAGGAGAATAATATAACAATAATATAATTCATTGATTTGGAATTACTATATTCTAGAAAATTACTAAAAATATCTAAGTGTAATGAGAAAATAAAAGACTTAGCTAGAAATTGTTATGTGGGAGGAATCAGTTTGAAACTTACTGTGCATAATGCCCTGGTGACTAAAATTAGGAATAAAAAACTAGATACGAGCCTTGAAAACAATGTTGGGGAGAGGACACTAGAGGGGTGGTGCTCCTATCCAACTTGGGGCACTCTTATCCACTTTAAATGATAAAATAATGGTTTTTGGGTTCTCTATGTCTTCATTTGTAGATCTTGTATCTAGTACAGGAGCTTACGATCATGTGTAGAGACCACTGTATGAATGATTTTATTCTATTAGAGTTCACCAAGATCTCTGAATAATGATCATGCAGTAATGTCAAATTCATATAGAGGCAGAATGAGAGCTCTAAAAAAAATAAAATTTCACAAAGGAAATATTTTCACTAACCAACTTAGAAGAAGAATAAAGTACATATAAGGTGAAATTAGGTCACCAAAAAGGTAAAACCCTAATTTAAAATTGGAACCCACTTAAAGGTAAATGACCCCTAATGACTTAATCAACTAACCTAAATAAGCTAAAAATACATTTAGGTAAAACCACTAGGTGGGAAAATGCCTACACTAACACCCCCTTGAAGTGTAGCTTAGGTGAGTAGAAGAATTGGGTCTGAAAATGAGGCATGATGAGGTACCCAAGCACAATACAACTCCCATAAATTGGGGTAAAGGAGAAAACCCATAGGAAAAAAAGTACTCCCTAAAAGAGAGCAAAGAAGATAAGAGAGCTAAAAAGCCCCACTAATGTCTACAATTGACTATAGCCACCCGATATCCCCCAGAGGAATGCTCCAAAGTGACTATGAATCAGAAGTAGATGCAGTGAAGAGTGGTTCACCCTAAAATAGTGAGTTTGTCTACCAAGTGCCTGATGGATATTTAACCAAGGTGTAATTCCTATAAAAGGGATGATTTTCATACTATGAGGTAGATGGGTCAAATACTCTATGCTAAGATGGTGCACTAGAAGTAAAGGCAAAGAAGGTTTGCAAAATCCTTTATAACTGTAGAATAGACTACCTTATGTTTGATGTATCCTAGATCAGTAGACCATTCCCTATAATTTTAAAAGTAGACAAGAGGTAGGTGGATTAGGAACTAACTCTTGAATATATGGAAGGTGATAAGGAGATGGTGGTGTGTCCAATTCAATGATATAGTCATATACAAAAGAAGAGTTGTCAATATCAAAAAAAAGCTCAGGATCAAAAGTGTCAATAGGTACAGGTGAGTCCAAAGAGGAATATGAAGAATCTAAAGGAAATTCAAGATCAAAGTGTGAGAAGATATATAGTCGAGTCTGATGATTGACCTTTTCCATAGACAAAATAGTATCACTATGAAATTCCTTAATGTACATTGAATCTGGAGTGAATTCAACTCGCATGCCCAGACCAAGGTGAGTGATCTGGTAGATTGATAAAAGATTTATTGAGAGTGAGGGCACACTTAAATTTTTTTTGAATGTTCCACCACTCACTGCAATAGACTCTCTCTTAAGAATTTTTTTATAAGTGTTGTCACCCAGTTGTATAGAGGACATGTCACATGGTTCCAAGAAACTGAACTCAATCTATGAAGAGGCCATGTGATGTGAAACACTAGAGTCAATGACCCATGTAGGAGGAGGTGGAGGCATAAATGAAACTAAGGATTTGTCCTTTTATTTCCCCTTGTTATTCTCTTTTGGCTTTTCTTTTCTAGAGTCATTTGCCTTAGTGGATTCATGGGTTGATGAAGATAGTTTGACATAATCTGGAACACCTATGTTGTTTTGAATAAGAAGGCTAGTAAGGTGATAAATTTGTTTCTTCAAAAATTTACTCTCATCATGCTTACCTAAGTAATGCCCACATTTGATCCAATATTTCTTAGGCTTATGACTGGAAGAAGAGGTCACATTGTTTGATTTGGAGGTGAAAATATTTTCACCCTTCTCATCATTTTTCTTGCTCTGCTTTCTCTCTCTGTTGTTAGAAGCCTTATCTTTCTCAACAACTAATGCATGAGATTTAGATGACTTCACTGTGCCCATATGTATCAACTTATCTTGATCCCAAATCAGGTTGAAAACAAAGGTATCTAAAGAATGTATCTTCTAAGTGGTGTCAAGATCACTCTTAGTGGCATGAAAAGTGGAAAAAAATATAGAATATTCAGGATCCAGTTTAGAGAGTATTGATAGAACAAGTTGTTCATATATCTTGTCAATTCCACATGATTTCAATTGCAATCTTAAAAATCTAAACTTGGTAAAGAAGTTATGAAGAGTGCCAAAGTCATCTTGGCTCAATCTAATGAGCTCATTTTCCAGCTGATGTCCTCTCATCACATCTTGCCCTAAAGAGCTTGGTGATTTGGGCCCACACTTTAGTAGGTGGTTTGGTAGATTCGATGTGAAAGAGTATATCTAGGGAGATGGAAAGACATAATAATCCACAAACTTTGTCACAATGGTTAAACCATTTGATTTTCACTCTAGCATCAGTAGGTTCAGTCTCAGTGCCCATTATAATTTGATCGTAACCCTTAGATTGCAATATGATTTCCATTATAGGTTTCAATTTATGATAATTAAATGGTGTAAGTGGACTATTAGAGATTGAATCCATAGTGAAAAAGTAAATATTGTTTTAGTAAGTAAATAAGAATGCAAAAAAAGAAAGAATGCACATCAAAACAAAGTACCCCCTTAGAACTATCAACAATGACCCCCTGGATGTTTCAAATATAAGCACACTTGTATAGACATTAGATTCAATCAAAATTTCATCTTGATGAGTAGGTGTGTAATTATAATGAACTAGAGGGACATTAGATTCAAATGATAATGCATCTAAGAGAGAGTACAATAGGGATGAAGTGAGATTTAAGTTATTACACCATGAAAAAAATGGATGTTAAAAATACAAAAATAATACCATAATGCATATATATTGAAAAAATATGCACTTTAAAAAAAACAACACCCAAAATGGAGATACAGAGTGAAAGTTATGGCACTTACAAGTTCTTACGCCCACATATTCCTAGACGCTTTCCAAAAATGTAAATTTTCCTCCAAAAATCCAAAAATGGCAAAAACTTCAATCTATTTATTCATTACCTTTCACCTAAAATTTGACACCCTCCTGAACATCATGCAAGGTTCTAGAGCTTGATTACTCAGGTTTTCCATGCTACTTTACTTACTTGGGCTTTCGACTGAGCATTACTTACTTGAGGTTCCAAAGGAGCTTTACTTACCTGGGGTTTCAATACTACTTTACTTACTCAGGATTTCGATTGAGCATTACTTAGGGTTTTGAAGGAGCTTTACTTGCTTGGGGTTTTGACATTGCTTTATTTACTTGGGCTTTTGACATTGCTTTACTTACTCAGGATTTTGACTGAGCATTACTTGCTTGGGATTCCGAACAACTGCAGCTCAGGTTTTCAAACAACTGCAACACAAGTTTTTGAGCAAATACACCTTAACAACTTAAAAAAGTAAGACTCATTCAAAAAATTGAATCTCCAAACAATTTTTTGGGTTTTAGAAGTCTGATTACTTCCAAGTTACTGGGGTTGTGAAGTCTGATTAATTCCAAGTTTATGGGGTTGTGAATAAAACTTTATTTCTATAAAATTTGTGAACTCTCTCAAAAAATCTAAGAGACCCATTTGAGATCTTGAAAAACCCACAAGGAATATACAACTTTATTTTTGATCTGAGGTCGTTTGACATGATTTTTGAGGTAGATAAGAATAATGCCTCTAGGATAAAAAAAACTGGCCATGAAAGAACAAAACCAGCTATGGTGAATGTAAGAGGATCATGCCAACGGAGATAAATGCATGAGGCTATTAAGAAAGCTATGATACCAAGTTATATTTTACCAAGATATCTAAATAATGAACATCCAGTAATGTCAAATTCCTATAGAGGTAGAATGAGAGCTCCAAAAATAAGAAAATTTCACAAAAGAAATGTTTGCATTAACTAACTTAGAAGAAGAAGAAAGTACATATAGGGTGAAATTAGGTCACCAAAAAGATAAAACCCTAATTCATAATTAAAACCCATTTAAAGGTAAATGACTCCTAATGATTTAATTAACTAACCTAAGTAAGTTGAAAAGACATGTAGGTAAAACCACTAGGTGGGAAAATGCCTACACTAACATATTCAAAAATCTAAGCTCCTTAACATGTGAATACCAATGCAAATCAATGGATAAAAAGGGGTCAATGATTGAAGTTGAGCGAGACCTCAACACCCTTTGTGCTGAGTGCTGCCTACATACTAAAACTTAAAAAGGGATCAAAGTTCATGTAGTTATCTTATGACATGGTGGTGTGTGAATGAATGGTGGAATATGCTAGATTCTGGTGCAATACTAATGTGATTAAGTGACTTAATCATGACTTATGACCTATAAAATATAATTAGACTTGAGATCTGAGCTATGAGGGATTTATGCAATCATAATTAGGAGAAATATGTATTTTGATTTCAATGTGCAATTGTGATTTTGGTATTTTTTGATGTGGATGTAGACACTATTTTTCAATTATATAACACCTCAATATTGTACACTTGGAAAATATATATCATATATGTACCTTTAGTTTATAGACCTTTTTTCACTACTAAAAGGCTCACATGTACTATCTCTTTGTGCCTAATTACTTATCTCTTATTTGACCAATGCTATTTTGATGAATCAAGCCTTCTATCTTTCCTGAAATGTTATAAAACCTACTTATCTTCCATCTTTGTAAGTTCTAGACCTGCACCTATTTATAAAATTGCATCCCAATTAGATGCCAACATTAACACAAGTGCACTATTCCAATACAAGTGTCCAATACTCTAAGGTCATCCAATTTACAAATGAAACATATTACTATTTGTTATAAATACAATCACAGAGAGGGGGGTGAATCGGTGAGCCCAAATAATTCAACTTTAATTTTGATCTTCAAAAATACTTAACCAGTTAACACAAGCAATCATGAAGCACACATATCATTCATAGAAATAAACAAGAGAGACAATGTAAGGTCAATCACATAACACATGACATACGTGGGAAACCTCTTGGGGAATAAAACCCACTAGAACCTATAATTGGAATACTACCCTATAATAAAAAGATCCAATTTAGACTAGCTACAACTAATCAAAGAATTACAGTCCCTATTTATTGAGACTCCAATCTCACAAGGTGCTACCACACATGTCTAGTTGAGTTGCAATAACAACCAGACCCTTTAGCAAGTTTTACCTTTCAAGGAGGCTATAACCACCTTAGATGCTAAGCTGCCACAACAACACCTATAAACAACTTCCACCTTTGAACTTATGTCAACAACACCTAATGATGGACCTCAAATTATCACTCTTCTCCTTTGTTCACACTCAATCTATAAGAACACTATTTTTCCAACAAAATTATGACTAATAGGCCATACAAAAAGTCCTCAATATGTTCTAATATTCAACTCATCCTCAGGGAACTCTACCCCTTCTTCTATCCACATAAACACACACAAGCCTCACTCCAATCACTCCTTAGTCTCTCACCTTTTTAAAGTCTAGAACCCATCATCTTTGGTTCCATTATTTATAGAGCAATATTGATAATCACTACCTTGGTTAGCCATTAGGCATGTCTTAACCCTTAAGACATCTATCTTACGAAGACAAAACTCAATACATTCTTCATAGGTTGGCCATAACATCTATGGGTCACCCTTAAGGAACTACACCTTTTAATAAGGCCCTTGTAGCCCTTATAGGTCTCATGTGAACCCATTCACTCCTTTATCACTCCCTTGAGAAAAACAAGAATAGAAGACCAATTTCAAATACATGGGTCCATTCCTTATGTCCCCTTCGACATATTCAAAAGATCACAAACAACTTAGCTAACCTCTGTGTATGCTCAAGCAACTCAAACAAAGACCTTACACATGGGAACACCATTGTTAAACCTACAATTAACTTCTTAAGCATTGTTCATACTCAAGACAAATTGATCATGCCTCTAAAATACACATAGAGAATCCTCATGGAGTCTACAACATGCTCTAATAGCTAATTCATCATGGGACATCAAAACAACATCAACACAAGCTTGACTATCATTCTCGAGTTACTTGCAAAATAATCATAAACACATATTCAACTTATATGCTCAATATCTTTGAATGTAATCACTTGAAGATCTTCAAATTAGGTTCAATAGATGCACCATGGAGTCCTCTACCACTTGATTTTTATTGCATGAGGAAATTCATCTTTTATCAAAGGATATGATCAAAATACAAAGATCTGGTTTTTAGTATGTTAAATTCAAATAATTGAATAACAATGGTCATAGTTAACCTTCAAACACAATGCTTGAATCTCGTGGACTCTCAGCTTAGGATCAATATCACACCGTCGATCTTATTTGAGCTTTAATGCATAGACCACCAAATCTAAACATTACAAATTTGTTACATTGACCTCATCTTATGCAATATAAGAACTTTGACTCAATTTGCTTCATCGATCTCTATGGATCAGTCATGACTTTAATGATCAATAATCACCATTGATCAATTTATATGAACACCTGTTCATTGTTAGATCCTTATCTTATACCTTTTCTTAGATGTTAAACATCATGCACCTGTCCTCATCTTGCTACCTCATAACTTCTTGGAGCCATGCACATCATTAATCTTGCTCGAGATTTAACACTTTTTAAAATGATGAAGTATGAGGACCCTGTCAAAATGCCCGAGTAGCCATTTTTGATCTTTAATAACTTCTTATACGTTTCGATGTAGGATCTCAAATTTGGACTAGATGATCTCCTCACATAGGAGAATCCAACCATGTGACATATTAATCATATAACCCTCACACATGGAAGATATAATGTCATTAAAGTGCCTTCTCAAAATCTTCTATCCCAGAGCCAACCATGTCCAAATCTACCTGAGAGGCCAACTTTGAGCATCCATAACTTTTTCCATGATTTAGTGCATTAACTCAAAAATAGTGAAAATGATCTATGATAAAAAATGAACAAACCCATATGATCAGATTAAATTGACATGTTGACACATGAAAGATATAACACCATCAAAATTATCACTCAACACTTTTTGCCACACTGCAAAATTGGCTATGGGAAAACACAGTCAAACTACTTGAGAGCTGAACTTTGCATAAGCATATATTTTAACATGCTACATCACATGATCTAGAAATTAGCATAAATAAACTAGGTCCAAAATTGAATAAACCCATATGATCACCTTCTCTTGAACCACCCACATGTGCAAGATATTCCATCATTAAACTACTTAATTATTTTTGGCCATATTACAAATTTGGCTATGGGAAAAGAGTGAATTCTATCTTAGAAGCCAAATTTGTACCCTCATAAATTTGACCATTTTTCAATGCATGACTTGAGATCTGGTGCATAAAAATTAGGGAATACTATAATCACAACCACATGACCAAATCCTCTTGATTCCTTCACACGTGGCAATGATGATTTCATCAAACTACCCACTTAGATTTTTTGTCACTGGACCCAAAGTGTCTAGATGAAAACTATGGACTACCAAATGAATTTCAATTATGTACACAAGCTCTCAAAGCATGGATCACATCTTATATGAACCATTGCACTTTCTCAATCCTCCATACTCATCCTTGATCCTCTCAAGATATGTCAATATTGAAGATCAACCAACCATACATAAAGCACACTAGAACAGCCACATTGCACAATTTATCATTGTCATATAGACTATCAAGGTACTTATTCCACTCACCAGGACATCTATATGACACCACCATGACATCATTGATAACTCTCCAACAATCTCCCCCTTTTCCATTTATGTCAACACCCATAAATATAGCAATATATAGCTCACCTTCTCTCTCTTCAAAGCACTCCTACAACAATAACTTTCTCCCTAATAGGAAATTTCTCTCCCTTCGACACAATGACAAAGTGGGCACACATTGATCTTGAGGACTTGAAAAGACTATCAAAATAGGAAAGGACCATCTTAAAAAGATGATACAAACTCCCCCTTACCTTGGACCTACTTCTGCTCATCTTAATAACCTCCTCTTGCTCCATGCCAACATTCTCTTCAATCAAGCACTATAATCAATGAAGAAAGAACACACAAAAGAATTTAAATCTAATGTAACTTACCAAGAAACATCTGAGAGGTACTCCCCCTAATAAATCTAAGCAATTGTACCTTTTGATCATCTTTAGATCTCCACAGACCATGAAGAACCACCATGCAGGCTTACTAGCCTCCTTTCTCAGGCTACTATACGGATCACCAATCAAAACTTCATGTCACTCACCAAACATGAAACATGCTCTCAAAAAACCTCTGGAGTAAGCTCATTAACATGTTTTTCCCCCTTAACCAAAGAACTTATATTGAAAATAAATGACACCCAAGATTTATCTTAGATACTAAAAAGTAGTTGTTGACAATGGTTTGGTCATAATATATGCAAGCTACTCTTTTGTAGGCACATGATCCAAATTAACAGATTGATTAATCACTTGTTCTATTAATAAATGATATCTAATAGGAATGTGTTTAGTTTTTTAGTACATAACATGATTTGTTGAGATACTAATTGCATTAGTATTGTCATAAAAAATAGGACAAGGTCTATTTTTTCTTACCTTGTAATACTCCAAAATTTGTTTCATCCACATGACTTATGTGCAATAAGAGGAAACTGCTATATAATCAACTTCTACAATTGATAAAGACACTGAGGCTTTCTTCTTGTTTAACCAAGACACCAAACATTCTCTCATGAAGAAGACCTCACCACTGGTACTCCTCCTATCATCCACACATCCTGCGTAGTCAACATCAATATATGATTTCAAAGAGAATTCTTTACTCCTGGGATACCATAAACCATACTCTATGGTGAATTTGAGATATATTAATATCATTTTTACTAATTTTAAGTGAGATTCTCTAGGATAATCTTGAAACCTTCCTGCAAGATCTACTAATTGCATGATGTCAGGTCTAGATGCAATAGAGTATAAAAGACTTCCAATCATGGATCTATACAAATTTTGATCAACTTTTGGTGAGTCATCTAGTTTACTTAACTTGCATCTTGTGATCATTAGAGTACCCATAGGCTTATAATCCATCATGTCAAACTTCCTTAGCATATCCTTGATGTATTTATCTTGAAAAATGAAAATTCTTGCATCAAGTTGGTTGATCTATATCTTAAGAAGTAAGACAGTTCTCCCAACATTGACATTTCAAACTCAGTCTTCATAGTATCTACAAATTCTCTACTCAATATATCATTGTTAGATCCAAAAATTATGTCATCAACATATACAAAAACTATCAATTGATGATTGCCTTCTATCTTAATGTACAAATTACTATCAACTATCTATCTTTTAAAACCTTGACTCAAAAGATACTTATCTAGCTTGTCATACCAAGCTCTAGGATCTTGTTTAAGACCATAGATATCCTTCTTCAATTTACACACAAAATATTGATTACTTGATATGAAGTATCCTTTAGGTAAGTCAATTTAGACTTATTTTTCTAAGTTTCCATTTAAGAATGAAGATTTTACATCCATTTGATATACCTTAAAACCTTTTAAACATGCATATGCCAAAAAGAGTCCAATTGCTTCCATACTTGCCATAGGAGCAAAAGCCTCATCAAAATATATTTGATTTCAACCTAAGCATATCTTTTACACACCGGTATAGCCTTATTTCTCGTGACTTCTCCTTTCTCATTCATCTTGTTTTTGAAAACCCATTTGGTACCTATCACATTTTTATCTTTTCGTTTAGGAACTAAGTTCCATGTTTCATTATTTTCTATTTGATCAATTTCTCCATCCATTGCATCATTATAAATTTCATCTTTGCTAGCTTCTATAGAATTTTTGGGTTCAGTCATGGATAACATAGCTAAGTCTTATTGTTTTGATTAATCAACATTCTCCTTCTAGTATGCAACCTTACACCAACATATCCAATAATCTGAGAGATTGGATGATCTTTATGAATTCTTCTAGATGGAGCTTTAGTATCTTATCTTTATTCATCCTCTTCATCTTCATCATATATTTGAATAAATAACTTATCATTATTTGTAACAACATTCTGAGTTGAGTCACTTACCTACAATTTTGGATTCTTGACTCTACTTGTCTCATCTAATCTTACATTTGAACTTTAAATAATATTGTGAAGTCTATTGTTGCAGCATCTATAGGTAGTATTGATAGAAGAACATCCTAAGAAGATGCCCTCATCAGATCTTGAATCAAATTTGACAAGATTATCTTCATCTCTTTTGATGAAGCACCTGCTCCCAAACACTCTGAAATGTTTAATATTAGTTTCTCTATTATTCCATAACTCATAAGGTGTCTTATTACCATTTAATTTGATTTGAAAATTGTATAGGATGTACACCGAAGTCTTGGATGCCTCTTCCCAATAGCCATATGATATTTTTACATCTTGAAGCATGGTTCTACCCATCTCAACCATAATCCTATTCTTCCTTTCAACCATACCATTCTATTATGGTGTTCTAGCAGCAGAGTATTGTCCTTTTATCCCATGTTCATCATAGAAATCATCAAACTTATGAGACCAAAACTCACCTCTTCTATTTGATCTCACACACTTGATCTTTGAACCTTTATCATTTTCCACAAGAGCTTTAAATGCCATTTTTAAAAAAAGCTTCTAATTTTTCTTTAACAAAGAATATCCAAGCCATCCTAGTAAAATCATTAGTGAGAAACAAGAAGTAACTATTACCTTGAATACTTTGAGTTATCATAGGTCCACATAGATCAGTGTAGATCAACTCTAATGGATATGTAGTAGATAATTCCTTATCTTTGTATCTTCTATTGGTTTTCTTCCCATGAAGACATGCCTTGTAAAGAGAATGAGAAATCTTAGAAATCTTGGGTATATGCCTAACCAACCCCTTTGAGCTGATATTTACTATATTATCAAAATTTATATGTCCAAGCATTCTATGATAAAGCCATCTTTCATTCAAGTGACTCATGAACCGCTTAGCCTTCTGGAATTCATGAAATACATACATGTTATCTATTTTATAAATCTTTACAACTAATCTATTAGTTTTTGCTTTTCTTACTTCACATAGATCATCATGAAAAGTTACAAAATTTCCTTGCTTACACATTTGGCTTACACTTAAAATATTATGTTTTTAACCTTCTACATATAAGACATTCTCAGTCTTCATATGACTATTGTCCAAAATTATAGTACCTTTGCCAACTATTTTAGCAAACTTGTCACCAAATCTAATTGCACCTAGGTTGGTCTTCTTTAGAGAGATAAACTTGCTCTAATATTTTGTCATATGATTTGAGCATCCACTATCTATGAACCATCTCTTGTTCTCATCTTATTGAGGTGTAAAGCTACTTGAACAAACAATGACTCTTCTTTTTATGATCTGCTTGGATTTTTCTTCTTTTCTTTTTTAGACTTGGTCTTCTTAAATCATTTGATATTGTCAATGACTTGAATATCCTTCTTCCAAAAGGCTCTATTACAATTCTTGGCTATGTGACCTTATTGGTTATAATTGTAACATATGAGATCCATTTTGATCTTTGGAGAGAGAGCACACTCGTTATATCTATAGCCAAATTGATTGTAGGTGAAGCAATACCCATTGAAGACTTTGTTAATGTTTGATACTCTTTTCTCTTGATAATTACCTCTCAATGGATTTTCATTATTGATCCTTTTGATGGAGCTAAAATCCTTTTTGTCCTTAGATAAGAGCACATACGAGTAATTCAAGACCTTATTTTCACATTGTTCCATCCTTTGATTGAGACCTGTATTCACCATGACCTGCAAATTCTTGATAGTTACTCCTAGATTTTTCACTACATTATTAAATTTTGATAAAGTAGAAACTAGATTATCTTGAAGCCAAGCCATAAACTTTTTGTCAACCATTGTACCTTTGATCACCTTTGAACTATTAAGCCTTTACCAAAGGACTGACTCTAATACCAATTGTTAGAGGTATAATCACTGAGAGGGGGGGAATCAGCGAGCCCAAATAATTCAACTTAAATTCTAATATTTAAAAATACTTAACTAGTTAACATAAGAAATCATGAAGCATACATATCATTCATAACAATAAGCAAGATAGACAATACAAGATCAATCACATAACACATGACATACATGGGAAACCTTCTTGGGGAATAAAATTGACTGGAACTTGTAAGCGGAATATAATCCTATAATAACAAGATATAATTTAGACCAACTTTAATTGATCAAGGAACTATAATCCCTATTTAGTGAGGCTTGAATCTCATAAGGTGCTACCACACTTGTCTAGTTGAGCTACAACAACAACCAAACCTTTTAGCAAGTTTCACCTTGTAAGTAG
The DNA here is from genome assembly GCA_037957365.1 of Torreya grandis. Lineage (NCBI taxonomy): Eukaryota > Viridiplantae > Streptophyta > Pinopsida > Cupressales > Taxaceae > Torreya > Torreya grandis. The sequence goes on along the minus strand of JARHVA010000855.1, from coordinate 2,954,651 downwards.
GTTACAACCACCTTAGATGCTGAGCTACCATAATAACACCTATAAATAACTTCCACCTCTAAAATGATGTCAAGAACACCTGATGATGGACCTTAAATTATCACTCTTCTCCTTCGCTCAGACTCAATCTACAAGAGCACTATTCTACCAATAGAATTATGACCAATAGGTTATACAAATAGTCCTCAATCTGTTCTACTCTTCAAATCATCCTAAAGGCACTCTACCCCTTATTTTCTCCACATAAACACACACAAGCCTCACTCCAATCACTCCTTAATATCTCACTTTTTAAAAGTCTAGAACCCATTATTTTTGGTTTCACTATTTATAGAGCAATCTTGATAATCACTACCTTGGTTAGCCATTAGGCATGTATTAAACCCTAAGACATATATCTTAAGAATACAACACTCAATAAATTATTCATAGGTCGATCATAGTATCTATGGGTCACCCATAAGGAACTACACCTTTTAATAAGGCCCTTGTAGCCCTTGTACGTCTCATGTGAACCCATTCACTCATTTAACACTCCCTCAAGCAAAACAAGAACATAAGAACACTTTAAAATCATGGGTCCATTCCTTATGTCCCCTTCAACATTCTCAAAAGATCATAGACAACTTATCTCACCTCTATATATGATCAAACAACTCAAAGAAAGACCTTACACATATGAACACCATTATAAAACTTACAGTCAAATTATTAAGCATTGTTCATACTCAAAATAGATTGATCACACCTCTAAAATACACATAAAGCATCCTAATGCAGTCTACAACATGATCCAATAACTAATTCATCATGGGACATCAAAACAACATCAACACAAGCTCAAATATCCTTCTCGAGTCACTTACATAACAAGCAAAAACACAGTCAACTTTTAAGGTCAATATCTTTGACTTCAATCACTTTCAAATCTTTAAATTTGGTTCAATATATGTGCTATGGATTCCCCTACCACTTTTATTTTTAATGCATGAGCAAATTCATCTTATATCAAAATATATGATCAAAATATAGAGCTCTAGTTTTTCTTATGTTAAATTCAAATATTTGAATAGCAACGGTCACAGTTAACCTTCAAACATAATGCTCAAATTTTGTGGACTCTCAGATCAAGATCAATCTCACACCATCGATCTTGTCTGATATTTAATACATAGACCACCAAAGCCAAATTTTAAAAATCTATTACATTGAACTCATCTCATGAAATATGGGAAGTTTAAATTAATGCATTCCATCAATCTTTGTGGATCTGTCAGGTCTTTAAAGATCAACACTCACCACTGATCAATCTATACAAACACCTACTCACCATTATATTCTTATCTTATACATTTGTTTAAACATTAAAAATTATGCACCTATCCTCATCTCACTTCTTCCTAATTTCTTAGATCTACATGCACCGTTAATCTTGCTCAAGATTTAACACTTTCTAAAATGAATAAGTATGGGGACCCTATCAAAATTCCTGAGTAGCCATTTTTGATCTTTAATAACTTCTTATATGCTTCAATGTAGGATCTCAAATTTGGACCAAACAATCTCCTCACATAGGAGAATACAACCATGTGACATATTACTCCTAGAACCCTCACGCATGAAAGATATAATGTCATTAAAGTGCCTTCTCAAAAAATTCTATCCTAGAGTCAACCATGTTCAAATCTCCCTGAGAGGCCAACTTTGAGCATCCATAACTTTTTCCATGATTTAGAACATGAACTCAAAAATAGTAAAAATTATCTATGATAAAAAATGAACAAACCCATATGATCAGATTATCTTGACACCTTCACACATGAAAGATATAACACCATAAAAATCATCACTTGGCCCTTTCTACCACACTGCAAAACTGGCTATGGGAAAACACAGTCAAACTGCTTGAGAGCCCAACTTTTCATAATCATATCTTTTGATGCACTATATCACATGATTAAACTAGGCCTAAAACTAAATAAACCCATATAATCACCTTCTCTTGAAATGTCCACATATGTGAGATATTCCATCATCAAACTGCTTACTTGGCTCTTTCTAGTCATATTGCAAATTTGGCTATGGTAAAACAGTGAATTCTATCTTAGAAGCCAACTTTGCACCCTCATAAATTTGATCATGCTTCAATTCATGAATTGATATCTAGCACATAATAACTAAGGACTACTCTAATCATAACCATATGACCAACTGCTCTTGACTCCTTCACATGTGGCAATGGTGATGTCATCATACTGCCTACTCAAATTTTCTATCATTAGACCCAAAGTGTCTAGATCAAAACTATGGACTGGAAGATGAACTCTACTTATGCATATAAGCTCTCAAATCATGGATCACATCTTATAGGACCCATTATACATTGTAAATCTTCCATACTCATCCCTGATCCTCTCAAGCTATGCCAATTTTGAATATCAACCAACCATACATAAAACACACTAGAACAAACACATTGTATACTTTATCATTATCATATAGATTATCAAGGCACTTCATCCACTCACTAGGACATCTCTATGAAACCACCATGACATCATTGATAAATCTCCAACATTATGGTTGGTCTAAGTGCTTTACTATGAGATATTATCCAAAGGGATTAGTATAAGTGCAAGATCAATCCTCATTCATTCTTCACCTAGAAACTTCTTACCTATTCACCATGAATCTTACCAAAAGCATTCAATCAAGCACTCATGTGAGAAAATCTTCCCTATTTTATAATATTTATGTATTAGTCATAAGTACAACACATCTATAAGTTTGAAGTACTGAAGAAACAACCCAAGAGATATATTTTATAAGTTACAAGCTAGGTCATTGTTATACTTATTTATCACACATTACATGATTCACACATAAGAGAATAATAGGGGATAACTACATAAGTCCGAGGCCCTCTTTGGAGTATTGGATATGTAGGCAACACTCATTGAAAGAGGAGTATTTGGGGTAGCTCAACATCATGTGCCCACTAACCCATTTTTTCTATAGCCAATATAAAGATGAAAAATCAAGATTTTATCATTTGATAAGGAGCGATAGTCCTTGACCTAAATCTGAATGCACTAGAGTGAAGATGCCACAGAACCTAAAAGCATCCATGTGTTCACATCTAGTTTTAATAGGTATTCCATATTGGACACCTGTGTCCAAGTCAGACAATAGCATCAATACAACTATCCCAGGTTGACATAAATGTTTACAGTTATAGAGCTAAAATTTCTAAAATTAAGTGACTATTCTGAAATATAGATCTAGTCCACTTTCTACCTATACTAGATCTAGATCAACATTATCATTATAAAAAGTTAATTATCTTACTTTCATTGTAATATCTAACATAATTGTACTTTCTATTGTTAACATCTCAACATAATAAATTTAGTATATGTTATATCATTGATGTGGGTTTTAAGTACATCAAAGAACCTTATGAGTTAACCTATAACATTTTATGATCAGTGAAGAGAGATTCACTCCAAAGCATGAGTTGTAAGGTATTGAGTTTTGTAAATAACCTATTGGTTAAATATTATTTGATAGTGAAATTAATTACCATAAATGGTTTACATATGGATTTGAATCTAGATCTACTTGAGATGGGTGGATAAATGATGAATTTAACCTAAGGTGGTTTGACCAAAAGAAACTCAAATATAAGGAAAGGTAGGGTAGAAAAGGAGTGTAGACCAAACAAGATGAAACCTTTCTAATCCAAATCTTGTACTAGGAATTAGACAAGCAATCAAGAACCAATATTTACTATAAGCTACTATAAGCACACTAACATTCAAACATAGTTAAGAGTCCAAGGGAACAATAATATAATAAACTTGAGCATATATAATCAAAATTTGATGCATTTATAAGGTTTCAATACTTCTACAAAGAGAGATTATGATTAATATTTTAAAGGCCTTTAAATTAATAGTAGCATAATATGAATACCTATATTTAAAATAAAAATCATGCTCAACCGAAAGACTAAGATACCGAAATGATAGAAATTATAACAATATTCATAGGTTTAGATAAGAACTATATTTGCACATCAAGATCAATTGAAAAACAATCCATATAATTTATTATTAATCTTAATTACCAAAATTATCCTCCCTTTGGAATAGGGGGATATAAATATATATAGGTTTAGAGAGGGGATGCCTCATCCTCCAAATGAAGTCTAAATTTACATCTCTAATAATAAAACTGTGTCAAAATCATGTAGAACATGCATGTACATAAGTGTTTACATAAAATAGAACTCCTTGACTAAAATGTAATATATATATATATATATATATATATATATATATATATATATATATATTTGGTATCCATCAATTCTAACTTTACTAAAACATGTAAACACATATTCATATTTAGAGTGGTGCTGATGTGGTATCATCAGAAAAGGAAAATAGTTGAGTGACATCTATAGAAACATAAATAAACAATGTAGTTTTTTAGGAAATAAAAATTGGCCCTATTGTATGTATGACCATGTATCCAAAAAATTAGGGATCCTAGGGTGATGTGGCAACACTTAAATTTGATTCTATGCTTGGAACTGATCCAGATGCTCCCTCTATGGCTTTGAATTTTTTAGATAATGTGTGTGCTATCTTAAACTCATTAATAATATTAAAATTGAGTAGGAAAAGATTAAATATTTTGATAGCCTTGAATATCAACCTTATGTGATTTGCCTCCAAGCTCTTAAACTCTACTCTAAGGGATTCAACCTTCATCACTCTATCTTTATAAAAATTGATCAACTGTAGGATATCATCATTAGTTTGTTAAATAGGTTCGTCAATTTCCTCCTTAAAAATATTTACAACTACTTTAAGTAGTGTTTCAAAATTAGGTCTATTGACTAGCTCTCTAGTAGAGGTAATCACATTAGTGACCCTCATATCTCTTAAAATTTATAATGACTCATTCTCATAGATTGAAAAATATCCTATCAAAGATTTCATATATGTATGCTAGCTAAGGGCACCATCTCTTTTTAAAATTACATAACTTAAGGCCCATACAACATCTTGGGTGGACATCAAGTTCAGATGATTGAATGTGGTACTTATGGCACATTGAACCCAAAAAGTAAGCATTTTCTCAAATTCTTTTAGCTAGTGTTAAATTTTAAGCACCTTTGTCCTCTTAGGGTGACTTTATCCCATAGAGGCACTCAAATTATTCAAAATGTAATACAATCATGTGACTGCACTCTTTACACTATCCAAAATCTCACAAGAGGCATGGATAATATTTCTTTCTAATAGATTCTATTATGCCTCATCCTTACTCTTTTTTATTTCCTTCATTGCTTTTCCAGCCAAATCCAAAAAATACAAAAATCCTCTGTATACTCTATTGGATCAGTTGGATTCTTTTTGACCTTTTTAGCTAAGGGAAACAAATTTCCCTTTGTTCAAAATTGATTTTTTCCCTTGTATTTATGTTCACCACCTTCCTCTTTTTTACCCTTTAAATTATGCCAATATGCCTATCAAAATGAGGGGAGACTATAGGTAGTTTAGTGATGACCAAATTCCGTCTCTCATCTCTTCAACTTTGCAACTCTTTAATCCATTGGGGAATAATAAATTTCCTTCTTCTGGTTGACTTGGGTCTTTAGAGGTAGAGGGTGGAGTGATCATATGAGGGGGAGTTATTTTTGAAGGTGATAATGAAATACTTATTTGAATAGGTAATTGGAGGGGTGCGTAAGTAATTATTTTCCATGGTGAGGATTCCATTTATGGAGTGACTTCAACCACATATTTAGTCAAGACTGGAGTTTTCACAATCGCCATTATGGTTGGTTATACACATGTGTACTATGATAATTGTAGCTCTAATTGAGATAAATATTTGAAGGGTATTGGTGGCCCTTTAGGATAAAAAATAGAAATTGAAACCAATTTCTCAAAATGAACTCTCTTCTCAAGAGCCTTTATTTGTGTTGTTGTTGAAAGAATATATGAATCGCTTGAATTAGAAGATGGAGGCCCTAGAATAGTTAGAGGCAAATCTATAGGTTGAGTATTACAAATATTAATAAAAGTAGCAAGAGAAGAAACTACCTTACTAATATTTTGTCTTTCCTCTTCAGTGAGGATTTACTGGTCTAATTTTCCAATTGGAGGTTCTTCTTCCTACAAACTTCCTAGGCTAATTGATTTAGCCTTTTTTAATTCTATTTCCTCTTCTACTTCATCTTGGGCTCCCTCCTCACTTGAAATTGGTTATATTACTATCATTGATTATAAATTATCTTCCTCCTCATCACTAGGATAATCCACTATTGATATCACATGTTCATGATCTTCTACTTCTAATATCTAATCAAGGGATCCTTGTAGAGTTGAAAGACTTGATAATGGTCTTTCCTCCAACTATTAGACTTTGAAGAAGGCATGGAGGAGTTTGGATTTTTTTTGGTAGGTGATTGTGGGGGGAATGGTAGGTAAGGGGTAAGTGAAATGAGTAAAGGAATCACAATTATAAGGACTAAAATTGCATGTGGTAGTGAAGGAATGGAAAGTGGAACAATGGTGCTATAGGGAAGAATGGATGGAGATGGACCTTATTGAGTTGCTTGAGGGGATGGAGGAGTGGATGAGAAAGAAGCTTGTAGAAAATATAGGATACTTACCTATGTAGGTGTTTTAAGTGGAGGGAGAGGTGGCAAAGATAATGTGATCTTTTATCTATCTATAAGAGGTGCAGTCCTCTCCACAGTAGTGGTTGTGCCCAAAATAGTGGTAGCAACTGGATGGGTAGAGGCTAGATGAGAACTAGGGATACATTTGAGAATTTCCTTTTTGATTTGGAGGTTTTATTCCATTTTAATGTTGGAATATCCCTATAATAATTAGTATTATGCCCTCAATTTTGAATCTATTTTGGGTAAGCAATTTTTGAAGATAGTGGTGCAGAGGAAAGCGTAGCTACAAAAGAGACACAAAGTAGAACACCATGGAATAGAAGAACATGGTGTAGAATAGACAAGTCATGTGGAACAAGGAAAAATGAAACATAGAGAAAATGAGAATGTAAGACTTAGACAATAATGAATGACTTGGGAAAAGGTGCAAAAAACAAAGACAATTAAGGAATGGTTCACATGAACATTAGAGAAGAATAGCCAAGCCCGAATCTAACACCAGTCCATGGGAAGATAGATGCACAATGATGAGGATGTAACATAGATAGAGCATATAGGGGTAGTTAAACATGGGTCCTTAAGAATTCATTGTAAATGGCTTGTCATGACTCATTATCGTCAATGGTTATTAACGAGTCATCTTTTTGTAATTACTTTTGTAACTAAATGGTCAAGGTAAACCATGCATAAATACCCCTTTATTTAAATTAGTATGGTTTTTGATCATTATAATCTTGGAGTCATTGTAATCTTGGATATGACATATGAATGTAATGAAAGGAAGCTTATGTATTGATGAATATTGGGATTGTTTTCCTTTAAATGGGCATGACTTCCCCTAGGCATGTGCCTAAGTGATAAGATTACAACATGATAATGTGTTGGAATTTTATGAAAGAACAAGTTCTCATGTACTTACCTAAAGCATGTAATGAGGGATTGGTTCCCATTAGTTTTGTCATGTGAGGGTGTTGTTGTCCAATTTATTAGGAAAGGATGATTAAACATATACTTATCACTAAATTCATATTACAGTCCATATCTAACTTAACACACTTGTTCATTAATCAATGTTAAAAATAAAAAGATGGCACGAATGATAACTAGCAATATTAACTCCATAGATAATTACACAATAATATTATGTCAACATAGGTTTCATTCATCATATTCATAAGTGAACTCAAAGCATAATGTGTTTTAGAGTTATAATATAATTATCTCATATAAATTCTATCAACAAAATCAAGCTAAACAACAACATTACATAGTAAATCATGGGGGTATTTATACTTGGTTTTCCCCAACCAAATGGTTACATAAGTAATTACAATCAAGGTGACTCACCAATGATCATCAATACATTTGAGTCATGGAAATCATTTACATTAAGTTTCTAAGGACCTAGGCCTTTATGCCCCTATATTCTCTCTCAATGCTAGATCCTCATCACCAAGCACCTATCTTCTCACTAGATGATGCTAGTTTGCACTTGACTTATTATCTTCCATCTTGATGAATCACTCCATAACCAGTTTCCATTTTCCACATGCTTCCCAAGTCTTTTGTTAAGTTTTGAGTCCTTTGTTCTCAAGTTCTCCATTTAATATGCATATTTATTCCATGAGACTTGATCCTTCTGTGCCATGGTCTTACACACCATTCCTCTCCATGACAATTATTCCCAAAAATTACTTAGCCAAAATTGGGGGCCCAATATCACCCCACACTAAGCCATTAGTCCATTCTCAACTAACATTATTCTTTCATTCTATCAAAAACTTAGGTCCTAACTATCAATTTGTTTTTGACACCTTCCCAATGGTTAAGGTGTTATGCAGCTTGGATGTTATTTTCTCTATTACCAATTTGAGATTCTTAATATGCTCAAGCTAATTTATGTTATTTTCTCTACATTCACCTACTTTATTGACCAAATGTACAAGGGATGTGGAAGCATCTTTATGAATGCTTTCAAGTGAGGTGACCTTGGTGACAACCTATCCTTAGAATGCCACAAAGTTTGCATTTATTTATTGATGGTGAGCACTTATTTTCTTCTCTATAACCTCTAGATCCTCAAATTCTTTGGCATGATCTGTGTGGTATTTTATTACCAAGGTGCTATCTACCAACTATTGTCATTAAAGTTCATTTGCCTATAGCCTAACTTACAAATTTTTTCTAGGCCACACTAACTTTTAAAAAAACCCATCTAAGATGGAATTGTGTCTCCAACTCTATTAAAGAAGATTTTGCATACCTCTATTACTTTAGATAATTAATCCATTACCCAAGTCTGATTAGTCTAGGGGTTAGGTTGGTCCTTACATCACTTTAATAAAATCTCTACCATGATCTCTAGTTTATCTACTACCTCACTAGAAAGGGGCACCCCATTGGCAAGTGTTAGGTCTTGGCTCAAAATTATCTTGAAGATATTCAAAGTTTTAATCTTGGAATATATTTTTATTTATAATTGGCACTTGACCTCAACCAATTCTTCTTCAAGTTTCATTCTTGCAATGTTCTCATTCTGATATAAAACAATAATGTCTACATTCTTCTTTTGGAGTCGTCGAACATCAGACTCGGATAAGACATTTTGTTTGGTTATCTCATGTGCTAATTTTAGAAGTGGTGTGTTACCTATTCTATATTAAACTATTAGAGGTCTATCCAAAGGGTATTTGGAAGTGTTATAGCTTCTGTATCTAATACTAGGCTATCTGATGGAATCTCAAAATGGCATTATTCATTATAAATATCATGGGATAATGAAAAATCTTATTGAGTCTACTCAGATGCATCCTATGATGAAAAACATGAAAACAAATACAAGTGCTTCTATAACACTCTCATATGATATTCGACATGTGGGGTCATGGTTGAATAGGTTTTATTTGACTGCTTCTAGATGGAATTTTCAACTAGCTCTTTCCCCTTAGAGGGATCTCACTTGAGTATTTAAACATCTATGTCTTTGCTCTGGTAGTGAAAGGTCCCAAACTAGGATTGAAAGCAAATAAAATTGATTTCCACTACTTACAGCATTCAATCAATTGGACAAAGATATAAAACCGAATGTAACTGATACTATAGCCCAAAATGTCATAAAATTATTACAGATTGGTCTCAAAACCCAATTATTATAACAACAACCAAACTGGAAGTAAAAAACCTGGGATTGCCTGCTCTCGGCCTGCTGTGTCCAGAAAACACAGTCGCCGACGTCGGTCTCTGAGGATGCCGACGTCGGTCGATACCCTGCCACCGTCGGTCGTCTGAGGGTGACCTCTGCCTGCGTCTGACTCCCTGATTGCCGGCGTCGGTAGATAATCGGCCGATGTCGGCCTATATGCCGATGCCGGTCTCTGTATAACCCTGCAGCCGAACTATGCCCTTTCCTTTCTCTGACCCTGTTGGTACGGCCTGGTGCCGATCTATCTATCCATACGGATTTCTGTACCCGAACCTGATATGCAAATAAAATATATAAATCTGGAACCTAAACAATGAATAAATACCTGGAACCCATTTGCATAGGCTGAACCCTGGTATACTCTGTGAATGGCCTCTGAAGCTCCCGAACTGACCAATATGCACAATCTGGATTCTGTCTCGAATCCACCTCTGACAAAGCACTGGGTTTTCCTCCAACTCCTTGCCAATCTACTGAAGGGTTTCGTCCTCAGAGATTCCAGCTGAATCACCGATTCAAGCTTCTCAGAATAATTTTGCAAAAGAAGATATTAGATCATGCAAATGCTTTGCTTTCCCCTTCTTTTAAAGCCTTCCAAAGAAACTTCTAAAAGAAGTTAATTTTATTTTCATAATAATTTAATTAATTAATTAAACCATTTTAATAGAAAATTGGGGACATTACAGTCATCCCTTCCTGGAGATTGCTTGTCCTCAAGCAATTCGCTCCTGATACCCAATACCAACTACCTGGATGCCATATTAATCTCAAAAATTTGCTAATTCTTCTGTCAGAAACACCAGGCTGGAAAATATCTGTGACTACATTCACCTTGTTTCTCCTAGAGAGTAGTGTGATAATCCTCAATATGTAATTAGCAAATTCACCATCACATACCTTAGACTTAGAAAAGGGCCGCTGCGCTACTCTGATTAACAAACTCTCACAATCCCCATAAGGATGTAGACTTATAATTGGAAAGGAAAATGCCCTGTAACAAATAGAATTAGTTACCACATCATCTATAAAATGAGACTCCATCCTGTGGGATGACCCCTCCTTAGGTCCTCCATCTTGCTCTGCCTTCAAGATAATCTTCCTTCCCCCAGAAAGGAATTCTAACTGCATACGGCGGTGATCAATAATGTAGCACCCAATACCCTGTAACCACTGCATGCCCAAGACCACATCATTATCCTCTAAAGGAAACACATAAAAATCATCGGTCAAAGTGTAATTCCCTAACTGAATGCTGAGCCGTGGAATCCATTTGGTACAACCCAATACTGCACCATCTGCCACCTTTACCCCGAAACCACCAAACTTCTCATACTGTAATCTACGCCTTCCCACTAACTTCCGGTCAATGAAGTTATGTGTAGCACCTGTATCTACCAAGCTCACTACCCACTTACCCTCAAGTGTACCTTTCAACCGAAAGGCATGAAAATTAGGATAACTGGAGAGAGTAGCCATAATTGCTTTGGCTGATGCCAAAGGCTCTGGGGTGTCTAACTCCAACTGTATCTGATCCTGCTCAATATTATCCTCAATGTTCGTATCAGGGACCTCCTCATCTCCACACTCCGAAGTTACCTCAATCAGATGAACCTTTCCTTTACCCATGCAACGGTGGCCTGGCTCCCATGGGTCTTTGCAGGAAAAACATAACTTTTTCCTCCTCAAGTCATTCCTAGTCTCCTGATTCATCCAAGGATTTGTAGAGGATGGCCCTTCTTTAATTTGTGGTGTGTTGGCCTTCTGTATAGGCCGAGATTCCACAGCTATTTTCTTATCACCCTGATAAGAAGTGGGAACAGTGTCCAGTCTCAATGTCACATCAATGGCATCCTTAAGAGTGGCTGGTTGGAAAGCACGTACCAGTCCCTTAAGTCTATCCTGTAATCCCTCAATAAACAACATCACACTCCATCTCTGAGGCATATCAGGTACCATAACTGCAATACGCTGAAACTCATTAATATAAGTTTCTGCGTGACCACTCTGTCTAAGATGAGCCAACTCCCTGTAGTAAAGTTCTGTATCCTTACGGTCAAACCGTGCAATAAGTCTCTCAGTGAACTCAGCATAGGAGTGAACTAAAGCATGATCCTGAGTGACCAATCCATGGTGCCACCAATCATATGCGATCCCCTCTAGATGTAATACCGCAAACTGAATGGCTTCACGCTCAGGCATGGGCCTCAAAGAAAGATATATGTCTAGCTTGTGGACCCAAGCTCTTGCACTAGTCTCTCCAGAACCATTATATGAAGCCAATGTAATCTTCCCTGTAGCTCTATTGAGGTCATGATTATGCTGCTGCTGTGGTGGCCTATTACCCCGATCTCCCCTGAGTCTAGCCGTGTCTCTACGCTGTGCACAATACTGGGGAAAAGGAAAAACCTCCCTAACCTCTGGGGGTAAAGCTCTCCATTCTGCTGTCGCTGCCAAAACGGACTCTTAGAACCCCATCTCTGGTGGTTCCACCTATACTGGTTGTCCACCTGGTACAAACTGAGGCAGTAATGGTCTATTAGGAGTAGGTGTATGATGATGATGTCGCCTAGAGGAATGACGGGAGCTCCCCACCGAAGAACGGGAATGGTGACTATGCTGACGGGAATGATTGGTATGATCACTACTAGTCACTGAAGCTGATCTATTCCTTCTTCCTCTGTGTCTATCCACCTCTAAACGCTCCATGGTATCCTGTAATCGGTCTAGAGCCTGAACAATCCTGGGCTGGGTAGTGATGAGGGTCCTCATCATCTCCCTTTCTTCTTCATCCTGGTTTCTATGGGCATTCCTCTGTTATTCGGCCATGATAGGTCGCTGTCCTAAACCCAACTCTCGCTCGTACTGAGCTCTACTTCGTGTAAAATATCTATGGCTTCTATCAAATCTTCCAGGATGCATAGAAATAAAATAGTTTTACCCCTACAGGCTGGCAAGATGCATGGCTCTGATACCACTGAAAGATCCCAAACTAGGATTGAAAGCAAATAAAATTGATTTCCACTACTTACAGCATTCAATCAATTGGACAAAGATATAAAACCGAATGTAACTGATACTATAGCCCAAAATGTCATAAAATTATTACAAATTGGTCTCAAAACCCAATTATTATAACAACAACCAAACTGGAAGTAAAAAACCTGGGATTGCCTGCTCTCGACCTGCTGTGTCCAGAAAACACAGTCGCCGACGTCGGTCTCTGAGGATGCCGACGTCGGTCGATACCCTGCCACCGTTGGTCATCTGAGGGCGACCTCTGCCTGCATCTGACTCCCTGATTGCCGACGTCGGTAGATAATCGGCCGATGTCGGCCTATATGCCGATGCCGGTCTCTGTATAACCCTGTAGCCGAACTGTGCCCTTTCCTTTCTCTGACCCTGTTGGTACGGCCTGGTGCCGATCTATCTATCCGTACAGATTTCTGTACCCGAACCTGATATGCAAATAAAATATATAAATCTGGAACCTAAACAATGAATAAATACCTGGAACCCATTTGCATAGGCTGAACCCTAGTATACTCTGTGAATGGCCTCTGAAGCTCTCGAACTGACCAATATGCACAATCTGGATTCCATCTCGAATCCACCTCTGACAAAGCACTAGGTTTTCCTCCAACTCCTTGCCAATCTACTGAAGGGTTTCGTCCTCAGAGATTCCAGCTGAATCACCGATTCAAGCTTCTCAGAATAATTTTGCAAAAGAAGATATTAGATCATGCAAATGCTTTGCTTTCCCCTTCTTTTAAAGCCTTCCAAAGAAACTTCTAAAAGAAGTTAATTTTATTTTCATAATAATTTAATTAATTAATTAAACCATTTTAATAGAAAATTGGGGACAATACCACTGAAAGATCCCAAACTAGGATTGAAAGCAAATAAAATTGATTTCTACTACTTACAGCATTCAATCAATTGGACAAAGATATAAAACCAAATGTAACTGATACTATAGCCCAAAATGTCATAAAATTATTACAGATTGGTCTCAAAACCCAATTATTATAACAACAACCAAACTGGAAGTAAAAAACCTGGGATTGCCTGCTCTCGGCCTGCTGTGTCCAGAAAACACAGTCGCCGACGTCGGTCTCTGAGGATGCCGACGTCGGTCGATACCCTGCCGCCGTCGGTCGTCTGAGGGCGACCTCTGCCTGCGTCTGACTCCCTGATTGCCGGCGTCGATAGATAATCGGCTGATGTCGGCCTATATGCCGATGCCGGTCTCTGTATAACCCTGCAGCCGAACTGTGCCCTTTCCTTTCTCTGACCCTGTTGGTACGGCCTGGTGCCGATCTATCTATCCATACGGATTTCTGTACCCGAACCTAATATGCAAATAAAATATATAAATCTGGAACCTAAACAATGAATAAATACCTGGAACCCATTTGCATAGGCTGAACCTTGGTATACTCTGTGAATGGCCTCTGAAGCTCCCGAACTGACCAATATGCACAATCTGGATTCCGTCTCGAATCCACCTCTGACAAAGCACTGGGTTTTTGTCCAACTCCTTGCCAATCTACTGAAGGGTTTCATCCTCAGAGATTCCAGCTGAATCACCGATTCAAGCTTCTCAGAATAATTTTGCAAAAGAAGATATTAGATCATGCAAATGCTTTGCTTTCCCCTTCTTTTAAAGCCTTCCAAAGAAACTTCTAAAAGAAGTTAATTTTATTTTCATAATAATTTAATTAATTAATTAAACCATTTTAATAGAAAATTGGGGACAATACCACTGAAAGATCCCAAACTAGGATTGAAAGCAAATAAAATTGATTTCCACTACTTACAGCATTCAATCAATTGGACAAAGATATAAAACCGAATGTAACTGATACTATAGCCCAAAATGTCATAAAATTATTACAGATTGGTCTCAAAACCCAATTATTATAACAACAACCAAACTGGAAGTAAAAAACCTGGGATTGCCTGCTCTCGGCTTGCTGTGTCCAGAAAACACAGTCGCCGACGTCGGTCTCTGAGGATGCCGACGTCGGTCGATACCCTGCCACCGTCGGTCGTCTGAGGGCGACCTCTGCCTGCGTCTGACTCCCTGATTGCCGGCGTCGGTAGATAATCGGCCGATGTCGGCCTATATGCCGATGCCGGTCTCTGTATAACCCTGCAGCCGAACTGTGCCCTTTCCTTTCTCTGACCCTATTGGTACGGCCTGGTGCCGATCTATCTATCCGTACAGATTTCTGTACCCGAACCTGATATGCAAATAAAATATATAAATCTAGAGCCTAAACAATGAATAAATACCTGGAACCCATTTGCATAGGCTGAACCCTGGTATACTCTGTGAATGGCCTCTGAAGCTCCCAAACTGACCAATATGCACAATCTGGATTTTGTCTCGAATCCACCTCTGACAAAGCACTGGGTTTTCATCCAACTCCTTGCCAATCTACTGAAGGGTTTCGTCCTCAGAGATTCCAGCTGAATCACCGATTCAAGCTTCTAAGAATAATTTTGTAAAAGAAGATATTAGATCATGCAAATGCTTTGCTTTCCCCTTCTTTTAAAGCCTTCCAAAGAAACTTCTAAAAGAAGTTAATTTTATTTTCATAATAATTTAATTAATTAATTAAACCATTTTAATAGAAAATTGGGGACAATACCACTGAAAGATCCCAAACTAGGATTGAAAGCAAATAAAATTGATTTCCACTACTTACAGCATTCAATCAATTGGACAAAGATATAAAACCGAATGTAACTGATACTATAGCCCAAAATGTCATAAAATTATTACAGATTGGTCTCAAAACCCAATTATTATAACAACAACCAAACTGGAAGTAAAAAACCTGGGATTGCCTGCTCTCGGCCTGTTGTGTCCAGAAAACACAGTCGCCGACGTCGGTCTCTGAGGATGCCGACGTCGGTCGATACCCTGCCGCCGTCGGTCGTCTGAGGGCGACCTCTGCCTGCGTCTGACTCCCTGATTGCTGGCGTCGATAGATAATCGGCTGATGTCAGCCTATATGCCGATGCTGGTCTCTGTATAACCCTGCAGCCGAACTGTGCCCTTTCCTTTCTCTGACCCTGTTGGTACGGCCTGGTGCCGATCTATCTATCCGTACGGATTTCTATACCCGAACTTGATATGCAAATAAAATATATAAATCTAGAACCTAAACAATGAATAAATACCTGGAACCCATTTGCATAGGCTGAACCCTGGTATACTCTGTGAATGGCCTCTGAAGCTCCCGAACTGACCAATATGCACAATCTGGATTCCGTCTCGAATCCACCTCTGACAAAGCACTGGGTTTTCCTCCAACTCCTTGCCAATCTACTGAAGGGTTTCGTCCTCAGAGATTCCAGCTGAATCACCGATTCAAGCTTCTCAGAATAATTTTGCAAAAGAAGATATTAGATCATGCAAATGCTTTGCTTTCCCCTTCTTTTAAAGCCTTCCAAAGAAACTTCTAAAAGAAGTTAATTTTATTTTCATAATAATTTAATTAATTAATTAAACCATTTTAATATAAAATTGGGGACAATACCACTGAAAGATCCCAAACTAGGATTGAAAGCAAATAAAATTGATTTCCACTACTTACAGCATTCAATCAATTGGACAAAGATATAAAACCGAATGTAACTGATACTATAGCCCAAAATGTCATAAAATTATTACAAATTGGTCTCAAAACCCAATTATTATAACAACAACCAAACTGGAAGTAAAAAACCTGGGATTGCCTGCTCTCGGCCTGCTGTGTCCAGAAAACACAGTCGCCGACGTCGGTCGATACCCTGCCACCATCAGTCGTCTGAGGGCGACCTCTGCCTGCGTCTAACTCCCTGATTGCCGGCGTCGGTAGATAATCGGCCGATGTCGGCCTATATGCCGATGCCGGTCTCTGTATAACCCTGCAGCCGAACTGTGCCCTTTCCTTTCTCTGACCCTGTTGGTACGGCCTGGTGCCGATCTATCTATCCGTATGGATTTCTGTACCCGAACCTGATATGCAAATAAAATATATAAATCTGGAACCTAAACAATGAATAAATACCTGAAACCCATTTGCATAGGCTGAACCCTGGTATACTCTGTGAATGGCCTCTGAAGCTCCCGAACTGACCAATATGCACAATCTGGATTCCGTCTCGAATCCACCTCTGACAAAGCACTGGGTTTTCGTCCAACTCCTTGCCAATCTACTGAAGGGTTTCATCCTCAGAGATTCTAGCTGAATCACCGATTCAAGCTTCTCAGAATAATTTTGCAAAAGAAGATATTAGATCATGCAAATGCTTTGCTTTCCCCTTCTTTTAAAGCCTTCCAAAGAAACTTCTAAAAGAAGTTAATTTTATTTTCATAATAATTTAATTAATTAATTAAACCATTTTAATAGAAAATTGGGGACATTACAGGTAGCTAGCCATAATATCAAACTCACTCATTCCTAGGTTTTTGTTTAAACCAACCCTCTTTTCACCAATGATATCATCAATCCACTTTTACCTCCTTGAGGGTGGTTTCTTCACACCATGCCAACTAATGTGTCTTATTTGGGTATAGGGCAAGTTCTTCCTATTATTCTAAAATAGTTTTTTTTCCAATGTCTCCTCCAGAGTTTATATATTTTTTTCTAAGTCACCATATTTAGGCAC
This sequence comes from Torreya grandis, assembly GCA_037957365.1. NCBI lineage: Eukaryota > Viridiplantae > Streptophyta > Pinopsida > Cupressales > Taxaceae > Torreya > Torreya grandis. Next base: position 2,937,084 of record JARHVA010000855.1, on the reverse strand, counting down.
CAATGTTTCATATTTAAAATGAATAGTTGTGTTGTTGGCTCTGGGCCTTCGAGTTAACTTACTAGTGGAATTTCCTTGGGTGGTACTGGGGTAGTCCTTTTCCACTTTGCATGCTTTTTTTGGGTGTTGGTAATGGCATCATGACCTTGATGCTTCTACTTCTTCTCTAACACTATTAAAGGTGGGATTCCCTCCTTCTCATATTCCATGCTCCCTAAATATTTCTTCCTTAGTTTTAACATGTAAAATAATGAATGAGTTGAATTACCAACCAAAATCTATTAGAACTTGATGTTAGTTTTGTCTAACTCCATCCTTTCCCTATATGACTTCTACCTAGTGTATATGTATAATTGGCATAGGGTGTGAGTCTCCACAAAAATCTTTTGGTAAAAATATTCATTAGTTTCACATCATAGATTATGTTAACACCATTCATGAAGTACCATGCAATGAAATCATATGGTAGTCTCATCCGTCTAGATAATTCTCCAAAGGGAACCATCTAGATGTGTGCTAAGGAATTATGTTGCTTCATTGTGAACTTCACTTGGTCCCTGACCTATCCTGGTAAGTCCTTTGAAATGTGCCACTTATTCCCAAAGAATTTCTTCATCCCATCATACCATCCATTCATTTTGATTTTATGGGAGGGAATTATTGAGCTAGGGTAAGTAAATGCTTTGAGCTACTCTGTAGGGGAATTGTGATCGAGAGGGTATGCCCATTTTAATTATTTTGTGGTATATTTAGGCACACCAATCTCATCAAATACTAGTAACAAAACAAAAGTGCCCCATGCAAACTTTTAGTCTGGTAAGTGGTGGGATTTTTCTACATCCATGATAGTATTATCAATGAAGTACTATGCCCAATTATACTTCACTCCTAGGGTAATGTGTTGGGTGAAATAAACATGGTCCATATCAACCTCTTTCCACCTATCAATGCCTTCAACCTTGGTCATGGTGATGCGTGTGGCCACTCAGAGGGCAGGATATCGAAGACTTGTGATATGCATAACATGGCCTTATTTTTGATACTCAATTGCCATTACAGTCTTTTTAATCTCTTTTTAGTCCTCCAAGTCATAAGCAAGGTTCATGCCTGAGAATTGTAACCCTGTGACCTTGCTTATCCTCTATAGTGTAATGCACTCAAGACATCAAAAACTTGACTGCTTCTACCAACTTCTTAAAATACATAAGATTAAACAATTGGAAGAGTCCTACATCATTGAGAATATTGAAAATACTCAAGTCATATACCAACTCATTCTTCATGTTTTAGCACTCTACCTAGTATTCGTACTATAATTTCACAACATTGCTAGGTTGGTGATGGTTATAATCAAATATGTTATAAGTGGCATTTTGTAAAATTAATTATCTATGCATAACACTACCTCTAGGTATTGCATTTCCTCAACCAATAACAAGGGTGGATGGGGTAAAATAACCTTCTTCTTCACTTGGTGCACCATTTTTGATTCTATGTTTACTTTAGCTTGCTGTGAAAATGTGCGTGAGACTCTTTAGGTACCTCCTCTCTGATTAAAACCAACTAAACACCCATAATTTCCAATTCTTCTTCCTCTGGTGTCATAGGCAAAGGCTCACTATGATAGGGTTTTTTATTTATCAACATTACCCTTTGAGTAGCTTGAAAGTTAAGGCACAACCATCTTGTCCTCCCAAAAGAATACATGGTTGATTCCTTAACTCACTTGTCTCTCTTACTTCAATGCCCTTTAATGGTGGATGTGAACCTCTGTAACCTATAACTTTATAAAAATGTGCTTTTACAATCACCCTTTCAACACTTTACCTATTTACCGTAACTACTTCACTCGTCAATGCTCAAAATAGTCACAAATAATTGAATTTCACTCATCTGAAAGCTTAAAAACACTCTTTTAATAGCTTAACAATGTTCCTTTAGCTTTGTTGTTTTGTGAATGTGACAATAGTAAACTGTGAAATGACCTTCATTTAACCTTTTATAGACTAGGGGCAACTCACATTTATTACCCCACTACCTCTTTTGTCACTTCATGCAATAAATGCTATTACAGTATTGCCATGATTCGTACTTAGCACACTTGCCATTACCATTGTTTTTATTGTATTAAATACATGTCCTAGCCCACACTTTTCTCAAAGTACATGACATATGTAAAGAATTTCAAAATTTTCCATTCTAAAGGTGGGAATCACACTTATTTTTGTTGAGTTAGATTAGTGGGTACGTGCCATACCGTGCGTATCCAATTATACTTAAACACTTCCACTTACAAGCCCTTCTTTTTGTGCACATTTTCATTGACTATTTCCTTGGTGCTCCATAGATTTTAATTCTTCTATCCTTTTTAACCCACACTAAAATTTATTCTTAGTCCTTCATGACATTACAAATAAAAACAAAAATAAAGAACTAAGTGTTGACCCTAAACTACTCATGGGTAAACAATCAATACCATGATTTATTGAAGACAACCTAAATCTTATACTAACCTAGTGGTATATGTCTTATTACTAAAAGAGGGAAGACTATTCATAATAGTAGGGATACAACTAACTACCATTAAAATGGCCAATAAGGAATTAGCCATCTAGTCATTTCAATCTGCATGCATCAGTGGGATGGATACTATGAACAATGAAAGAGCCATCCCAATAGACACAAAGTTTTCTTGAGTGATGCATGAATTTGGAGTCGTATACTAAAACTTGCATGCCTGGAGAAAAAGTCTTGTTATTTAAATGGTAATCATGCTAGGGATTTTATTTACACTTATCCACTCTTTGACTCCAATGTGCAAGAAACCAAGTCTCATCTAGCTACAACAAAGCATCTAGGTGCACTTTCAAGGAGTCTTCATCAATTAGTCAACCAATGCATATAATTCAAAGATAAGGGACAATGAATTCAACCAAAAGAATGGCTTTGGTGCCAAACACAAGATTAAATGGTGTGTTCTTATTTAATTATTTTTAAGTGGTTTGATATACCCTTAACATCATAAACACACTATCATCCCAGTCAGTGCATCTAATATTACATATCTTAGTCAAGGTATTACCCAAGATCTTGTTGAACACTTCAGCTTTACCATTAGCTTGATGATGATATGATGTAATTTTGTGGGGCATGATCATAAATTCATTTGACATGATGTAGATGGTCTCATTAAGGAAATAGGTTTCTTGGTCACTAGTTAGGATTCACAAACATCCAAACCATGTAATGATATTCTCCCAAATAAACATTGAAGTAGTGGCAATGGTACAATCCTTGGATGGCATCGATTCAACCCAATGAGTAAGGTAATCAATAGCTATGATAACATAGCATGTGTTAGTACATCTTCCTACTAGGTGAATGGGGCCAACAAAGTCAATATCTTGCTTTAAAAATGGTTCATATGCCAAGATAGTATGAAAGGGAATAACATCCCTTCAATTCATATTTCCCATGTGTTGGCAAATATCTCACTAGGATGCATAAACTTTAGCATATTTAAACCAAGTAGGCCACCATAAACCAATTAAAAGGACTTTCCATGTCGTAGCTTCACTAACATGGTGTCCTTTGAAAACACACTCATTAAATTCCCTAATAACTTCTATTCACTCATATTTTATGATGCAATGACATAACACTTCATCCCACCCAAGCTTATAAAGGTCCCCCTATAAGATGGAATGGGATTGTATGAACAACTTGTTGTTTCTTTCCTTGAGTGCTAAGGTGAGCTGGTACTGAACATATATTTAGAAATGTGGTGATATCTTCCAACTCCTTAGGCACATGTAAATTTTAAAATATTCATGTTAGACATGTCATATTCAATGGCACATGCTAATTCACCATATTCAATGCACAATAAATGATTAGGGCCATAATTAGCCTTATCGAGTTTCACCATCATTGAAAACTAGAAATCTTGGAACAACACAATCCTCCAACAAATGTGCCCATGTAATATCGACTTATTTACTAGGTACTTTAGTGTCTCATAGTTCATGAAGAAGGTGAATTAAGTGGCCAAAAATTACTAACAAATTTTTTAGAGGGTATAAAGAATAGATAATGCTTTACGCTCTATAGTCATGTAGTTCTATTCAGCTGGAGTAAACTTTCTACTTGAAAAATAGATAGGGTGGTCAAGGTTGACCTCACCAAGTTGAGCAAGGATAAAACCTATTACCATGCCTAAAGCATTGACATGGATGTGAAAAAGCTTCATCCAATCTAGAAACTGGAGAATAGGGGTAGTAATGAGCTTATCCTTGAGTGTAACAAACACTTGCTAATGAGTATTGGTCTAGACAAACTAACCATTATATTTCAGCAATTCCTCTAGTGGCAAAACAATATTAGCATACCTATGAATGAACTTATTATAATATCTTGTGTTTCCTAGGAAGTTGCATACCTCTTGCTAGGTGGGCAACATTGAAATATGAAGAATAACAATAATCTTAGCTGGATCCACCTAGAGTCCTTCACGACATATGACATGACCAAGTAAAATTTCAAAGGGGGTAGTAAACACACATTTATTCAAATTCAAGGAAATATGAAGGTTCTGACACTGCTCAAGCATTAGTCAGGGATTTGAATAGTGGTCCCACACTAAATCATAAACAATTTAGTTATCAAGGTAGACTTGAAGGAACTTATGAATAAAGTCCTTGAAAGCCTCGACTATGATATGTGAAAACTTAACAAGAGTGTTTTTCAACACAAATGGCATCAAATTATAAGCAAATAATCCCCACTCAATTACAAATGTGGTCTTCAACTTATCCTCTTCTATGATCTGGACTTGATGATATCTAGAGAATCCATTAGTAAAATTATAGATTTCACATCCAACAACTCCCTTTATTATTTCCTCCATGAAGGGCATCATAAAGGGGTTAGTTATGAAATCAATGTTGAGTAGTCAATAATCCACACAAACCCAAATATAACCATACTTATTGATACTAATAACCATGGGATTCACCCATTTAGACTCATTTATAGGAGAAATAACTCCTACATACAACATGATATCAATGTATTCCTTGAATTGAGCATGCAAGTTGGGATTCATATGGTAGGGCCTCTTCCTGACAGTTCAATCAACCTCTACCAACTTGATGTGCATCTTGCCTAAAGAAGAATGCACTCATTTAATTTATTATAGTTCTATGGGAAGCTATTTTGATACTCTTTCAATAGTTCAAACACCTTAGAAATATCTGTATCAGACCAATAGTCTCCCACAATGTCCAACTTGGGAACTTATTTTGTTTAATATTTTGTTGGATATTTTGGAGTGGCTTCAAGTACAAGTGGTGTTTATCTTGGATGGTGTTGCAGACATTGTGCATGCCATACTCAGTATGCAAGACCAAATGATTAGTAGATGGGTTAGGTAGATTAGAATCAACACTTCTTCCACCTGGAACATGAGTTTTTGCTTACCTTTCTGAATTTGTTCTCTCAGTGCATGGCCCAATTCTAGTTTAGGCAGTGGAGATGATGCCTCCTCATCAGGTTCTTGGAAAATAGTCAAGCTCTCCTCTCATATGCAATGTATGGATATGATGCAATCTTCAATTAGGGTTAGGTCACTAACAATAGCTTGATGTATGGATTGTAATGTGAGGCAAAAGACATTTATGGAGATGAATAATAAAACACTGCAATCATATTACTCTTAAGGAAATGCCAACAATGCATCACCAAATGCCATTAATTATGTACATACCACACTCTAGACTCAATTCATAAAGTGCCATAGAATGTGTAAACCCATAGGTACTCAAGAAAAAATGTTTCATCTTCCTTACACATAGTCTCAATAGCTTAAGGATGAGGTTTGGGAGATTTGATGCCACTATAACTTATGGTGCCACAAATGCAGTTATCATGGTGGTAGAGAAAATGAACTTGTTCCCAAGTATGTTTAATTGATTATTTATCCACCACCAAGTAGTTTTTCCATAAAATATATGGATAATTGAATATACCCAATCAATGTTAAATTCATATAAGGATTTCAACTATTGCACAAAATTACAAACTTCCATCTAACCATGGAATCTTAAAACTTCATCTAAGCTTATGAGTGGCACAACAATAATTTATTCATGAAGGAGACAAACAAATTTATGACATTTATGATACTTCCATGGAGTATATTCTCAACTACCTATAGAGCCACAAATCCTTATAGTAAGATCATACTCACCATGAGCCCAATAGTCATAGGCATTATTGGTTATGTTAGATATAGATTGTGCATCCACCCAACAAAACATACCATCTAGAATGGGATCCAAGTGTTCACTACCATGAGTTATGACATTATAGATGTGGTTAATGTCTTCATAATTATTTACTATCTCAACATATGAAGGTCCTTAAGCATGGTCTATAAGGATTAAAATGCATTGCTCATCATTATCAAAGCTGATATAACACTTATTGAAGCTCAAATCAACATTTTTTATGTAACACCAAGGGAATACCAACAAAATTAAAAGTCATCAGCTCTAGCCAACTCTATGAATTCAAAGTCAACTTTGAAAATGACACCTAGGATATCTATAGTGGCATCTTTAAGCACTCTAATAGGTAGAGCATGAGTATTATGAGAAGAAGGATTCAAAGCAGGGCTTTCCATATTACTCCATACATCCTTGGTAAGGACATTTAATTTTACACTAGTATCAACTAAGATATCTAAATAACCCATCCATCAATAGGTTTATTAACCAATCTCTCCCCCTCTAGATTAGGCTAGTTATGCATCTCTTACCATCATGCATGGTTTAACTAATGATCCCCAATAGGTCTAGGTGTATGATGCCTAAGTTAATTTCACAATAAGGTTAAACTATCCTCATCAAGGAGTCACTTTCATAACTCATGGAAGTCATCATGCACCATGTCATGAAGGTTTATAGCTTTCTGCATGTCAGCACACATAGTAAGAAATTGATCCTTGAGTAATTATATCTCTCCTTATAGTTATCTCACTAGATTCATGGTGTCATGTAACACTTACTTATGCTACCAAGAATCTAGATAATGAGTATCATGCATATCCTCTCATTGAACCTTTTCAATGGGTGGGTTGGATACAAACCAGGACTAACCACCACTCTATTTTGTAAAGTTGAATTTGGGACCAGTCAAAGTAGTAGGGCATGATATCCATCATGGATTTTAAATACATATTATTTTAGTACCCTTTTCACTCCTCTCCTTCATGATGGCAATATACAGGTCAGGGCAGTCCTCCAAATAATGTTCATTTTTACAAAAGACACATGTAAGATACACTAAGAAATTGTGATGATAGTGCTATGGGGAACCACACTTATAACAGGTTATTGGTGGAAAATGTCCACCTCTATATCCTTAACCTCGACCACAACCACAATATCTTCCTCCACTATCTTGGTTATTTTCAACATATGTCTGATGCATACCATGTGTGTGCCTCATGAATTTCACCAATGAGATGGCAATCATTGGTATCATGAGTGTAAGCATTGCATATAATAAAATATGTACATACCTTTGATTGATTGGCACATATAAGCAAAGAGAAATCCCCGACCTCATGCTTTTCTTATAAAATCCCAGAGGATTACTTCATTACAACTTGAATATTCTTATGAGGTTAATTATATTAGTTGTGGCATTTCAATTTAGAGTCCACACACCATAAGCTACTACAAGTGTCATGAGAATTATGTGTAGTGATATTTTTTATCTAAGATGCCATAGCAGTAATCTGAGCCTCCATGAAGGGACTAATCCCTGTGTTAATGCTTCCAATGACTTTAACGTGAAGGGAAGCTTCCAAGGCCTCATGTGGGTTGGTGAAAGTATTTTGTGACAAAGTGCATATGAAGGGAAGTAATAAACCTCCTATGAACCATTATGTGTGTTGATTAGTGTTTATATCAAAAGAGATCTTAGAGAGAAGCATATTGAAATGCATATCATAGTCATGCATGCTCTTAGTCAGTTATTAATTGATGGCCTTTAGGCCAATTATGTTTTATTATTCAAACTTTAGGATATCAAATTGTTAGAGAAATTTTGCCTTTAGTTGGTCATAATTCACCACATTATACTGTAGATTGAACTTCTGGTACCACTTATGCATGTAATTTAGAAGAGTGGTAGCAAACTATTTTATCTTTCATTTAGAAGAGGTAATGCCATATGCTCTCCAGCTAAGTTAATACTTGTGAACATATTCTACAATATTATCCACACTATAATATTTAGGAAATTGGAGTGTCATCTCATAATACATAGTGGGTAGTTGAGGAGATTATAATGGGGTCTACTATGATGCACTTCCTATCCATATTAGACCTTGTGGGGGAGGTCCATGACTACCTCCTAAGCCTCCAGTTCTTATGGATGAACCACCATCAGTACCAACTCCCACACCTCTTGTATCAATAGAAACACCTCATACATTGGGTACTAGGGTGGGATAATTAACTATAATCAGGATGGTACTCTGCTCATTGGTTATGATTAGTCCACCAAGCATTCCAAAATGAGCTATAGAATATCTTGTAAAGGAAAATAAATGGCCAGTAAAATACTATCTAATTTTTTGTCTACATATGTATTTCTAACAAGTTCAGTTTCTGATTATACACTATCTGTATCCTAGTCACATACAAAGATGTCATCTAACTCAAGAGCATGAGCATGTGCTATGAGCAAGGAACTGGCCCTATCTAAATTGGGTTATTCAATCACCACTACCTAACTTAATTCTCTCATGCATACTTTTTTTGGCATTGAGTGAGGTCCTATGGTTGGGAAGTCCTTGCTATGATCTTATACTCCATGACGGATCCTTACAACACTTATTGAGTCCTCCCATCCCCTCCCTGGATCAGTTCCACTCAAATCCTTTCATTGTGCTTCATCATATTTATAATTTTGTAATTCCCACTGATTGGATACCATTTTGAACCTATAATTTTATATCAAAGGTGCCCATCCATTTCCTCACCAACTACGCTTCTCATGTGAGAGAGAGTTTAGCCATCCATGGAGAAACTCTCAAGTCTAAAATCTACTAAGAGCTTCTTAATCTCTAGTAGAAAGTGTTTGAGATATCTACCACACTGTACTCAAAGAAAGTGAAATTGGGTTTCTCATGGATATGAATATGTTGAAATTGCATATTTAAAAATATAACTATTCAAAAATTTTCACCACCAAACATCAATAACACGCATCTAAGGCACTCCCAACTATGCTAAAGCTAACTGATGCTCTAGTGACCATGCTATCTTCCTTCCATAGTTCTTCGATTAGTCTTGTGCATATGCCATAATCCAAGCATGAAGGTGAACATGTAACTCTACAAAGAATATATCATATAATGAGTCATAAATATTCTATTCTACCCATGTATGTGTGAAGATCCTTGGTTCAAGAAATGGTAATGCAAATTTATACTCTATGCTAGTAACCCATTATTCATTATTCTCCATAGATAGTCATTCAAGCATATTTCACCATTGTGTAAGCAAGTGCTATGGGTCCCATAAATTGAACCAAAATATTGGGATTATTTTTCTTTAAATGGACATGACTTCTCCTAGGTGCATGTCTAAGTGATAAGAGTCCAATGTACTAGCACACTAGCATTTCAAGCAAGAACAAGTTCTTGCGCTCTCACTCAAAGCATGTAGTGAGGTATTAGTTCCCATTGATTTTATTGTGCGAGGGTGTGTTTTTCCAAATGCTTAGGCAAGGGTACTCAAATAAATTCTTAGCATTAAACTCATGCTATAGTCCATATCTAACTTAACACACTTGTTCATTACTCAATGTTCAAAAGAAAAAGATGGGATAAACCATAATTGGCACCATTAACTCCATAGATAATTACACAATAGTATTACATTAACATAGGTTTCATTCATCATATTCATAAGTGATCTCAAGGTATACAATGTTCTAGAGTTATAATGTAACCAGCTCAAATAAACTCTATCAACAACATCCAAATAAACAAAAACATGACAAAGTACATCATGGGGGTATTTATACTTAGTTTTCCCTGACCAAGTACTTACAAAAATAATTAAAATCAAGGTGAATCACCAATGATCATCAATATATTTGAGTATTGGTAGTCATTTACATTAATTTCCTAAGGACCTAGGCATTTCTACCCCTATATTCTCATTTGATGGTGGATCCTCATCGTCGAGAACCTATATTCCCATGGGTCGGTGTTGGATTCATGATTGACTTATTTTATTTCATCTATATGAATCATTATATAACCACTCTCCATTTTATATGTGCTCCCCAAGTCTTACACTAAGTTCTGAGTTCTTCATTCTTGGGTTCTCCCTTTAACATGCATATTTATTCCATGAGACTTGATCCTTCCATTCCATGGAATCCTGTACCATGGTCTTCTACATTGTGCCTTTCTATTTTGGTTATTCCCAAAAATTACTTATCCAAAATTAGGGGCCTAATAATGAAATAATTATGTAATCTATTAATGAATATAATGGAGTTATTATTATTTTTATCTTAGTTTGTACTAGCTTATTTTTATTTGATTAGTTAAGTAGGAAAGGAATAATTAAGAGTAGACATGGAACTAAGTATGAATTTAAAATTAGGTAAGTTTTTGAGTGCCCTTATTTATGAAAGTGAACGAATACACCTTTTCATGACAAAACCAATGGGAACTAGTCTTAAGTTATATGCTTCAGGTGAGTGTGCGAGAGCCTTTTCTCACATGATGTACTAGTGCACCAACTCATTAAAAATATTATTCTCTTAGCATGCAACTTGGGTAAAGACATGCTAGACTAAAGGAAAATATCCCAATATTTTAGTTCAGTTGTCGGGATTCATTGCACTTGTTTTCATGATGGTGGGAATATGCTTGAACAACTATCTTTAAAAAATGTTAAACATTGGGTTATTATTGTAGAAGATAATTTTTCACTTTAGTATCTTGAACCAAGAATTCATGTGCATGCATGGGTAGAATAAAACCTTTATGCCTCACTCTATGAATATTTCTTTGTATAAGTGTGCATTAACTTGCAATCCTGGATTTTAGCATACATGCAAGATCATTCAAGGAACTACAAAAAAAAGATCTCCTAGTCAATAAATCATTAGTCAGCCTTGGAAAAATTGGGAGTGCTTTGGACAAACACAATAGATATTTGGTGGAGAGAGACACTTAATATATATATTTAAAAATATGTGGTCTATAAGTAATCTCATCTAGAGGAAGCCTAATTTAACTTCTTTTAGGAGCCATGCAGAAGGTATCTCAAGTGGTTTTTTTTTGAGGTTAAGAAGCTTATAGATGACTTAGGACTTGAAAAATTCCACATGGATGGCTAAAATATCTCTTGCATGAGCAATGTAGTTAGTGGGAAAATCAAGGGGCACACTTTTATATAATATTGTTGGTTCAACATGGCAGCCAGTCAGTGAGAGTTTCACAAGCATAAGTATGATGAGGCTAAGTTAAGGGATATAATTGGAAGTGATGTAGGAAGGGGTTGGGAGGACTCTGGGAGTGATATGAGGATATGCATGGAGGCATCAAGGCATAAGAAGATTTTACAACCATAAGACTACACCCAAAATTGGCATAGGTACATGCATGAGAAATAAGTCAAGGCATTGGTGACTATAAGACCTAATATAGATAAGCCCAATTCCCCATGCATAGCGCATGCTCATGCCTTTGAGTTAGATGATGTTCTTATAATAAATTGGGATACAGATAGTGTAGATTCAGATTTTGACCATGTCAATAAAATTTTGAATAACATAATCAAGATAGTAGTCTGTTATTAATTTATTTTATGTTACAAATCAACCCTATGGATTACTTTGGAATGCCTGATGGACCAAGTATAACTAGTGGGCAAAGTAAATGCACTTACATAGTTAATAAAACTACTTTTGTACCTAATGTATTAGGTGATTATATTATCATAGGAGGCACATGAGGTAGTACTAGTGGTGGTTCAAATGGAGGATTTGGAGGTGGTGGAGGCATTGGTGGACCTAACCCAAAAGGTCCAAGAAAGAATGGAGGTGCACCACAACAAGATCCATTGCCAACACCCAGTCTATCTATAATTTACTATGAGATGATACTTCATATACCTAAATAACACGATGTTGAAAATGTATCAGAACATGTTCATAAGTGTGAACTCATTTGGTGGGCACATTGTAGTACTTATATTTAATGAAAGGCAACTTAGTTTGCCACAACCATTTTAGACCGTGCACATAAGTGGTATCATATGTTTGATCCATAACAATCTATGATAAAATATGAGAAATTAAAGGTGGATTTTATCTAGGAATTTGACATCCCAGAGTTTAAATAATAGAGTATCGTTACCATGAAGGATATTAAACAAAAACTCACTTAAGAGTGTGTACGAGTATGATGCATATTTTAAAATTCTTCTTTCCAAGTTATCATTTGAGATAAACATCGCTTAGCATGCCTAATGGTTTTTTAGAGGATTATTACTTCCCTTTCGATGTACATTATCCCAAAATACCTTCACTAACCCACATGAGGCATTGGAAGCTACGCTTCACACGAAATCCATTAGAATTATAGATATATGGATCAATCTCTTTATGAAATCCCATATTTTTGATATGGCATCTCAATTAGAGAATCTCACTATGAACATTACTCAAGATACTCATACTAGTTTATGGTGTGTGCATTGTTGAAATAAAGTCCATAATAGGAATAATTTTCCTAAAAATAGTATTTATGCCATGGTAAAGCAGTCTTATGAGATCTACCAAGAAGACTATGAAGTGATAGACTAGCCCCTACTTTATCATGCTACTCAATCTAAAGTATCTTCATATCATAAAATTTGTGATGTATATACTCATGATACAAAAGATTACTATGTTATTAGTGAGATTTATAAGGCCTGTGTACATGATAATTGTCAGACCTATGTTGCCAAAAACTATGATAATGGTAGAGGCTGGTCTTATCGAGGTCACAATTATGGATGCATAGGTGGTCATTTTTTACCTAGAACCTACTACAAGTGTAGATCTCCAAAGAATTACTAGTGTGACTACCTAATTTATCCAACTTGTTGCATTTTATAAGAATGAACATCATCTAGAGGAATGAAAAGACTTGTATATTACCATCACCAAGGAGCAAAATGAGAAAGGTGCTAGAATGATATGGATTGAAAAGACTCTAATTGCTCAATGGAGACCACACCCTACTATTTGAATTGGTCCCAAGGTAAATATTTCTACATGTAGTGGTGATCTTTCCTAGTCCATTTCAAATCCACTTGTAGAAAAGGTTCAATGGGAAGAGCCTCATGTGAATCACTACCTAGATGTTGAGTAATAGAAAGATGTATTTCATGATGCAATGATTTTGGTGTGAGAGCTGTAAGGTGAAATTTAGTTCTTTAAGGATAGAGATGATGTTGTGCACATTGAAATTTAGAAAGATTCAGTTGTTCAAGACTTGGCACATTATGGGTTTCATGAATTGTACAAATTTATTCTTGATGAAGAAATCATTCCCATTTTGAGGAACTGATTGAGTCATCAAGCACCAAAGATTATAGAGGATCATTAGTTGAACCATGCATGATGACAAGAAGCTCATGTCCAACCCAATATGGAGTGTGATAAATAAATATTAGTAAATGAAACTATTTATGGTTAGATCATTTAGGATATACTAGTTGAAATTGGTATAGGGTTACATATACTAATAAAAAATGATTGGAGAAAGATGATGTGCCCTCCTTTTCAACCTTTCCCTCATGTATTTTTCATGACTAATAAGAATCGTGCACTACCCATAAGAGTTCTTAAGGATACCACCATTGACATTTTAGGTGTCACTTTCAAGGCTAAATTTGAAATATTGAGTTGGCTGAAGTCGATTATTTTTTAGATCATTTGGGTCATCCATGGTGCTATGAAAACAATGCTGACTTGATCTTTAATAAAAGCTACATTAATTTTTAAAATGATGATCAACACATCATCATTCCCATAGAAAATGCTCAAGGAACTCATTTTATTGAACCAGTTAACATCAATAAGGACCTCAATCATATTTATAATTTCACATCTATAGGAACTGAGCATCTTGATCCTAGTCCAGATGGTATATTACATTGGGCAGACATTCTATTTTTGAGACTAAAAATATTGATTATAACCATTGGGATCATAAAGAATATGATCTTACTATATTAATTTATGGTACCATTGGTATCTGATATGATGTTCTGTGTAATCTCCTTAAGAGCCATAAGCTTATTTGGCTTATTCATGGATATATGATGGCTAGACCACCCCTATAGTAGATCAAACACCTAGGTTTTATAGTCAAATAAAAGTCTAGAATTATATGCAATAGTTGAAAACTTTATATGTGTTTGAAGATGAATGAATGCACTCACTTAGGTTTGTATTTAAAGGAATAATTACTTGATGGTGGGAAAATCACTATCATAATTGGTTATTTGGGATCGAGTGCACACTGCTATGCATCATCATTTTCATCATGATAGTCACATTTGTGCCACTCTAAGTTATGATGGTATTAATGATCTAGAAGCTCATATTGATACCTAAAAAAACCTTTGGAATACAAATGAGACATCTTTTCCTGACTATCTATGGGTTCATGCATTTTATGGTACTCTACACACCTAGGATAAAACATGGTATATTCATCAATAATGACACCTAGACACAAATTATTGGATTAAAATTTGAAGTAATATGATTTTGTCAATATTACTCATCTATTCACATGGATTACACCTATCCCTATAAGCCATACGTTAGGATATAATAGGTAATCCAACATTAGTTGAAGACTACATACAACATATACATGACACACATGAGGATAACTTATCCATTTTAAAATAATATGATACTCTTGTTTCATATTCTTCACTGATTGAATCTCAATTGCAGCATGCATTGAGGGAATGGATACATAAAGACAAAAATAAAGTTGTGTACCAAGTTAATAAAGGTACAAATTTTGACCCCCTAATATTGTCCATTGACCACTTGGATTTAAATATTGAATATGGAGTGTGCAATTTCCAAGACACCATAAAAAATGACCAAAAATTGTGTTTAGATTCACTCCAGATGGTTCAACATAATATTAGAATGGAGGACATTCCTAAGATGGCCATTATGGGTAATTATTGGTTTGATATTGAGACCACTAATATTTTTGAACTCTTACAGGAATATCAAGACATCTTCCCATGCAATTACAAAGAGATTAAGGGTATGCATCTGTCATTATTCAAGATGCACAACAATTTAGTTAAGGGTGCTTGCCTAGTTAGAAAAAGACCTCATTAAATGAATCTTAATCTGTGCACTTGGGTTAAAGATGATATTGATAGTATGTTGTATGCTAGAGTTATCACACTTATTGATGAATTTGAATGGGTGAGCCCCATAGTGATCAATATCAAAAAATATGGTTGTATTAACATTTGTATGGACTACTGGACACTCAATGCTGCTTGTGTAACTAACCATTTTATGATGCCTTTCACTGAGTAAGTTTTAGGAGTTACTAGGTGCAAGATTTATACCTTCATTGATTATTTTTATAGATATAATCAAGTCTAGATCATAGAAGAAGATAAACCAAATACCACATTAGCAATTGAATGGGGTTCAATCACTTAAAATGTGATGCTCTTCAGTTTGAAGAATTCTCCAACCATGTTATCATGTATTGCAAATAATTTTAAGTATTTATTCATAAATTAATTTAAGAATACTTGGATGATTAGAACGTCTATAGTTTAGTGCATGATAATTGTGCTAAGCTTTACATCGTGCTTGAGCACTATCGACAACTTCAGATTTCTTTGAACTTAAAGAAGTGTTTTTACTACTCTATTTGGAATTTTGTTGGGTCATATTATTTATCATGATGGACTCCTGGCAGATCCAACTAAGATTGCAGTCATTATTCATCATCCAGCACCAACCACCCAACAGAAGGTATATACCTTCCTATAACACATAAATTACTATTGGAAATTCATTTAGGGATATGCTAAGATCATTACACTATTGGAAGAACTACTTAAATAAAATGGTCAATTATCATGGATAGATGCTCACCAATAAGCATTCATAACACTCAAAGATAAGCTAATTATTGCACCTATTCTCTAGTTTATGGACTATAAAAGGCCCTTCCATGTACATGTTGATGATTTAGGCATGGTAGTGGGAACTATCCTTACACAACCTAGTGAGGGAAATCTTGATCATCATGTAGACATTAGAAAATTGCACACTTACATTTTTAGATGCTTATATGCCTTGGGATCCCCTAAAACTTCTTAAACCTTCCCAAAACCCCTCTTAAATAACCAAATCACTATTTTCTTAGTCACAAATATCATTAAAAATCACTATTTGAAAGTATTATTCACTGGGGGACCCACTATCACTATTCATGATGACATGGCATGTGACATGATAAGTGACATGGCATGTGACATTTAAAGTGACATGGGAGGTGATTTAGGAGGTGATATGGTAAGTGACGTGGCTTAGAAGTGATGTGGCTTCATGTAGGACATCATACCCCACTTGGGACCCTTCCAAAATGCTTGATGACCTAATTCAAGCATCACAAGGCCACCCCATGAAATGTGGTGAATTTACCCTTAAGGGATCATTGTTCAACATGTATTTTTATATTCCCACATGAAATTAGACTTTAAAAGAGATACTTACCTCTTTATGACTTTGGAAAAGACAAAGAGCATCCATGTTTGACTTTTAACTCAAATGGAGGTTCACCAACCCAAATGGGAATCCCCAACAACCTCACCTTAGAATTTTCATCCCCCACATTGAAAATAGTGCCAAATTTTGTATGCCACCCCTTTAAGTGCTTTTGTGAAAGCAAGAAAGGATGATAAAAGTATTTAAGTCTCATTCAAACCCATGTGCATGATTTCCATTCAAACTTGGAGACTCACCAACTCACATGGGAATCTTCACCAACTTCACCTTGACTAAATCATGATCCCAATTGGATAAATAAGAATTTATTCAATATTCCTCTATTTTGGCATGTGTCTTCACACAAAAATGATATAAATACCCCCCTCTCCTTCACCCAAGGTTAAGTGGCAAGTTAGTCTTTTGTTCTTAGCATATTGCTGTAGGTTTTTGGAGAAGGTAATCATATTAGAGGTCATCATCATCTTGGAAATAATATCTCAAGCAATGAAACTCTACCAAAATATTCAGCAAGCATCCTCAACAAGCCATCCTCAATCCATCTTTAACAAACATCAAGGTAATTTGTATTATTTTACAAATTCAATTTCTTCTTTCTTAACCCCCTTTGGCCTCTTCTTTCTTGACCTCAAAACCATAAGCCCTTTGGCCTTATTCTTATCCTTTCACCCCTTTTCATATTTACCCTTAACCTCTTCTTTCTCTTTATTCCATTTACCCATTAGCCTCCTCACCATTTATCCCTTCATCCCCTTTTACCTCCTTTATTTCTCATCCCTTTCATCCATTTACCTCTTAAAAATTTATCCCTTTTGCCTTATTTCTTTCTTACAATTTTTACCAATTTGACCATTTACCAACTTTAACCAAAAATTTATCCCTTGTCACAAGACAAAGCAAACCATTTCCAAACCCAAAACCACAACCTTGCCTTCACCAAATTTTTAGCATTAATATAATCAAACTAGTTGCTTCATTTTGATTAATTTAGAAAAATATTTAACTTCATTGTCTCAAATGTAGTTAATTTCTATTTTTAATATCAACAATTTTATGTTTTTATGCAAAATCCTTTTATTTCATCATTTCAACTTAAGTGTTTAAAGCAGGTGGATTGACAACCTCCTAGAAAGCTGTTGCTTCTAGGATCTAGCTCATGCTAGGCAATCTACCCATTTAATTGTCTAACAAACAAGTTTATTTTAGTGTTTTATTATTTTCAAGTTATCCTACCAAGCCAAATAATATCTCTCCACAATCACTTGGATTCAACTGATGCATTTTTAATAGGTTTTTATACACACCCCTTATCAATAGTTTCTTTCTTTTCAAAGAATTAAGAAAAGCAAAAGAAATTTGAGAGAAACATTTTGGCATGCCCGGTGGGACCCTTGATGTTGATGTTGTCCTTTTAGTACCTTATTTTGTTGCTACTTATTAGTAGGTTTTAGGATTGCTTATCCTGGTGATTGTAAATGCTCTATCTTTTTTCTATTAAAGGGTTTCAGGGTCCCTTCAAAACCTATTTTTACCTTAATCTAAAACATTTTGGCATGCTCGGTGGGACCCTTGATTTTTCTTAGGTACATTAGTTGTCTTAAGAAATTTATAAATTCATTATTGAACATTTCACTTAGTCGCATTAGTGAAATTTTTTTATTTAGTTGCATTAGTAAAAAAATAAAAAATCATTTAGTTCCTTTTTTAATTGCATGTTTAGTTACATATTTACTTACATTATTAGTTGCATACTTTATTGAATTCTTAGTTTCATTTTTAAGAAAATTAAGTTTTATTTTCTTATTAAAAAAAAAAAAAAACCAAAAAAAAAACACTAGTTTTAGTTGCATTTTTTAGTAAAGTTAAAGTTTATTTTCCTTGCATCTTTAAAAAAAATAAAAAGAACAATAATCCTAGGATTAGGAATTGTATTTTCATCTTTCATTTATAAATTTTTTATGCATTCAAATAAATCTGAAATTTGATTTTGGGTTTAAAAAAAACACTTTACATCCATTGAATTGCTTGTTGATATTAGTTTATCTAGTCACTAGGAAGAACATTAATTTTATTGTAGCTTTCACTTGTATTCACACACCAATACAAACCACTTAATAATAAACACATCAAAAAATACTTGAGACAAGGACTGAATAGGATTTCATCACCTGATGGCAACCTTACCCCCTCCCAGTTATCCCACTTGGACTTTACCACCAAGGGGAGAACCAACTCAGCTCTTTGTTTGAGTATAAACTCTAGACTCAGTATATCTTAGATAAGCACCCGACACCCTTATCATTATGAGATTGTGAAGTGAGGGGGTAGGCCCCAATACCAAGCCACATACTGAATTTCAACATAGATCTTTCTTTTGAGTGCCTAAACAACTCGAAACCAACTATAGCTTACATTTTTAGTACCCATATCAAACCAAATCCCCCTCCACACTCTTCAATGCATAAGCCAAAAGTGATTTAAAAGTAATCCTAGGATAAATGCATTTATAGTGTTTGTGTTTATTTATTTGAAATATTTTTGGTTGCTTCGTGTTTGAATTGAGAGCTTTGCCTTTTCATTCCTTATTTTCTCATATGGTCACTACCAGATAAAAACTCAGAAATCAAGTTAATCAGCCCCCATCTTCTTTCACACCTATGGAGTATAACTCAGACATTGAGAGTTCCCCTCACATTGAGAGTTACCCTCCTAACTCTCCTTCTAGGGTCTCAATCATATTTTAAGGGGATCCTAACTTTGCTACCTTCCTTGGTAATAATTAGGTGGCTTTACAACACTACCTCAATACCATGTCACACCACACCCCTTTTGCTTCAATTTCCTCTATCAAACCCCCTCTTGGCATGTCACCCCACCTTATGGTGGGTACCAATTCAAACCAACCATTGTTGACCCAAACCTCTTCCAAATCCCATCCACTAAAACCCTAACCGATCTTCCACCCCCCATCTAAACACCTCCTATCACACCCCAAGTGGGTTCAACCCTACCCTTAGTCACTTACACCCCACCTACTATGGAATTATCCTCCACCCTTGCTTCCATACTCCCTTTGATAACAACTAATACCTCAACCATAACCCAATCTCAAAATATAGTTCTCTCCATACCACAAACACTTCCCCCTATAAACACTTTGGTCACTACCCACCTTCAACCAACTAATCCACTAACTACTTTTATGCCACACATAAAACCCCCAACCTCGACCTTCCAACACATACCCATGACATCTTATCAATATATTCCTAACACAAAAGTATACATACCTTCACCTTCTACCCAACCTTACGTGACCTCACACACAAACATAACATCATCCCAACCATCCACTAGTTATTCCCATGTCACCTAGCCCCAAAAAAATGTCTCATATACCTATCTAACCCAACAACCCCAAACATACTTGGTCAAGATGTTAATGGAGAAGATGACTACCCTTGAGTCATCCATTTCAGGGTCACATAACCTTATCTCTTATGACCAAATTTTTAATGAACTCATCCATCCATCTATCCCTCTCTGACCATATCCTCTACAATGAGAATTACCAAAATTCTCTAGATCTCAAAGTAAGGAGGACCCCCAACAACATTTAAGAGAATTTAGGTATGCATGTTACTTGATTTCCCATGATGATTCTCTCCTAATCCATACCTTTCCTATGTCCTTATCTGAGCTAGCATGGATTGGTATAGTGACATCCCAAAACACTCCATCTTCTCCTTTGCCCTACTAGCCCAAACTTTTTTGGATCACTTTTTGATCAATATATCCAAGAAATTTTCTATTATCAACCTCTACTCCATTCAAAAATTTGAATATGTATCTAATGCTAATTTTATGGCTCATTGGAGGATCCTAATCAACCAAATTTATTTTTCTTTACCTCAACCTGAGCTTGTAAAACTCTTTGCCTAGGCATGTGCAAAACACATCTCATCCACATTGCGTGTCCAAAGCTTTCAAACATTTGATGAAGCTTTTACCATGGCTCAAAAACTAGAGAATAGAGCCATTAATGAGGGAATATTAAAGTTGAAGAACAAAAACCCAACTTACAAAACCAATGAGCCCTCTCATTCCAAACTAAACAACACAACTAATAGCAATTCCAATTGCAAAGCCACCACTAATGTTATTGTCCTCAAAGCCGCACCTCTACCATCTACCAACTAATAGAACCAAGGAACCAAAGCTTTAACCCCTTAAACTATCCAAACCAAAACCAAAGGAACCAAACTCGGAATAACCATAAGTCATTAACTCCACTTGGGGAGCCTAATCCTTCCATTTTGGAAAAGTTACTCAAAGCCTAAATCATCCAACTTTCACCAATTAAACCACCCTAATAGTTTGATACTTCTTGCCCCATGCCCAGTTGGTATAATGAGAATAATCATTATGCTTTTCACCGAGTCATAAGACATGACATCAACATATGCAATACCTTTAAATACCTTATCCAATCCCTCATTGATAAGGGGTATCTCACATTGGATAATCCTAATGTACCACCAAACCAAACCCTTGACATATTCTACAAACTTTTCCCTAATCGTGCTCCTTCTACCCCTCATCATAGAAATAAACATGGATCATCTCATGAAGTACATAGTATTAATGTGGTTACTAATGAACCCATTGATGAAGAAAATGTTACTGTAACCGCTTCTTTCCCCATTCCCCTATTGGAAGAAAAAAGACTGCCTTCTATTCCTTTAGACACCCAAACAAAGGAAGCAACCATATCCACACCTCCATTGGAGGATACCACACCCACACCCTCCTTGGAAGCTATCTCACAAGAGAATATGATTCCATATACCCAACCTCTGATTGCAAAACCTTTTATCAAAGGTCAAGATAATGGTAAGGGAACCAAATTGGAACTTCTAACCCCTTCTTTGATAGACCAACCTAGACCCTCTAAAACAACTAAAACCTCTAACTAAACAACCAAAACCCCTTCCAAATTGATTTAACCTCAAGAGAAGATGATTCTATCTACCCAAGAGAAGATTATTCCATCTACCCAGTTTGGAAGCTATCTCACAAGAGAAGATGATTCCATCTACCTAACCTCTAATTGCAAAACCTTCTATCAAAAGTCAAGATAAAGGTAAGGGAACCAAATTGGCAATTTTAACCCCTTATTTGACAGACCAACCTAGACCCTCTAAAATAAATAAAACCTTCACCTAACCAACCAAAACCCCTTCCAAATTGACTCACCCTCAAACACCTAAACTCACCAAGATAACTAAAATGACCAAATCCCCTCCAAAATAAACAACTAAAACAACCAAAGAGGTAAAATCACCAAAGGGACCAAAACCATAGATTTGACCTCCCTCAACCTTGCCCTTTATTTTGGGTCCTCATCCCTCTACTTTAAACACACAATCCACCATTTTTACCAAAACCCCACCACCTTTATTGATCACACCTTCATACTTACTCTCTAAAGCACCTTTACCCACTACACTAATAATCCCTAAGTTACCTACCTTACCATCATTTGCCTTTAGCTCATCAACCACCTTACCTAAACCAAAACCATCAACCAAGTACACCACTTTACCCAAGACACCTATCACCAAACCCATGTACCCACAACTTTCTACTTCAACACCCAAAATAAAAACCACTAAACCTTTATCACCTTTAGCCAAATCTTACTTGACCTCCCTCTCATAATTATTGAAAATTTATTCCTTGATCTTACCACCCATAAAACACTTTGAACCTTCACCTACCAAACCCTTTTGGTTTAATGATAAATTTATATGTGCATATCATAAGGAACTAGGACATGACATTGAGAATTGTAAAGCTCTCAAATGCTAGTTCACAACTTATACAAAGATGATGATCTATTATTAGATAAACCTCCTTCATCCCCATTGCCAATCCAACCATCTAATTAACCCATCCAACCTTAGATCTCACCCAAAAGTGAAGAGGAGGAATTGAAGCAACCATCCAACCCAGAGAACCCTCTTATCCACACTATTCACATGGTAACTTGATCTTGGGCCCTATAAAAGGATAAAAGGAAGACTAATGCATCCATTCCTTATATTTACCCCTCCCCTAATTCCCAAGATAATAATACCCAACCGTATCCATCTCCAAAAAAACCCAAGGTGTCTATCTTAGCTTCCTCTCCATCTAACCTTCCACACCCTAATCCATATGCAATATCCATCTGAAAAGCTATCCTCAAGAAACTTCACCAAATTACAACAAAGATGAGCTTGTATGAGTTAATATCTACCTCCCCCCATCACCATCAAGTACTCATAAAGGCTATAAAATCCATTGAAGTCCAACCTAATGATCCTTATCCTCTAGCCACTTTTGTTAGTACCCTTTAGATTTTCAACTTTGTCACTTTTAAAAATTTAGAAATACCTTTTGTTTATTTAGAAGATCCTGATCCCCCTCTCTTCATTACAACATATATCAATAAAACCCACATCAAAAGGGTGATGATCGATGGGGGAGATAGCATCAATATTATCTCCTCCCATGCTTATGACCAACTACAGTTACCTGAAAACATCATGTTTGAAAGCTCAACAATTCTTTGTTCTTTTAATGATACTATGGCTACCACCTTAGGCATAGTTGTCCTCCACATTTGAGTAGGACCTTATACTATTCCTTAACTCTTTTATGTTATATAATTATAGGTTTAATACAATATTTTACTTGGATTCCCTTGGATTCATGCCATGAGTTATATCCCTTCCACCCTACATCAATGTGTCAAGTTTAAACACGAAGGATAAGTTGTGACTATCCAAGTTAACCCTATTATTTTTACATCTTTCAATATGACATATCATCCAAATGATATACTTATTCCTCCCTTATCCACTACACAACCATCTACCAACAACACAACCTCATTAGCCATAACCCATAGCATTTCCACACCTACTATTGATGAAGCTTCCACTAGCTCATCTATCCCTTCTTCCTAGATTCCTGTAGAAGACCCTGTGACAACCACATTCCAATGTATTTCTTTTAGGGAATATATAATCTTAGCCTTAGATGCCTTCCTTACCCCCCAAGAATATGGGAATCTCAGACATGACCCTTCTTATGACCCTAACATTAAAATCATCATCCCCATTGGTCTCCCTAACCATCAAATGAATTTCATTTATGGGGGACTTGATCAACCACTTCTAGCCCATAACTCTACATCATCCATCCAACTATTTACCTCTAAATTTTCTTATCTTAGCAAACCAAATTTTGCTAAGTTATATCTTCATAGATGTGCTTGGAAATGATTTGGCCTTGATCACTATGAAAAAGGGCCTCATGAGTTGCCCCATTTCAAAACTTTACAAGCTCATGAGTCATTTGGCCTTGGGTACGAACCACCTCAAGAATCCACCAATTCACCCAAATATATTGCCATCATAGAGGAAGATATCCCATCCTTGCCAATCCAATTACTTTTTCCACTTGAAGACCCCGATATCATCCCTCCTAACTTTTTTTTTAGATCACTACTATAAGTTTGGGCCCTCTAATCTACCAAAAGACTTCCACTCCTACATCTTGAAATGGTTGAGAATGATTCTCTCACCATCAACACCATCCAACATCAAGATGATGATTCCATACTTACCCACCTAGGTGCAGGGAAGTCTTCTATCCACAAATCCCTTCCTCTTGAGGCCCTAACTATTTTGAATGAATCTACCATCGATATCAACTTGGGTACTCTGAATGATCCCCACATTTTCAAATTAGGCCAATTATTGAATACCAAAGAACTTCAATATTTCTCCTCTTTCCTCCAAGAATGACGTATAGCCTTCACTTGGTCTTATAATGATATGCCTAGGATTGAAACCACCATTTCTACCCATAACATAGTCACTCACTGTGATGCTAAGCTTTTTGAACATAAACTTTGATGCATGCATCCTTGCATATCCCTTCTCATCAAAAAATAACTTCAGCATCTCCTATCTATAAAATTCATTCAACCCATTGACTACCCCCAATGAGTCTCAAACATTGTACCTATCACCAAAGTCAATGGGGGTTTATGCATTTGTGTGGAATTTTGTGACCTTAACCTCACTTGCCCCAAAGATGACTTCCCTCTCCCTAACATTGACCAAATTATTGATCTTATGGATAGCCATGAGATGTTATCTCTCATGGATGGGTTTTTGGGTTATAATCAAATCTTGATCTCTCTTGAAGATCAACATAAAACTACCTTTAAAACCCCTTGGGGAAATTTCTACTATAGAGTCATGTATTTTGGGTTAAAGAATGTTGGTGCAACTTACCAATGTGACATGATTTATATTTTCCATGATATCATCCATAAGATCATAGAAGAGAATGTGAATGACCTTCTTAAAAACTCCAATCTCCAAAAAGACCACTTGGCTATTCTTATGATCATATTTAAATGCCTCATCCATTATAATGTTTGCCTAAATCCTAAGATATAAATTTTTGGGGTTCTTTCAGGAAAGCTTCTTGGCTTCATCATCTCTCTTCATGGAATTGAAGTATACCTAGCTAAAGTTAGAGAAATTTTGGACATGCCTCCTCCAACCAACCTTAAACAACTTTACAGCCTTTAGGGAAGACTTTAATCCATTCACTGTTTCATTTCCTAACTTTTAGACTGGTGCCAACCTTCTCATCACCTTCTGAAGAAAGATGTCTCTTTAAAATGGAGTAATGATTATCAAAAGGCCTTTGATTCACACAAATAGTACCTTTTGTCACCATCTATCCTCACCCATTCAAAGAATGACTACCCCTTTTACGTATATATTTCTACCACTAACTATTCCCTAGGGGCAATGTTGGCTCATCAAGATGAACACAACAAAGAGAAAGTCGTATATTAGATTAGTCATACACTTATAGAATATGAAACCTAATAAACACACATTGAGAAAATATGCTTAGCATTGAACTTCATGGCCACTAAAATCTGCCACTACCTTCTTAACCATAAAACCTATGTCATCACTAATACCAACCTGCTCAAATACATGCACTCAAAACCATACCAATATCAATGTATGGCTAAGTGGCTCATGATCCTAGCTGAATTTGACCTTGAATTCCTCCAAAAAAAGTCAATTAAAGGTTAGGTCATTTTTGATCAATTGGATGAAGCTCCTATAGAAAATAACCAACCACCCCCTCTTGCCTTTCCAAATGAGTCTATCATGACTCTTTTTCAAGAAGATGACATAAACTACCAAATGACCATGTTCTTCAATGGCTTTAAATGACACCAAGGAGGGGATGCTAAAGATATTATCATTCTTCTTGATGGTGAACCCCTTCCTCTCTCCTTCAAACTTGACTTTGAATGCACCAATAATATGGCTGAGTATGAAGCCCTAGTGATAGGTCTCCAAACTACTTAAAGCTTAGGAATTAAGACATTCCATGTCTTTGGTGATTCCCAACTTGTGGTCAACCAGGTCAATGGGTCATATCAATGTAAGAATGATGCCTTTCTAAAATATAAACTTTTAGTTGACAAAATCGTAAAATCATTCAAGCATTACCTAGTCCAATCCATTCCTTGATATACCAATAAATTTGTGGATACAATGGCCTACCTTACTTCTCAAATCCCTTCTCAACCTTCCAATTCCAAAATATTTATCACCATTCATCATTTTACTACACCATCTTATGGCCAATCTGACCTCCCTACCATTTTTAATGTAGAGGAATCCCCATCTGACATTTGGTATGACCAAACTTTTAACTACCTCAACCTAGGCATTGTTCCTCCGAACCACTCTAGGAATGCCTGAAGAGATTTTATTTAGAGTACCTCTCATCATACCATAATAGGGGGAATCATTTACAAATGTGGTTCTGATGGTATCCTTCTTTGTTGCCTATGTATCCATGAAGCTTCCCATGTCATCAAGGAAACACATGATAGGATCTATGGGGGACACTTTAACGGCCTAGTGGTCGCTAAACTTATCTTTCACCTTGGTTACTATTGGCCCACCCTCAACCAAGACTATTGTGATTATGTATAAAAGTGTGTTAAATGTCAACATCATGCTAATTTACATCATGTGCTAGGTAGTAACCTCCAAGTATCTAAGGAATTTTGGCCTTTCTCTTAATGGGGGATTAATCTCATTGGGGAAATTAGCCCCTATTATTTGCAGTGGCATAGCTCCATCGTCACAACCACCAAATACTTCACCAAGTGGGTGGAAGCTATTCCTCTAATCTCTACCAAAGCAGAAAAGATTGTTGACTTTATCAACCACCATATCATCTACCACTTTTGTGTTCCTCATAAGATCATCACTGATAATGGAAAATATTTCAAGAATAAGCAAGTCCAAGGTTTATGTGATGTATTCAGAATTGATTTAAGCTTTTCCTCACCTTATTGACCAAAATAAAATGGGCAAGAAGAAGCCTCTAATAAAACCCTCACTAAAATATTAACCAAAGTATTCAGTGCTTCAGGTCAGGATTAGCACTTGCACATCCCATTCACCTTATGGGCCTATCATACTAGTATTCAAACCTTCACTGGTGCTACCCCTTTCTCTCTAGTCTTTAGAATAGAGGTATTAGTGCATCTTGAATTCAAAATACTCTCTCTTCACATATATTTTAAGGAGCTCATTTTTGAAGAAGATTTTTGTCAACATTGTTTGGCTCAACTTGAGTTACTTGATGAGCATCGTTTAATAGCTATCACCCACCTCTGTATCTATCAAGAGCATATCACATGCACTTATAACAAGCACCTCAAACAATGGGCATTCAATATCAGAGATCTTGTCTAAAAGAAAACCAAAATGTGAACAACATGGAGAAAAGTAAATGAGGCAAGTTTGCTTTTAATTGGCTTGGACCCTACATCATCACCCATAAGAATGGATTAGGAGCTTATCATTTGTCCTCTCTCAAAGGCAAACCAAAACTTGAGCCTCTCAATGCTTCGTATCTACATCCATTTTTTTGTTAAAGAAGGATTAAGCTCACCTATTTATCTAACTTAGGCTCATCCCTTGATTATAAGATTTTCACCTCCACCCACCTTCTTCCTCCCCTTTTGAGGATAATTGATTACAATATAGAACCATGTGATTAACCATGATAGTCATGGCCTAATATTAAATATGGGTACCATGACTCTACCCATAGCATGGTTCTCATAGATAATTTTCATCTCTAATAACATGGAATCCCATGATCATTATCTCTCAAAACCATACCCTTTCACATATCATGAACCTTCTTGTGTAAAGTTTTGTCCTCATAAAGGTAAACCTATGAACCTAATTAAACCGGTCCATGTCTAAACACATTTCATCTTGAAATAATTAATTGGGTCAATATCTTAAGCATTGTAGATTTCTCCCTTAAAGGACAACTACCCAAAAATAAAAACAAAAATTGCCACATGTAAGGTAGACTACTCCCTTCAAAGACAACTATCAAAAACATTAAAATAAAGACAATAAGCTTATACCAATCCCTTGAAGGATGGCTGAGTTAACTTTGTCAAAAGTAGAGTAATTTCATGAAAGCTTCCTACATTGATTAGCTTCCCATATATAATAATAAAGCAAAATGCCCACTATCAAAATCAATTCTAAAGCCATAATTGGCTCTCAATCAACATAATAAGTTGGAAGCCACAATCAAATTTCCCATGTAGACTTCTTACATTGATCAGTCTACATCTAGCATATGACATGGACTTGTCTAATACCATTCTTAGGTCACCTATAGAAGGGGAAAACTAATTTACATGAGGTTATAATACATATCTCCCATTACCCTTCACATAACCTATCACCCATATTCCCTTTTGACTATATGTAAATCAAGGAATTTAGAGCTTACTTGACACCCTATGATCATGAAACCTTTTTTATCATCTAACGATCACTCATGCATAGCATTTTAATGGCTTATATTCATTAAGATGATCTCACTTCAAGATTATTTTTAGTCCTTGTCAAAAATAAAGCATCAAGCCTTATTCTTATCTTAGTGTGCATGGTTGATGTTTCCACCATAACTTGTACCATCCAACATTGTAACCACAATGGTCATTTATTTTACATTAAGTGAGATTAAAATAGCCACAACCATACCAATCATAACCATAACCATAACATTCATAAGTATCCACATAACCTAACACATAATAACATTTGACCAATAATATCCAACACATTACCCTCCTATTCCTACCAACCCATTGTCACAAGCTCTAAATATCAGACCCTAACCATTGGTAGTGTCTGCTCAAACATGATAATGTTTTATTTTTTACCAGGTGAGAGTCCACCCATAGTAGGGGAATGACTGTCTAATCTAATTATATTACCAATATTCTAAATGGGACCCCATGTCTACGGTTCCAAACAACTAGGGCACAAGTTATAGATATGGCCACCATTTGTCTAGACTACTTATGTAGCTCTTGGGTCTTGCAAGATCCATCCTTTGTCACTCACGACACTGATAATTTATTTACTTGTAAAATCTACTTGACCATCAAAGAAATTATTTGCAGGTCATCACTTCACTACTGCCCTTAAAATTTGGCTCGTAGCTGTGATGAATCTTAGCCACAACAACTCTGTAGATCCAGATAGACCCCCACCTCCTAAAAATTGGATCGTAGCAGTAGACACTATCTCTAAACTCTTATCCTCATAAAATTTTATAAGGTGAAACCTCCTCACAAAAACACTTCTTCTTTGCATTAGTTCCATTGAAGATTATTTGTGGTACTTTGCATTGTGTTCCCTTCTAATTTATCCTACCTTGCCCATCTGTATCTCTCATCCTAATAAATGTGGGATCATTATGGTAACTATTTACCAACCTAACCCATTCAATTTTATTAACACCTTCATCAAAACCCAAAATTGTTGTTTCATCAAAGCTTCTCCCTCAGCCCAAACTAGCCCATGTGGTCTATCAAATTGGGGTAGCCAATTTGAAAACTAGTCATCCAAACCTTGTTTAACTACATTGGACTAATGTACATAGACTATATAGGTGATGCTCTAGGGGCAACTCATCCAATAACAACTAATTCCCATCCCCTTTTTTCTTCTTCTTACTCATTTCAATTACTAATAGTGCCCTCTTGCTTAGGGTGTCCTACATCAAGGAAGATTTGAATTCTTTCTTCAACGTCCTTATATTTTAACACCATATAATACTTTCTCTTAAGTCTTTCCCCCATTATTGGGAGAATTACATTGGCCTGAGGTCTTTTTGGACTATGTAGATAGTGCTTAGTTACTGAGGTCAACTCAGCCACTTCCTTTACTTAATTTTCCATTCTCACCTAAAATCTCTTCCTCCACTTATCTAACTATATCCTAACCATCTCCCTACCTCCAGCTTGTTAATATATTTTAAATCACTTTTCCATTTTTTCAATCTCTTTTAACACAAGGGTTGATAGCATTCCCCATTGGCCCCCCTTACCTCCCATAAAGCCACCTCCTACTTTGCTTCGTTGGTCTCCCCATCATCTTTTTTTATGCATGTTTCATGGCCCACTTCCCCATCCACATTTTAAATTTTATGCCTCTCTTTCACCTTATTACCAACCTTTCCCTTTATCCCCTTCAACTTCTTTCTCCATCCTCATCATCTCCCCTCCCCCTTGGCTATTTATCATACCCCCTTTTTCACTCTCTTTTCCTCACCCATTCCACTTCGTACTATGAATAGTTTAAGCTTTTTGTTTCTTTTTTACTACATTTTTTCTTTACATGTACCAACACTCTCTACCATTCTATCACTCATACCACCATACCCATTTTTAATTCTTCCTGTTTGCTTTTTTCCCATCCTATCATCCTTTTTATCTTCCCATTTTTTCCTCCACAACTAGTTTCTCCCTCGGTATTTATCCTTTGTGAAGCCTTCCATATTTTCCCTTTTCTTTTTATCTTGCCTATGGACCTTTTTACATTCCCCTTTTCCTATTTACATCTTGGTACTCACTTATCTTTTGCATCTATGTGAGTATCTATGCTTTGTATCCTTGCTACAATTCTTCCTTTTTGTTCTTATCATCTCTGATCTTCATCCCTTAGTTTCATCTTAGTCCCTTTCATTGTGTCCCCCCTATTTCTTCACCACCTCACCATTTTTTTAACTTGTCAATCTCTTCTAATAACCCCTTCAGCTTGTCAATCTCTTCTAACAAGCTTATTAACACCTACCTTCTCTTTTGACCTTCTTGTCCACCCATCCTTTGATTCCCCTCATTCTTCACCTCTTTTCCATTTTTCATCCCATTATCATCTCCAAAACCACCATCTACTTTCCTTTGTTATTCCTCTCCTTGCATATAATCACCCATGCTTACTTGGTCAAGATATCACCTGCTTCTTCCATCTCCCCTCATCTTCTTTGTATCCTCATTTCACTCCTTTTTCCCTCATGTTTTCTTTTCTTCCATTTATTTCCTTGTTTTTCATTTTCATCACCAAACTATTTTCTCCTTTGTCTTTTTTAGACTTGTTTTCAAACCTTTCATGGCTGCCCATATCCCTCATTCTCCCCTTACCCTTCATGATCTTTACAATTCTCTCCCCATCCTTTTCAGTCCTCCAATATGTCATTATTTAGTGCATCTCTCACCCCCAATATTTTACCTTTTATTTTCTTCTCTTTTCTCTATTTAATTTCATTTTTTTTTGTCTCCCTTTATGCCCTTCTTTACTCTTCCTAACCTATATGACCATGCCTAGCTTCTTCCATTCTTTTCCACCTTTGTCTTTATCTATGACCTCATTATTTTCTCTTCATCCATTTCCTAGTCCACCTTTACCTCATCCCTTGTTGGATCTCCCTTATGTTCTCCAATTTCACCTCCACCTCTTTAGAGTGCAGTCACCAATTGTACTACTTCTACGTACATCTCCTTGTCTACTTCCTTGTATCCTCCATGCCCTTGCCTTACTACATGAAATTTGGCTAAGTTCCTTACTTTAGGATCATCCCTTCCTTCTTTTAATGCCTCTATATGTTGCACTCAAACTCTCTTTTTTGTCCCTCTCTAGCTACTCCCTTCACCATCCCTATTACCTTTTTCCTTTCAATCCTCCACCCATTTTGAGCATGCTATGGCCTCTAAGGTATTTCACTCAATTTTGGTTTACTATGAGATATATACCAATCCTACAACTCTATAACATAATTGGATAGGATCATGGACTCATATGACCAATTAGCAAACCTGAGCATCATTCAGCCATCGAGATGAAAATCCCCACCTCTTCTCATCTTACCTATTTTAAACCCCTTTTACTTTGACTTTTGAAGATGTTATAATCAAAACTAAAACCACCTTCAAATGGAAGATTTGGGATACCCACGTGGGGATGATAGCTACACCCTCTCACATGCCCTAACCTTCCAACCAATAATTTTACTTGATTCTCCCTTTTGGATTACATATTCTTATGCCTTGAAATAGCCCTTGCTTTAATTCATGAAATCCACAACTTGATCCCTCATTTAATTAATATTATTGTTATTCACCTCACTCCATATTCTAATGCCCCTCAACATCTTTCTCTAAATTATCTCAAAACTCAATACTTACTTATTTTTGGGCCCTAATGCCTTAAGGGTCAAGGGTTTGAATCTTCACCACTTCTCATTTACCCACTCTACTACTTTGCTTCCCCGAACTGTTGAATAATAACATTTTGTATCCTATTAATGACATTGTTGTGGAATGTGCACAATGTCAGCTTATTTGGATGGTGTTCAAAGAACCCATTAAATCACCATGTCAATTCAAGTTTTTCTAGATTTTTTAAAGCTTGGTAAAGAATATTTCTCCTTTTTCCTTTTCTTTACAATGGTGGTAGAAATTTCATGCTTCAACCTGCTTATCTATGGCTACAAATTCCTTTTACATAGTTGACGTAATCATCTCAATTGCATCCTAACTCACCTCATCCACCATTTCTACCACACCCATCATAAACTATTTGATATCCATCTTTTCCACCCTTTGGTACTTCCATTTTTCTAATGTCCTTCACTTGGACAAACCTATATGATATCCAATTAGGACAACCAAGTTAACTAACACCCTTTACCTTGAAAGAACTACATTTGGACCTACATTTTTTTTAGTTCCCTATCCATAAAACTATGTAGGTAGTGTCCACTTGATGTGTGCATCTAGAGTTAGCTCAAACATCCCCTTCCAACCCATACCTAATCCAACCATGCTTTACTACGTCTACCTTGACGTTGGTTATTTTTGACCCAAAACATTAACACTTTTTTCAATAACTTTTGCCCGTAATGACCAACCTTACCATGTTGAAATTTTAAATGTTTACACCACCTCATGCAAAACCAAACCATTTTTTTTCTTTCTTAAGAGCACTTCCTATTTTGGATACTAGAGTCAACATCGACCTTGTCTAGGAACCTTGATAAGACTAACCCAATCAGCTATGACCAATGCTAGGGATCAGTTACCTTGTCTTTATCTTATAACCTAACCTTTATTATCAACATTGGAACCTTTAGTCTCTATGTAATCTTGACTATTATGCTTAGTCATATCTATGAACCCATTGGCATTTCACATACCCAGCTACCTTGTGGCACCACCTAGTGCCTCCCCATCAACTGCTTATCAAAGCTATTCCTGATTCAACCTTTCCTCATCGAATCTTGATTTAAGTGGGAACACCTCCTCCCATACTTAGGGTACCCTGACCTTTAACTAAGTTAATAGTTTTTGTTTTGCAACTTATCAATTCAAAGCTACATAACAAAAAGGGGCAAAATATAGACACTAAACAACTACACACTTAGAGTTTTTGATGCCTAAATGCCTTAAGATACCCTAAAAATTCTTAAACCTTCCTAAAACACCTCTTAACCAACTAAATCACTATTTTCCTATTCAAAAATATCATTCAAAATCACTATTTAAAAATACTATTCACCATCACTATTCACTATGGAACCCACTATAACTATTCATGATGACATGGTAAGTGACATGGCATGTGACATGACAAGTGACATGTCATGTGATATGTAAAGTGACATGGGAGGTGATTTGGGAGGTGATATGGCAAGTGATGTGGCTTAGAAGTGATGTGGATTCATGTGGGACATCATACTCCACTTGGGACCCTTCCCAATGTGCTTTATGACCACATTCAAGCATCACAAGGCCCCCCCATGAAATGTGGTGAATTTTCCCTTAAGGGATCATTA
The DNA here is from genome assembly GCA_037957365.1 of Torreya grandis. Lineage (NCBI taxonomy): Eukaryota > Viridiplantae > Streptophyta > Pinopsida > Cupressales > Taxaceae > Torreya > Torreya grandis. The sequence continues at coordinate 2,902,884 of JARHVA010000855.1, read as the reverse complement.
TTAAACATGTATTTTTGTCTTCCCATATGAAATTAGACTTTAAAAGAGATACTTACCTCTTTATGACTTTGGAAAAGACAAAGAGCATCCATGTTTGACTTTTAACTCAAATGGAGGTTCACCAACCCAAATGGGAGATTTTCCAACTCACATGGGAATCCCCAACAACCTCACCTTAGAATTTTCATCCCCCACATTGAAAATAGTGCCAAATTTTGTATGCCACTCCTTTAAGTGCTTGTGTGAAAGCAAGAAAGGATGATAAAAAGTATTTAAGTCTCATTCAAACCCATGTGCATGATTTCCATTCAAACTTGGAGACTCACCAACTCACATGGGAATATTCACCAACTTCACCTTGAATAAATCATGATCCTAATTGGAGAAATCAGAATTTATTCAATATTCCTCTATTTTGGCATGTGTCTTCACACAAAAATGCTATAAATACCCCCCTCTCCTTCACCCAAGGTTAAGTGGCAAGTTAGTCTTTTGTTCTTAGCATATTGCTGTAGGTTTTTGGAGAAGGTAATCATATTAGAGGTCATCATCATCTTGGAGAGAAGATCTCAAGAAATGAAACTCTACCAAAATATTCAGCAAGCATCCTCAACAAGCCATCCTCAATCCATCTTTAACAAACATCAAGGTAATTTGTATTATTTTACAAATTCAATTGCTTCTTTCTTAACCCACTTTGGCCTCTTCTTTCTTGACCTCAAAACCATAAGCCCTTTGGCCTTATTCTTATCCTTTCACCCCTTTTCATATTTACCCTTAACCTCTTCTTTCTCTTTATTCCATTTACCCATTAGCCTCCTCACCATTTATCCCTTCATCCCCTTTTACCTCCTTTCTTTCTCATCCCTTTCATCCATTTACCTCTTAAAAATTTACCCCTTTTGCCTTATTTATTTCTTACCATTTTTACCAATTTGAACATTTACCAACTTTAACCAAAACTTTATCCCTTGTCACAAGACAAACCAAACCATTTCCAAACCCAAAACCACAACCTTGCCTTCACCAATTTTCAGCATTAATATAATCAAACTAGTTTCTTCATTTTGATTAATTTAGCAAAGCATTTAAATTCATTGTCTCAAATTTAGTTACTTGTTGTTTTTAATATCATTAATTTTATATTTTAATGCAAAATTATTTTATTTCATCATTTCAACTTAAGTGTTTAAAGCAGGTGGATTGATAACCTCCTAGAAAGTTGTTGCTTATAGGATCTAGCTCACGCTAGGAAATCCACCCATTTACTTGTCTAAAAAACAAGTTTATTTTAGTGTTTTCTTATTTTCAAGTCATCCTTCCAAACTGAAGAGGATTTCTCCACAATAACTTGGATTCAACACATGCATTTTAAATTGGTTTTTCTACACACCCTTTATCACTAGTTTCTTTCTTTTCAAAGAATTAAGAAAAGCATACAAAAATTGAGAGAAACACGTCCCATATACTTTACTAGTCAGAAACTCACTCTAACTAAATGAAATTACTCAAATACAAAATGTAAAGCTTTGTCCATGGTATACATGCTTTAGAAGTTTCATTAATATTTATTGGCTACCTTATTCACTTTATTTACATATCATGAAGTACTTAAATACCTCCTGAATAAGCTGGTGTTACATTGATGCATTTGTTGATAGATTGTGATACTTCAAGAATTTCAATTTTATATGATGATGAAATTTGGTAAGTCTAATTATGAACTAGATCACTTATTGCACGTTGAATCTCTTGAATTGTCATGTGCCATTGAGGATGACTTACCTAATGTTTAGCTTTTTGAAGTCATGTGTATGCTTGAGGAATTAGAGGATATCACATATTTTCTTAACATAGGTTTAGCACCAACCCACCTCAGTACTCAAGATAAAAATAATTGGCTATTCGTGTTGCTCCTTTATAGCTCATTAGAGGTGACCTTTATAAGCTTGGATGGGATGAAGTATTATGATGTTGCATGATGTAGCATAAATGTGTTAAAGTTATTTAAGAGGTTCATGAAGGTGTCATCAGAGGACATTATGATGTGATGCTACAACATAGAAGGTTATATTGGCTAGGTTGTGGTGGCCCAATTTATTTAAGGATGCTAAAACTTATGCATGCTAATAGAATATCTATCAGCATGTGGGTAAACTAAACTAAAGGTTTACTATGCCCATTCTTTTGATACTTGCTCATGAACCCTTTGAGAAATGGGTTGTTGATTTTGTTGGTCTTATTACTCTAATGGGGAGGTGTACTAGTGCACACTATATCATTACCACCATTGACTACCTCACTCCCTGGGTTGAAAAAATGTCAACTTGGGATTATACTACTACCATTACTACCATATTTATTTGGGATAATATCATTATAGGTATGGATGTCTACTATGTTTGACTAGTGACCATGGAACTCCTTTCCTTAATGAGACAATATTCATCCTTTTGGATAAGTTCATGATTATGCACCAGAAGTCTACATCATATCACCCTCAGAACAATGGTACAATTGAAGATTTAAATAAACTCTTTGGTCATTAATTGATAAAGATTTATAATATTGATTGTACTGACTGGGATGATCATGTTTCTATGGTATTATGGGCATATTAGACCGTGTATAAATTATTGAATAAGAGTACTCCTTTTAACCTTATATTTGGTGCCAAAGTAGTTCTCCTAACTGAGTTCCTTGTACCTTATTTATGTATTGTATGCATTGGTCCATTGGATGATGAGGAATCTTTAAAAACATGCCTGGATTATTTACTAAAGTTAAATGAAACCCATTTTCTAAAGCATTAGAATGAAGGAGTGGAGAAATAGAAATAAAAAGCCTGGAATGATATATATCATAAGAATAAGACTTTTTATTTAGGTATGCATGTGTTGGTTTATGACTCTAAGTTGGCATGCCATTAAAGAAAACTTAACATTCATTGGGATGGTCTATTCATTATTCATAACATTCATCCCATAGGTGCGTGTAAGATGAAGAGGTTAGATTCCAATTCCTTCTAGGCCATTTCAATGGTAGTTAGGTTTTCCCCTACCATTCTAAGTGATGTTTCCCTTTTGTTAATAAGGCATATGCCACTAGATTAGTTTAGGATTTTGGTTTTTTTTTTCAATAAAGCATTGCATTTTTTGCACACCCTTAATTAGGCTTAGATCAACACTTGGTTCTTTATTATTTTCTTTGTCATGTCATGGAGGACCATAAACATTTTTTAGTGTGGGGTAAGAAGTGTGAATGATGTAAATCCACAAAGTGCAAAGGAAACAATGGAAGGTAATGCATGAAAAAAAAGGGTGCGTAATTGAAATCATGTAAGTAAAAGTAACTATGCAGGATGCGGTGTGGAACTACTATGAGGAGTTAAGAGAAATAAAGTAGGTGGAAATTTTTAAATTCTATTTAGCTATCATTCACTTTGAGAAAAGTGCAAGATGGGATAAATGTGTTAAATGTGATAAAATAATTTATGTAATGGTAGGTGTGACAAATGGACATCATGGAAATATCGTTAGAGGTATTAAATGAGTGAAATGATGGATGAGGTCATGGAAAAGTAAATGTGGATTATCCCTTAAAGGTATACAATGTTAACTAGTCATCATTTTAACACTTTATTATTACAATTCATGAATTTATAGAGCTAAATAAAGTGTTTTTAAGTTACCATAGGAGTGTTTATCAAATTTAAGTGACCAATTCAAAATTGTGGAGTAAGGTGATTGAATTGGTCAAATAGTGGTTGGATAAGCCTAGTTAAAGGAATTATAAGTTACAGGTGTTAGCATCTGCCATGGGAAGACATTGAATTAGGATAGTTGAGGGGATTGGAAAAAGTAATCACATATTATTTTAGGTAGATCAGATGGCCATGCATCAACCTTTAGGCTCCTTAGAGGGTGATGCAGTCAAATAAGAAGGCCAAGTGAAGTGATCCCTTGCCTATGATTATCAAAGAAGAAGAGTTTGAGGGAGAAAGAACACAACTAGTTTTGATAAGAGAATAAGTACCTAGTGAATCTAATGCATAAGAAAAAAGCTTGACACAATAGATAGAGAGAATAAACATTAAAGATTAAAAAATGGCACATGAGGTGAAGAATAAAGCAACAACACCACCCCACCCACTATATTAATTAAAGAGATGTAATATCTTGAATCAGTGTTACACACAGAGAAGTGGGGTCTAATGTGATGACTAACCAAGTATTTGAATACAATCACCACAAACCAAGGAATGTAGTAGAGTTACAACATGACTATAGGGTTGAATGAAAAAATACTAGAAATGATCTCATCTATGACCTTACTATTTTTAATCACCTCAATAATGCTAAACTTTTTTAGTTGTTTAATTTACCTTATTTAGGTAAGCCTATAGAGGTTATACATTTCTTATCTCATGCATTCATGAAGATTATTTATACTTTATAAGGTGAAAAATGAGGATCACTACCCAGAGAGTTATAAAAATTATAGGTCTACAATGCTTATTTATTGATCTCAATGGAGAGTTATAGGATCAAGAAGAGATTGAAAAAATCATGATGGCACTTGAATATAAGAAGCAAGGCCATGTATTGTATATAGCTAGTCTTCATGATCTTTCCCTTCAGGTGGATGTGAACTTGGATATGACCAAGATGAGAGTATTGGATAGGTGGAAATAAATATATATGGTGCACTTATATGTAGCCCACTAGATAACCCAAAAGGTCAAATATAATTATTTACACTATTTTACAAAGTAGATTGTTGAAGATATAGAGAAGGCTCACTGCTTGCCTATTCAAAAATTTGCTTGAGGTCTGATTCTTTTGTTATTAGTATTTGATGAGATTAGTGTACCATAGTACATCAATGGTGAGTTAAAGTGGGCTTAACCACATGAAAACAAGTCTCCAATCGAGAGGTTTAAATCATTCACTTTCCCTAGGGCTATTAACCCCACTCACAAGTCTAGAATGAAGGGCTAGTATGATGGAATGAAAGAAGATTTTGGGAATGAGTGGCATGTACCAAAAACTTACCTATTTAGATAGGGGATCAAACACATTTTATGGTGAATCAACACTTTTCTTTAGCACACATCTGGATGAGCACCATAAATGACTTATCTAGGTGGCTTAAGCTACCATATGCTTTCACTACAATGTATTTTATGAACTTTGATAATAGAATATATGATGTGTGCCCCATGAAGATTGATGTTGTGACTCACACTCTTCATAAAATGTATGTGTATTCAAGGAAGAAGGATTATAGAGAGAAACTAGAATTGGATAATACCAACATCAAAGCCCAAAAAATATTGGTTGGGGACTCAATTCATTTGTTATTTTATATGTTGTATCCAAGGAAGAAGACATTACAGAGTGATAAGGATAGGAAAGAAACCATTCCAACCCCAACATAGATTGGAAGGCACCAAAAGTAGAAGAGGTCAGGGCATAATGCTAGAATGAGTGCATGACCAAAATAACCTAAATGATAAAGGACTGCTACTTCACCACTAAGAGATAGTGTGCTTATAGTCCAACCACAAGGTTTGGTTTCTACCATGTAGACATCTATTCCCCTGGGACAAGTTATTTCAGCACCTAAGGATGGGGAATATGAATAAAAAGTGACGACTCTAGAAAAATCACCAGAGAGGGGACATTCCTTTAAGGAATAAATAAAGGAAATGGAGTTTACATTAGAGCCCTCACTAGTGCATCATGAAGAAGCTACCCTTAATGACACACAACTTTGGGTATTGGTGACCATGATGCCAATAGAAGTCATTGAGTGGAGGATACAGATATTGAACTACTTGAGTGCAACCCCTATAGAGGGAAATAACCAATTGATGAATCTGCATAGCAGAGGCCACTAGATACTAGTGCAACCACTTCCCTTCATGCACAATATCAAAAAAAGTATCAAAAAAGGAATTATATATATTGGAAAATTTTACCAAGGAAGACTTGACTGAGTAGACTCAATGAGAAATTTATTTTTATAATGATATATAATGAAGAACACTATTGTGAATTTCGCACAGCTAGTATTATTTTGGCACTAAGAGAGGTGAAACTCCTTGATAAATTTTACATGGATCCTTGATAATGAACAATATCTTAGGCAAGTGTGGCCCTTTTGAAATTTTCTCATGAAGTGATAAGGTATAATTCTTTATAGGAATTTGATGTAAAACAACTTAAGAGGAAGCATCAATAGGTCATTGCTCTCTATCACATTGAGTACACAAAAAATATAAACCTTAAAGAGGATTCATAAGAGCTCAAGCACCAATTGCAAACATCAACAATGTTGAAAGTGAATACTCTAATGATTTATAAGTTAATTTTAGAGTTGAGTCTAGCCCTTTCAGATGGAGTTACTCTTGTTGGAGAAGCTATTGATAAATTGGGGACCTTGGTGGAGCTGCTATTGAAAAATGTAAGGACCAGACAAATCATCAACAAGAACAAACTTAGGCAATGGAGCAAATAATTGAGGCCATTAAAGTTTTCAAGATATTTTTGACTAGAGTGGGTGATATGGTTCCCATCCTTGATGGGTTTTTTTAAAAACTAACATGACCTACTAATATTTTAGAATCAAGGCTTTAAATGAAATAAATTCAATTCCATCAATTGGCTAAGAGAATGCTAACAATAAAATATTGAGCCAAGTGCACCAAAGTATTTTAATATGTGAAGGCCTTAGAAAAAAAAAGAAGCACTCATCGTTAGGAGTTGAAAAATAGTTTTATATCACTCTGAGGATAGGTTTTGATAGAGGTTACTTTAGGACATTCATAAGGATTCTTATACATCACTTGAGTGTTTAACCATTCAAGCAGGTGACTTTTGGAATAACTGAAGGAGACCAAGTGGCTTAAAGAAGAAGTTGAGGAAATAAATTCCAAGCTCTAAAATGCATTGAATCATTGGGAAAAAGTGAAGCGATAGGCTAAACAAATGGGACATGAGTTTTTTATAGTAGAGATAATTGAACATAATGCATAGTCTAGAGTGGACTATTGACTTAGTGTGGGGCGATGTTAGGCCCTCAATTTTAAATCTATTTTGGCTAAGAATTTTTTAAAGAAATGGTGTGGAAGAAAGTGTAGGCATGGAAGAAACATGATGTGGAAGACTGTGGCATGAAAGACAATAACATGAAAGACCATAGCACAAAAGAAGCAAGTCACATGGAACAAAGTATCATGAAACATGAAGAAATTGAGAACATAAGACTTGGAAAATATCAAAGGATTTGGGAAAATGTGAAAAAATAAAGATGGTTAGGGAGTGAATCATATGAATGTCAAAGAAGAATAGTCAAGTACAAATAAAAAATCAATTCATGGGAAGATAGGTGCACTAAAATGAGGTTCTAATATAAATAGAGCATATAGGGATAGTTAGGCTTGGGTCTGTAGGAAATCATTGTAAATAGATTACCATGACTCATTACTATTAATGGTTGTTGGTGAGTCATATTTTTGTAATTACTTCTATAACTAAATGGTCAAGGTAATCCATGTATAAATACCCCTTTGTTTTACTTAGTATGGTTATTGATAATTACAATCCTAGATTCATTGTTGTAGACATCTAAAAATGGCCACAATTGGATTTTGACTTTAGACCGATTCCTACTAACCATTGCAAATTAAGCCTAGGAATCACTAAACATCCTAAATTTGCTTGCACATCATTCATCAAAGCTCAAAATCATGTTGAGGCATCCCTAATCAGGGTATCATATCATGTTCTTCATCCCTAATCATCTTGTAGAACCATAATAGTCAATTTGGCCTATAGACCTATTAAGTGGGGCACATGACAAATATCAAATCTTGAAAGAGATAAATGGCTAATCAAAATTAATTAAAAATCTAAACAAAATTAAGAGCCTAGTTGAATTTTCCATGTGCAATTAATGAATAACTAAAAAAGGAAATTCAAAAATGCAAATATCCTAGCCTTTCATCATGACCTTTATGAGTTGTCAAGCTCTTTGGAAATATCCTAAAATATCTCATTTTGGATACCCATGCCTATTCATTTCAAATCATTATTAATTGACAACTATTAACTCTACTGAGGTTATATTTAACTCACCTAGGTTAGATTTAAACTCATTCCCAGCCTTCAATACACCTTGACTGACCTTGGGTTGGGGTTATATCCATTTGCTATAAATACAATGCCTTTCTTATTGAATTTTAAGCTATTTTGGTGTAAAGTTATCATACACAAATGAATTCAAAGCTTGGATATTTTAGAGTTATAATTCAAGTTTTATTGCATTAGATTCATATCAATAGTGTTATAATGCTAAAATATTGATCTAAGTTACACCAATCCATAATAAAATACATGGTTCCAAGGAGAGGAGCTCCATAACCTCCATTTCCAAAGACTCTTTGAAGCACAAGTCAAGCAAGCCATTCAATAATGAATTTGAAGATCTCAAGGAAGGTAGAGGATTCATTGTCTTTTGAATTTTAGTTTTAATTTCACTTTTATTTTGTTAACTAATCTCCCCCCTAAGATATAAGCTTGTAAGTGTTAGTGTTAGTGTGTTTATTTGAGTTTTTGTTTACTTGAACTAACATATTACTAACCTCCCTTATTGGATTCCTATGATCACAAATGGCATTTCTGGTGGGACCTAAAGCATCTCATATATCAAGGAGACTAAAGTTTAGCTCTTATTTTTTTAAATGAATGCTTGGTCATCTTAAAAATTTAAGTTTTTACTTTGTTTTTTCGTATTCTATTTTTTAGTGTTACACACATTGCATAAAGATTGACATTGATTTTTCTTAACTAGAATCGGCCTTGTACTAACCAGCCTTAGTCATGTCCTAACTGGAATTGGTCCCTATGTAAGATAGAACATGGTTTAAAAACTTGATGTTTGAATTTCCTTGAAAGTTGTAGGTTGTCATTCTTGGTTTTATAACTTGCAAAGTCTCTATCTGGTTCTTTTCTTACAAGATCCATAGACTTATATTATTCTTATGCTTGTTTTGGGCTAACCAATTTTTTTAAAAATCATTTTGTTTTGCCTATGAGTTTACAAGTAACCAAAATTAGTTTAAAATTGATTGACATCAGTTATGTTTTAATCGACATCGATCTCTATGTAACAAGAACAAAGGAACCTGAGAGCTTGTTTCCAAAATTTATTTTCTCATTCATGAAAGTGATTCAAGGTAGGCCAAAACCCTTTAAAATTTTTAGGACCAAAGTGGGAAAGAGGGAATAAATTTTCAAGCCTCAGGAGTTCATAAAGTGGGAAAGAGGGTAGGAGTTCATAGCCTCCTCAAGAGTTCTTTAGGGAAGCTTTGACCTAGGAATTCATCTCCCAACATTATTTCAAACCTACTCCATGATGGGGTATATATATTAGGGATTTCTAGGGGCCTAAGCAGCTAGCCTCTCTAATCATAATGAAAACCCAAGTCAGGTCTGATTAACAAGGGATTCCACTAAGAAGTACATGGATGGAATCTCTATGCAAAGGAATATGCCATATCATATTAAGTTAGCCAGTATAAACTCAATTCAAATGAGGCATCTCTAGTTTTAACCACACTTGGGACCATTTAGACATTAAAAAATTTGGTTTTATAACAACTCCACTTGCCATAGACATATTATTGATGCAGGGCGAGTAGCCCAAAGTTCCATGTCATCATACAATCTCTTGGGTGAAGGGGGTGTAAAAACCCTTCTAATACATGCACTTTTATTTTTATATTAATAGTTAAAATCCTCCTAAGTGCATGTATATTAATATAATTACCTTGTTTGTTTAGGGCTTTAGACGTTATACTTAGTTGTATTTTGTCTTTTCCTTTACATCTTTGGTCTTTTTTTTAAAGACTAAATAGTTTATTTGTCCTCGCATGTCAAAATGAGTTTTATGACCAAATTTATCCATTATTTGAAGAGGCATTATGTCATCTATTTCACATCATACCTTTATTTTATTATTTTGATAAATCTTTGTGTGTGTGTCATTTTATTGAAAAGGGTAACGTTATGGTACCTAATTCATTTCAAGTTTTTATGCCTTGGAGTATTAAAACCAACCATGAATTACATTTTTAGAGCTTGATAATGTTAGTACGATACTCAATTAATTTCATATACTTGTTTGTCTTGTGTCCAAGTTTCTAATTTTAAAACCAATCCATGCATCTTTTGGATCTTTGTCTAGTGTAGTTATGCCATTCAATTTTTGTGTATCTTGTTGTTTATATGAAGAAGCCTAGTTTTCCTAAGTTGAGTTTTTAATTAACCTTGACAACTTCAAATTTAAACATTGATTGATTTATATTTATGCCTTGTCTAATTTTAGCTTAGACATTGATCTTTCTCTTTTGGGTTGTGTAACTTAGGTTAATTCTTTACCCAATTTGAAGACTATTGTTTGTGACTTTATTTGGGATAAACAACCTATCTTCCATAGACCTTTTGTTTCATGCCTTATGCTAATTGAACAAGTTCATATTTAAATCTAAATGCCTATTCTATGCCAAAGTATTTCAAATTTTTTAGATTAAAACTCACCTTGTTTTTAAGTCTAGATTTTGTGCTTATTTTGACAAAAGTCCTAGCACATGCCTATTTTGAGCCTAGTTTTTGATGTAGCATTTGGCAAAATTACCTAGAAACTTTTTGGAACACTTTGGACCTAGAGTTTGGTATGCCAATTTTTATTCAACCACTTGACCTTTTGGTTAATATGTTTAATGTTAGAATATTTTATACCAAGATTTAACACATACCATTTTGGAGATATAACTCTCCTAGACCAAGTTAGACCAAGTTTGAGCCATTTGTCCTTTGGACATTGTTTTTAAGAGTTTGTAGGAATTTAGGCCTTTTTGTGTAACATTCATCATTGATGTGGATATGTTTTAATACAATTATATTGGATTCATGTACTATCCAAGTTATGATAGAATGGTTATAAAAATTAACTTTGTTCGACACCCCTATGTGAAGAAGTGGTTTATGAGACAGATCTATATTCTCCTTATAATCCTCAATTTGGGGAACAAAGCTAAACATTGTGTTCAATGGTAAATTCTTTGGGCTAGTTGAAGTATGATATTTTCCATCTCACCAATCATGACATCTAATCCCCTACCTATACCATTAACCCTCTTTTGGACTGCATGAGCCACCAAACTCCATAATGTCTAAGGATTACCATACCAAGACCTCATCCTTTAGCTTGTGTGAGTAATCAAGCTCCACAACACCCCACCATTTATATACTATAACCTTTTCCTTTGGCCTATACGAGAAATTAAGCTCCATAATGCCCTACCATTTCTATACTAAGACCTCATCCTTTGGTTTGTGCAAGCAACCAAGATCCACAACACCCTACCATTACCATTAAAGGACCTCTTCCTTTAGATTATATAATAAATAAAACTCCATAATGACCTACCATTTCTATACCAGGACCTCATCCTTTAGCTCTTACAAATAACTAACCTCCATAATGACCTACTATTTATATAATAAGACCTCATCCTTTAGCTTGTGATGGTAACCATGTTTTATAATGCCCTACCATTTCTATTCCAAGACCTCATTCTTTGGCTTGTGTGAGCAATCAAGCTCCAAAACACCCTACCATTTTTATACTAGGACCTCATCCTTTGGATTGTGTGAGCAACCAATCTCTCCAATACCCTACCATTACCATTCCGGCCCATCAAAATATGGTAGCTTGTTATCCCAATTAGGTTATGACATTATGATTAGATGGGTCATCATTACTATCTTAGGCCATAAACCAAACTTTGTTAAACCTATCATTATCTAACCACTAGCCATTCTTCATCTATTGCTAACTATTTCCCACTTTAAAAACCCATACCAATTATCTAGCCCTAATTGATACAATCAATACCTCTCCAACTGAGCTAATCATTCAAAGACCAAGATATATTCAAAACTAGAATTTTACAACTACTTGTAAACCAAGGCTAAGAAAACCAACCAAGCTGCGATGGATTTTTTGAACCAACCATTTATGACAAGTTAACCTATGATGAATCACCTTTTGATCTTATACCTTTTATTGAGGAGTCTCACTCTGACATGCCAATATTTATTGAGTCACTTCTTAATGATTATAACTACCTTCAAGCAAATCATTACCTCGACCATTGTCCTATTTTTCAAGAGTCTCCCTTTGACAAGTTAGTCTCTAAGGAGTTATCTCTTGACCTTTTTCCCATTGTTAAGGAGTCCCACTTTGATAAACCAGTCTTTATGGAGGCCCTCATCCATTGGATTGTGTAAGTAACCAAGCTCCACAATTCCCTACTTTTTTTATTCTAGAACATCAAGCTTTTAATTATGAGATCAACCAAAATCTATTATGCCCTACCATTTCTATACCAAAAACTCATCCTTTGGCTTGTATGAGTAACCAAGATCCACAATGCCCTACCATTTCTTTACTCGGCCCTCATCCTTTGGCTTGTACAAGCAACCAAGCTTTAAAATGCCCTACCATTACCATTCCAGGCCCTCATCATTTGGTTTGTGTAAGAAACCAAGCTTCACAATGCCATATCATTACCACTCTAGGCCTTTCCAAGTATAATAACTCATTATCCCAACAAAGTTATCTAATCACAACTTGATGGGTCATAGTTAATATTCTAGGCCATAAAACAACCTTTATCAAGTCTATCATTATCCAACCACTGACCATCCTTCATCCATTTCTAACCATCCCCCACTTTAAGAAACCCCTACCAATTGTCCAACCCCAACCAAACCAGTCAGTACCTCTCCAACTGAGCCAATCATTCAAAAACCATAATATATTCAAAATTGGTATTTTACAACTACTTCTAAACCAAGGAAAAGATAACCAACTAATCTAAGATGTTTTTGTTAAAACACCCATTTATGATGAGTCAACCTATGATGAATCATATTTTAGTACTATACCTTTAGTTAAGGAGTCTCACTCTAACAAGCCAGTCTTTATTGAGTCACTTCTTAATGATTATAACCAACCTTGGGAAAATTATTATCTTGACCATATGCCTATTTTTAAGTATCCTCCCTTTGATAATCCAATCTCTGAGGAGTTTTATCTTAACATTTTTCCTATCATTGAGGAGTCTCACTTTGATAAACTAGTCTCTGTGGATCCCATCATGCCATCACATGCCATTCCTTGTCTAATACCAAACATTCAAAAAAACATCATTGTAGTAGCATCCACACCAAATGAAGAATCAACATTGAATTTAGGTTATATTATTGAACTGACATCAGGTTTAGCATTAGAATTAGAATCAAAATCAACTTAAGCCTAAAAAATGGATTCAGAGTCCCTTGAGTTAGAATAAGCTTTAGAATCAGAATACATTCATGGTTATTACAATATTAGTTACACATGCCTTATAGATCAGTTTAAATATATTTGTGATCCTTACATGGTTTTTGAGGATGATTACTTTAGCTTTGACACAAGTTATCCTAGTATCTTCTACGAGGACTGTACGACCTTCCTCCATTCCATTACTGTTCCACATGCCGTTACCACCAACTATATGCGATCAAATTTACATCATGTCCATAAATCAATCTTAACTTAGAGAAGATATAGCATGCCTACACTTTTGATTGGGAATACAATTTTTAAGTGGGAAAATGACCAATATGGGGATCTACTAGACTTGATTAGGGGATCACTTGTCACAATACACCATGTGAGGTATGGTTCCAAAGCCTACAGTCTAACACAATCATATAATAACCCTAAAAGAGTCTTAAGGTTTAATATTTTGTCTATGCTAATAAACAAGAAAGTAAATCTAATCTAGTGCACACCAAAGCTTGTGGCACAAAGTGGGGGTTAGAAACAAAATAAATAACCAAACTAAACGTGCATAGAAGACATATATTCATGTCAATGTATATAGAATCCTAATGTATGGAAGAAAGAAGAATAACTACATTATATATCTACTCTTACAAAGGATAAATATAGTTAGGAATACTTATCTTTGAAGATAAACCCATTGAGCCTCAATCTCCCCTTTAGCTAAGGTGATTTGAAAGAGATTGTTATGGTACGTAAGGATAATAAAGACAAATCAGCTCTAGGCTACACAACCTATCTATGCATCTAAAACAATTCTCCACAAGACAAGATCCATATATCCAAATAAATTATGGAACCCTAAGATTTATTCCTCAAGTATAATGGTCAATATAAAGATGTTTGTTTTCACTTACTCTTCTTCACTTTTATTACTTACAAATGGTTGGAAATGAACTTGTATATATAGGTGGATCTTGTGCTAATCCTCCTAGAAATGTTGGATATATAGGGTTGACCATGGTCAACCCTATATGTTTTTAGGGATAATTCACTAGGTCTAAGTTAGGTCAAATAAAGGGATAACAAACCCAAAAAGTGAAAAATACCCCTAAACTATATAGGGTCAAACCTGGTCGACCTAGTACAATCGATAGTCCAAAGGGAATTAAGGCAAGAAAAGGAGGATGGAAAGAGGAAAATGACTAGACTGGGTAGGACTAAGAAGAATAAGCTTAAGGTTAATGTTTTGAGGAGATGAGTGTGTAGATTGAAAGTGGCAAAAGGGAAAATAATCTTACAAAGCACCAATAGTTTGCCCACCCCTTTCTTGGTGTACCCCTTAAGGAATGCACTTAGAGAGATTGAGACTCGATAGGTTCCTGCAAGATACAAAGTGTCAGTAATCAATAAAATTTTGAAAATATTATGTGTATACATATGCCCCACTCGAAGCTTATCATGTGTCATGTAAGTGCAACACGAGATGGTGCTTCGAGAAATAGAACATGATAACAAATAACAACGATTCTAAGTAAAGTTTAGTAAGAAGCAAATAAGATAAAGGAAAGGACATAATTGAAAAACACACCTTTACTTACCTTAGTGATGTAAATAAATAAGTAGGATGTAAGATAAAGTGAAGGCATCTAATGTGAAGAACACTAGGTGAACCTATAGAACTTAGTGCAAAAAATAGCCAAAAATCAATTTTTTTGGAAAATAGGCATATAGTAGTGGAAAATAATCTCTACATCATCACAAATCCAATGCATTTTATGGTTTTTAAAATGGATGAGTAAAAACAAAGATACATGCAAAATAAGGAATCTGCCTAAAAATAATTGAAGAATTTGAATTTTGAAAAATGTTTTTAAATAGGGGAAAAAGACAAGTCATTTTTTATTTTGATTTGTGAAGGAGAGAAAAAAGAGCTCTAGAGATCAAACATGCTAGGATGGCGAGAAGATGATAGGGTAGATAGGGAGAGGCTCTAGAGACAACAAAGGGTGCACTACAGGGATGCAACTATGAATCTCAAATAAATTTTTGAAATATGTAGTGAATTAAGTGTATTTTTAGTAATTTTGAATTTTAAGCATAATTAGATGTCAAAAAGAGATAAAATTAGATTCTAGAGGTAGCAAATAGAAATATGGGAAATAGGTTAAAAGGAATTAGGAAAAAAAAGGGAAAAATGTACTTTTAAGGAAAATTCAAGGGGTCAACAGGCAAAATGAAATGGGTTGACTGGGTCAACCTAGTAGGCTGGAACTAAGTAGAATCCATAGTGCCGACCCAATAGGAATGGGTTGACCATGTACATTATATAGGCTACCAACCTAATATAGTTTGCCAACTGATTTGAAAGGTCTATAATGATAATGCAACACTAAGAAGGGGAAGAGAAGAGGTTTTATTAAGATTTTGGAGTCAAATAAGGCAAAAATAAGGAAATTTTGGTCAAACTAGTTTGACCAAAGAACCAAAATAAGCACAAAAAACATGTAAAATGCTGAAAGAGGGATAAAATAGCCTGAAATGACCAAAGGAAGGTAAGAAGGATTGAGTAGGTTAGAAATAGGGTAAAATGGATAAGAATAAATAAGCTTAAAATCAATTGGGCTTGTTTTTGATGTAAAAATGTAAAAAAAATGTATTGTGACTATACATGACATGAAGGCATTGATACATCTTTGGTTGTTTCTTATTTGTAGAGATGAAAAAAGTTTTAGAGATTGGTGGATGTATCTTAGTTACCAAAATTATTGGAGAAATTATCAGATATAGATAGGGCTATACCAATATCCATAGGTTTAGGAGGCATAGCTGATATGTGCAAGATATCTATGAGTGCTAATCTATTAGTCATGTTCCTCAATTGTTGGGAGAAATTGACTAACACCTTTAGATGGGAGGTGGATAGGGATGTGATAGAGGTGTCCATCACACTAGAGGAATTCCATGCCATCCTTGGGTTGCCCATAATAGGAGCATCGATGACCATTGGGATAATTAGATAACATAGAGGAGAGGAGAGCCTTAGTCATATGGGATACAGGCTCATAGATGATTTTGGGAGGATAAAGAGTCAGTATGGATGATGTATATACATCATAGATTTTAGATATCCAAAAATATATGATAGGGCTTATGACATAATGGATGATATGTCACAAGTTATATGGTAATGTACCACTATTTGTGGTATCCTTGAGAAGGATAATGCTAGAAGAGCAAGTTATATATGATTTAGGATCTATCACTTGCATCTAGCTCATACATGATCTATATGAGATGATAGTTAGAGGGTAAAAGACCATGGGACTGATCATATTGCTGATAGCTTAGATATATGAGAGGTTTCCTATGTATCCCATTGATTAAGTTACCCCATGTGATCAATGATAGGTTGCCTCGAGTATGAAGATGGAGAGAGGACCAAGTAATATAGGCCATGCCCCATGTGCCAGTGCTATAGTCAGTGAGATGCACAAATATAGTGTGGAAGCCATATGAAGACCTAGAAACTACATGGGTGAGATGGCATATAGTTGCAACATTAATAGTGAGGATAAATGTTATTAAACACTACATATGATGGAGATAGCCACATCCAGTGGTATGGGTACCAGGATAGATCAGATTGCCTCATCTAGTGACACTAATATTGATACCCAAGAAGTGGGCTCAACATGTGAGGGAGCCATGGGGGAGGAGAAGACTAGGACCACTGATAGTGAGATCAACACTTAGACCAAATTGTGAGTGACCATGGATTAGTCGAGCATGATAGGGAATAACACAATATGATAGGGAAGTAAAGGTAGAGATACCCAATGTACCAGTACTAGTTCTATATTAGGAGCAACAATGACCACTAAGGACATGATGTTGATGGAGGTAATATGAGATAGCAAAGATTGATGTCATACTTGATAATCTAATAGAGGATCTAGAGGAGGGATGGATGATAGAGAGTTGCTCAAGTATAGGCTAAGATGGATGTGAGCCATGATGGAGGAATTTGAGATGAGGAGGTATCCTATAAAGAAGGTACTAGGAGGCTATGAAAATGGGGAGAGTGTGCTAGGTAGTCACATGGATGGTGAGACCATAGTAGCTAAGACACAAACAAGTAAGAAAAAGAAGGTTAAATTATTGATTTAAGTTTTTATTTGAAAGTAGAGATAGATTGATATTTTAAGATATAACAATGATCTAACATACATTTGGTCTAATTTTATAGGTGTAATTGAGGATGTAGAGGAGAGATAGGGGTCCTTGGTGAGGGAAACACTCCATGACATCCTGGATGAGACTTTTAGCCATATGACTTGATTGCATTAGAGGGCCCCAACGTACCATCTACCCCAACTTAGGCAAGTTGGAGAGGTAGAAAGATAGATAAAAGTGTAGAAAGAGGATGTATCCACCAACAAAGATGGGTATAGGTGAGATGAAAGAATGGTAGGCCCTAGCTAAGGAGAGAGTTACACATTTTTCCATAGTGATGTAGATGATAGATATCCAGACCTAATTGATGTAGTCATAGGGGTAGGTAGTGTACCTACAAGGATAGGTAGAGGGACTGAGATCTTAGATGACCTTCTTATAATGTAATATTTAGAGGAGTCAGATCAAGGCCTCAATAAGTAGTTTGGATAGACCATGAGATAGATAGGATGGGACCCAACCATAGAGCTAGAGCATTGTATATGGTTGTATTTATTGTATCAAAACTCATGAGATGTATCATTTTGGCATATTGTTGTTGGTTGTGTATGTTATCTTTATGGTTTATTTTGGTTATTTATTATATTTGTGGTGTGGATGCTTTGCATATATATATTTCTAGCAGATATAATTTAGCTTTGTTGTATATGCTATAGGAAATATATGAGATGTGGTTTATTTTCTAACATTATGAAAAACACATACACGTTTAAAAATAAATAAGGAAAAAGGACTTGGAAAAATATAATGAATCAATAAAATGTACTACACACTATTTCAAGTTAGGAAATGTGTAATAATTATAAAATGAATAAGTATAAAGAATCAAGAGATGGTAAACAAGATGGTAAAAAGAGATTTGTTTTTAAACCAAAGTGAAATATTTTTGCAACAAATTAAAACAAGTAAAATCATACTAATTCATGTTGGGAAGTATGACAACAATGTAATAAAATGGAAGGTATGTAAAAGGGCACAAATGGTATAAAATAAATCAGTTAAGTCAATCAATTATACTAAATCATGTTGGGAAGTATAAAAGAAAAACAAAATTAGCAAAAGTTTGGTCTTAAATTGATCATACTAATTTAAGTTGGGAAGTATGAAAAAAATTCAAAAAATGGTTATATTATTATATGCACTTAGAAAATACAAAGATAAAAGTAAAAGAGAAATGAAGTAAGCATAAAAAACACTAAATCAACCTGGGAAGTATGTTAATGACGTGTAACTTCATAATCAATCAAATATTATCTCATATTTGACACATGTAATTTTGGATTGTGACTTGGGTATTGGAAAATTTTGTGAGGAATGTTGGGTCCTATTCATGGTATTACATTGCAACTCACAAAGAGAATACTAATGGGGTGGAATAAATATGAAAAATTAGGTAATCAAATATGTGGGTAATAGGAAGGAAAAAGATGGTAATTTATGAGGATGGCTGGGTCGTATTCACAATCTTATAATGCAACTCATAAATGAAATCTGAAGGGGAGTGATTAGTAAACAAAATAATATTTCTTAAGAGGAAATATGAGGTATATAGGAAATGAAAAAGGGAATGTAAAAATAAAGACTTATGCATCTTATGAGAAGACCTTAGGAGACAGAGGCATACTAAGAACATATGTAGACACTAAATGACTAGTGGTCCTTTATGTACAAAGGAAAACTATTTGCTATAAACACAAAGCTTTGTAGAAAAATAAGCGTGATACTAAGATCAAATCATGAAGGTATATTGGTACAATAAAAATTAAAATGGACCTACCTTCCCATGATGTGATCCCCATTCCTCAAGACCCTTTACAAAGCTATCAATCTACTACAAATATTGGGTACTTGCACGAGAAAGTAGGTAGTACTAAAATATTTTTTTATTCTCCTCTTATAATCTACTAGCCTACCATACCCCAAAAGAACTCATCTCAATCATGAGGCCAACTGTGGAGTTTGAGCTTTGACTATAAGAAAGAGACGTGCTTTGAATCATGTCTTTTAGTGTGATTAGACTTTTAAGAATAATTTTTCCTTTTGTATCATTGCCTTTTATTTAAATGATTTATCTTTAAATTTTTATGGATTTTTTAAGATTCATCCTCCATACGGAATTGGAATGACCAATCATGAGAGATGTAGTGATAGACATGAATGAGATGTAGGCTAAGGCTAAAGGAAGCTAAGTAACCAAATATAAAGACTAACTAGGACACTTAAGCTTGATAATGAACTAACATTTTATCTCCAGTCTCAACCATGTATATGATTAGTTTGTGGAAAAAGAAGAAGGGAAAAATAAAATCCAAAAAGTGGATTGGTGTAAGGAGGTAGTAATGAGTATGATTGCTTTCTAACTAATCACATGGAAAAAAGTAGACAATGACCAAAAGGAGCAGGGTTTATATAACCAAGTCACAATGATAAATAACCATGAAAAATAGAGATAAGAGAGCAAAAATAAAGAAGAAGAAAGAAAAGAGTGTTGGAAAAAAGCTCAATCAAGAAAGAGAAAGTAATGATAAAGAAAGACAATCATATGTGAAATATAAATGATAAGATAAATAAGATATAGTCTAGTAAATAAGATCACCATATATGATAAGCAAAAAATTGACACAATGTCAAATGATATAATAGATATATAAAAATAATATTGGAGCACATATCCAACCCAAATGAAAATGTGAAAGCACCATGCATGTGCTCATAAATATTGATAAATATAACCACAAACATTATCTAAGACATCAAATAAATCTCTATAAAGATAGAGATGAACTACTACTAATGCCTCATCAATATTTAATGAATACTATATGAATACTTATTTTATAATCTCCACCTTAGAAAAAGTAAGAATACTCAAAGGATAATGCTGAGGAGGGAAATTAGGCAAGGGATGGTTAGGATAATCTGTGGGATCAAGATCTATAGGAGAGGTAGGAATCACTGGTGGAGAAGGATCCATGAGTGAGGGAAGGGTTCACAGGTGAAAGAATCATGGGTGGAGAAAGATCCATAAGTGAGGGAAGGTATATGGGTGAAAAAATCATGGGTGGAGTCATGAAAGGTGGTGAAGGGACCATAAGAGGCAATGAAACCACTAGAGGTGGAGCCATGGGAGAAGAAGGGGGAGCCTTATTATGGGGATGACTTATGGGAGGAGTGGTAGAAGGTCTAGGATGGCTATAAGATAATCTTTAAGATGTTGTTGAAGGATGTGGTAGTGATCGATATGATGGGTACTGCATAGATGCCATAGATAATATACCTCACCATACTTGGGTATATATTCAAGAAGTACCTTTAAGAGAGGTATGGCTTTGTCTGATGATAGGGAAAAAGGATGCAAGGTATCAATATATTGTCACAACTTGTGACAATGGTTGGAAGAATGGTTATCTATCCCATATAAGCAACATATATGCTTGTGAGTGGTTTTAGTAAAGACACTCACAAAAGGAGGTGAAATAGGAGTATAAAAAGTTAAAGAACACTCATCGACCCATTTGGTGGCTAAAGGATCCATCTTAGGCAATGGAAGTAAACCATCACTAGGGGAGGGTGATGATGACAAAGGAATGTAACTAGGCTCAATAGAAGGAACAATGGAATAAAAAGCAAGGGTAGGCTCAATAATTGTAGGAGCAAAAACAAGCTCAACTATAGTAAGAGTAGGAAGAGTCTCAAATATAATGGGATATACTAAGGGAGGAGTGGGATGTACATAAGGTCTAAAGAGAGTCAGACTAACCTTAGGGATAGACCAACTATGAGGCTTAGGGTACCTATCAAAGTGATAAGGCCCAATCATAAAACAATTCATGAGCATAGTCTTATACGGATCCTCAAAAACTGGAGGTGTCAACACCATCTCTACCCTATGATAAAGGGGAAAAGTAAAAAATAAGAACTATAAGTGAAGGAAAATGATGAAATGCACAATAATACCCAAGTAAAGAAGAATGATAATGAATAATATTAACATCATAGGATTGTACAAGACTACCTAATAATGGATCATCTAAGGAATAACCATTATTGTAATCTATGTTTTGAAGATCAATGACACAAGTAGGGATGACCTTATCATCTGAGGAGGTATGGCAAATAGAAACCTTAGTCTTAGTCAAGACTACGGGAATGTCATTGCAAGGAGGCTTATGAGAGAGAGGTTACAAGGAAGTAGGAAGCTGTGAGATGAGATGAGGTGAGAGATCAGAAGTTTTGAGCTTTAAGCTAATCTCATTAGGTTCATCATCATCAAAATCTAAGAGGTTAGGAGGAATGGTACCAATGAGTTTAGGATGCCCAATATATCCTTGGGTTGAATTAACTGGAAAGTTGAGACACTGTGACTCATGAAATGGAATACTTGACAAAGGCTCAAGAGTAGGAATTTTAAAGACACCAAAATCTTGGAATTATTCAAAATTATAAGGGTTAGTGTTACCTTAAATCCTGTAAATGACTCCACTGTGAGGGAATTTAATGCTTTGGTAGGCAAAAAAAGTAATAACTCTCATGCGGTGAGTTTATGGCCTACCAGGCAAGATGTTATAAGAAAGGGAAAACTTAAATATCATCACCTTCACATGAATGGTGATAGGTGGGATGGTAATGGGAAGCCACATGTAACCTAGATGAGACATTTGACTTATATCATATCCTTGGTAGGTGTTGCATGTAGACTTGAGATTGCATTTTGAATATCCAAGAGTCGTAATGAAATTATGAGAAGTAACACATGTGTCAGAACCCTCATCAATTAATGCATTCTTGACTTAGATGTCACCTATTTGGATGCTAATAAATAAGGGAATATCATCCACATGAATCATAATATTTTTAGGAATCAAAAGCTATAAGGATTTTTAAAGAAAGAGAAGTGTCTAAAGTTTTGTCAACATTGATAGACATCTCTTCACATTATTGTAATATGCTATTTTTGGATCCAGATAAGGATACCTCCCATCCTATTAGGGGAGGATGAGTGACATTCATCTCAAATAATATTTACATAAGATGGTTTCTATCATGGGGTAGTCTTCATAAGCTCAAGGAATATAATTTGGGATGGGAGATTAGTGAGTTACACTATGGGATCCCACTCATCATAACCCATAAGAAGGTTGTTAGATATAGGTACGTAATGATTAATGAAGTCCTCAGAAGGAGGAGATAAAGTGCATTGAAATTTTTGATGATAAGAATGAGAATAAGGTTTGGGACAAGGTTTCAAATCATGTTGAGATGATAAAGTAGTTGGTTTAAGTTGATTTTGAGAATTAGAAGAAGTTTTAGTAGAAGCTTGATTATCATTAGTATTGAAAGATGATGAAAGAGTGGTATAAATAGAATGGGAAGTTTTATCCAAAGGAGAATAATAAATTGGATCATCAAAGGTAATAAATTCATCTTTTCCTAACTTATTTAAATGAGTTGGAGAAGAATCTTGGATAACATGATATGTTTGAGATGGAGTGTAGATAGGCTACGAATCAATGAAAGCCACCACACTTTGCATATTAGTCATGCTAACCACATTATCTTCAAAAGTGGGGTAAAAAATAATTTATACATTATTGGTAAAAGGGGTTGGCTTATCTTGGGTGTCTTGAATTGGTTGATGATTAGGGAAAGGGTCTTTATAGATAGCTAAATAAGTGTTTGATTGATTCAAGGATTGAGTTTTGTCATGTGATTTATACTCTTTGAAAGTAATTTCATAAGATTGTTGATGCTTTTTAATGATAAAATCATGATCAAAATTAGGCCCAAGAAAAAATCCCATAGATAAATTATGAAGTTGTTTACATGTCTCATGAGAATGACCCCAACTAACATGAAACCAAAAAAACTTTTTAGGATCATACCAAGATTTCATAGGATTAGTAGGGTCAAGCTCTTATGAAAGAGGCCTAGGTAGATGATTAATCAATTTAGTTGAGGATCGAGTTTTATGAACATTAATGTTATTTGGTGAAGGTAAATAAGGATTAATATATTGTTGAGAATGGGGAAATAGTTCTAGAGAGGGGGTAGGAATAATAGCTTAACCATTATGAATGGTGTCATACGAATCTATGACACCATCTTTGGCGATATTATAATTTTTGTTTTTAAGTAATAGATGAGGACCCGTAGAAGGTTGGGGTGTTTCAAATTGATGCATTAGGAAATCTTGACATTTACCTTGGTAAATAGCCTCCTCCAAGGTATGTAGAGTGCAGACTCAATATTGTAATTTAGGAAAGAGGGCATGGGTAAAGAGATGGAAAATATTGTCATCACCAATGTTATGTTCACATTTGTTTGATAAAGTTTTCCATCTTTTAAGAAAGGATTAAGCAGTTTCATTTTTATTTTGTTTGCAATTTATGAAATGGGCCAAAGTGTTTTTGGGAAGATCACTAGTTTTGAATTCTTGCACTAAAGCATTCACTAAGTCCTCCAAACTAGTAATGGAATGAGGTCTAAGTTGGTTGTACCAATCCAAGGCATCATTTGTGAGGGTTTTGGCAAGGATCTTGGTAGCAATAAAGGTGTTTAATTTGACCCAATCCTTATAAAGATTTATAAATGTTTTAATATTAAGGGAAGTATTGGTTGATCCATTACAAGAAATTGTAAGTTTTATACATCCTATGTAAATGTTATCAATTTGAGTAGTAATATGTTCATTTTGTAGATGCTTGATGGTTTTGTTGACCAAAGGAGGTTGAGGAATGAGATTGCCTTGAGAATATTGAAGATGAGGTGGGGGAAGATTTTGGTTATGTGTTCCCCAAGCCATTGGTTGAGGATGAGATTGAAGATGAAGAAGGTGGTTTTGCATTATCATCATTTGATTTATGTTATGAGCTTGAAATGTATTCATTTTATTGGGAGTTTTCAAAAAAAGTTGCTGTGTTTGATTAGCATTGTTAGAATTATTAGGGTTGGAATTAGTGTTAATATTAGTGGCTTGGGTACCACTATTGGTATTGATAAGAACTTGAGAGGAATTATTAGAATGTGAGGCACTAGTGGTAAAATTTGCTTGTGTAGCAAAATATGGACTAGCGAATGGTTGAGAGGAAGAGGGACTAGAAACATGAATACCTTGGGTAGAAAATGAGGAAATAGTAGATGGATCAAGGATAGTGGATCTTAAAATAGGCCCACTAGATGTAGTACCTACCATGTTAGTGGATATACTATGCATGAAAGTGGAAAAAGTTAGAGAAGAAGAGGTCATGGTATGAGATGAGGTCATAATTGAAGGAAGAGGTTGGGAATAAAATAAAGTGGTACCCATAAATATAGTTGAGAATGTAGGAGTAGGTGAATGAGGCTCTTCAACTTGACCACTAATCATAAAATTGCAAATGGTATAAGGATATTTTTCTTGATGTTGAGGAAATTTAGAGATAAAGAAGTGCATTTTGGGGGTATACTCTAATTTAGGTTAGTATTCTAATGAGAAAAGAGGATTATGTTGTGAATAAGTATTAGGAGGGGTCCCATAGTTCATTGTGTGAGTGGAAATATTAACATTATTAGCGTGCAAGAGAGGAGCCCTACTCTATCTATGGGAGACCCTATGAGGATTGGTAAGATTCATCATGTCTATTGATTACAACTCAGTGTCATTATCATGTAGAAATTTCATGATGAAGGGAAAGGAAGAAAGATGAGGAGGCAAAGAATCGAGAAGTGATTGAAATAGTACATGGTTGACTGGGTTAACTTAGCACAAAAATATAGACTATAAAACTATACAAGGTCGACTGGGTCAATCCAATATAGTGCACAAAGACTAGAGAAAGAGGTAAAAGGGGCTGTAGATAGTACATGGTCAATTGGGTTGATCCTGTATAGTGCATAGAGGCTGGAAAAAGGTACAGTGTCGATTGGGTCGGCCTAGTATAGTAGACATGAAAGAAAATAAAGTTTGTAATAAATTATGAATTGAAATAAGATAATTTTTGTAGCTAATCTAGGAAAGTAAGAGATAAAAGGAAATAAATGGTCAATTAGATCAATGTTGGCCAATCCAATTAAAGCACATAATATAAAACCTTTCATTAAGACTGGCTAATGCAAGTTTTTTCACACATAATTGAGCAAAGAGCAAACAATTAACTTAAAAAGTAAAGAGCTGACTAATTGGTCAACCCAATATGTTTATTATATTATTAAGAATATGATTTTAAATGTGATGGGAAGTTGGATATAAAGCAAGGAACTAGATAGAAATAGTTTCAAGTAGTTTGGGCTAAAAGGGACTATAGTGAAAATGATATAGACTTGGTATTGGGGCCTACCCCCTCACTTCACACACCAAAATGATAAGGGTGTTGTGTGCTTAGCCAAAATACATCGTTAAACATGATTTACACTTGACCAAAGTATGAAGTCAAATTCCCCTTTGGTGATGAAATCCAAGTAGGTTGGCCTTGGATAGATAAATGTTAAATTGCTTGTTTAGATTTTGTGATTTGGCCATGTGTGCATAAAATAAAAATAGTGAAAATAAATAATTAATGAAAAACCCCATAATTAGACTATGTGAACTATTCTAAACATGAAAGCAATAGGAAAATAAAGGTGTGAACTAATTACTAGCATATAGAGATTAATTCCAACTTGAAACAAGGTATAGTGTTGACAGTATATGCATAAAATATAGAATAGGGTCGACAAGGTGAAACTTGTATTGTGGAAGCAAGGTCTAAAAATGAACAGGGTCGGCCAGGGTCAACCCAATTATTCAGACAACACATAAAACATAGAACTAGGTCAACAGGGTTGATCTAGTTGATTTTCTAGGGGTAATTTTGAAGACTTCAAACTATGAAAGGAAAGATAGAAAAGAAAGAGATAGAGAGATAGAAAGGAACCTTGGTGGATCAAAGATGTTGAGAATGAATATTGCTAGTCAAGAACCTTGGAATATGGTTGAAAACTCTATTGACTAGATTGGCTGGGTCGATCAAGCTTTATAGAATCCTACTGCTGAGTGCCTAAAAGTGTACAAGGTCAACCCTAGTCAACCTAATAGCTGAATTTGGATGTCTGAAAGTCTACAAGGTCGACGCAGTAGTTTGAACTAGAAGTTTGGAGACCTATAGTGGGTCATCTGAATTGATCTAATTGCCTATTCTTGAAAACCTACACATAGATATTAGAATCGGGTCAACAAAGTCAATCCAATATGATAGATATATGATAAAAATAATGATAAAAAGAATGAAAGAAAGTGAAATAAATATTTCAAGGGTTAGTTTCACATCAAGTTCACCAGAATGTATGTAATAAAAAATGCATCATGTCTATAAATCAATCCTAGCTCAGAGAAGATAAAACATACCTACACTTTCTATTGGGAATACATTTGTTAAGCAAGAGAATGACCAATATGGGTATCTACTAGACCTAATTAGGGGATCACTTATCCCAATATACTATGTGAGGTAGGTTTTTAAAACTTATAGTCTAACATAATCACACAATAACCCTAAAAGATTTCTAAGGTTTAATATTTCACCTATGCTAATAAACAAGAAATTAAGTCTAATCTAGTGCACACCAAAGCTTGTGGCACAAAGTGGGGGTTAGAAACAAAATAAACAACTAAACTAAACATGCATAGAAGACATATATTCACGTCAATGTAAATGAAATCCTAATACATGGAAGAAAGAAACACAACTATATTATCTATCTACTCTTACAAAGGAGAAATTAAGTTAGGAATACTTACCTTTAAAGACAAATCTATCAAGCCTCAATTTCCCCCTTGTCTAAGGTATTTCACAAGAGATTATTGTGGTATGTAAGGATAACAAAGACAAATCAGATCTAGGCTATATAACCTATCTATGCATCCAAAAGACTTATCCACAAGATAAGATCTATATCTAAAAAGAAAGTATGGAACCCAAATATTTATTCCTTAAGTAGAATGGTCAATAAGTAGATGTTCATTCATACTTTTTCTTCATTGATTCTATTCCTTACAAATGGTTGGAAATGAACTTGTATATATAGGCAGATCTTACCCTAAATCCTCCCAAAAATGTTGACTATACAGGGTCGACCATGGTCAATCCTATCTATTTTTGGGGATAATTCACTAGGTCTGAGTTAAGTTGGTTAAAGGGATAACAAACCCAAAAAGTGAAAAATACCCCTAAACTATATAGGGTCAACCCTAGTCGACCTAGTACAATCGATAGTCCAAAAGGGAATTAAGGCAAGAAAAGGAGGATGTAAAAAGGAAAATGACTTAATGGGTAGGATTGAGAAGAATAAGCTTAGGGTTAATGTTTTTAGGAGATGAGTGTGTAGATGGCAAGTGGAAAAAGGGATAATAATATTATGAAGCACTAATGGTCTGCCCACCCCTTTTTTGATGTACCCCTTAAGGCATGCACTCAGAGAGATTGAGACTCAACATGTTCTTACAAGATACAAAGTGTTAGTAATAAATAAAAGTTTGAAAATATTATGTATATACACAAACTAACTTATCCATTTTATTGACATTGCACCTCTCACAAGTGCCGATTGGGACTAACAGAACCATACCTTATTGAACTGCATCTATGGTGACATATCATTTAAAGAATATTAGGGGGACCAAGACTACATTCATTCAAAAGAGAAAAATATCATAGTGAAACCTTTTTGGAGGTGCTAAGAGACAATAAAAGTTCATACTTAACATCCTATAGTGAAACCTTCTCAGAGGTATTAAAAGACAATCAAAGTCAAAAGTCAACATTCCTTAGTGAAACCTTCTCAAAGGTGTTATGGGAAACTCAAGATAACTTCATTAGTGAAAACCTCATTAAGGCACCAATAGATGAGCACAAATGTTATTCACTACTTGATGAAGACATTATCAAAGATGAAATCAATACAAATTCTAATTTATAACATAATTAGATGGTAACTGCTCTCAAGCTCAAACAACACAAAAATCTGGTGGTCCTATTGAGAGCATATTCAAAAGTATTTGACCCTATCACATCCAAATTTATGTTGAATCTAGAATCAACAAAATTGTGGGTGCCTAAAAATCTTGATCTTCATTTATTTCCCAACCATTATACATTTCATTATCATCCACCTTTATATTACCACAACAAATCTATCATCCAACATTTATCTCTATTTACCATCTCTGGCTACACTTTCCTTTGTAGAGGTTACAAATATAACTTTTCTTGATGTTTGAAGAAAACATAATAAACAACTGATGAATATCATAACAACATCATTTGTGTCCAAATATGCAATAGGTTCTTGATAGAACAACTATTCAGAAAAGGTGTGGGCTAGCAATTTACATGATTAATTATTCTAGTTGTATCATATGTTGATCAGGATGTGCATCTCCAAATCAACAAGAACAATAGAAACATTTAACTTATCCATAATCATTTACCTTACCATTTTACTTATCCAAAATCATTTACCTTGACTTTTTCATTTTTGATTTACCTTGCCTTTTCCATTTTCCATTTTCCATTTACCTTACCTTTTCCATTTTCCATTTACCTTTCTATTTTCAATTGCCATTCCTCTTGCTATTGTTTCATACCCTACCATTTACCTTGTCTTATCACTTGGGGGTAACCCTCTTGTCATTATATCCAATTGCCATCCTATCATCTTCTTTGTATGCCATACCATATACCGTTCTACCATGCCATCCTTATTAGATCAAAGCCTATTTTTAGCCATCCTACCTAACCCATTTTGATCTTGGTTCCTTTGGTTTTTCCTGCACCTTTTGTGAGGGGATTCTGATCCAGTTTTAGTAGTTTTAAAATTTCATGTTTAAATGACAGTCTATGAAAGTAGTGTGATAGTGGATCTGGTAAGTTATCTTTCATTTTATGTTTGACTGGTGCCATTAAGTTTAACTGCCTATGGGAAAATTAGTATCCCACCTCATGTTACTAATTATAACCACCTATGGGTCAATTAGTATCACATACATATGTCTTTATTTCCTAATTATAACCACATATGGGAAAATTAAGAATAACACCTTTACCATGCATTTTTGCATCACCTTGACATTACTATTCTCATTTTCCTGATCATTTCCTCAATTTTAGAACTTATTGTGACCTAGTCAGTTCTCCCTACATTTGATGTGGATGGAATTAATGCAACTTTAGGTCCTAATGGGATTACATAGGTTGTGCTTGATTCACATTGAGGTTAGCTTAGTCCCCCCTTTTCATATGCTTTAATAATTTTGTGATCAACCTAAGCCAATGCTCTCACCATTTGATGAGTGGTATCTTATCAATATCTAATGAGTTAAAGTACCTCAAAATTCCAAAAAAATTATAAAAGTTCAAAAATCCAAAAACATTTGTCTTATCTAAGCCTAGTTAGTCATCCTTAATCCACCCTATTGGGGATATTCATTATTAGGATGCTTTATGTTGTTTTTTCTTTCAAGATTTCTATGTGTTTGTTTATTTGCTTGTCAAATTGTTTTCTTTCAGTAATGTTCCTTGAATCACTATATATGTCTCTTAATTTTTGAAAACTTATCGAGTTCTTTTATTAAGCCTTGATTGATGAAATGACAAAATCCTTTAAGTTGTATTTTACCAAATTTAGGGATTATAAGTATTCCCTTATTTTCATCTAATCACATTGGCAGTATCCTATAAAATTTTTATTTCACTATTTATTCCTCATAGATCTATATGAATAAATTCGACAAAAATTTTCATGTCTATTTTGTTCACTATATCTTGTACAAATTCTACCCATATTCATATATGAGTAAAAAGAAAAGAAAAAAAAAGGTGTTTTTTTTCTTTTGCATAAAATATAGAACAAGATCAAATATTCCTTAAAGGTTAAAATAGGGTGGATTAATTTCAAATGTATCAAATGTAATAATACATTATCACATATAATGATATGATTGGATGAAGGGGAAAGAACAAATTAAGTTATAAAATAATAAATTCTAGTTATATTTCTTTTATGGTTGACAAAAGTGCATTCACTATCCTATCATGAATAGTAAAACATGATATGAAATATTGAATCTTTCTCTGCATTATAACTTAAAAAAATTGTAATTTAGCTGACAGTTGTACAAAATAAAACTTCAAATTTTAACTAGTCCCCTAAATTGTCACTGTTCCCCTATACGACATAACTGAGTAATAAAGAAAGGGGATCAAAATCCCCAGTCCAAATATAAATTGGATATGGGGATGGTGATATATATATAAGGGGTAAGGAAAGGGACTACAAATCCCCCATCCCTAATTCAAATTTGGGTGTTGCCTTTTTAGGGTACAAAAAAGTGAAAGAAATGCAAAAGTTTGCATTTGTACTCCATAAATTTTAGAGTCAACTTGTGCATATTCAGATTAAATTACCAATAGATTTATGATAATATTAAATTTTACTGTAAATGCATGCCTCTATAGGAATTTAGAGAGTAACTATTTCCAACATACCAATTTTATAAATCTCTACTATCGACTATTCCTTTCGGTAGAGGATTTACACTTTGCACTACCCTGATTAGTTCCATTATCATCATTAATCAATAATGATAATTAATATTGATAATAAAGGGAGTCATATGGATATAGTAGGTATCACTTGGATTGCTCTAATGGTCATTTTTATGTTTTCTATTTCACTCGTAGTATGGGGTAGAAGTGGACTTTAATACAATTAATATTTAAACTAATTAAATAGTCTTGAGTCATTTTTGAGACTATTCAAGTAAATTATAGATTATAATCTCGTATGTTTCATAATTATCTAATAATATTGAATGATCAATAATATAAGAAAAATCAAAGATTTATAGAATTATTTATGTTTGATATGGATAAAGGAATGTATCCTTTACCTTGATATTTTTGAAAATACTTGATACTTATCAAATATGAAGTAGATATGGAATTTATGCTATAAGCATAGTATTAATCAAAATAAAAATAGTTTACATTTTAATCAATTAAATGATTGAGAATTGATCAAATTTAATATGAGTCTATTCTCAAAATAATGACATATGAAACATATTGTGCTACTCTGTCTCAACCAGACATTCCTTTTCCATAGAAATTATTTACGATTCCAATTCACTATATACTAGAAAATGATATTTTTACTATGTTAGAAAAAAAAAGATATTTCACATTTTTACAATTTGTAGATTCATATAAAATAGTTTTAAGTAGATTATGTTCATTGAGTGATTCCTTGTGCATTATTCTTGAGTCTATCCATATTCATAAATCAACATTGTCATCATGATTTTTATCATTGATGTATTATTTTCAAATTTTATTGGATCGAGAGTCAGTTTTTATACACATTATGGCTAATTTATCATGGTTTTTTATATCATGGTGCCTACCATCATGTTCCACAATAAAAATAAACTCAGGAGGTCTTAAAAGCAATGGAACCACAAAAGTTTCTCCTTGGTACCCTTGGCAAATCCTCCCACCCATCTTGATCAAATCAACCCATTGACCATTACAATTATATCAATGCTAATAAGGATGATCATATCCACATTGGAAGGCACAATTGAGTCATTCGCATTGATTAACCTTTATTCTTATAATCATCTCTTTCATCACTTTATGAATCTTTGTGTGGCTATTTGTTTGTGGATTCTTCAGTCATTAGACCATCACATCTATGTTTACACTTGCTCATCTTTAATATGTATGACATATTATATCCTTGAGTTATGCTTGCCAATTTTCCCTACTGGGGCATTAATCAAACATTTTTATTCAATCCAAGTCATATTAATGATTAAAACCACCTTGGGCAAATCATTATTTTGACTCATCAGCCCTAATTGGGGCATATGCCATTACCATTGATTATAACCGCCTTTGGGAAAATCAATGTCTCAACCTTTGTTACTGATTATAAATACCTTTGGGGAAATAATAATTTTTTAATTAATGCATGAAATCATTATCTATTTTGGATTACTTTCACCCATGGCTTAATTTTATCTTTTTCTTTCTTCTTTTCGAGGGACCATCAATCAAATGTATGTGTTGGCCATTCCCTCGAGGGGGAATCATTATAGGCTTCCCAAACATTGTTTGGAGCTATTTATTCAAGCATTATCTTCTTTTTTATTTTTTTCATTATTTGAGAAGACATTATTGTGCCTATATCTTACAATATCTTCCCAATTAGGGGTAAATTGTAGACACCTAAAACTGGCCACAACTAGATTTCAATTTAACTTAAGATCGATTCCTACCATCCATTGAAAATTAAGCCTAAGAATCATTAAATTCCCCAAATTTTCTTTCACATCATTCATCAAATATCAAAATCATGTTGAGGCATCCCTAATTGAGGCATCCTATCATGTGCAATAATAACCTCTCAAAGATTCATCCCTAATCATCTTGTGACATCACAACAGTGAATTTGGCCTATGGACCTATTAAGTGGGGCACATGAAAAATATTAAATCTTGAAAGAGATAAATGGCTAATCAAAATTAATTAACAAGATAAATGAAATTAAGAGCCTAGTTGAATTATCTATGTGTAATTAATGACTAACTAAAAAAGGAAATTCAAAAATGCAAATATCCTATCCTTTCATCATGATATTTGTGAGTTGTCAAGCTCTTTGGAAATATTTTAAAATATCTCATTTTAGAGACCCATGCCTATTCATTACAAATCATGATTAATTGATAACTATTAACTCTACTAGGGTTATATTTGACTCACCTAGGTTAGATTTGAACCGATTTCAAGCCTTAACTCTACCTTAATTCACCTTGGGTTGGGGTTAAATCCATTTCCTATAAGTATAATGCGTTTCCTATTGAATTTTAAGCTATTTTAGTTTAAATTTATCATGCATAAATGGCTTCAAAGCTTGGATATTGTAGAGTTATAAAGCAAGTTTTGTTGCTTGAGATTAATATAAATAGTGTTATAATTCTAAAATATTAAGCTAAGATACACAAATCCATGACATAAGCCATGGTTCCAAGGAGAGAAGGAACTACATGACCTTGATTGCTAAAGACTCTTTGAAGCACAAGTCGAGAAAGCCACTCAATAATGCATTTGGATCTCTCAAGGAAGGTAGAGTATTCATTGTCTTTTGCATTTTAATTGTGCTTTCACTTATCTTTTATTAAATAAGCTCACCCTTAATATCTAGGCTTGTAAGTGTTAGTGTTAGTGTGTTTATTTGAGTTTTTGTTTACTTGAACTAGCATGTTACTAACCTTCCTTCTTGGATTCCTATGATCATAATTGTAATTTTGGATATGATATATAAATGTAATGAAAGGAAGCTTATGTGTTGATGAAATACTTATGTAATTTGTTCACAAATAGAATGGAGTTATTACTATTTTGATCTTAGTTTACGATAACTTCTTTTTCTTTGATTAGTTAAGTATGAAAGGAATAGTTAAGAGTAGATATGTAACTAAGTATGAAAGGAATATTTAAGAGTAGATAGTTAACTAAGTATGAATTTATAACTAAGTTCCTATTTGAGTGCCTTTACTTAGGAAAGTGAATGAATATACATTCACATTAAAAAACCAACATGAATTGGTTTTAAGATGCATGTTTTAGGTAAGCATGCAAGGACCCTTTATCATGTTATGTGATGGTGTGATAGCTTGTTTGAAATATTATTTTATTAGGCACAAAACTATGGAAAAGACATGATATAATAAAGGAAAATATCCAAACATTTAATTTCTTCTCCTATAAGAGAGGGAGGTTGGTCTTGTCCTACTAGGTCTTGAGGCTGTGTTTGAGGCCACTGATGACTCCAAGCTATTTATGCCTAGTCCATCATCTCATTTTATTACTCTTTGTTAGTATTAGGGTCATATTAAATGGTATAGGTGACAATAATTTGTGTTTGATTATCCCTCATACAGGTCTACACCTCTGAATCATCTGATGCATTCTTAAAGATATAATCATGCTCATACTCTTGGTGACCATATGTAATGGTCACCCCTTCTTTTCATTAAGGGATTGAATATAGTTCTTGAATTTTACTTTAGGCTCACATTACATGAATTGGGACACATTTAAATTTTAATGGGATTTGACTTTACCTACTTGGTTGAAGTGTTCTCTCATAATGAATTAGAGCCCCTGATACTTAGAGCAATTTTGTAATAATAGGCATAGTGTTTAAGACCAAATTATTCACCTATACTATTGTATGGTTAGTGTGCCTCCTCTTGATTTTCAAGCTTATATGTAATGTGGCATGGTAAAATTAGAGGGGGTGTCATTGTCCATTTAATTTAGATTATGATATAATTTGGACAGTACTAGTAATCCCTCATTTTGGCTATGCTTCTTTTTGAGATTCTCAGATATTTTGGACATCTCAATTCCATGAATGGATTGGTAAACCTAAGGATATATTTCCTCACAAATCCTTTTAATCTCATTATTGTACCTATAAACAAACAAAAAAGAATAATTTTCATAGATTTTATTATCAACATATCCTATAGATGGTTTCCATAATTCACCATAGAGTTTGTGGACCATCCCAATGACTGCATATAATATATATGACATCATATAAATTTTTTTATCAGTAAGCCTTTATTTATGTTTGTACATTTTATCCTTTAATGTAACACTAATTATCTCTCTTAGGGCCAAAATTTTATTATAATTAGGAGAAGATCCAACAATGGGACCCATTCCACATGTACATAAGTGAGGCTACAAAACCATATAATCTGTTCAAAAGGGCTATGGATATTCTGATACTAGGCCTAAATTTGATGATACTATTAGAAGAAATTCCTCCTTTGGGGTTCAATATTTGACCCTTCACCATTCACTATTTAAATTTTCCATCTACATTGTTTTGAATGAGCTATACATTAGCCAAGACTTGGTTATAGGCTACCTCAAACATAGAGAGCCTGAGGTACCTCTCAAATCCCATTTTATAAATATATGTAATTATATATTTTTATTTTCCTAAGGTGTAAAAAATCTCTAAAATAAGTACCATTGAAAAATAAATCATAGAAGAAATTGATACAAGGAATTACCTCTAGTTTAGCTATTGCTTGATGAATTCCCATGGTCTTGATTGATAGTAAGTCCTCACATATTTCTTCTCTTTATGAGATATATGATATTATGTGGAGTATGGCACTAAAACATTGACTACATTATAGAGGGATGAGTACTATAAAAACTTAAAATCCAAGGCACTCTTGTCGAATACAATGTCTATGTATTTAGTGTTTCCAATAATGGAGTATGTATAAGGAGCCTAGATGCATGCTAGTTTTGGAGAATCCATTTCAATGATCTAAGTTGTGTAATTAATTTATAATTTTTTTGGATGTTCCTATAGGTTCATTAAAAAATCTAGGGCTTTTAGTTTCTTGAGAGGTCAGGTTTACAATGTTCAATTAATCATTAAATGACCTTCCTTTACTTAGGTTTTGAATATATTTCCCAAATTTTGCACTCTAATGCATAATTCATATGAAATCAATGCGAATAATGAATTTTTATTTTATTCTTATTTTAAATTTAAATGTGCCAACCAATTTTTTTGGTTTGTGTTTGCCATATGGCAACTTTTCATTAAATTTGTCTATCCAATCACTTCTTTGAGATAAGTGTTAATTTATCTCACATTGGCTTCTGATTTTTTGTCAAACACATTTATTAATACTTTGGCCATGCATATCCTAGATCATGACACTTGTTTGATTCTCATTTAACCAAGTCTCTAGATTTATAATCCTAATTTATATGCTTTGAGGTTGAAAGTTAATAGAATTGAGCCATGTGGAATGCTCTTAGGGCTACTGGAACTCAAAGGCTTTGTGCCATGTCTATTTAAACTTTAAACTATGTAAATCCATATGAAGGATATGGGTATCAAAATTTTGATGCATGTCATGATCTCAACATTGTAGAGACTCAAAGCCACATAACCATTAAACTATTAATTTGACATTTCTCCTTTGAAGCTATGGGTTAACATAATTGTGCCAACTATCAAAACCTTGGAGATCAAGACTTTAGGGCCATTATAATTTAGGGCCATGGGGAAATTAGACTTTATTTTAACCTTTTGGGTTCTAGGTTCATGAAATTATGTTACTTGTAAAACTTTCAGAACTATGGAAACTTAGAGGTTTAGGACCATTAGACTATTAATTTTTCTTTAAATTTTCATGGTTTTGGGTAATGTGGCTATGCCACATGGCATTTTCTTGGGGATTAGAAACTTTTAAGAATTATAATTCTATTTTAAGTAAACTTTTATCTTAAGATAAATGATTAGAGAAAAAGTGATCAAATTACCTCTTATACATCCTATACGTAGATCTAAGTTCTACTATACATACAATAAAATGTATGGGAATCATACATATTATATTTTTGAATTAAATAATAAAATAAAAAGTCAAAAATATAGTGGTGATCATATCATTGATACATCAACCAAGAAAACCACACATTATGAGTATTTCTCTTAAAACACAAGTGCCAAAATAAAAAGAATGGGTAACAAAGGAAAATTTAGAGAAAAAATAATTACAAATACAAAATTTAGAGAAAGAATAGGTTCAAAAATAAAAATCATATAAATAAAAATATGAAAACTTACCTCTAAAAAATGATACTCAACTTTCTAAACAATGTAGTTTTAGAATGAAATATTTACAAAAATTTGGCTATCATGGTCAAAGATTGGGAAAACATTACCAAGGCATCACTCATCCCATTTACACATATGATAATTGTTTTAAATTTTATTTTAACCCTTTAAGGAGATGTCTCATCTCTCCTCATCCAAGTGGCATAATTGAAACACCTCTAGGCTGTGGGTAGCCTAAGAATGAGGTGAATCTCTAGATAGGGCTAGCTCCCTTGATGTACCACTTTTGAATCACTACTACACCTATGCATGAAAGGAAAATGAAGATAAAAATAAAATAAAATTATCATAATGGTGGTGATACACCAAATTTATTGATGACTACCAACCAGCTACATGCCACACATGAGACCAAGAGACTAACTAGGCATACACTTCTCTAATCTGAATCTTCTCACATCAGTATTTCATTATGAGGTTGTGATGAATGTTTAGGATAGGAGTACTATATAAGAGGCCTAAAATGGAACTATTTTAATATACTAACTCACTCAGCCTTGACACTTCATTTAACACTTCACATGACCTGCAAGAAGAAGCTTTCAAGCTATAAATAGGTGAGAAAATGAGATAATAATGCTAAGGAAACAAAAATCATCACTAAGAAATATCAATTATTAAATTGAACACACTATGAATATTCATATAAGAGGTAAAATTAGTAGTATTTATTTATCCATAGTATGAAAATGAGCAGGGCTTTGCCATACTCAAGTGGAACATCCTTTACAAAGGCCAAAATGGTTAGTTCTTATAGAACTTGAGAGAGAGAAGATAATAAAGAAGTCCAAAGGTCATAAGGAAACTTGTAATGATAATAAAATGAGTTACATATGAATTATAATATAATGTGAAATTTATCATGTAAAGTTAAGAAGCACAAGTGTCAATCCAAGGCATGAAACTCTTGAAATGTGGCATGAAATTCCTTTTGCTAGCTCAAAAAATTATCTTCATCATTCACCCCTATTAAAACATCCAAAAAATAACTAGGGACAAATATAATGATTTTAATGAGAGGTAAATGTTAAAAACATGATTCTCTATACATTAGTTTCATTCCTAATCACTTGGATTCCTCTAAAAGTGAGCCATCACTGCTTACAATGAAAAAAACTCCTCCTTCACACACCTCTCACACTTGGACTCAAAATTGGATTTATTTTTAAATGAAAATACATGAAATGGAATGTATGACACTTGGAAAGACCATATATGGCCTTAGACTACTCAGGTAGACCTTAAAAGGCCATTCACTTGAAGTTCTCACCCTTCTCACTATCATGCTCACTATGCCAATTTTGACTGGTTGAGATGAGAGCTCTTGTTGAGACACTTAGGAGTTTTTATAAGTCATTAAATATAAATGTGGAGTTATATTAAGTATAAATATTCCTTCCAAAGTTGATTTAATCTCTTGAAACCTCTTAGAACATGCATAATGCATAAAACTATCAAAGAAATTAATTTTGTACCTTGGCTATATAGATAGGGAAGAAAAAAGGTTGATGGGGGGAAGATATGAAAAGTCCTATATAACCTACAACCACTTTACTTATCATTTTTGTCTAATATATTATCTTTCCATCTTCATTTCCTTCATCAGGTCCTTATCTAGGGTTTGCAAGGGTTTTGAATGCTCTAGGCTCTTAAGCTTTGTTCATAGAGATGCAACATTAGAATTACAAAAAAACTACAAAAGATCAATGTTTAGGACCTCTGATAACATCTTAAAACTTATTTTCCAAGGATATGTAAGCATTTCAACTTAGCCTATCAAGCTTGTTTTTCCATTTCCTATAGGTCTGAGTTGGTTCTAAGCTAAAAGTGGATATCCATGTGGTTTATTTAAATACCAAGAGATTTTTCACATATATTATTCTTCCATAAATATTTTCTAGTACATTGGAGTGCCTTTTTAAAGTTAGAAATGACATTGGTATCCCATTTGGTCTTTAGGTCAAAACCTTGCCTAACAAACCTGTTTACATATTTGAGGGTTTAGAGCACCCTATTGAGTTTCATCCATATATGAAATGTTTTTTTTATATTTTATTAGTTTTTTTTTAAAATTTACAAACCTCCTTGCAAGATCTGACCAACTCCTGGTTCATTCTTTTATCACCCTTTCTTAGAAATGTAGGGTTTATGCACAAAAGGAGTACCCTCTATCTAAGATAAAGTAGATGACACTTACCCTATTTTATTATACCAATCACATATTTAAAGGGACTATAAAATATATGGAGACACTTTTAACCAAATATCATCCCTTGGTTAGATCAATAGGCCTCCTAACTCTTCTAAAATCCAAAACAGATTGTTGGAAGGCAGATTGCATGCAAGGTTCAACCATATGGACTGTGTGTATTATTGGGTCCTCTCTCTAATTTTTTTTCATGAAAATAGATTATGGAGACCATAAAGGTCATGATGAGGGTTTTATATGTCTATTCAACACTTCAAATCCCTACATATTTCTTCCCATATCTTAACTAGTTAAGACTGTGTATAACTTTCCTAACTGTGTTTTGATTCAATGTATTACACCTATAGGTGTTATTTCATCTTTGAAATTTGAAAAAATTGAATAAGATTTAGTGAATCCTTACATGATAATTTATTAATGACTTTGACCCACTCATTTCATGCTTGGGTTATGTCCACATCAAGAAGCTTACTCTTTTGCTCTCTGCCCTTTCACAGTCAAACACAGTCAACTATGTTGGACTTTATAGGTTTATATGAGGCTAAAAATATAGTATTATATCCTATTTTAATTATCCTTAGATCATACATACTCTTTTATATGATTTTAATTTGATAACATAGTTTAAGCACGAAGATAGACTCCATTTTTAACCTTGGGTGCTAGAGTCACCTTGCATCTCTAAATCCTATACGTATATATTTTATGATAAAAAGGAGGTCTGTAGGTAGTGTTGTAGTCAAAAATTAGTATATGCTTCTTTTTTTATGATCTTTAGATCATGAATCTTCTTTTCAACCATATATAACCATTCAAATGTGAAGGCATGGCCCAATACTACCAACTTGGGTGAAGAAGTCTCTTTGGGATTCAAACCTATAGGTGATCATTGCCTAAAATTAGCATCCAAAGGAACATCTTTGGGCCTTTTAACAACTACCTTCCATTAGTCATCTGCCCCCCAAATGTTGTAGAGCTCATCTTATATGTAGAGGCTACAAGACAAGGTCATTATTATGCATCAAAACTATTTGTGAATTTGTAATAAGACCTTGATAAAATGACTGAGGCCTTTGTTTTGTGTTTTTTAGGGATTTGATCCCTGAACATAGTCCTTTCACCTTTTAAAGGTAATCCTCTATCTCATATGCTAATAAAGCATTATAAATAAGTTTTATATGTCCTCTACACACATTATGAATTCAAGGTGAGTTTCACCATGTGCTTCAACACTCCACATGATACCTCAGATCTCTATTAGGGCCACCTATAGGTAGACATCTTCACATACAAGCATTGAGGATGGGAATTGTAAGAGCATGCAAGATTTAAATGCTTGTGACCAACTCTAGGCTTTCTCAAGGTTTCCAAATGTACTATTATCACTCTAAATTACTGAAACACCTATCAAATCTCCCATTCCACCATGATGTCATCCTAAGAGGCTCTTGTAGATGCACTTTGAGTTATATGCAAGCAGTAAGCATGAATTAGAGCAATATACCAAAGAATATATATTCATAGTCAATTAGTATCTCCTTAATGTGTTCAAATAAAATAGTAAGATGTTTTAAATCTTGAGACAAACTCTTACACTTCATTTTAATGTTTAAACCTTTCTACAAGCACCTGTAGGTGTATGTTAATGGTAGGATTATGTGTGAGTGACTGTGTTGACTGTCACAGTCCCTCTTCTAATAAGTGAAAGGATTGATTTGATTTAACATAGTATGATATTTTATTTAACCTTTAAATACCATATTAATAATCCCATGGATGTGTTAAAATATTTAACCCAACTCACTCAATTGATTGTGCATGACAGTCATGGAGCCAACTGACTGCATCTTACTTGTGACTATAACTCTATGGAGTATTGCATTGAAGAATGAGATTAAAAGGTGATGGGATTGAGAGGATATTTAAAACATGGTAATGAAATTATATCTACCCTTTGAAACCATTGCCAAAGCATGGAGGTTCTATAGATAGTGTAAACTTGCCTGCAACATAGAATGGTACCTTCTCCTAAAATATGAGATTATATGCATATAAAAACACCTTGAAACACTAAAAATATAATGGATATCATGAGAGGATAAGGAAAACATGATATATAATCAATATTAGTAGTTGAATTATATGGACTTCTCCAAACCAAAGCAAAACCTATAGGGTGCACAGATTAACAAGCAAATTGGATAGGTCAAATTATTAGGAATGGTTCAAAAGTCACAGGTCACCATTATTATGAAACCAAACATTAAATGAAATATTAATGAGTGTATAATACACCCCCAAGATAAATTTTCTTGAAACCTCCCCTGCTGGCCGTAGTAAGCACAAACCTACTGACATTTCTATGTATATAAAAGGGTGAAGAAGGAACATAATGGTTTTAGCTCGAATTTGGATTTTAGAGAGCATGTAAAGCATGGAAATGAGTCTAAAAAATCTTAAGAGTCATCTCAAAAACTTCTCCCACATGTCACACTCTCTTATGGGTCATACAAGTGCCAAAATCTATCTTTTTCCAAGAAAACTACTCTTTCTTCTAAAGAACCTACCACTTTTCAGTTAGAAATAGTTACTTAAGAATTATTAGGATACATGGGGCATGAAATCACCTTTTAAAACCTTCACGTTTCCTAAGGTGGCCATATAACTCATTTAATGCTCATTTTAACCCTCAAATGGTTCCTAGGACATAAGGATTAAAATGACTAATGACGAAGGCTAGTATGGCATGAAATGACATTAAAAGACTTATAATACACACTTTAACAAAATATTAGACCCATATAAACATCTAAAGATCAATTTTTTACCTATAGGGGTCCTAATTTGACCCATAGGGTCAAATTTGGTCATCAAATTAGTGACTCATAGGTGTAGTATGCGTGCTATACTAAAGATTAGTAGCCTTATCCTATACATAGGATTAATGAGTCATCTAAAGTTTGAAACAAGACAAGAAGACCTGACACTTGAGAACAAAGCTTTGAAAAATACAAGACAACTAATTACCTCAACCACACAAAACAAAAGACACACACAAAGCAAAGTAAACACATTAACAAGACACACATATGTGCTCAAAGACTTAGGATAAATAGGAAACAAATAACTATGCATAATTAAAAATTAAGCATACTTCCTTTCTAAGATCAAAAGGAAAGTTCCTTTAATCTTCTTCTTGATGATATGAATCATAGTGCCAAGCATGTTTCTCTTTGGATTGGATGCTTGCTAGATCAGACCTATTCTTTGAAACTTCACTTGATATAATCTCCAGTAAACCATCTTAAAACATGTCTCCAATGTAAATGTTTTCATCTTAGCCTTGTACACATACCTCATACTTATGCCCACTCTTCATCTCATGATCAACTTGCATATTATTTGTAGGCATGGTTTCAAGAGGAATAGTTTCTTATTCCTTGGAATATTGAAGCCAATAGAAGCTTGTTTTGACCTTCAAAGGTTGAGGTGAACTTTAATATAGCTTGTCTATGACATTTTGAAAAATTTCATCTTGCGTACCATCACTTACAATCATCTCTAAGGAAGTTGTATACCCCTTGATAGAATCAAACTCATTGAAAATGCTTAAAAACCATTGCCAAAATTCCTTATCTTCTCTTTGATTGACATCATGAAGGGGAAAAATAAGACAAGATCTTCATCCTCTTCTTTATAATCTAAAAGGACTTAATCCAATATTTCTTCTTTGACACAAGAAATACATTATTCATTATCAACACAATAAGAAGACTCAACTCAACGACTCATTTATTATTCAAAATTTGGAAACCCTTGAGGAATATTAGGTTGTATATCAACTGTTATATTCTGATTTTGGTTCTCAAGGGCTACAAGATCCTTAATTTCTTCTCCTTCTTGGTGATGCCAAAACTAGGAATCTTGTAATCAGGTGACTTATCCTAATGAGGCTACCAAAGAGCTATATTTTCTTTAAGAAAGAGTTCTAAATTCCTTTCAACCAAATTATCTTCTTTAGGTTGCCACACCATAGGTCCATCAAGGTAAAGGGTGATAGGGTGAGGACAATATGAACTAGTTGGTGGAGGTGGAACATAGAACTCAACACCAGATTAAAAATGGATTGTAGGGGATTCTTTTGGGAGATCTTAAGGAAGGGGAGGAAAACCTTGGGCTAAAATAGCTTGGTTTTATTCCTTACATTTGAAAACCACTTCATTGAAATTTGATCTAGCATGAGCACTCTCTTGAGGAAGGTTAGATGGGGTGTGTTTGGGCATATGATCTTCTTTTGGATCTAAACCTTCCATCACACCTTGACTCAATAATTTCATTTTTGACTATAACTCTTTAATTTGTTTGGCTAGGTTCTCTTGGAAAAGTATTTCTTGAATTTGATAGGAATTTTCATGAGGATAAGGAATATAAAAGGTTTGATATGGAAAATAAGGGGTTGCTTAAGGAAGGGTGGGAGGGGCTTACATAGGATCAAGCTCTTTCTCAACTTCACACTCTTTATGTAGACTTTTATCCCCTTTCTTTCCCCATGATTCCACTACCTTATTATAGATTAGGATGTTAGGATTAGGAGTCTCTTCTTGAGGTAGTGATCTAATTTTAGGAGTGGATGAAGTGTTCAAGAAATTTGGGATCTCCTTAGGCTTGGATTCTCTAACTTATCTCCAACTTGGGATTTCATATCTAGAAGTCTCTTCTTGAGGTGGGGATGTAATGGGAAAGGGAAATAAGGTATTAGATTCCACTTCCTTTGTTGATAAGATGGACTGATTCATTTATTTATTGGCCAACTCAATGTGCCTATCAAGGTTTATTTCAAAAACAAGGTTTGTCTTTCCAACTCTCTCTTCCAGTTGATTGGGGAAAAGATGACTTTGGTAAGCTTGATTGGGTTTATGAGTAAGAATCATGTAGGATTGATATCAATATCAGGGAAGTGGATATGAAGGCTGATAGATTTGGTGAGGCTGCTCATCATGAAGTTTTAGTTTATCTTCTAAGGATGAAACTAGGCCACTCACATGTAACATATCACTTGTGAGCCTTTGACAATTTTTTCTCTCAATAGGTACCCACTCTCTTTTAACCAGATCTAATGCATCTCTCACCTTGTGAATGAGATGAATTAGAACCTCTTGAATATGTCCCCTTTGTGTGTTAAGATCTAACATGTACCTCTTATATCCCAAGATATTTTGATTGAAATCTAAAATGGATTGAGTTGAGAAGTGGCTAGGTTGACTAGGAGAAGCAACTTATTGAGGAGGCTGATTGTAGGGAT
Source organism: Torreya grandis (assembly GCA_037957365.1). NCBI lineage: Eukaryota > Viridiplantae > Streptophyta > Pinopsida > Cupressales > Taxaceae > Torreya > Torreya grandis. The sequence goes on along the minus strand of JARHVA010000855.1, from coordinate 2,857,996 downwards.
GATAAAATCATAAAAAGGATCATAAGGATCATGTTAGAGTTGATATGGATCATAAAAAGGCTGATATGGAATGCCATAGGCTTGGATGCCTCATCAACTTGTGTAAAATAATACTCAACACCAAAATCAACCATGGGACTTCATTTGGAATAAAGAAAACAAGGAATGATTATCAACAATATTCAAAATGAATACCTAGGATGATTGACTAGATGATGTAATTGTAGAGTTGCCATTGATGTTTAGATAGATGCCTCTAAAGGCTGATGTGTTGAAAAATAACAATAAAAATATTTTAACTTCTTAGACTACTTATCCCACTAGGCATGCAAAAAACTATTATCACTTGGATTTGAACCATTTGAGGAGATGTCTAAGATATCCTCATCCAAGTGGCACAATTAAAAAACCTCTAGGCTATGGGTAGCCTAAGAATGAGGTGAATCTATAGATAGGAATAGCTCCCTTGATATACCACTTTTAGATCACTACTACACCTATGATTACAAGGAAAAGGGAGAGAAAAATAAAATCAAACTATCCTAAAAGAGTGATACACCAAATTGGTTGATGACTACTAACTAGTTACATGTCACACATGAGACAAAGAGACTAACTAGGCATACACTTCTCTAATCTGAATCTTCTCACATCAGTATTTCATTATGAGGTTATGATGAATGTTTAGGCTAGGAAGACTAGAAAAGAGGCTTAAAATGGTACTATTTGAATATAATAACTCACTTAACCTTGAAAATTCATAGAACACTTCACATGATTTGTAAGAAGAAGCTTTCAAGTTGTAAATAGGTGAGAGAATGAGACAACAATTCTAAGGAAATAATAGTCATCACTAAGAAAGATTAATCATTCAAGTGAAAAAACTATTAATAGTCATAGAAGAGGTAAAATCAGTAGTATTTATTGATCCATGGTATGCAAATGAGTAGGGTTTCACCATACTTAGGTGGAGCATCCTTTACAAAGGCCAAAATGGCTAGTTATTATAGAACTTGAGAGAGAGAAGATAAGAAATAAGTCCAAAGGTCACAAAGAAACTTGTCATGATGATAAAAAGAGTTAAATATGCATGAGAAGAGAATGTGAAACTGATCATGCAAAGTTAGGAAGCACAAGTGTGAATCCAAGGCATGAAACTCTTGAAATATCATATGAAATTCCTTTTAATAGCTTAGAAAACTATATTCATCATTAACCCCTATTAAAACATCCCAAAAATAATTGAGGAAAAATATCATGATTGGAATGAGAGGGAAGGGTTGCATCCATGCCTATACATGCATTAGGTGCATTCCTAATCACTTGGATTCCTCTAAAAGTGAGCCATCACTACTTGTAGTAAAAGAAACTCCTCCTTCACACAACTCTCACACTTGGACTAAATATTGGATTTATTTTTCCATTAAAATACATTAAATAGAGTGGATGACACTTTTGAATAACTTTTATGGCCTTATAATGCTTAGGTAGACCTTAAAAAGCTATCCACTTGAAGTTCTCACCCTTCTCACTATCATGCTCACTATGCTAGTTCTGAATGGTTGAGATGAGAGATATTATTTAGACACTTAAGAGTTTTTATAAGGAATGAAATGGAAATGGATAGTTATCTTAAGTATCAATATTCCTTCCAAATTGATTTCATCTCTTGAAACCTCTTAGAACCTACACAATACAAAAAACTATCAAAGAAAGTAGTTTTGTACCTTGTTCATATAGATAGGGAAGCACAAAAGTTGATGATGAATATTTAAAGAGTCTTATACAACATATAACCACTTTAATTATCATTCTAGTCCATTATATTAGCTTTCCATCTTCATTTCCTTCATCGGGTCCTTATCTAGGGTTTGTAAGGGTTTTGAGTGCTTTAGGATCTTAAGCTTTGTTCATAGAGATGAAACATTAGAATTACAAACCAATTTCACAAGATAAATGTTCAAGACCTATTTTAACATCTCAAAAATTATTGGATCTCCATTCATAGTGTCCAAGGATATGTAAGCATTTCAACTTAGCCTATCAATCTTGTTTCTCCATTTCTTGTAGACCTGAGTTGGTTATAAGACAAAAGTGGATCTCCATGTGGTTTATTTGCATAACAAGATATTTTAAACATATATTATTCTTACATAAATATGTTATATTACATTTGAGTTCCTTCCTAAAGTTATAAGTGACATTGTTATCCCATTTGGTCTTTAGGTCTAAACCCTACCTAATAGACTTCTATGCATATTTGAGGGTTCAAAGCACCCTATTGAGTTTAATAATTCTATGAGATGTTTTTTATGTTTTCATATGTGTTTTTAAACTTTAAAAATATCCTTTAAATATCCAAATATCTCTTAGTCCATTCCTTTATCACCCTTTCTCATAAATATAGGGTTTATGCACAAAGGGAGTGCCCTCTGTCTGAGATGAAACAAAGGGTACTTCTCCTATTTTATTATACTGATAAAATATTGGAGGGGATTATAAAAATTATGGAAACACTCTAAACCAAATATTATCACTTGGTTAGATCAATAAACCTCTTAACTCCTCTAAAATCCAAAATAGACTGTTGGAAGGCAGACTATGTGCAAGGTTCAACCATATGAATTGTGTGTGTATCATTGGGTCCTCTCTCTAATTATTTTTCATGATAAGAAACTAAGGATACCATCATGGTCATGATGAAGTTTTTATAGGTATATTCAAAACTTTAACTCCCTACATACTTCTTCCCATATCTTGACTGGTCAAGACTGCGTGTAACTTTCCTAATTGCATTTTGTTTTAATGTACTGCACCTGTAGGTGTTCTTGCATGTTTGAGCTTTGAAAACATTTAATAAAATTACTTAAATCCCTCAATGATAATTTATAAATGATTTTGACCCACTCATTTCATGCTTGGGTTATGTCCACATCAAGAAGCTTACTCTTTTTCTCTCTGCACTTTCATAGTCAAACACAATCAACTGTGTTGGGCCCTATAGGTGTATATGGGGATAAAAATATAGTATTTTAGCCTCTTTTAATGATCCTTATATCATACATGCTATTTTATACGTATTTCACCTGATAACATAGTTCAATCATGAAGATAGACTCTATTTACAACCTTGGGTGCTAGAGTCACCTTGCATCTCCAAATCCTATACTTATACATTTTGTGATGAAAAGGAGGTATGTAGGTAGTGTTGTAGTAAAAACTAGTATATCCTTCTCCCTTGATGATATTTATATCATAAATCTTATTTTTAACCATCTATAACCATTCAAATGTAAAGACATGGCTCAATACTACCAACTTTGGTGAAAAAGTCTCTTTGGGATTCAAACATGTAGGCGATCATTCCATAAAATCAGTGGCCAAAAGAGCATCTTTGGGACTTTTAACAACTAATTTCCATTAATCATCTACCCTAAATTTTTTATAAAGCTCATATTCTTTGTAGAGGCTACAAGACAAGGTCATTAATATGTATCAAAACTATTTGTGACTTTTTAATAAGACCTTGATAAAATGATTGAGGCCTCTATTATATGTTTTTTAGGGATTTGATCCCCGAACATATTCCGTTTAAGTTTTAAATGTAATTCTCTATATCATATGGAAATCTAGAATTCCAAATAGGTCTACTATGTCTCTACACACATTTGGACTTCAAGGTGAGTTTCACCACATGCTTCAACACTCCACATGATACCTCAGCTCTCTGTTAGGGCCACCTGTAGGTGGACATCTTCACATATAGGTAGTGAGGATGGGAATTGTAGGTAGCATGCAAGATTTACATGATTGTGACCAACTCTAGGATTTCTCAAGGTTTTGAAATGTACTATTATCACTCTAAAATAATGAAACACTATTAAATCTCTCATTCCACCATGATGTCATCCCTAAGAGGCTCCTTTAGATGCACTTTGAGTTATATATAGGTAGTAAGCATGAATTAGAGCAATGAACCAAATAATTTCTCTTCATATTCAATTGGTGTCTCTTCAATGTGTTCAAGTGAAACATTAATATGTTTTAAATCTTGAGACAAACTCTCACACTTTAGTTAAATGTTTGAACCTTTCTATAAACACATGAAGGTGTATGTTAATGGTAGGATTGTGTGTGAGTGACTGTGTTGACTATTGTCAAGATCTTGCTCCTCAATAAGAGCACAAATGATTACCTTGTATAAGCAACTAATCACGAAATTAAATTAGAATTAACAAGTAACTAGAATTCACACATGACACAGAGTATGAGAGATAATACACAATCTTGTATTAATACTCATGCTTGAAGGAAATACAATGAAGAAAAATCACACTTTCTTCTCACACCTCTCAGATGTATATATTTATTTCCCTCAAGAGTTATCTTCTCTCAATACAAGTCACAACAAACAACTCAAGCATAGAGCTATTGTTCACCTCAACCAGTCAGTACAATATTGCCAGTACAATCGAGTATGAACCGGTACTCCAAGTAGATCTCCCCTGATCTTGCTCCTTGATGTGTTTCTGTCACCTTTGATCTTGCTACCCCACAAATCTATCTTTGATCCTCGCACACACACACCCCTGCAGATCAACCAACCTTACCCATGTAGATCTCCACCCTGATCTTGCACACCCTACAGATCAACCTGATCTTACATACCTGGAAGAACCCCTATGATTCTACCAATGGAAGAACTCTTTTGGTTCTGCACTTTACAATACAGCCCCATGAGTCTATTATATAGATCCCATGCATATAATAATTAGACAAGCAGCTCAAGACTCAAACTAGTCTTTAACATGCAAATAACCCATTCAACTAACTGACTGTTCATCAACAACTAGTTCTGGAACTGCATAGGTGATTGACGTCGGTCCCTATCTGCCTGTAGGTGACCGATGTCGACTGACTCCTGCCTATGTCAGTTGCTTTCTATCGACCCCTGCCTGATGTCGGTGTGGCCTGCTGATGTCGGTGACTGTGACACTTAGCAACCCTCCATGTTTGCATTTGGGTGAAGCTTTTAGCTCCACAACCTAAAAATCTCCCACTTGGAGATAAATAACTGCACCTATACCTATACCAGTACATTTTCTAATCTGTATCTTGGCTTGTATTCCTCTTCAAGCTCAATCTTGAAGACCAACCACCACACACCCTATGGTGCAACCCCTGTGTTTGAATTTCTCCATTCTTAGCTTACCTTCTTCTATCATTAATATATTCCCACTCAATCAAAAACCCTTGAGAGTGACCTATAATCAACAAACACTAACCAGATCTGAACCACCTGTTAGTAAACCGCACTCTGAGAACCTCCAACCTCGCTCTGATACCACTTGTTGGTATCAGACTCTTGAACCTACAACCAGGCTCTGATACCACTTGTCAAGATCTTACTCCTCAATAAGAGCACAAATTATTACCTTGTATAAGCAACTAATCATGAAATTAAACCAGAATTAACAAGTAACTAAAATTCACACATGACACAGAATATGAGAGACAATACACAATCTTGTATTAATACTCATGCCTGAAGGAAATACAATGAAGAAAATCACACTTTCTTCTCACACCTCTTAGATGTACAGATCTCTTTCCCTCAAGAGTTATCTTCTCTCAATACAGGTCACAACAAATAACTCAAGCATAGAGCTATTGTTCACCTCAACCAGTTAGTACAATACTGCCAGTACAATCGAGTATGAACCAGTACTCTAAGTATATCTCCCCTGATCTTGCTCCTTGATGTGTTGCTATCACCTTTGATCTTGTTACCCTATAGATCTATCTTTGACCCTCACACACACACACCCCTGCAGATCAACCGACCTTACCCATGTAGATCTCCACCCTAATCTTGCACACCCTGCAGATCAACTTGATCTTACATACCTGGAAGAACCCCTGTGATTCTACCAATGGAAGAACTCTTTTGGTTCTACACTTTACAATATAGCCCCATGAGTCTATTATATAGATCCCATGCATACAATAATTAAACAAGTGGCTCAAGACTTGAACTAGTCTTTAACATGCAAATAACTCATTCAACTAACTGATTGTTCGTCAACAACCAGTTCTAGAACTGCACAGGCGATTGACGTCGGTCCCTATCTGCCTGTAGGTGACTGACATCGGCTGACTCTTGCCGATGTTGGTTGTTTTCTATTGACCCCTGCCTGACGTCGGTGTGGCCTACCGATGTTGGCAACTGTGACACTCAGCAACCCTCCATGTTTGCATCTAGGTGAAGCTTTTAGCTCCACAACCTAACAACTGTCACAATCCCTATTATAACAAGTGAAAATATTTATTGTATTGATGCTATTATGAGAATATATTCAACCTTTCAATACCATATTCATAATCCCATGGATATGTTAAAGTCCTTAATCCAACTCACTTAGTTGACTGTGCATGATAGTCATGGAGCCAATTGACTGCATCTCACTTATGACTATAACTCTATGGAGTATTTACTTGAATAATGAGATTTAAATGTGATGGGATTGAGAGGATATTAGAAACAAGGTAATGAACTTATCTCTACCCTTTGAAACCATTACCAAAGCTTGAAGGTTCTGTAGATAGTGGAAACCTGCCTGTAACATAGAATGGTACCTTCTCTTGTAACATGAGATGATTTGCATATAAAAACAACTTGAAACACTAAACCAAGAATGGATATCATGATAGGATAGGTTAAAAATCATTTTTAATCAATCTTAGTAGTTGGATTATACAAATTTCTCCAAACCAAAGTAAAACCTATAGGGTACATAGATTAGCAAGCAAATTGGATAGTTTAACTTATTAGGAATGGTTCATAAAGAAAAGGTCACAATTATTATACAAAAAAACATCAAATGGAATCTAACTAAGTGTAGAAGATACCCTCAAGATTAATTTTCTTGAAACCTCTTTACTAGCCATAATAAGCACAAACTTGACGACCATCTTTATGTGTCTAGAAGGGTGAAGAAGGAGTAGAATGATTTTATTTTAAATTTGGAACTTATAGATTATGTAAAGAATTTAAATGAGTTTTAATAAGTTTAAGTGTCATGTCACGACCTTATCTAATGTGTCATACTCTCTTATGGATCTTACAAGTGCCAAACTCTATCCTTTTTCAGGAAAACTACTCTTTCTTCTGAATAACCTACCACTTTTCAGTTATAAATAGTTACTTAAGAATTATTAGGGCACATTGAGAATACAATAACCTTTTTAAACCTTCAATTTTCCTAGGGAGGTCATACAATTAATTTAATGCTCACTCTAAAATAGCTCCTAGGACATAAGGATTAAAATGACTAATGACCAAGGCTAATATGACATGAAATGACATCAAAAGAATTATAATACACCATATTAAAAATATTAAACCCCTCTAAACATATAAAGATCAATTTTTTACCTATAGGGGTCCCAATTTTACTTGTAGGGTCAAATTTTGTCAACAATAAAAATGAGCATCAAGACCTAGGCTATAGTTTCAATACTGATACAAATCATTCGAAGATACATCTAGACATTGCAAGAGAAAAAAACTACAAATGAGAACAAGTCAAAGAACAAATCATAAATTTAAAAAATAACATCACAAAAATAACAATGGGCACTTCAAATAATTAAACTAGGATTTATATCAAAAGAGGTTAAAAATCATTAGACACTTAAAAAATCTAAAGTTGTAAATGTGGTTAAAATGGGGAAACTACAAGCACTTCATCATATCAAAACACTTATACTCTCACTACTAATATATATATGATGAGAAATCTACATATGAATAATTTAACAAACCATGTTATGATCTAGTCGATAACTTATCATATAATCTATTCATACCTACAAAATCTAGGACTTATTGGTTGAATCCATCTCTAGTAGATGAGAAACCAAATGCAGATAAATGTAAATTTAAGATACCAAATACAAAATTACCAAAATACCATGATACAATTCCTACTTCTACTATGCATACATATGACACACATGATTCAAGACAAGTTATGCACTTACGAATCCTTGAGGATTCTCATCCATTAGATGAGATCATATGATAGTCCCTTTCACATTCCAAAAATACCAAGAAAATTAAAAAATATTAAAAAATACAAAAATATGTTTAGCATATACATGTTCTATTGGCTCCTTGACATCTATGTGTTGAGGGATGGCATATTCAGTTACTCTTATATAACCATATTTGTGTCACACTTATATTTGAGTGTGATATAGGGATACATAGAGACATGAGTTATTCCTATTTTTTTGATGTTTGGCCTTCCATCTACTCATGTCATAAAGACATTGGGGGCATCCACTTCTTTGATTTAGATACACAAAGGTTATATGATTTGATGGTCACTCTACATTATCACATTTGAGATTTCATATGTACTGACACATGTTTTTATCCATGATTATATCTTACATAGGGTACTTGATATGCTTTATACTTGACATTTTTTCATAACACATTGGATCCATGTGCTATTATGACACATTTATGCTAGTTGCTTATGCTCTACTTTATGTACTTCCTTGAGTGTCTTGACTTGCTATTATATTCCTTGTTCTAACATGTGAATATGATCCTTTGCTTGTGGATCCCATGCCTTTGTATAATTTATTTGACTTTTGCATATGTCATTATTTTTTGTATGGAAATTTGAATATGTTATCCTTGCTTTTATGGACATTTGACTAAACAATTGTGTGACATTTGAACATTCCCCTTATTTTTGGTCTCCTTGGACCATTGACTTTTGACTTAGTTTTGAGTAATCTTGTGTGTGTGTGGACTTGATTTACTTTTTGAGATTATACTATTACTATCTATATATTTCCATGATCCTTATTATGCATATTAGGCCTTCATGTGATCACATTAGTTCTATGTACTTCAATGCTATATATACCTATGGTTCTAGTCATATATTATAAAGTTGTCTTATACTTTTGAGGTGAGGTAACTACCAATTCTTATCTTTAATTAACTCAAAGGAGGGGAATATTAGTGGGGGAATGTCATAGAGGCATGTTCTCCACACTTGGCATAGTTTTTAGATTCAGTGGAGGCATTCTTTGGAAGCATGTTCTCCACTCCTATTCAATATTCAACATCTCTAGATTATAGTGAGAGCATATTTTGGAAACATATTCTCCACTTTAGTACTTATATCAAATTTTATATTTCTCATATATAGTGGGGGTATGATTTGAAATCATGTTATCCACACTTACACAATTTTATGAATTGGCCAAAGGCACACATTTATATGATTTAGATTCATAGTTGTGGCATAATTCTATACATTGGTACCATTATTATACATAGTTTCAGCATGAGACATATCTAAGGTGCATATACTATGCAATTTATGCCTAATATTACAAAATAAAAATCAATTTTAAATTCTAAAACACTTTTATGAACTATTATCACATCACATAGTTTTACATACTAATATCACAATTAGATTTTTATAGAATTTATTTAATTAGTCTATTGCAGTAGTTGGTTCACTTTTTGGTATGATTGAGGTGATTAAATTAGTTAATCTTTATCAAGCTTTTAGGTTGGACTTGATTTTATCATCCATCCTCACTAGGTTATAAGTATTATTCAGTTGCATAATTAAGTTAATGTAAATTGATAAGTGACAACTCATCTTTGCTCTAAGGTTGGGGGTATGTGCCTTCCAATATCTCTCTCTATCTCTTTGGATATGTTAAATTTTATTATTTATCTATATTTATTGTAATATCAATTTAAGAGCCTTATAATGATACATATTTTTAAAATCAACTTTCCAATAGGCAAGGTGATTACATCGACACACATGTGTACTCCTAAACATTGCTCTTTCAATTTCAATATATTTCAAGTACTTTCAATTCCAGATTATATGCACTGATTATATAGTATAACACGATCTTGGTTTTAGGTCAGTCACCATCAAAGCACTCAAGTTGGGCACATGCAAAGATAAGGTTTGTTATACAGATATAGGTACACATTCATTTATTTTAAAATATAAATTTCATTACTAGATTAAGGGGGGGAATTTAGATGATATTTATGGATTATGTAGCACCTCAGTCTTATACACTTGATAAACTTAGACCTTGGTTATTCCTCTTAGTTTTGGACCTTTCTCACTTTTGCAAGTCTCACATATTTTCTATGTTATACCCCTTGGCTTATATATTAATTTTATTAGTCTTATGTTGATGTCCCAGGCCTTCTATCTTTCCTAGAATCATCTTTTAGCCTAATTTCTATTATTTCAAATCCAACACTATCTTAGCATCAAAACTAGCTAAGTATATTACTTATTTGTCATTTCCATGCATAACTTAGTTGTACTTTTTATATTTAGCCTATTCTTCACATAAAAAACTTAGAATATATTTATATATGAGTTTAGAACCCAATTGATCTTATATAGATATAGTTTATCACCCTTTTACCCTAGGCTATCTCTATCCACTTTAACCCTAGATAACCCAAAATAGAATCTTCATCCATTTTAGTATTAAATAAATAATAAAGGTAAGGCCTGGACATGAATACATTATAAGTCCTTGCCAATAATCATGTGAACATGAAATAAATTATATAAACACTCAGTCAAGACATATTAGTTCTATTAGTATATAAAAATCATAAAGTCAATTAAGAAGAATTATGAAAACCCAAGGATCAAAATAAATCAAAATTAATGTCCATGTTTTGATTTTCATAATTCAAACTTTTGTAAATGTAGACATTGAGTACAACCTTAGCCTTTTGCATATTAAAACCAATATCATGGATATATAAGGCTTATAGGACCTTGAATAAGGATATTCAAACAATAGTGGGTCTCCATTTATATTCAAAAAATAGGGTGTGTGTGTTAGGGCACAACCAATGGTGAAGAGTGGAGAAATAATCCTCATTATTTAAGAACTTAGAATCTTACTAATACATCATAACATAGCTTCATCTATTAAAATAAAAGAATAAGTAAACTAGTCCCTTAAAAAGGCTCATACTTCCCCATACAACATACTAACCCTTTATATTCCTTGGATCTGTGTATGTGATTTTGTAAAATTCATTTTCTCTTTATTATGAGAGTTTTGACAAAGTCCTAGATAAGCACTGTAGGTTTTGTTTTGACTTCATATTTTATAAGCCAGCTATAAAGGAAACTTGGGCTTTACTCTATTACCAACCAACTATCCATAACCTTAACATAGATATCTTTGATTCCACTCTAAGTCTTGCTCTACTGCCAACCAAATGTCCATAGCCCTAGTAGAGATTACTTGAATCACCCATCTTCTATAAGATGATTTTTTTTGAATACAGATAGAAGAAGGGTTAGGAATCACCATTGTCTAAGTGAATGTATAAGAAAAAATTATTTTAATTAATACTTCCCTACTAGTGTGCATCCATATTTATGTTTATTTTCTCCCATCCAAGTTTTAGCATATAATAGTGTGGTTGATATTTGAAAATGGAAAGTCTTTATAAAATTTGTATGAGTATATTAGGATAAAACCCAAAGGGATAAAAAATCACTCATTTCAAATAAAAACTTATTCAATCATAACCATACCTCAATCCCAAAATCTCAAGTACTGTTAGAACAAATCCTTATGAATACCAATTGTGCTTACTTTTATATAATCTTCTAGTTTTTGACAAGTATTTTATACTTACAACATAGGAAATTAGTTGGTCTATTTTGAATTTTTTGAAAAAAATAGTCTAGAAAGCATAAAAACTAATCTACAAAAAGCAAATAAAAAAAAATAATAAATATTAATCTAATAAAATAGGAAAGAATAACCTAGAAAGCAGGAAATCTACTCTATAAAGTAGGAAATCTACTCTACTCTTACATCTACATCTTTACTTATTGGATGGTGGACCTTGATCTTATTTTAATGCCCAGTTCTTGATAGGGGGTGTGGAGGGGGGGGAAATGCCCCCCGACTAGGGTCATCATAGGGGTCTAAGGGGGGAGATGACCTATTTTAGATCCCCCCTAATTTGGGTTTAGGGGAAGTGCTCCTGAAGCAAAATTTAGTTAAAAATATACTATAAAATATTGAAATTTCATAGTAAATCTAGACCATTCACTATTAGGTTATAGATCTAATAGTATAAATTATGTTTGTGCATTTTTTCCCTATATGTAACCCTGTTTTTGATATGAGGGAATGGTAATTATGGTAGCACAATGTATGTGAGTGAAGAGGATATTGTAGTGGTTGTATTATAGGTTTTTCCCTTCATTTGTTAGACTAAATAAATAGAAGGACTGGCTATTTTTGTGTGGATGTAGCCCATTTAAGTGAACCACATTAAATCTATGTCTCTATTATGTTGTTTTTTCTACATTTTATTTTTGTCTTTAATTCATTAATATTGCTATGTGTTCTATATTCCTAACATCACTTAAAGTCATTCAAAAGCATCTCCAATTAGAGAAACCATGAAATAATGTTTCAAAAACTACCCATTGATAAGAAAAGTGAGGTCATTACCTTGGAGGTCCTTTAAATAGAATCCATTATTACCTAGTATCGAAGATATTTGATATGGTCTAATCCATAAAGGAGTGAACTTATCATGCTATCCTTTCTTCTTGTATATTTTATCCCATAAGATCACTCAGTTTGAAATCCCAAAGGCATTGATTTTATACCTTTTTTCAAACCATATTTTGATAATGTTTTGGTGTTTACTGAAGCTATGCAATGCTTCAGTTTGTTTATCATCCATCTAGACTATGTTAAATAGTCTAAACTAGATTCTTTCATCTTCTCACATGTACTCTTGCATGAACTGGTGCATTGAGATTTTAAGAGTAATGGTAAATCCTGGTTTCTTCCCATACACTAGTAAAAATGGTGATCCCAAGTTAAAATTTAGTGGTTATTTTTTATTAGTTCATGAATATTTTAGTTTTAGAAATTGGCATTTGGTTATTTTATTAGGTGGTGAACAATGTGGATTCATTGAAATTATCTAAGGTAAGTTATTTTTCTAGGTTGGCTCACCTACTCTTTAAAATAAATTTCATACATATAATTATAATTCACCACTTTGTCAAAAGTCAATATAAGCTTATTTGCCATTATATGTAATATATAATCATTTGAGGACTGATTTTCTAAGGTATATCAACATAGATACCATTTGAAGGTGATTATGTCACTCTCCAGAATAATTGTTTCTTGTAGAATTTTCACCCATCAGAAAACATATATTTCTTTTAATAGTGCATCTATCATTTGACAGTCTAACTATCATATGACAATTATGGTTTTGTGCAAAATTTACGTTGGCTAGTGACACCTATGTTATCAAGTGATAAAAATGTTGTCAATAAAAATTCTATTGAGTCACAACAATGTTGTTGAGGAAGAGTATTGTTGTTGAGTGACAATAATGATATCAAGAAACAATGATACTATTGAGTGACATCAACACTATTTAGTGAAAACATAGGTATTGAATGATAATAAACATGTCATTTGACATTATGGTTATCATGAAAAGATATTCCTATAATTTAATAATAAAGGCTTGTCATCTAATAAAATTATTACCATCTATCTATGAGTTTTTTTGTATAGTCACATATCAACATACCTTCTACAAAAAGTTATGTTTCACATGTCAATTTTCTTGCACACCTAAACATCATCCATTAACTTTACCCAAACTTTTGAAACACATAATTTTTTCAAAAAAACCAAAATTTATTTATAAATGGGACACAAAAATTTATCTTAGTGAAGTCTTGAGGGCTTGCTTATGTTTGTTTGATCTGCCCATAGTGTATACTTCAATAGCAGATGTTATTCTCTTAGTTTATCTTATGCTAAATTTTTGATGACGTCCATCAGATTATTATTTGTATATTTAGCCACTCCATTCCCTTGAGGGTAGTAATTTGAAGATAAATTGATGGTAATTTAATTATTATAATCCCATTCCATAAATTTAATGGATTAAAAAGTTGGACCTTTATCACAACTAAAGAAATTGGAGTGATAAACCCAGTTAGTATGTTCTCTTCCAAAAATTTGATAACATCAAGTTCTATGGAATTGTTAGTGGCTATAACTTCTATCTACCTAGTGAAATCATTAGTAGCTATTAGGAAAACATTAAACCCTACTAAATAATTTGGGTTTATCATCCTAATGAAGTCAAAACCCCATTTAGCAAAAAGGTGTCCTTCTATGACTAGTTACAGAGACATTGAAGCATTCAATTATCTTTTTATAAACACCTACCATTTATGGTAGGTTATAACTTGGTAGAGTTTATATTTGAATATTTTAGGTCAATAGTATCCAATTATTGAGATTTTGTGAGCTATTGCATTGCTTAAGGGATGTTCATTGCCTCTATTTTGATGTAAATTATCCATGATGTTTGTAGTTCTTATTTTGAAACACACCTCAAATATATGGATTCATATTTATTTTGAAATAGGACTCCTTTATTTATCATATAATGGGATTATTTGAGCCTAAGGGCTCATGTTTTTTCTTTGTTTATCTCAAGGGGACATGAACCTATGAGTAAATATTGATGATTTGAGCATACCATTCACCACCAGCTATTTGAATCTCATTGATTTGTTCAATAAAAATGCATGGATCAGTCTCAGTCATGAGTTGTGTGATTATTTGTCCTCTCACCATCTTGGATGGTTTAATTTAAAAATCAAACTCCTATAATTTCACCATCTAGTTACCTCTTCTTTTACCTAATTTTTTTTGGCTGAGTGTGAGCTTGATAGTCGGGTCTAGAATGATGATGTACATCTTATTTTTAGAATATAATGTTTTATTTTTTTAAAACTTTTATAAGTGAATATATCTATTTATCTATCATTAAATATTTCAACTTTGCATCTTTTAGGTGGTGCTCATGAAAGCAATCAGATTATTCATTGTCATGTACGTTTTGAATGATTACAATTGCTAGATTATGATCTAAGTCAAATGAATAAAGGTATAAATATTTAACAAAGTTTAGGATAATCATAACTCAAGATTGGGACATGGTGGTTTTGATGCCCTACTAATCTATTTTAACCTTTTTTTTCCATTCTATTTTGGAATCTTTCTTCAACATAGCAATTAATGGCTTGACAATCTCTAAAAATATGGAAATAAATTTCCTTACAAAGTTTATCTTACCAAAGAAAGACTTAAAATATTTCTTATTTTTATTAGGCATTAGTTTGGAAATGTCCTAGACTCATTTTAGATTAATGGAGATCCCATCCTTATTGATGACATGGCCTAATAGTCTCCCTTTAGTGACTCCAAAGATGATCTTATTTGGATTAAGTGATACTCCATATCTTCTACACCTATCAAATACTCTCTATAGATGATCCAAGTTATTAGCTTTATTTTTTTAAAACACTGTTAGTTCATCCATATAGATGATGATGCACTTACTAATAAGTCCCTAAAATGCAAG
This sequence comes from Torreya grandis, assembly GCA_037957365.1. Classification (NCBI taxonomy): domain Eukaryota; kingdom Viridiplantae; phylum Streptophyta; class Pinopsida; order Cupressales; family Taxaceae; genus Torreya; species Torreya grandis. The sequence goes on along the minus strand of JARHVA010000855.1, from coordinate 2,842,458 downwards.
TTCCATATCTCATTGGAAGGTTGATCCTACATTGATTAGGCCAAAAAACATCATTTTATATGAAAAATTTCCCCACATGGTGGTGATGGTATTATTCATTTTATCTTATGATTATACCAACAATTGATTATAACTCAATAATCCATCCAAGAAGGATATCATCTCAAATCCACGAACCATTTGAATTACTTCATCTAGAGAAGGTAAAGGATAGTTGTCCTTTTATGATGCCTAGTTTAGACTTATGAAGTCAACATAGACCCTGATTTTCCATTACTATTTATAACTAGCACCAAGTTGGATATCCAAGTGGAATTCTTGATTGGAAAGATAATCCTAACATATAAAATATTTTGTACTTTTATCTGGATGAGAGGTTCCAAAATTGGATTCACTGGACTCTATCTCTGATTGAAGGGCTTATGTTCTGGATTTAGTAGGATGGTATGTATGATGACCTTAGGGTCAAAGACCTTAAGACATTCATATGTCTAGGGGATCACATCTTTGTATCATGACAACATACTCCTCAAATTTTATTTCTCAGTTTTAGTGCAACTCAAACCAATGTTCACATATTGGGGATGTTGTCTAGTGCCTAGATTCTCTTTAATAATATTAAATTCAGTTATTTTGAGCTACTTTTAATTTTCATTGTTTGTATTTACATTGAAATCTCACTCTAGGGAGACCATCCCTAGAGGGATGTAGTTATCCTTTAGTTTTAGGACACCATATTCTCCTAGATATTATATGTGCATAGGTTCAACATCCTTTTCATCTATTATTTTGGATTCAAAGGATCTAAAACTATTCATGAATTGTATAATTTTTTGATCATTCTCAAATACATGGAAGTTATCCACACCATCTAGAAGATAAGGGAAAAAAACTAGCTCCATAGTTAATTTATACATTTTAGATTTTTGGAGTGGTGATAGATTGGTAGATGAAGATACTAGTGAATCTATTATTTGATTTCTTTCTCTTGGAATGGATCTAATGTTAAAAAATTCAAATTATTAAATTAGTTTCCATACTTGGTGTTTGTATTTGTTTAAGTAAGTTTACATTGATATTTATTTTTGATCTAATTGACAACCAATTTTGAATCATTAAATATCTAAAATTGCTTGAAATTATGCTTCAATATGAACTATAGACTGAGGATTAGGGCTTAATAATTAGCCTTATTATTTGTGTAAGGGAATTATAGCTTATAGGTGACCAAATACTACTTCTTGTTTGGGTCAATTAGAACTACACCAATTTTTGAATCTTGCTTTGGCTATGTCAAAATAGAGAGTCCATAATTGAGAAGGACCTTCAAATTTTTGTTCATGAGGTTCTTTCTTGGTATTGAAAGTGCACACACCTATATGGGAGGCTACAAAATCAACCTTTTCATTATTGGTGTTTTACTCTATGATTAAGTACTTCATAATCTATTCTTTGTCTACTTAGATCTAGTTGGGTAGTCCCTTCCAAGATAGCCATATATGTGAGAAAGTGGTGGTCATGTATCCCTCAATGTATTTGACCAATCTAGACTTAGTATAAATCCATACATAATGTTAATGGATAAAATATCTATGTATTATTATACATGTGGCTCATATGCAATTTGGGTGCATACATTTATCATCTCTCTAACATGGGACAAAATATTTATCTAACTATAAGACCACTCTTTTTGAATTATCTGGGATTAAACCCATCTTATTTCATATATATATACATCATATTGGCTAAAGAACCTAAGTCAACCAAATAATTATGGACAAGCCTTATGAACATTCTAATGGTTAACAAAAAAGTGGTACCTTAGGATTGTCCTTATAACCAACCATGTTTGTATGTGTAGCTTTTGATTTTTCAGTAGATGACCTTATAATTAAGGCTTTAAGTAAAAACTATATCTATTTGGTGATATGGGATATCCCATGAAGACTGATGTTATCCTTGATCTTCTTCATGTCCTTAATAATATTATACCCTCCTCTACTTTGTGACTCTATTTTGTATTTGATCATTTTCTTTTGGAGGGGTGGATTTTTTTTGGACTTAGGATATGAAGGAGTGGTATCACTATTATTCAGAGGTATGGAGGTAGTGATAGGTTATTTGTTACTTAAATTTTAAGTTTTCCTTTGGAGCTAATGTAAAGCATGGATCTCATCAATATTATCCTCTAGTCATAAATATCAAAGACCATTGCTATAATGGGATGTCTTGGAGCAATATAAGAAGATGGTTATGTTGGATCTATAAAACCTTCATGTCTATCCATTTATTTCCAAAAGATATTGAAAGAATTGCATAATTCTATGTAGTCTAGCTCATCATGCTATGCTGTGTTACAGACTTAGTACCAATTATGAAGGGTTGCTTCCATGAAATTTATCTTTGGAATTCTATTAGGTGGATGCTACTCTAGATTGTTTATAAGCCTATTTTACCTCTAGAATTTGAATCTCTAGTTAGTATTGTATTCACCAGTGTTTACCATACACTTTTGCATGTTTAGAAGCTCATTGCTTAATTTTTGCACCATCTATTGGATAACTTCTAGTTATATTTTTGTAGAGTCATAAGTAGTACCCTATGTAGTAGTAGTATTAATTAGTATCAAGGGATGATTCTATTTTTACTAGTTAGATGTAGACATAATTATTGAGGATGTTAAGGTGTTGGTTAGGTGGATCATGGGCTAAAGGAAAATGGGTGTACACCTGGTTCTAGTTTTGGGCCACATTATTCTAATTTGCATTTAGAATTGGTCTAAAGGATAGAAAATTATAACCAATATTAAGTGGGGACAAGGCTTGTGATTGAGGGTTCAATTTTTCAACAATGTTGATAGATTTAGTGTAAGCAAAAAGCAAAGTATAAACATTAAGTACTCTATAGAGAAAGACAACAATTTTAGGTTCCAAGGTGTTCTTATACATTTTAAGGAATAACACCTTAGTGGGTTTATAATTAGACTAAAGTCTATTATATTTATTTTATAATATAATGTTAAATGCTCAAATTGGTTCATTCAACTCACTCCTCATGATTATAAAGTGTTGGTATGCAACACTTGCAGTGGTGACTTACCCAAACTATGCCAAAAAGGTGTTTTGACATTCATACCAAGACATAATTGACCCTTCTAACACATTAAAAAACCAATCATAGGCAACATATTATAACATAAAGGGAAAGAGTTTGCAATTCACATCCTCATGGACTACATTAAGTATTACCAAAGTAGTTGTAAAAGGCTTTATGTGTTCCTCAAAAGTCCTACCTCTTGAGGGAGAAAAATTAGGAAGATACTTCTCAAGATTTCTGGGTAAATCATGCATGTCTCCAATGATGTTGATAGTGGAACCAATTATCTAGGTCTGGATCATTCAGTGATGAGGAATATAAGGTCATCTATTTGGAGAGTATGATTGATCCTTAGGCATTCTTTAGACACCTTTATTTGACCTAACTTTCTTATGAATTTGAAAAGGTGGGTATAAAAAATTAGCATTTGAGGTAGACCTTGTTAATCTTCTGAGTATATCCAATACAATTCAAGTGATAATTTTCAAATAAATAGAGGCATAGGTCAATCCCTCATTTTAGTGCCAAATAAATTATTATTGATGTGGGTTTTAGGCACATCAAAGAACCTTACGAGGCAGCCTCTAACATTTTATGATTAGTGAATAAAGATTCATTTTAAGGCATGAGTTTTAGTGTATTAGGTTTTTTAAAAAACCTATTGGTATAATAATAGTGATCAGAGCAGTTATTTACCACAGATGGTTTAGTTATGGATGTGAATCTAGATCTATTTGAGATGGGTGGATAGATGACATATCTAACCTTAGGTGGGTTTGACTAAAAGAAACTAAAAAATAAGGAATGATAGGGAAGAAAATAATGTCTGTGGACCAAATAAGATGAAACCCTTCTAAGCTAGCTCTTATATTAGGGGTTTGACAAGCATTTGGGAGCCAATGTTTTTTGTAAGCTAATATAAGTAAACAAACAATAAAACACATTTAAAATTCCAAAGGAACAAGAATATATTAAACTTTGGCACACATAATCAAATATTGTTGTGTTTTTAAGATTATAATTACATATCTACAAAGGAAGATTATGGTTAATATGCAAAAGGCCTTCAAATTGTTAGTAACACAATATGAATAACTATATTTAAAAGGAAAATCATACACAACTAAAAGACTAAGATACTAGAATGATATAAATTCTCATAAGATTCAAAGGTTTAGAGAATAACTAGATTTTTATATCAAGATAAATTACAAAACAATACATAAAATTTCCTATTAATCTTTATCCAAAATTCTCTTCCCTTTAGGATAGGGAGGATAAAAGTATATTTAGGCTTAGGAAGGGGATGCCTCATCCTCCAAACAAAGTCTAAATTTAAATCTCTAATAATAGAACTATGTCAAAATCATGTAGATCATCCATGTAAAAAAGTGTTTACATAAAATAGAATTCCCTGACTAAAATATTATATACATGTGCCAAATAAATTAGGAACCATTAGTTCTAAATTGACTAAAACATGAAAATACATATTCATATTTAGAGTGGTGATAATGTGGCATCACTATAAGATAAAAATGGTTGAGTGACAATTGTAGAAACAAAAATAAATACTATATCCATTTGGGGAATCAAAATTGACCTCGTTGGAGTATGCATGACTAAATATATATAAAATTAGGGACCCTATGATGATGTGACAACACTTGAATTTGATTGAATTCTTAGTATTGACCTAGGGACTCCCTTTGTGGCTCTAGGTTTTTCAAATACTACATGTGATATCTCAAACTCCTTATTAATAATATAAAAATTGAGTAGGGAAGGCTTAAATATTTTGATATCCTCAGACATCAACCTTATGTGCTCTACTTCCAAGATCTTAAAATCTGATCCAAGGGATTTATCATTCATCACTTTGTCTTTAAAATTTTTTATTAGTTGCAATATCTCATCATTATTCTTGTAAATAGTTCCCTCAACTTCCTCCTTAAATCTATTTGCAGATGCTTTAAGGAGTGTTTCAAAATTAAGCCTATTGACTAGCTCTCTAATAGAGGTAATCACATCAGTGACCCTCATGTTTCTTAAAATTTATAAGGCCTTATTCTCATTTAAAATATCCTATAAAAGCCTTTATTTGCATATGCCTTCTAAGGGCACCATCCCTTTTTAAAATTACATAACTTAGGCCTCATACAACATATTAGTTGGAAATCAAGTTCAGATGATTGAATGCACTAATTTTGACACACTAAACCAAAATTCTATGCATTGAATGCATAATTCATGCAACATCAATGCGAATAATGACTTGATTTTATTCTCATTTTTAATTTAAATGTGTCAATCATCTTTAGTGGGTTTGCGTTTTCCATATGGAAATTTTTTAATAACTTTGTACATTTGGTCACTTCTTTGAGATAGGTTTCAATTTCTCACTCACCAACTTTTGCTTTACTTTTGAGCTCATTTATTCATACTTTGGCCATGCATCTCATAGATCATAACATTTGTCAACTTCTCATTTATCTGGGTCTCTATATTATATTCCTTATTTATATGATTTAGGGATACAAGTTAATAAAATTGATCCATGTGGAATGCTATTAGGGATACAAGAACTCAAAGGCTCATAGATATGACTATTTAAAATTTAAACTATGTACATCCCTAGGAAGTCTCTAGGTACTAAAATGTTGATGTGTGGCATGATCTTAACACTGTGGAAACCTAGAACCATGAAACCATTAAGCTATTAAATTGAAATTTATCCTTTGAATCTCCAAGTTAACATAATTTTTTCAATTGTCAAACCCTTAGAGCTTGGGACCTCATGACCATTAGATAGTGGAGCTGTAGGGCCATTAGAATTTGTTTTAACCTTCTAGGTTTTAGGTTCACAAAATTATGCCACTTGTTAAGCTTTCAAAACTATGGGAACTTAGAGGCTTGGGACTATTAGACTATTAACTTTGATTTAAACTTCCATGGTTTTGGGTAATGTGGTTATGTTGCGTGATGTGTTCTCTAGGCTCAAAAAATTTGAAGACTTAGAATTTTATTTGAATCAAACTTTGTCTTGATTAAATGTTATGTTTTTATGTGGATGTCCTATGGTGAACATACTATTGATAAAGTTTATAAATTTTGTTTAACTGTGGTAAGTTCTAAGTAATGTGGTAGTATCATCTGTTAAGGTCTTGAAGCTCAAAAAATTTAGACCTTTGAAACTGCTTTATATGCCCTAGGGATGCAAAAACTTAGGATTTTTTAAAGTTTAAAAGACTTTGATTGACATAATCTTTCCACTTGTCCTGATCTTGGATAATAAAGGTAGGGATTGGATGTGAATACCTTATAATTCATTGCCAATAGTCCTTAAAAACATGAAAGAAATCATAAAAACATTAGATCAAGATACATTAGTTTTGTTAGTCCATAAAAATCATAAAGTCAATTAATAAGAATTATGAAAACCTAAGGTTTAAAATAAATAAAAATAAATATCCATGTTTTGATTTTAATAATTCAAACTTCTGTAAATGTACACATTGAGGATAACCTTAGCCTTTTTTCATGTTAAAACAAATATTATGGATCTCTAAGGATTATAGTACATTGAATAAGGATATTCAAATAGTAGTGGGGCCCTATTTATATTCATAAAATGGGGTGTGTCTTAGCGAAAAACATATACGAGTTTCACAAATAATTGGCTTGCTTTAGAGATAGTCTACCATCCTTGTGCCCCAAGCTATCTCTACCCATTTAACCTTAGATTCCCCCTATCTATATTTCAGAGTTAAAACATTTAGTGAACCCAATTCATATGAATTTATTTATTTTTGATTCCTAGGGTTTTTAGTCATCTACAATTTCAAATTATTATACTTTTTCATCTAATTATATTATTTTTCATGTAACTTAGGTATAGTCATATATTGGGAGGCATGCCTATTGAACATATTGAGCTTCCCTTCCTAACACTTAAGATGTCTAAAACCATGAGGAAACTAATCCTATGGATCATGATGATACCAATGTTGAGAATGAAAAACATACTAATGAGGTTATCATAAAGTAAGATTATGATAATGAAAATCATGAGTCTAATGAAACTAATGAACACAAGAAAATAAATAATGAGTAAGTGTAAGCAATTGCATTATTTTATGAGTGTACTAATCAAAACCATGAAGATCTTGATGAAATTCTATGGACCATATTAGAAATTAAAAAATTAAAAAACATATATGAATAATCAAGTCCATCTATTGATCATGTTATTTGAGTTATGGGTCATCCCCATATACCAACAACCCTCTCCTAGAGAAAATTACCAATTCATACTTCTAATGGGTACACATGATATGTATTTCAACCTTTGTTCCCTAAAACTAAAATTAATACATTTACCATGAGGTCATCAAATGATTTAGCTCAAATACCACTTTCAATGCCTATATCTACCCAATTTATGGGGACACTTCCTTTGGTGAATTTTCAAATGTCTAACCTAAAATACCAAAAGCTGCAAGATCTTGTCCGAACCATAAAATTTTTACAAACTAAGGTTACAAATATTGAACAACATTATATGAAATCACCTTATAATATTGATTCAAAAGAGGTGTTGCATAATATTATTGTACTAGAGATATCTTTGCACCCATTACCAGCTAGTTTTATTGCACCTAAGTTCACATTTTATGATGGTAAGGGTGATACTGAACAACATCTTCAATTTTTTTATATGGCATGCCTTGATTATGCCTCCTATGATAAAATTTTGAACAAATTATTTCAAAGGAGCATAAAATAATATGCTTTAAGGTGGTTCTATGATTTACCAATTCAATTAGTAAAATACTTTCAAATCCCTCACGGATAAATTTTTGGCACACTTCTCTATTAACATTATCAAAAAGGTTTAATATGCCCAAATCACAAAAATAAAATAAGGAACCAATGAACCTATCAATGAATATGTATTAAGGTAAAAAATAATGTTAGGTAAAATGAACAATCCTATGGAAGATAAAGAGCTTCAATCCATCTCAAAGAAAATTTTACTTGCCCCATTACATGAGTCCATTATTTTCAAAAAGATTAAATCTTTTTATGACTTATGCCATATTATTTCTGATTGTGAAATGAAACTTATCTCATTGAAAAAACTTAAGTATGTAGAAAACACACTGACTATATATAAATCTAATACAAAGTTTACTATAAAACTGAGTTTTAAGGTCAAACCTCCATAACCTAAAAATGAAAAAAATACCAATATTAATGTAGTGTCACAAAAAAATATTCAGTTTGTATTATCCAATGCACTAAGGAGATAATTTACATGTTTATCTAATTATCCCACTTCATTAGTCTTGTGGATTGTAGAGTGTCGTCTTATATCTCTCCCTTATCCTATATGGGTTGATATGGGTAGACATATACCCAAATGTAGATGCAAATGCTTATTGTGACTATCACTAAGGCCCTATACATTCTACAAACAAATGTTTTAAATTGAAGCATAAGATCCAAGACCTCAATGATGACTAAAAGATTAAATTTGATGATCCTCCAAAAGAATTAGGTTCACAACCTGGTGATCACTAAAAATAAAAATTATTTAACAATCCTTTACAAGACCATTCTAAGAAATATTCAAAAGTAAAAATGACTTATAATGAGCATCTTACTCCATCACATTATGATCACCCATTATATGGGATTATTATTACTTATATGTGACATACACCTCATATGGTTTAAAGGCCATCTATTACTTTCGATGATATTGAGATTAGGAATGATAACTCTGATATTCATTCCTTATTAATTTGAGCATAACTTAACCGATAAACTATACAAAGTGTTATTATTGATAATTTTGAAAGTGAAAATGTTTTAACCATGAAATTAATTATGTATTTGTGTTATTAAAATCATGATTTACATCCTTAGATCAGATTAGTTAGAGCATTTGATGGAAACTCAAAATAGTTTCTTAGTGAGATTGACTTACCTTTACAAGTGGGTCCTTCTCATGTGGTTATTACCTTATCAGTTATAACTTATATGGGTGTATTTGATATTTTATTAATATGACCTTAGATACATACACTTTGATCAATATCTTCTATAGTGTATGGGTGTGTTAAATACATTCATGCCAATTATAGTTTCTAGATTTCCATATGAACATCCTCTTGAGAAAGAGAAATTTATATGCATATAATTAATTTTAAAACCTTTGAATGTTAATATTCCATAAAAAGAGCAAGTAACAGGCAATCCCCTTTACTAGGCAACCAATACTTGAGAGACCACTGCATTATAGATCCACAATGGGTTCCATAGAATCTTCATATACTACACACCATATTCATATATCTAAAGCACATATACATGTTCCTATTATTTTTTCTCTAAATAAACCATAGACCATGAAATAATGGGTTACAAGAACTCCTACTCCTACTATGTCTACTTCATAACCATGTATTCCTATTTTATAATGCAGAGCATCATAGATACTATAGTGACATATATTACACCTATACACGCTCCTCAAAAATATCACCAATTTATTACAATAGGTTCATATTGGGGAGATATATATGAGATTCCTTTGGATGAAATCATAGGATAGTCATTTCCTTTCACATATCCCTAAAACACAAAAAAAAACTTCAAAAATCTAAAATTATTTTCAGCATTTACATATCCTATTAGTTCCTTAGTATATAAGTTATTGGTTCCATGTTGGTAGATGGCATATCAATATTTAATAAATACACGTGTTTCACACATATTTTGAGTGTGATTTAGGCATAAACAAGTACATGATGTATGCAATTTTAGATGTAAGAATTTCCTTCTACTCATGTCAACAAGACATTGGGAGCATCCACTTCTATGATCATAATACATCTAGGGTATATCATTCTATGGTCATATTACATTATCATGTTTTAAATCATAAATGTAATTACACATGCATTTATACATGCTTATATATTTTATAATATACTTGATATGTTATGTACTTAACATTTTTTACTAACACATATCCAAGGATTAGTATGATATGTTTATGCTGGTTGCTTATGATTTTATTTATGCACTTCCATGAGTGTCTTACCTTGTTATTATATTGTTTGTTTAAGAATTTATGTACGATAAATTATTTGTGGCCCCCATGCCTTTTTTTTCCTCTTTAATATTTTAATTTATCATTCTTGATTTATGTACCTTTGACTAAGTCATGTCTTTTTGAATATGTGGCATTTGAACATGCCCCTTATTTGAGGTCTTCTTGGACCATTGTATTTTTATTTTTATTTTGAGTGCTCTTGTATGTGTGCTTGATCGATTATTAATCTTCTATTATTACTATCTATATGTTTCCTTGATTCACATCATGCATTTTAGGATTTGGTGTGATCACATTATTTATGCTTCAATGATATATCTACCTAGACATGTTTTCTATATATGCTACATGGTATATTCATAGTTTACATGGTTATATCATCATTTTAAGGTAAGGTAATTACCAGTTGATACTTTCACTTACCTAAAAAGGTGGGGAATATCATTGAGAACATGCCATGGAGGAATGAATTCCACATTGCTTCATAGATTCAAACTGAAATGGGGGCTTGTTATGAAAACATGTTCTCCATATTTTTCACAATTTCAGATCTAATGGGGGAATGTTTTGGAAACATGTTCTCTACACTTATTAAATATTCAACATACCTAGATTAAATTGGGGACATGTTTTTTTAAACATTCCACATTGGCAGTTACACCAGTTCTCAAACTCATATTATATTGGGGACATGTTATCCACACTTACACTAGTTTTTAGTTTTAGATTATAGTGGGGGCATGTTATGGAAACATGTTATCCACACTTACACTATTTTTAAGTTTTATATTATATTGGGGACATGTTTTGGAAACATGTTATCCACACTTACATAGTTGCAAATTGGCCATAGTCATAATTAGATTGATTTAGATATACATTTGTGGAAAGACTTATATACATTGGTACCATTGTTATACATAGTTTCAACATGAGACATATCTAATGTGCATATTATATGAAATGTGTACATAATATTACAAATTAAAAATAGTTTCAAATTTTAAATTCTTTCAAGGACTATCATCACCCATCAGGTTAGAATTTTATAGACTGTATTGAGCCAATCTACTATAGTAGTTGGTTCACTTTTTGATATGGTTGAGGTGATTAAATCACTCAATATTTCCAAGTTATTAGGTTGGAATCGATTACATCATTCAACGTCACTAATTTTATAGTGTGATATTGACTTGGTTCACTCAAACTCACTAGGTTATAAGTATGATTGGGTTACATTGTTGAGATAATCTCAACTATCATGTGGAAAATCACATTTTATCCAAGGTTGGGGCTAGGTGTCCTCCAATCTCTCTATTTATATTTTTAGATATATTCACTTTATAGATTTTATATTTTTATTGATCTTAGTTTTAGTGATTCATAATGATACATATTTAAAATAAAATTATCAAACGGTAAGACAATTACATTAATACACAAGTGTACTCCTAAACCTTGCTCTCTTTCAATTTCAATCATTTTAATATTTTTAATTTTAGATTATATGCTATAAAATTCTCTTAGTTTTAGGTTAGTCACCATAAAATCACTCAAGTTGGACTTAAGCAAAGGCAAGGTGTGTTATACACACCCAAGTACACATTCTTTTTCCTTTAAACTAGCAAGTTCATTACTAGATTAAAGGGGAGGTAAATTGTAGACACTATTTCTAAATTATATAACATGTCAATGTTGTATAGTTGGAAAATACATATCGTGGATGTAACTTCAACTTCTATACCTTTTACACTATCAAAAGTCTTGCATACACTATCTCACTATGCTGAATTGCTTATCTCTTAGTTTGACCAATGTTATTATGATGGCTGAGAACTTCTATCTTGATTAGAATGCTTTAAAACTTACTTATCTTCCATTTCTATAAGTTTTAGACCTACACCTATTTTCCAACTACCCAGACACTTGCGTCCTAGTCAAATGCCTACATCAATACAAGTGTCTTATTCTAATACAAGTATTTAGTGCCCTATGGTAATCTAATTTATAAATGGAAGACATTTTTATGGTTGGCCTAAGTGATTTAATGCAAAATAATCTCAAAAGGGATTGGTATAAATACAAGATCAATCCTCATTCATTCCTCACATATAAAATTCTTAAATACTCACCAAACAACTTACTAAAAGTATTCAATCAATCATTCGAGTGAGCAAAACTTCCCTATTTTGGATAAGTGAACAAAGTTGGGGGACAAAAAGAGGCCTACTCATGGACATGAGTTTTATACAATTTTTAAAATTTGAACTTCTATAGATAATTTGAGATGTCTACACTCCAAATTTGAAAATGCTATAAAAACATGAAATGTAGAATTTTGAGTCTAGTTTCTAAAATACTATTTAAAAAAAAATAATGGTTAAGTATAACTAGGTCAAACATCTAAAATTTTAATAGGAACTCCTATTTTTTAGAAAACATAGTAGATAGATGACTGTGACTTGTACAATTTTTTGAGTAGTGTTTAATATTATTTGAAACCCTTTGGGAAAAATTTAGACAAAATATTATAGCATGTCACCTATATTTTTTTGTATTTTTTCAATGAATACTTTTTTTTATGAATTTTGAAAGTAAATAGATCCTAAAAACTGACTAAGAAATGGATAGCCATCCAAGCGACAAGCCTAACTACCTCAAAAAAATGAAAATAATTTTTTTTTGAATGTGTGTAGAATTAGGCCTACTACATCACCATATAATTTATTTTTCACTTGGATCAATGAAAGACAAATTACATGAACATGTATAGGAATGTATGTTTATGGCATATAATGGCTTAAAAAAAGCATAGTTAGAAATAAATATAGTTTGAAACCTTAAATTAGTCCAAAAATTATAAAAATCATATTTTTGGAAAGAGGAAACTGTGTTCATCACAACTGTATCAAGTTTTTGAATTTTTATGTAGAAATTGTTAATGTATTAGGTAATCAAAGTTGAAATTTGTTGTTTATTTTCATATCTTTCAAAACTTAGATATATATTGATAGTCCAAGCCTTTGGCTCAGGAATCCAAGCCATTCTCGAGCCAAAAGCATGGGAATTGAATTCAAATTCAAATACCATGATCACATTAATGTATAAAATGATCATGTTAATGTACAATGTGATCACATTAATGTATAAAATGATCACATAAATAGATAATGTGACCGTGTTATTATAAAACAAATTTGTGATAGCATTAATATTATTTTGCACATTTAAACAAATGAATAAAATGTTGGTTAATAGGTAACACAATAAAATTATTAATAATGTGATTGCATTCTTATTATTTTTCACATAAAAGCATGTAGGATTTGCACATGAGGGTAACTTTAGCTAGAAGCTTATATTTACTACTCTAAATGTTAAGTATAAGAAAATAAATGTGTAAAATTATACCTTATAATTTTATTTTATTTTAGAAAATATAATAAATTAGGGTCACTCAAAATTTGATAGATTTGGTCTCACAAATGCACACCTTATAATGTGGAAAATGGTTTTTCAAAATCTAATTAGGTTAGTACTTAGGCATTTTTTAGGGTCTAATTATTAAACCAAGGGATTTTAGAGCATATTTTTTGTAATTGATGTCCATTTTTGGTAAATATATAGTAATTTTTAGGTTTTTGTGCCTTTTGGATTGATTCTTGGCATTTATAAGAGTCTTAGGTTTATCAAAATTGAATTTTGCAAACCACTCACTTTAAAATTGATGCAAAATGGTGTGATTGGGGTAACATAGGTCACAATGATGATCTTCACACATAAACTAACCACTTTATGTTAATTTTACTTATTCATCATTCCTGTCCACTTTATACTCAAGCTTCATCACCCCTAATCAATCCCTCATTGAACCTCACTATCCCTAGTCATCTCTAATCACTCTTTCAACATCCTTGATTACTCCCTCATTAACCCTCACTATCCCTCATCATTACTAATCATTCCCTCCTTGTCCCTCATCATCCCTCATCATCCATAAGAAATTAGGGTCACTCAATATCTGATAGAGTTGGTCTCATAAATGCACACCTTATGACATGGAAAATAGTTTTTCAAAATCTAATTTGGTTAGTACTTAGACATTTTCAAGGTCTAGATATTAAATCTAGGGATTTATATACATGAATTTTGTAATTTATGTCTATTTTTGGTAAACATATAGCCATTTTTTAGGTTTTTACGCCTTTTGGATTGATTCCTAGCATTTATACGATTCTTAGGTTTTTCAAAATTGAATTTTGAAAACTACTCACTTTGAACTTGATCTAAAGTGGTGTGATTGGGGTAGTGTAGGTCAAGTTGATGACCTACACACATCAAATGACCACTTTGTGTTAATTTCACTTATTCATCATCCCTACCTCATCCTTGATCACTTCCTACTCATCCTTCATTACCCCTAATCACTCTCTCATCATTCCTCATTGTTCCTAATCACTTTCTCATTGTCTCTTACTATCCCTAGTCATCTCTAATCACTCCCTTATCATCCATAATCACATTGACCCTCACTATCCCTCATCATCCCTAATCACTCCTTCCCCATATTTCATTATCCCTAATCATTATTTCCTTATCACTCATCATCCCTAATCTCTTCCTCATCCCTATTCATTCCCTCATCATCCCTCCTCATCCCTAATTACTCCCTCATTGAACTTCATTATCTCTCATCATATTTAATTACTTAAACTTATCATCCCTAATCACTCTTTCATTGATTATCATCATCCCTCATAATCCCTAATCACTCCATCCTCATCCCTCATAATCCTTAATTAATCTTTATTCATCCATCATCATCACTAATCACTCCCTCATTAACCTCACCATCCCTCACCATCCTTCATCACTCCATCATCGATCCTCACTATCCCTCACCATCCCTAATCACCCCCTCATCATCTGATGTATGTATATACTATAAATATTACTAAATGAATTACACAATCTTCCAAATTGATAGTCAATTAGCATAAGTAATAACATAAAATATATATTGAATTTTAGTTCATTAAATTATCTTTGTTGTGCAGCTGATTAGATGAAACTTTATTCAGTTCCACCTTTGGTAGTTTGGTTCAAAAGATAAAAATTAAACACAAATCTCTTGTATTATTTTCTAATTCTAAGAATATTTGAATTAGATGCAAAGTTATTTAGTGTTTTCCATTTTTTATGACTTGAATCTTAATAAATTTCACACACACACTCTTTGTGTATGTAATGTATCACAAATGTTTTTATCTCTTACATGAAAAATGAATATTTATTCATGTTATCATAAAAATATATTTTTGAAAAATGTGAAACACTATTTCAGCATGGTGTAGATGTTCATCCCATGTTTTTTAAAGATTAAGATGTCATCAAGGTAGATTAAAAAAAAGACATAGGTAAAGGCATTGAGGATGTCATTCAACATCTTAAAATGAATGAATTAATTACATGAATTAAAATAAAATGCATAATGGTAAATATATGGTTGACCACATGTAAAACATCACACACCTCTAATGGTGAGATGTCACAAAGGATTGCATCTATAAAAAGTTTGACTTTATACACCAAGTGATACTACTAGGTGATCCATTTCTTAAGGCCTACACTAGACCATAAACTAACGCATGGTTATGGATGATGTATAAATTTCAAGTTCAATGTTTGAAAATATCCTTTAGGAGAAATTAAATTTTTCTAACTTCCATTGGAAATGAAGTGTATTGGCTCACCAGTGATCTACATTTATTAATGAAATAATGTTTTTAATTCATATAATTTCTTATTGGGGGAAGTAGATATATTTTTAGTACCAACCATATCATTAAGTTCATAATATATTAGCTACTTACCTTTTTATAATGATAGATAACTTGTACCCACATCTCGAGATGTGAAAGTAGAGAGCTCATAGTGTGAAACTCTTCATTAGATTAAATATTGAATTTATGAATTAAGCACCACTTTACAATCTTGGACTATTGTTCTAATCATTTGAAAATTATTTTCCACTCTTTGGCATGATGAATCAATCAATATACATACGAATAAAAGGCATTTAATGTAATTATTTAGATCATAAAATGTCCTCATATGAAAGTCAATTGATTGGTTTCAAGAAATAACATATCTTGGTGATCTTCATGTATTTACTACCCATTTTTGGTGCTATGGTGGTTTTACTTGCTTCCATTTTTATGGTAGGTTTTCAATTGTGAATTACATCATTTCTAATAGGCCCATATTTTATCATAGGTGTTAGATATTTATGTTTCAAATTTTCCTCCACATCATTTTGATCATTATGTGTTATATTTTATGCTATCACTCAAATATCCACTTGTAACTCTTAACATTGTTAAACCCCCAAAAAATACCACCATCAAGGTATTGAATGGAGTGATTAAGGATGAGGAGGGATGAAGAGAAATTTAGTAGAGATGATGAGGGAGTCAATAAGGATGGTGAGGGTCAATGAGGGAGTGATTAGGGATGATGAGTGAATGATTAGGGATTATGAGGGATGGTAAGGATTAATGAGGGAGTGATATAGGTGAAGAGGGATGATGAATGAGTGATTAGAGATGATGAGGTATGATGAAGTAGTGATTAGGGCTAATTAAGGATGGTGAGGGTTAATTAGGGAGTGATTAGGGATTATGATGGAGTGATTATAAATGATGAATAATGGTGAGGGTTAATAAGGGAGTGATTAGGTATGATCAGGGATGAGGAGGGAGTGATTAAAGATGATGTAGTGATTAGTGATGGTGAGAGCCAATGAGGGAGTGATTAGGGATGGTGAGAGATAATGAGAGATGATGCAGGATGAGGAGGGAGTGATTACGAATGATGAAGTGGTGATTAAGGATGGTGAGAGATAATGGAGTGATTAGGGATGATGAGGGATGGTGAGATCCAATGACATAGTGATTGGAGATGATAAGGGAGTGAAATTAACATAAAGTGGTCATTTTATTAATATGATCATGTTACATAAAATGTCCATGAAATTATCCCCAAATCTATGTACTTACCCTTTTTTCCTATTTCCTTTCAATCATAGGGATAACACATCTATAAGTTTGAAGTATTGAATGAGTATATCAAAATCTATATTTTCTAAGTTATAATCGAGGTCACTATTGTACTTGATTATCACACATAATAAAACACACAAAGGAGAACTGCATAAGTCTATGGCCCTCTTTAAAGTATTGTCTATGTAGGTAGTGATCATTGATAGAGGGGTATTTGGGGTAATTTGACACCATGTGCCCACTAACCCATTTTTCCCATAGCCAATATGAATATGAAAAATAGGGTTTTATCATTTGACAAGGAGTGACACTCCATCACCTAGATTTGAATACACTAAAGTAAAGGTGACACAGAGCCTAAAAGCATCTAGGTGGTTGTATTTAGTTTTATCAAGTATTCTATATTGGACACCTACATCCAAGTAAAATAATATCATTGATGTAACCATCCTAGGTTGATACAAATGTCTATAACTATATAGATGTAGTTTACATAATCAGGTGATTGTTCTAAAATCCAAATCTAATCCACTTTCTACCTATTCTAGATCTAAATTAACATTAACATTAAAAACAACTATCTTATTTTAATTATGATATCTAGCATATCCATACTTTCTATCTTTAACATCTTATCATAATAAATTCAATATATGTTCTATCTGAGTTTCAAAAATAATTGGCCTACTTTAGAGATAGCCTACCATACTTGTGCATTAGGCTATCTCTACCCCTTTAACCCTATATTTCCCTTAATCTAGATTTTAGGGTTAAATAATGAAAGATTATTATGTGAAAAATGTCATGTTTATATACTCATATCCTTGAAATTACTTTGAATGGGGCTCATTAGGGACATAATATGACCTTATTATAGCTTTTGATTTTTTCAATTAGCCTTTACTTGATAGGAAGACATGAGAGGGGTCAATAACACTAGAGCAGTGCACTATAATCCCCTAGGGTGCTCTTGGCTAATGGGTGATTTGATCATGTTAAGTATTAGGTAGAGCCTAAAATATGTCTAAGTTTGATAAGAATAGGGATTAGTGCATTAAAGGGTCATTTATTATCTTATAAGAGTGTGTGTTTTAATGCTTTTAGATTAATAAGAGAAACATCAAGCGATAAAAGCTGTTTGAAAGCTAATGAAGTACTATTTAGATTTTAAAAATGTAGTATAATATTTTGATAATTTATATCATTTAAGCATGTGTAATAAATATAAGTACTAAATAACTAAGGGATAAAAATAGTGTATCTTATTTTTTTTTCTATTCTAGATGTCATCATAAGTCATCACAGGGTTGTATTAGAGATCTGACTTTATTCATTCTATGTTCTAACTATTTTTATGATTTTAGATAGTTTTGTCAATCTGGGATAGTAACCTCGATGCTTTGATGTAGGTGTCTAGTGAGAGATATGCAAAATAATGACTTCTAGTTTGAACTAGGCCTACACTGTCCCCTATGTGACTATTTTATGCCTATGATTATGTTTGCCTGTGTGCAAGATCTAGATAATGTAAAACCCTAGTTCTTTTGAATTACACCTCTTGTGACTTGGTAAAAAGGGGATAGTAATGTGAGTTAATGTATCTCTATCAACCCTACTATTGTTAAATTTTACCTACATAACTAATACTCCTAAGAGGGCCTCAGACTTACAGTAGTTCTTCCTCCTATGCATGTGTGTGGAACTATAATAGTGTGAATATATGCTCTTTATCCTAGTAACCCTTGGCATAAGTTATGTAATATTATATTTGAGATTTTGAATGTTTTTGATTTGTAGTGTAATTTGATAGCTTGAAAATAAACCAATACTTTCATATTACATAGTTGTCTTATCAAATTTGAAGGTGTATTAATCAGACCATAGAATTTATATATGTTAAGTTATGGAGCTAAAAGCTTCACTAATGCAAATGGTGGAGGTTGCTGAGTTATAGAGTAACTAACGTTAGTCAGGCCAACCAACGTCGGCCATCTATAGCTACACAGTAACCGGCATCGATTAGTAGTCCGTCGGCATCAGTTAGATAGGAACCAACATTGGCAACCTGTGTGTTTCTAGAACTGGTCTAATTTTAGACGGACAATTTGTTTGCATGTAAAGACTAATTTTAGTCTTGAGTCTGCATTTCTAATTATTGTAATTGGAAAGTCTAATTATTTTTTGGTTTGGGATCTATTTAAGAGACCCATAGGGTTGTATTGTAATCAAGGACTAAGGACTAAAGGATTAGATCCTTCAAGTGTAAGATCTAGAAGGTCTACAAGAGTGCAAGACTAGGAAGATCTACATGTGTGTAGATCCTGACAAGTGGTATCAGAGCTTGGTTCACTAACAAGTGGTAGAGTGGGTTAGTGTTTGTTGATTATAGGTTCACTCTCAAGGGTTTTTGATTGAGTGGGAGTAAAGCAATGGCAGAAGAAAGTAAGCTAAGAATAGAGAAATTCAATGACAATAATTATCAATTATGGAGGATGCAGATAGAAGATTATTTGTATCAGAAAGATTTGTACTTACTATTGGGTGGGGTTTCATGTAAGCCCATAGATATGAAAGATGAATAATGGAAGGTTCTTGATCAAAAGGCTCTTGGATCTATAAGGTTGAGCCTGGCATCGTCTGTGATTTCCAACTTATCACAGGCAAAGACAATGGTAGAGTTAATGGAATCTTTGGAAAATTTATATGAAAAACCCTTAGCTTCGAATAAGGTATTTCTTATGAAGCAATTATTTAATTTACAAATGCAGGAAGGTGGATCGATACATAGTCATCTTAGTGATATCTATGGTTTGGTAAACCAGTTAAATTCAATCAAAATAGTTTTTAATGATGAAATTAAGGCTCTCTTAATCTTATGCTCTTTACCTAAAAGTTGGAATAATTTGGTAATGGCAGTAAGTAATACTGCATCTGCTTCAAATATCTTGAAAGTTGATGATGTTGTTAGTGTAATCTTGAATGAAGAAATTTGCAAGAAAAGCATAGAGAAAACATCAGGTAATGCTTTAAGTGTTGAAAGTAGGGGAAAGAAAAGAGAGAAGGTTGAGCAAGGGAAATCAAGGTCAAAGATAGGCAGTAGATCCAAATCCAAAAATGGAGGTATACCCTGCTAGAATTGTGGAAAAAAAGGGCATGTAAAGAAAGATTGTTGGTTGGTAGAAGATCAACATGAAGGAAATAAAGAAGCAAATGATGCAGGTATTATTACATGAGATGCTCTTATATGTTCATTGAATAAAGTAGAATCTTGGGTTTTAGATTCTAGTGCCTCTTTTCATGCAACCCCAAATAGAGAATTTTTTCATGATTATGTCCATAGAGACTTTGGAAAAGTTTATTTAGGGGATGGTGAGCCTTGTCAAATTGTTGGCAAAGGGGAAGTGTAGCTTGAAATTGCAGACTGACAACATATGGGTGTTGAAGGATGTCATGCATGTTCCCATCCTGAAGAGGAGTCTGATTTCTACAAAAAAGTTGGGTGATGAGGGTTGCACAGTAACTCTCATAGCGGAATCTTGGAAAATTTTCAAGGGTGCACTTTTATTATCAAGAGGTAAGAAAGTAGGTACACTTTATCTATCTACTTGTATTTTTGATTCTCCTTCTATTTTATCTACTTCAGATGTAGATGCAAAGATGTGGCTCTGTAGGCTTGGTCACATGAGTGAGAAGGGAATGCATGTTCTTAAGTCAAACATTTAAGAACTGGAAAGCCTTGGTTTTCAAGGAGAAGATGATGGACAGAGATCAGCTCAAGAGGCTAAATAATTTTGAGCAGGGTAATGTTGATTTGGACAAGGTTATGATCTAAAATGAGCTCACGGGTAAAAATCATCACTCACAGGAAAACATAGACACCAACGTCGGTTAGGTAGGAACTGACATCACTCCAGTGGAGACCAGAGTTGGTGATGTTAGGTAGGTGGAAACTAACATTGGTCAGGTAAGAATTGACATCGGTCAGATCGATCACATGGAACCGACATCGGTCAGGTGTAGACTGAGAGATGACCGAGATCGATCACTGTTAGAATGAAATTTGGGCAGACAATAAGCTGTCAAGGAGTCTCAAACACCCATGTGGAGGTCTAAAAGGGTAAGTAAACCTTAGATTCATTATTCTCATTCTTTATACTACTTGTTGCTCACTGATGGTGGAAAACTAGGAAGTTTTGAAGAGGCAATGTAGGTAGAATCCAAGAAATAGTGGGAGCATGGCATGAATGAGGAAATTGATTCCTTGGAAGAGAACCAAACATGGGATTTGGTAGAGTTGCCAGCTGGAAAGAAAGCACTGAAAGATGAATGGATTTATAGGTTAAAGAAAGGAGAGAATGGACAAGTGAGATAGAAGACCAGGTTATATGGTCTTGAGCAAGCTCTAGGACAGTGGTATTTGAGGTTTGATAGGTTTATGACAAAGCATGGCTTTAGTCAATGTCAATGTGACCATTGTGTTTATTTTACCAGGTTGGATAATATTAGCTACATTATCCTATTACTGTATGTAGTGTATATGCTTGTTGCAAGGTCACACATGCAGGGAATTACTGAGCTAAAGGTAAAAGTAGCTTAGACATGTGCCAAGAATGATTTAGGAGTAGTACAGAAAATCCTTGGTGTTGGGTGAATATTTTGTCATCAACTAACTGATGAAAAAATGAGTATATCAACCATAGCACAAGGAGATTTAAACCATGAGAACTGTGGGTTTACCAAATCTGGATGAGGTAAATCTCTCCTCTCATCAAGGGGAGGTTTCCTATTAAATATTTATATGCAGGCTAGATGTATATAATTAAGTAGAAAATAACACATGGGGTGGTATCACAGCATCTACTTCTCTTTTTTCAGAAGTAATGTATAAAGAACAAAAGAGGGAAATCTTAGTCCCCAGCTAACAACCTTCCTCTTCTTTCAGGAATGGTATCAAACATGGAGCAGAAAATCACCTGAAGTGATGAAGTTCACAAGAACACTTACGTAAGCACAAAGTCTTACGTAGTCTCCTTCAGTGATTCAGAATAAATACAACCATAGAGTAAAGTGAAGCACAAAGTCTTCATTTGAAACTACCAAAAATAACTGAATCTCAAAGATAAAAGCAGCACAAAGTCCATCTTCTACCTTCCAGAAATGTCCTCAGATAATACTAACACACCCATTTTGCTTATTAAATTAGATAAATAAGATATTACTAGGAAAAAGGACGTAAGAACTATTTCCTAAATAACACAGACAATCTCAACACAAAGTCTGAAATAACCTGCTTCTCATTCATTCAACAAAATATGATTTACAAATTTGAGCACAAAGTCTCAAAAGTTGCTTCAATTTCAGCAGAGTGTTTGCTATTCAATTTTCCAAGATCTTTTACAAAATGAGGTCTCCACTATATATAGGGAGAAATCCTCAAAAACTAAAAAATAATAAAATATACAAAATATCTTGGTCAAAGGTGACTCATCTTTGACTTGGAGATATTTTTTTGAAATATTTACATGTAATTACATATTTCAAAATTGCATGCACTTTGCACAAAATAGAAGTGTGTAAGGAGAGAAGAAGAAAGAAGGGGAGAGATTTAGTTCTTGCTACCAGATTTCTTCATATGTGCATTGAACATAGTGATGGATCCCTGAATTCCTATGCTGTCTAGCACAACTGTGTTCTTGGAGATGATTTTGGCTCTGACCAATGCATCTTTCAATGCTATGATGGCTTTAGCATGGCCAATTAACTTGGATTTTAGATTCTCCAAAGTTAACTGAGCATCTAGAATGCTATCCACAGAAGACATTGAGAAGGATTTTTCTTCAAAATCTCTCTGAATCTTCTCTTTGAAGCTATGAATCATTTCTTCTGCTGGAAGGAACTGATTGTCTTTGGAGGTCAGGTTGCATGGCAGCTCTTCTAGTTTATTCAACAGGCTCAGGTCACTCTTCTCACTAGCCTCCTTGAAAGCTTTGAGATCATCAATTAGATCTTTGAGTACCTGAATCCTGAAGATTAGTGACTCCTTGATTTCAACATAGGAGTCCTTGCTGGAGATGACACCGATAGATATTAAGGTGCTTTTCTTGAGATCCTTCATTTCCTTCCATCTGCTAAGATCTTTTTCTGAACTATCGATCTCTTGAGAAATAAGGAAGATGAAGTCATCTAATTTTGCTTTTACTTTCCTCATTTTTCCTATCTTTTCTACAACTTTTGTAAGCAAAGAAACTCCCTGAGTACGCATCTTTTCAATATAGTCCTCCAGGACTTTTCCCTTCAAATAAGCCTTTTTTTCTTTTTGAATGACTGAGTCATCCACAGAGAAGGCCTCTGGAGTTGCTGCTTCAGGAGGAAGAGTGAACCTTTTTATTACTGCCATTAGTTGCTCTACCTTGGCCTTGTAATAATCCTTCATTTCCATCTCTCGATCGAATTTCTAGACCATGATGTCCATAGCCGACTGAAGATCACTTTTCACACCTTCGTGGGTAACTTTACCAAGTTTAACATGAGAGATGGAATAACTGCTCATCTCGAAACCCTCAAGGGTTGCATCCTATGGAGGCTTGGCAATTTTCAAATTTTTTTGTCCTTTTTCTTCGACCAATTTGGAGAGGATTCTTGGCCTCTTAGGAGCCTTTGCTTTTACCGGCACTATTTTGCCAAAGTCAAATTCATCTGGGGAGATGGCCATCTTATTTCTTTTTGGCATGAAAGCAGACATCCAAGGCGGGAGGGAAGAGGTATCTATTGTGATGATAATTCTCGTAGCTAGTGTTATGGTAGTGACTTCTATGCTGCTAGTGGTAATAGTGGTCACAATTGGAGTAACCGGTGAAACTGTACCAGGCATTAATTTAGGCTCTTGCACAGGGCTTGCTATCAAGTTGAAGGAAGGAGATGATAAACTGGGGATGGACCCAAAAGAGCGAGGAGAACCCCCAGAAGCACCCTGAGGATCACCGAATATGACTCTAGAAGGAGAGGTGGCTCCAGAAGAGGCAACACTAATCAGAGAGATAGGAGAAGAGGGAACCATGGGAGACTGAGGAGGAGAAGGAGAGACAATCTTGAGTGGCTGTGCTTGTTCCTGCGAGAGCAGAGATCCAGTGCTTGGTTGCCCTGATGGCTGATCATTTATCTCTATGGGCTAGATACCCTATGCCTAAGAGCTTTATTCTACAATCTCTTTGACTGTCACTTCTGGCCCTTGTGTAGTCTTTGATTTCTTGGATACAAAGATGATCTTAGGCTTGTGAGGCCTAGAAGGAGAAGGGACATCACCTTTGTTTTTAGTTCTATTTTCTGCTTTCCTCTTCAATTTTGCTTGGTATTCAGCCTCTGATCTCATAACAAATTCCTTTAGGGTGATCCTTTTGGCTGCTAACCAATCATTGGTGTTAGCCAATATTGGTTCAAATCTTTTTCTCAGAGAAGTCAGCTCCTTCTGAGACCACTAAATTGGAGGAAGAGGGGAACTAGCAACCTTCTCTGCCAAATACCTGCTATTAACAATGTTTCCATCATCAACCAGATTGGAGGGGATCTCTGCAAACCCTAGGTATTCAATTTGCTCTAGGGTCAGCTTACAATAGTCTATTTTTCTAATCTCTTTGGCTGTCCTTAGGTCTATCCAGATATCCTCAATCATTGGTTCATGGAACTGAGTTTTCCTTCTGATCTTGTCCTTGACTCCCCTGTAGTCAAAATTTTCTCGTCTCTTGAATGGTCTTAGAGTGACCATCTGCATTTCAGTTTCCATGACCTTGGCTTTAGCCGATGTTGCAACAAAATACCTACCAATCTCGATTGGAAACTTGAAACCTGGTCTCTTTAGTTTCATTTGTCTGGTATGCACAACAATCAATTGTCGGCAAAGTTCTTTTAGCACTAGCTTATTTGAAGGGGAAGCTTTGGTAAATGCTGACCCAAAGATAGAAGAATATGGGGAATTAAGGGAACATGCAGCCATAATCATTGACCACTGCCCAAGCCTCATCTGATATTCTCTTTTGCTCAAGTTGTGGGTCGAAGAGACATAAAAACATGGCAAAGAAAGCGTCATTTACTCTTTTGAAATGATGGGTTGACCCTTGAAGCGTCAGCTAAGGGTAGTATGAGTGGACTGGGGTCATCTTTCTATCCCCCTTCGTGGTCAAGCCTGGAAAAGTCTGCATCGTGGTAGCTATATACATAAGGTATGAAGTCATGTAAAACTTGTGAGAGGTCTGCACCTTGGTCAACTGCTCATGGAGGGCGTTGCTGATCTGCTCTCCCCAAAAGATGACTTGTTTGCCCTGGAGTATGATCTTGATGAATGGATACATCCATTCATGGAACTGTGAAGAAGATGGGAGGCCCCGTACTCTATTGAGAAGGGTGATCAAATCACCAACTTCTTCAATGAAATCGCTCCTCAAAAAGTTTTGTGGCCATCTTGATAAGCTTGTCCTAGGGGACTTCAACCACTTATGGTTCATAACTTTCTTTGCCCTCTTAGGGTCTTTGTCATATTCTTTCTGTGCATCCATGAAGTCAATTTGGGTTACTTCAGTGGCTGGAGGGCACATGAAAACTTTATCGATGAATTTGGGGTCCAACCGAGTCACCATGTTGCCACTGGTGTCTGAGACTGACCTGGTCTCTCTATTGTAGAAGTGAATGCATTAAAGGATGAATTCAGTATGATGTGTTGCTACTGAAAAGGTGACCACCAAGTGGATGTTGCTATTGACAATCCTCTTCATCTCAGTGCTTGGATTTGTTGCCTTTGTTTGTGCTAGGAATTTGGCCATGTCCACATGGCTGATCTCGATGTCCTGAATGTCGTCGACATTCAAAGAGACTGATGTGAGCGGGAAGATGCCCTGATACTTGTATTTCATTGTTTTTGCCTTCTTGGGAGATGCTTCTATCATGGGGAATGATCTTGATCAGATGGGAGCAGATGTGCAAGAGTTCACTGATTGAACTACAGTCATGATCACAGTAATTAGGGGAGAGAGGATGAATGGGGAAAACACATTTTGAGTGATCATGACCACGAAGGTCACTTAAATAGGCCAGGTCAGGAGGAGTGAAAAATGAGGAAGAAAGGGAAAGAAAGGGATAGGTGGGACATTCCTCTAGAGTTAGAAAAATTTGGAGGAAAAATTGCATGGGCAACAAAAATTGCCGCCCTTGCAAAAAGTTGAAAAATAGGTAAGGGCAGTGAAAATCGCTGCCCCTATAGAAATAACCTGCACGAGTGGCAAAAATCACCGCCCTTGCAGACGGGGAAGAAAAATGTGTAGAGGCAGCGATTTTTGCCGCTCTTGCACTCTGGGTATGTGTAGGCGGCAAAATTCACTGCCTCTATAGGATGTATTTGGAAGGATGAAGCATGGGCGGCGAAAATTGCCGCCTTCATGAGCTCTTGGGAGAAACTCACGGGTGAGGGTGAGGGAAAAAACAATGCCCACGGCAAGGTGGAGAGGAAGCACACGGGCAAGGGGGAGAGAAAGGAAAAAAATAAAACAAAATAAAAAACAACTAACACTAAGCAAAAATAAGAAAAGAAAATGAAACAAATACTAAAAATGAGACCTACCTGAGAAACTGTGCATGCCACAAGGTTGAATCTACCAAAACACACTTCAACTCGTCAGCTGGGTCGCTCAGACGCAAGAGGCAGGAGGAGAGGAGGAAGCAATGAGAATAAATAGGCTCAAATTAGTTTATATGGGGTGAAAAAACCACCCCAACAACCTTTCACACGTGGTAATAAATGCTGTACACAGTTACCAAGACATGCAAGGGCAGCAAAATTTGCACCCTTGCATGTTTCGTTCAATTCGAGTGCATGGGCAGCAAAATTGGCTGCCCTTGCATGTCAGAGTGCAGGGGCGGCAAAATTTGCTGACCTTACAGGGAAAAGTGCAGAGGCAGAAAATTTTTCCGCCCTTGCACAAAAACAAAGAAAATGTAGAGGCAGAAAAATTTGCCGCTCTTACACGAAATAGAAGAAAAGACTAACTTTGGAAGAGGTAGTCTGAAGAGGGGACTTGGTTCCCAAAACATTTCGAGACCGTAACGGCCTTCACTTTTTGGGAAGACATGTTTCATAAATTTTGAAAGGTTTAGGTAGACCAAGATGAAATGAGAAAAACCCACCTCGAAAACAAACTTAGAGAGACGAAAGATGAAACAAACAAGTTTCGTAAGGGGTTGTTCCCCAAAATGAGCTAAGTTGATTTTGGAAACAACAGCTAGCTCCTATTGGGGAACTTCCATTGATCAAATTAATTAGTGGGAGTAGAAACTAGTCTCTAAGTGCCTTCATCCAAGCCATTGGGCTATGGAGTCAAGCTAAAAATGAAATAAAGAAAACAAACAAAACATAAAAACTGTACATATATACAAATGGACTCATCTAAGCTTCAAGGATTGAACAGCTTTAGATGCTGCCCGCTGTGAGGTAGTGCAAATGGCATTCCATCTTGGTACTACAACAAGAAGCTAGCCTCACCATAGAGCTGTTGAATGGTAAATGGGCCTCTCCATAGGGAGTCATTTTCCATGCATTCCTTTTGGTTCCCACCTCTTGTCCCACAACAAGACTTGATCTCTGACTTGGAATTCACGCACTCTAGCTCTCTTATCAAAAAGTGCCTTCACCTAATTTTGATGCTTCGTAATTTGGTCCACTACCATAACTCATTGTTCATTTAGCTTAGTCAGACACATAATCCTTTTGTCAACTGAGCTCTCGAAGGTTGAGTCTTCGATTGCTTTAGTTAGCCTGAGTGCTGGTAGTTCAAGGGTGATGGGTATTTTTGCATTTAATCCATATAGAAGTTGGAAAGGTGACATACCTATAGCCCTTTTAGGTGTTATCCTGTCGACCCATAAAGCATCATACAAAGCTTTGTGCCATGTTCTTTGGTTGTCATCTACCAACTTCTTGATAATGGTGACCAAGTTCTTGTTACTCAATTCTGCTTGTCCATTTCCCTGAGGGAAATAATCTGAAGTGTAAGATAAGGTAATCCCATAACTAAAGCAAAATTGAGTAATTTCATAAGAGGAAAAATAGGCCGCATTATCTATTACAATTTTGAGCGGAACCCCAAACTGAGAGATGATATTCTCTTTGAGAAAATTACACACTACTTCAGACGTAGCGTGCTTGGTTGGGATGGCCTCCACCCATTTGGTAAAGTAATCCATTGCAGTGAGGACATAATCATGCCTGACACTTGAAGATGGGTTAACCACACCAATGAAATCAATACACCACTATTAGAAAGGTTCTTCAATTATAATCGGCTTTAGAGGTAATGCAGTCAGTTTAGGCTTCCCAACGAACTGTTGACACAATTCGCACCTACGCACCCATTTGTAGGCATCCTAAAAAAGCATGGGCCAATAGTACCTAGCTCACAAAATCTTGTGAGCTATCACTGGTGCAGAAAAATGCCCTCCACAAGCCAAATTGTGGAAAGACTTCAAGAGTCTTTCTTGTTGCGCCCTATCAACGCAATGAAGAAATGCCCCGTCTAGGTTTCTCTTGTAAAGACCATTGTCCCACAGGACATAACGAACCGCTTTCAATTTAACATTCCATTTTTATTTATAAGAAATATGAGTGGGACATTCACCATATGTCAAAAAGTGAGCAATATCTGAATACCACTCATCGGTGGTTGCAACAAAGAGGACTGTAGACACATCCTCAGTCTCTACTTCATTTTTTGCTTTATCCAAAATGTTGTTGGCGATCAACGGGAAAAGACCCTTTCTCCATACAAGCTTTTTAGGTTTGATATCCAGATCAAATTCCTGAGTCTTGGCAATCCAATTACCTCACTTCGTACCAAACTCTTACTAAGTCAAAATAGATTTTACTATTGTGTTAGGTATGAGAACTTTAGTGTGTGAGTTCACGATATAAAACCTAAAATGCTTGACTGCTTTGACCACTGCGTATGCATGTTTTTCCATGTTAGAATATTTCAACTCATGGACCTTGAGTGGGCAACTCATGAAGGAGATAGGAGATTCTACACCTTCCTGATTTGGTTGAACTAAAATGGCCGATAGTGTATGCTCAGAAGCATAACTATATATTTTGAAACTTTTAGTATAGTCAGGACAAACCAAGACTGGTGCGTGAGCAATCACCTCTTTGATTTCATTGAACGCTAATTTGCCTTCAGTGGTCCACCTAAATACAACATTGCCTTTCATCATGTCGACAATGTGACGTGTTTTCTTAGCAAACTCAGGAATGAACCTTCAAATAAGATTCACCTTTCCAAAGAAAGAGTGAATTGTGGTCTTGCTGGTAGGTAGAGCAAGTTCCTGAATGGACTTGACTCTCTCTGAATCAATTTTAATACCTTCTCGAGACACGATGTGTCTGAGAAGTTTCCCCTTAGTAACTCTAAAGATATATTTCTTTGGGTTTAAAGAAATATCATTCTAGCAACAGTGTTCTAGTATCCTTTGCAAATGATGAACATGTTCAGAGCGATGCTTTGAAAACACTATCAGATCATCCAGGTATACTACAATGAATTTTCCTATTTCATCCTTGAAAGCAAGGTCCATCACCCTTTAAAATGTGGTGCCTGCATTTATCAGACCAAAAGGCATTTTTTGGTAAGCAAATGTGCCCCAAGGTGTGGTGAATGCTGTCTTGTGCTGATCTTTTTTCCTGACTTTGACTTGATTGTACCCTAAAAAACCGTCTAGCATTGATAATATTTCTGAACCTGTCACCATCTGCAAGCCTTGATCCATGATAGGAAGGGGGTAGTTATATTTTAAAGACAATTGGTTTAAGTTTTTGAAATCCACACAGATTCGAATTTTGCCATTCTTCTTCCTGACGGGTACTATTTTGGCAATCCATGTTAAAATAGTACCTGAGATTTTTGGATTCTACTACCTAGATTTTTGCTTGTAAGGTATAGAGTTTGCCTTTAGAGGAATGTCATGGCAAATATCATTAGGCCTTAGTGATTTCAGATCATCATAGGAATAGGCCAGCACATCTATATATTGGTGAAGTAAATCAACAAGCTTAAACCTTTCCTCAGGAGTGCAGCATTTCTCAATGTTTACCATTTTAGGATCTTGTTTGGTTCCCAGGTTAATTTGATCAAAATTTGGAGAGGAGTTTGAATTTGTTCGCTGTTGCTTAATAAACATGTCATGGTTATCAAACAACTTCTCTAGGGAAACCAAGCCTTTGGGAATCTTGTTCCCCTTTAGTTATAGGAAATCTTCATTTGTGTTCGTAATTGATTCAGGAGCTGCTTCACTACCTTCAAAATGCAATTGTTCAAAACTATCCTTTTGCTCTGAAAAGACAATGATTTGATCATCATTATTGAATACTTGCCAATGATCAGTGTTATCAGATACATTTGGTCGAAAGACCAGTTCAATAGTGTACTTATCTCCTGTAAAGTTCGGATGAGGAACTAAAAGGGTAGTTGAGACAGCCAATGCATCTGCTCGATCATTGAATTCTCTTGGAACAACAGAGATGTTGAAAGTGTCAAAATTTTCAATTTGGTCCCAGACCAGATTGCGGTAGTGGCACAACTTTTCATTTTTTGTCTGATAGAGATTCCTCACTTGGTAGACTACCAACTCAGCATCTCCTTTAACATGGAGTATCCTAATGCCCTTTTCTCTGGTAGCTCATAATCTGAGTAATAGGGATTCATACTCAGCTGTGTTATTGGTATTGTTGAACTACAATCTATAGGACAAAGGAGTAATCTCTCCTCACGGAGACACTAACACAACCCCAGCTCTCGAACTAGTAGAGGAATAGCTGTCGTCAAACTCTAAGGTCCATACTTCATTAGACGCTGCTTTTTCCACAAAAGCTTTTTTGTTTCGAGGAAGGGGTTCTTCCATGTGTTCATTTTGCTTTGGCACTTTACCCTTTACGTCAGCTAAACTCAAATCTAAGTCATCACCCGTAGGAGTTTCATCAGATGCATCATGGATCCCATCTGTAGACAAGAAATAGTTGCCCATGCCTGAAGACTCAAATAAAATTTGAGCTTCAGGTGCTGAAGAATGGGTAACTACATACCTAGCCTCTTTTTCAAGAAGCAACTTCTTCATGATGCTTTGAATTGGGATCCTTGCTTCTGATAGGTCCATGCTTAGCTCACCTCCAACATCTTTACAAAAATTCCATCCAAGTAGGATGCCATAAGAAGCTGGAACATCGGCCACTAGGACCGTCATTTTTATCCTTTTTTAGGGAAAGACACAAAAGCAAATTGAGCATCCTTTATTTGACCAAGGAGGGGAACTTGTTTATTTTACATAGAGAAACACCTCCCAAAAGTTCTGGTCAAGGTCAAGCCAAGGGAATCTACCACTTTAGCGGGCATGACGTTATCTGAAGCTCTAGAGTCTATGATGCAATTACTTAGCTTATAACCATTTATAAGCAGGGAGACATAAAACGGTTCAATTTTCTCGAGAGCGACAGGAGGAGTCACAACAAGATTGTTTTGAGTAGATTTATCTTTAGGGAGATTGGGAGTGGCCTTTAAAAAATCTTGTCCTGCAGGGACGGCTTTATTTTTCACGTAGTCTGCCAACCTATCGAATTGTTCAGGGTTGGCTCTTAAGTACTCAATCTCTATCATTTAAATTTTAGTCTTTCTAGCATGATTAATTATATCAAATAATTGAAAAGAGTTTAAAATAGAGGAAGAGGAAGGCCCATCTTCTGGGTCTTTAGTAAGTGTAGCACTGGTCTGAACCACAGAAGTGGAAGGTACAGGGTTATTGGAGGTATTTACCTTTTTATGAGTTACCTAATCTTTTGGTTGTGGAGGCAATGGAGTCCCTCATTTAGCAATAGAAACCACCGGCTGGAGTTCTTCCTCTACTTTTCTTTTATCAGTCTATGAAGCTGACTGATTTTGATATCTAGTGAAAACAACATAGGATCCATTTGACCCTTCCCCTTTGCTTCCAGCTTCATCTTGGTAATATAGGAAACCAATATTGGAGTCGCCAGCTAATTCTTCTTCTTGCTCATCGAAGAGATTAGCATTATCTTTTTGGTCTAACTGTGGTTGGAGTGAATAGTTGTGTTCGGCCTCTAGGTAACTGACCGCTGAATTGGCAGGTGCTACTTCAATGGCCAATCTCCCTGGAGGAGGCAAGAGATTGGGTTGCCCTTGGTTCTAGGTAGCATTACCCTGATATTGCTAATTCTAGAACATTCTCCTGGACATATCTCGATAGGTGGGAGCAGACGTACCTTAGGATATTTGTCTCTTCAAAGCTAACAATTCATTTGTCAATTTTTGCACCATAGGGTCTATAGTGCCTGTGGAAGAGCTTTCAGTAGATGAAGAGATTCTACTTTTACTAGGATCTTTTTTGATCTTTCCTACCAGGATAAGATCATCCTCAATTTTAGTAGCCAAATTTTGAGCCAATGCAAGATCCATAGGGCCAGCTCGCCTCAACAAGAAACTCACTTCAGGAAGCTGTGAGTTGATAAAAAAGCATTTAAGATTCTCTGGCTTGGGCTGAGCAACAGCTGGGATCCAGTTCATTAACTTGTTAAATTTAGCTATGAAATCCCTCATGGGTTCTTGGGGTTCTTTTTTTCATTTGAGTTAGCTGAGCTAACAAAGCATGTGCATCTTCAACAGGTTTAAACCTTGCTTCGAATTTAGACTTTAGAGTATCCCAATTAGTTATAGTTTGAGCTTGAAGGTGGTAGAACCAATCTGTGGCAGTGCCTTGCAAAGTCTCCACAAAAAGTCTTACTGCTACATCCTCAAATTCCACATTGATTACACCACATGCTATGGAGAAAGCAACAATATGCTCATCAGGATGAACCTTTCCGTCTCCAAAAAACTTAGGATTTTTTTTTCTAGAACTACGAGGTAGTTCATGCAAGGGTGCAGTCAAGTTAAGAGGACCAAAGGAATTGCTCCATGGGCCTTGAGCCATTATAATAAGAGGATTAAATGGTAGGATAACAAACCTTGGTGGAGTGTTTATAGGTAGGCGGCAATTAACAATGGGAAAAGGAGTTCTACCTTGCTTCGGTGACCTGACAACGTTAGAAGGAAAACTCCTAGACCGTTGAAGAGAAGCTAATGGAGGAAATAGATCAAAATTACTCTATTGGGCCAACTCAAACACAGGGTCAACAACACCCTTAGATCTCTGGCTTCTTGTATAGCATGGAGTTGCCAGGTTTCAAATGAAAAAGGGACTAAAACTACTTCAAGTTGAAGCTTGAGGCTTCAACATGCACGTTCGTAATCCCCAGCGGAGTCACCAAAAAGTTGTTGGGTGAATATTTTGTCATCAACTAACTGATGACAAAATGAGTATATCAACCACAACACAGGGAGATTTAAACCATGAGAAGTGTGGGTTTACCAGATTTGGATGAGGTAAATCTCTCCTCTCATCAAGGGGATGTTCTCTATTAAATATTTATACGCGGGCTAGATGTATATAATTAAATAGAAAATAACACATGGGGTGGTATCACAACATCTACTTCTCTTTTTTCAAAAGTAATGTATAAAGAACAAAAGAGGAAAATCCTAGTCCCCAGCTAACCACCTTCCTCTTCTTTCAGGAATGGTATCAAACATGGAGCAGGAAATCACCTGAAGTGACGAAGTTTACAAGAACACTTACGTAAGCACAAAGTCTTGCGTAGTCTCCTTCAATGATTCAGAACAAATACAACCGTAGAGTAAAGTGAAGCACAAAGTCTTCACCTGAAACTACAAAAAATGACTGAATCTCAAAGATAAAACAATCACAAAGTCCATCTTTTACCTTCTAGAAATGTCCTCAGATAATACTAACACACCCACTTTGATTATTAAATTAGATAAATAAGATATTACTAGAAAAAAGGACGTAAGAACTATTTACTAAATAACACAGACAATCTCAACACAAAGTCTGAAATAACCTGCTTCTCATTCATTCAACAAAATATGATTTACAAATTTGAGCACAAAGTCTCAAAAGTTGCTTCAATTTCAGCAGAGTGTTTGCTATTAAATTTTCCAAGATCTTTTACAAAATGAGGTCTCCACTATATATAGGGAGAAATCCTCAAAAACTAAAAAATAATAAAATATACAAAATATCTTGGTCAAAGGTGACTCATCTTTGACTTGGAGATATTTTTTCAAAATATTTACATGTAATTACATAATTCAAAATTGCATGCACTTTGCACAAAACAGAAGTGCGTAAGGAGAGAAGAAGAAAGAAGGGGAGAGATTTAGTTCTTGCTACTAGATTTCTTCATATGTGCATCAAACATAGTGATGGATGCCTAAATTCCTATGCTGTATAATGCAACTGTGTTCTTGGAGATAATTTTGGCTCTGATCAATGCATCTTTCAATGCTGTGATGGCTTTAGCGTGGCCAGTTAACCTAGATTTTAGATTCTCTAAAGTTAACTGAGCGTCTAGAATGCTGTCCACAGAAGACATTGAGAAAGATTTTTCTTCAAAATCTCTCTGAATCATCTCTTTGAAGCTCTAAATCATTTCTTCTACCAAAAGGAATTGATTGTCTTTGGAGGTCAGGTTGCATGGCAGCTCTTCTAGTTTATTCAGCAGGCTCAGGTCACTCTTCTCACTAGCCTCCTTGAAAGCTTTGAGATCATCAATTAGATCTTTGAGTTCCTGAATCCTGAAGATCAGTGACTCCTTGATTTCAACATAGGAGTCCTTGCTGGAGATGACACTGATAGATATTAAGGTGATTTTCTTGAGATCCTTCATTTCCTTCCATCTGCTAAGATCTTTTTCTGAACTATCGATCTCTTGAGAAATAAGGGAGATGAAGTCATCTAATTCTGCTTTTACCTTCCTCATTTTTCCTATCTTTTTTTCAACTTATGTAAGTAAAGAAACTCCCTGAGTACGCATCTTTTCAATATAGTCCTCTAGGACTTTTCCCTTCAAATAAGCCTTTTCTACTTTTCGAATGACTGAGTCATCCATGGAGAAGGCCTCTAGAGTTGCTGCTTCAGGAGGAAGAGTGAACCTTTTTATTACTGTCGTTAGCTACTCTGTCTTGGCCTTGTAATAATCCTTCATTTCCTTCTCTCAATCAAATTTTTGGACCATGATGTCCATAGCTGACTGAAGATCGCTTTTCTCACCTTCATGGGTAAATTTGCGAAGTTCAACACGAGAGATGGAATAGCTGCTCATCTCGAAACCCTCAAGGGTTGCGTCTTGTGGAGGCTTGGCAATTTTCAAAAAAATTTGTCCTTTTTCTTTGACCAATTTGGAGAGGATTCTTTGCCTCTTAGGAGCTTTTGCTTTTACTGACACTATTTTGCCAAAGTCATATTCATTTGGGGAGATGGCCATCTTCTTTCTTTTTGGTGTGAAAGCAGACATCCAAGGCGGGAGGGAAGAGGTCTCTGTTGTGACGATAGTTCCCGTAGTTGGTGTTATGGTAGCGACTTCTATGCTGCTAGTGGTAACAATGGTCATAGTTGGAGTAACTGGTGAAACTGTACTAGGCATTGATTTAGGCTCGTACACAGGGCTTGATGTCAAGTTAAAGGAAGGAAATGATAAACTAGGGATGAACCCAGAAGAGCAAGGAGAACCTCCAAAAGCACCCTGAGGATCACTGAATATGACTCTAGAAGGAGAGGTGACTCCAGAAGAGGCAACACTGATCAAAGAGATAGGAGAAGAGGGTACCATGGGAGACTAAGGAGGAGAAGGAGAAACACTTTTGAGTGGCTACGCTTGTTCTTACAAGAGCAGAGATCTAGTGCTTGGTTGCCCTGATGGCTGATCATTTGTCTCCATGGGCTGGACAGCCTGTGCTTGAGAGCTTTATTCTGTAATCTCTTTGACTACCACTTCTGGCCCTTGTGCAGTCTTTGATTTTTTGGATACAAATATGATCCTAGGCTTGTGAGGCCTAGAAGGAGAAGGGACATCACCTTTGTTTTTAGTTTTGTTCTCTACTTTCCTCTTCAATTCTACCTAGTATTCAGCCTCTGATCTCGTAACAAATTTCTTCAGGGTGATCCCTTTGGCTGCTAACCAATCATTGGTGTTAGCTAATATTGGTTTGAATCTTTTTCTCAGAGAAGTCAGCTCCTTCTGAGACCACTGAATTGGAGGAAGAGGGGAACCGACAACCTTCTCTGCTAGATACCTGCTATTAACAATGTTTCCATCATCAACTAAATTGGAGGGGATCTCTGCAAGCCTTAGGTATTTAATTTGCTCTAGGGTCAGCCTATAATAGTCCATTTTTCTAATCTCCTCGGCCATCCTTAGGTCTATCCAGATATCCTCAATCATTGGTTCATGGAACTGAGTTTTCTTTCTAATCTTGTCCTTGACTCCCCTATAGTCAAATTTTTCTCGTCTCTTGAATGGTCTTAGAGTGACCATCTACATTTTGGTTTCCATAACCTTGGATTTGGCCGATGTTGCAATGGAATACCTGCCAATCTTGATCAAAAACTTGAAACCTAGTCTCTTCAGTTCCATCTGTTTGGTATGCACGACAATCAGTTGTTGACAAAGTTCCATTAGCACTAGCTTATCTGAAGGGAACCTGGGAAGCATGTAGGGGTATCTTTGGTAAAATTTGACCTAAAAATAGCAGAATGTGGAGAATTGAAGGAACATGCAGCCATAATCATTGACCACTACCTAGGCCTCGTCTGATATTCTCTTCTGCTCAAGCTGTGGGTCAAAGAGACATACAAACATGGAAAAGAAAGCACAATTTACTCTTTTGAAATGACGGGTTGACCCTTGAAGCATTAGCTGAGGGTAGTATGAGTGGACTAGGGTCATCTTTCTATCCCCCTCCATGGTCAAGCCTAGAAAAGTCTGCATCGCGGTAGCTATATACACAAGGTATGAAGTCATGTAGAACTTGTAAGAGGTCTACACCTTGGTCAGCTGCTCATGGAGGGCGTTGTTGATTTGCTCTCCTCAAAATATGGCTTGTTTACCTTGGAGGATGATCTTGATGAATGGATACATCCATTCATGGAACTGTGAAGAAGACGGGAGGCCCCGTACTCTGCTAAGAAGGGTGATCAAATCACCAACTTCTTCGATGAAATCGCTCTTCAGAAAGTTTCATGGCCATCTTGATAAGCTTGTCTTGGGGGACTTCAACCACTTATGGTTCATAACTTTCTTCGCCCTCTCAGGGTCTTTTTCATATTCCTTCTGTGTGTCCACAAAGTCAATTTGGGTTACTTCAGTGGTTGGAGGGCACATGAAAACTTTATCGATGAATTCGGGGTCCAACCGAATCACCATGTTACTGCTGGCATCTGAGACCGACCTGGTCTCTCTGTTGTAAAAGTGAGGGCATTGGTGGATGAATTTAGTATGATGCACTGCTACCAAAAAGGTGGCCACTAGGTGGATGTTGCTATCAACAATCCTCTTCATCCCGATGCTTGGATTCATTGCCTTTGTCTGTGCTAGGAATTCAGCCATGTCCACGTGGCCGATCTTAGTGTCCCGAATGTCGTCGACATTTGAAGAGACCAATGTGAGTGGGAAGATGCCCTGATACTTATATTTCATTGTTTTTGCCTTCTTGGGAGATGCTTCTGTCATGGGGAATGATCTCGATCGGATGGGAGTAGATGTGCAATAGTTCGCTGATTGAACTGTAGTCATGATCACAACAATTAGGGGAGAGAGGATGAATGGAGAAAATGCATTTTGAGTGATCATGACCATAGAGGTCACTTAAATAGGCCAAGTCAGGAGAAGGAGTGAAAAATGAGGAAGAAAGAGAAAGAAAGGGACAGGTGGGAAATTCCTTCGGAGTTAAAAAAATCTAGAGAAAAAATTGCATGGGCAGTGAAAATCGCCGCCCTTGCAAAAAGCTAAAAAATAGGTAAGGGCGGTGAAAATCACCGCCCCTACAAAAATAACCTGCACGAGCGGCAAAAATCGCTGCCCTTGCATATGGGGAAGAAAAACGTGTAGAGGCAGTGATTTTTGCTGCTTCTACACTCTAGGTATGTGTAGGCAGTGAAATTTGCCACCTCTGTAAGATGCATTTGGAAGGACGAAGCACGGGCAACAAATATCGCCACCTGTGTGAGCTCTTGAGAGAAACCCACGAGTGAGGGTGAGGGAGAAAATAATGCCCGCGATAAGGTGGAGAGGAAGCACGCGAGCAAGGGGGAGAGAAAAGAAAAAAACAAAACAAAATAAAAAACAACTAACACTAAGCAAAAACAAGAAAAGAAAATGAAACAAATACTAAAAATGAGACCTACTTGAGAAACTGCGCATGCCACAAGGTTGAATCTGCTAAAATACACTTCAACTCATCAGCTGGGTCACTTAGACGCAAGAGGCAAGAGGAGAGGAGGAAGCAATGAGAAGAAATAGGCTCAAATAAATTTATATGGGGTGAAAAACCCACCCCAACAACCCTCTGTGCATGACAATAAATGCTATGCATAGTTATCGAGATGTGTAGGGGCAGCAAATTTTTTTGCCCTTACATGTTCCGTTCAATCTGAGAGCAAGGGCGGTAAAATTTGCTGCCCTTGCATGTCAGAGTGTAGGGGTGGCAAAATTTGCTGCCCTTGCAAGGAAAAGTGTAGAGGCGGCAAATTTTGCTGCCCTTGCACAAAAACAAAGAAAATGTAGAGGCGGCAAAATTTGCCGCTCTTACACGAAACAGAAGAAAAGACTAACTTTGGAAGAGGTAGTCTAAAGAGGGGACTTGGTTCCTAGAACGTTTTGAGACCGTAATGGCCTTCACTTTTTGGGAAGACGTGTTTCACAAATTTTGGAAGGTTCAGGTAGACCAAGATGAGAACGAGAAAAACCCGCCTCGAAATCAAACTTAGAGAGATGAAAGATGAAATAGACAAGTTTCGTAGGGGGTTGTTCCCAAAAATTAGCTAAGTTGATTTTGGAAACAACACTTGGCATGATTATTTCTAGAGACAGGAAAAATCATAGGTTGATTTTGTCTCAAGAGGATTATGTGAATAAGTTAGTGGAGAGGTTTGATATGCAGGATGCAAAACTGGTAAGCACACCTATGGTTAGACAGTTCAAGTTGAGCTTAGAACAGTGTCTTGAATCACATGATGAGGTTGAATACATCATATGTACTAGACCTGATATTACCCAAGCAGTGGGAGTTGTCAGGAAGTTTATGGCCAATCCAGGGAAGGAGAATTGGAAAGTAGTTCAATGGATTCTCAGATATCTGAGAGGGACCAGCAATAGGTATTTATGTTATACAGGGTCAAACACTTCTCTACATGGGTATGTAGATTCAGATATGGTAGGTGACTTGGATGGCATGAGAAGCACCACATGATATATGTTCATTGTTGGTGGAACGACAGTTAACTAGATTTCAGAGTTGCAGAAGGTTGTTGTAGTTATAGAGGCTTGTAAGAAAATGATATGGATGACTCAGTTCATGGAAGAGTTGGGAAAAGAGCAAGAGAGTTGCAAATTGTACAGTGATAGTCAAAGAGTAATTCATTTATCAAAGGATTCAACCTTTCATTCAAGAACTAGATATTTACAGCTTAGGTACCACTTCATTAGATAGGTATTGGAGGATGGACAGTTGAAGCTGGAAAAGGTTCATATGGATAGGAACCCTATAGGTATGCTAACAAAGCTGGGAACAAAGGAGAAGTTGAATCTTCATTCAACTTTTGTTGGTCTTCAAGATTGAACTTGAAGATGAGATACAAGCCAAAAACAAATTAGAGGATGTTGTTGTATAGGTACAGGTATAGGTGCAGTTGTTTATCTCCAAGTGGGAGATTGTTAAGTTATGGAGCGAAAAGCTTTACTGATGCAAATGGTGGAGGTTGCTAAGTTATAGAGTAACTGATGTCGATCAGGCCAACTGATGTCGGTCATCTATAGCTACACAGTAATCGGCATTGATTAGTAGTTGGCCAGCATCGGTCAGACAGGAATCGATGTCGGCAACCTGTGTGTTTCTAGAACTAGTCTAATTTTAGACGAATAGTTTGTTTGCATGTAAAGACTAATTTTAGTCTTGAGTCTACATTTCTAATTATTGTAATTGGGAAGTCTAATTATTGTTTGGTTTGGGATCTATTTAAGAGACCCATAGGGCTATATTTTAATCAAGGACTAAGGACTAAAGGATTAGATCCTTCAAGTGTAAGATCTAGAAGGTCTACAAGAGTGCAAGACCAGGGAGATCTATAGGTGTGTAGATCCTGACAATATATATATATATATATATATAAATTCACCTTTTGAATTTAATTTAGAACCTAGTGATATGTGAAGAGCTGACCATAGGATGAGAAAAGACGGATAAAAAATTATCACAAAGTGAAAGATATGGAAAAAGATAAAAATATAAGTTTACATAGTTGCATCAAAGTTAGACACTAACATTGACTAGTGTCCAAGATGGATGCAAGTGTTTAGGGGATAAAACATGCAAAAAAGAAGAAGGGATCCTTGGCATAAACTGGATGAAGATAAACAAACATAAACACAAGCCCAAAGGGGTGGTAAAATAAGTGAAATAAGATGGAATGAAAGAGGTCCATGAGAGACCACATCACTAGATGTCTAATTCTTAGTAAAAAGGTATATACATACAAGAAGACTAGAAATATGTATACTTGTACAAAAATGGGTATTTACATTTTCTCCCATTTAATATAGTAATGCAATAAAAACTAGATTTATTAGTTTAAAGGAAAAGAAAATTCATAGCATGGTGTGTATAATGTAGACACCTAAATCTAGACACTAATGACTTCTAATCAGATTTTTGGCCAATTTCCACCTAAAATGCACAATTTGGCCTAAAAACACTAAAAGATTTAAAACTAACATATTCAAATGCCAATTTTGGCCAGGGTATCACTAAATGGGGTAATGCAATTTATGGGCCAGCTAACTTTGATCAGATCATTCTGAGTCAAAATGCCAAATTTGCACCTGAATGCTTTGGATTGCTTTTTTCCTATCAAATCTTCTACATAAGACACATACCTTTGTTATTTGTTGTTGGTAACATCCTAAATGGGAATATAAATTCAACACATCTGACATTGCCTTCTAATTCTAATTCAGTCAAATTTTGGACCAATAATAAGACATTATGATCAATTTAAGTACTTTGTGCACAAAGTGCTTAATCATGCTTAAGAGCTAATTAACCCAAATCAAGGCCTAATAAAAAATTCCATGGAAACTTGCTGAATACTTATTTTTGGAAATGATTATTGAATATCTGCATCATTAGGTGACCTCATTTCTTGGGAAGACATCCCTAGGCCATAAATGCCACAAATATAAAGATTCTTGCCCTCCATGCCTCATCAATTCCCTCCATACCTCTTAATTCCCCTTCTTCCAATGTCATGATGAGGATAATTACAAAATCAATTATAAAAATTGAATTAATCCTCAACCACACATTTCAATCTTAGGATAGACGGTTTAGGTTGATTCTAGACATTTACAAAAATCTATAAATAGAGAGGCCATGAACATCATTTCTAAGCTATTTTAATACAAAGTTATTATGCCCAAATATCTTCAAAAGACATGAGAATTCAAAGTTATAATGCAAGATTGGTACCAAAAGTTTCATAAAACTAGTGTTACCCTACCAAATTGATTTCAAGCCAAGCTAATCCACAAGCCAAAGGTGCCAAGGAGAGATGAAGGTAGCCAAGCTTCCATTGCCAAGGAATTCATGAGCACAAAACTAAGCAATCCACTACTACAAAGGCATTTGGAGCATCCAAGGAAGGAGAAGGAATTCTTGTATTTTATTCCTTACTTTTTAATTGTGTTTATTATTTGTTTTTGTTAAATATGCTCTCCCTAGTGTCTAGGCTTAGAGATGTTATGCTATTAGTGTGTTTATTTCATTTTGTTTTCATTTTAGAACTAACACCATACTAACAATTCTCTCTTGAGTCAAATTCCTAGATCACATTATGGCATACTCGGTGGGACTAAACACATCCCATACATGAAGAATATCATTTTGCATCTTTAAAATATTCATTTGGATCATTAAAATTTTTGTAAATTGATATTTTAACTTTGTTTTACCATTTTTTGTTTGCCATGGGTTTACACAATAATCAACGTCGATTATTAAAATAGTCATTGATTGGCATAGGCGTCATTGATCACTATTTGTATAGCCAATGTCAGCTAGATAACTATCATCGGTTAGTAAGTGTAATCGATCCCAGTTATATAACTGATGATGTTCACTATGTTTTCTTAAAAATACAAACATGAGAACTATTTTAAAATGCTTGGTTTGGGGTCATATGGACTCTATTTTGGATGATTTATTTTTTAAAACCACATGTTTTCTCCTAAATTTTTAGAATTTGACATTATTTTAGCTTCAAATTTCATATATTTTTTACAAAATTTATAAAATCTATTTGAAATGTGTCTAATCTAACATATTTGCTTTTGGGGTGATGTCTTAAGGGTAGACATGTAACTAACATATATCAAGTTTGATAAATCATGTTTCAAAACATATTTTGTATGTTTTAAAATTAATTAGGAACATTATTTTGATGATTATAGCAACATTTAATATAATTAAATAAGTGTTTTTATCATTAATTTTGAAATTTACAACTAAGACCAAGGGGTCAAATAAACACCACCTCATTTTTTGAATTTGGGCTTAAAAATGAACTCACCTTTCCAATATTTTTGTATTCACTTAGTTGTTTAAATTAAATTTTTGTAAGGAAAAAAGAGGGGTGTTGCATGTATGCTCTTCCATTTGTCCCCTTTAGGGAACCCTTGGAATCAAAAGTGCCATTCCTATTGCAAGTAGCCTAGTCCAAGGCTTAGAAAAAATGTCATCTAAAACATGCCCCAAAAACTCATTAAAGTTTGGGTGACCTTGAAAATGACCCTAAAGTCTTTTTATTAGTCTTTTATTTTCATGCAAACTTGGCTTGTAAGGGGGATGCCATTACCTCCCATGAGTTCTTTAGGGAAGCTTTGACCCAGGGTTTCATCTCTCGACATTGACTTCACTTACTCCTTCTAAGTTGCAACTAAGACCAAGGGGTCAAATGAACACCACCTCATTTTTGAATTTGGGATTAAAAATGAACTCACCTTTTCAAGAATTTGGAAATCACTTAGTTTTTTAAATTAAATTTTTGTTTGGCAAAAAGAGGGGTGTTGTGTGTATGTTCTTCCATTTATCACCTTTAGGGAACCCTTGGAATAAAAAGCACCATTCTTATTGCAAGTAGCCTACTCCAAGGCTTAGAAAGAATGTCATTTAAAACACTCCCAAAAAACTCATCAAAGTTTGGGTGACCTTGAAAATGACCCTAGAGTATTTCTATTAGTCTTTTATTTTCATGAAAACTTGGATTATGTGGGGGACATCATTACCTCCCATGAGTTCTTTAGGGAAGCTTTGAACCAAGGTTTCGTCTCCCAAAATTGACTTCACTTAATCGTTTTAAGTTACACATGAGAGTATCTGCATTTGGACATCACACTACACTGAGTGAATAGTAGGATGTAGTGGTTGTAAAAAGGACTAGACCTTTTTACAACTAGCCAATACTATGGTCGTCTAATTTTTGTGCTTGTCTTTTTCATCATCTGTCATGAAAGTCATTATGCAATTAATTCCCATAGAAACATTCAAAAATTTATAGCTTAGTCAATCCCCCATGCCATACACTTGCTAGGTTTTGGATGGTTATGCTTAGAGTATTTTGATCATTTTATCATTTGGTATGTTTTTGAGACTAAAACTTGTTTGTTTGTGTATAAGCCATGTCAAAGCCAATTTGTCTATATGTCACTCTTTTCTCTAAAGAGGCATTATGCTAGCTATTTTACACCACACTTGTGCCTTGAAAATTGTTAAACTTGTTTATGTGTGTGCCATTTGAGTTGAAGAGGGTAGTGTTCTGCTGCCAAATCATGTCAAACCATTTATGCCTTTGAGTCTTTTGAACATAGCATTGATCACATCATTTGAGCATGCTTACACTATAAGGCTGATCAATTTGTTTAAAGACTAGTTTACTTTACACCAAAAACCATTTGTTTCAAACCATGTCATGTATACCATTTGGACCTTTGTCTTATGCCATCATGCTATCCAATCTTCTCTAGCTTGTTTG
The DNA here is from genome assembly GCA_037957365.1 of Torreya grandis. Taxonomy (NCBI): domain Eukaryota; kingdom Viridiplantae; phylum Streptophyta; class Pinopsida; order Cupressales; family Taxaceae; genus Torreya; species Torreya grandis. The sequence continues at coordinate 2,797,935 of JARHVA010000855.1, read as the reverse complement.
GTCAAATCTTAGTTTTCACCGTTGAGTTTTCAATTAGCCTTGTTAAGTTTGGATTCAAACATTGATTGATTTTTTTAGGCCTTAATTCATGGGGCTAATAAATAGATATTTTTCTTTTGGGTTGCATAACTTCGGTTAATCAATTACCTAAATTTGAAAACTATTGATGGTTTGTTTGTTTAAAGCCTATCCTCATCATTGTTTGTGCCTTTATTTGAGAGAAACATAGCCTTTCTCAAAGAGGATTTTGTCTTATGCCTTATGCCAACTAATCATGTTTATGTTTGATTCCATGTACTGAGTTTATGTCATAGTTGTTTACAAACTTGTTAGATTAAATCAAATCACATTAGCCTTTATTTCAAGTCTAGATTTTGACACTGTTTAGCCAAAAGTCCTAGTGTATTCCTATTTGTTTGAGCCTAGATTTTGACTCCATGTTTGGACAAAAGACCTATTAACTCAAATTTTTCCTTTCTTAGTTTAGACCTTGTTTGGAACACTTTGACTTAGACCTTTGACATGCCAATTTTTATTCAGACACTTGACCTTTTGTGCATATGACATTTGACATTAAACATTTGATGTTAAATTATTTTATTGCAAGTCTTAGCACAAATAATTTTGGAGATATAGCTCTACTTTTAGACCATATTAGAGATATAGCTCCACCCATTTGACCAAGTTAGACCAAGCTTGAACCATTTGTCCTTTGGACATAGTTTTTCAAAGTTTGTGGAACTCTAGGCCTTTTTATTCTGGAGCTTTCATCATTTATGTGGATATGTCTAGCTACACTTATGGTGAAGTCACTTATAATCCAACTTATGATAGAATGGCCACACAAAATTACTTTTATGGCTTTAATCAAGATCCCAATGATGTTAATATGGTTTGTGAGATAGATTTCTATCCACCTCATATTAATAATTCATGGGAACAAAGTCAGGAAATAACTTAAGATCCAACTTGAGACCTTGATTGGTATGAAGAGGCTTATGAGGAGGAATTTGAAGACCCAACTAAAGATAATGTTGATTGGGATATAGATCTATACCCTATTTACAATAATCACTACATGAACACAGTTAAGAACCAACTTAATAGCCAACTCATGACTGGGATGATATGGTTTATGAGGAAGACTTGGATGCTTTAGCTTGTACAAGTAATCAAACTCCACCACATCATAAAATTTCTATTCTAAGACCACAATATCACACCATTTCCATACCAAGACCACATCCTTTGGTTTGTGTAAGCAATCAGATTCCACAATGCTAAACCATTTATATACCAGGACCTCATCCTTTAACTTGTATAAGAAATCAAGATTGAAAATGCCCCTTCATCATTTTAGGACCTAGTCCTTTTTCTTGTGCAGGCAATCAATCCCCATAATGCCCTATCATTACCATCTTAGGACTTTGTCCTTTGGCTCATGCAAGAAATCATGCTCCCTAAGGCCCTACCATATCCAACTACAAGTCATTCCTCATCCAATACCAATCCTAACAAACTCTCAACCGATCCAATCATTCAAAGACCAAGCTGTGTTCAAAACTGGTATTTTCTAACTCATTGGAAACCAAGGCCAAGAGAACCAACCAATCCTAAATGTTTCTATTGAATCAACCATTTATGATAAGTTAGCTTATGATAAATTGCCTATTGATCTTATAACAATTATCAAGGAGTCTCACTCTAATGAGCCAGTCTTTGTTGAGTCACTTCTTAATGATTATAATTTCCTTTGGAAAAATCATTACCTTGACCATGTGCCTATTTTTCAAGAACCTCCTATTGACAAGCCAGTCTCTGAGGAGTTGTCTCTTGACCTTTTTCCCATCCTAAAGGATTCTCACTTTGATAAACCAGTCTTTATGGAGCCCATCATGCTATTATAAGTTGTTACTTATCCAATACCAAATATTCAACAAGACATCATTATAACTGAGTACCCATCAGATGAAGAATCAGAGTAGAGTTAGGTTTTACTCTTGGATTGACATCAGATTTAGCATCAAAATTAAAATCAGAATCAACATCAATATCAACATCAAATTTAGAGTCCCTTGAGTTAGAATCAAATTCAAATGAATAATATGTTCATGGCTATTACAACATTGGTTATGCATGCCTCATAGATCAATTTGAATACATTTGTGATCCTTCTACAATTTTTGAGGATGATTACTTCAGCTTTGACATAAGTTATCCTAGTATCTTCTATGAGGATTATGCATCTTCTCCCCATTTCATTACCATTCCATAGGCCATTACCGTCAACCAAAATGGCCATATTATTGACATTCCATCTCCCACAAGTGTCAATTGAAACTGATAGAATCACACTTTGTTAAACTGCATCTATGGTGACATAGCAGTTGAAGAAGAGCAAGGAGGCCAAGAAAACATTCATGTAACAGGAGAACACTCTCCTAGTAAAACCTTTTTGAAGGTGCTAGGGGACAATCCAAGTTATAACTCAACTTATTTTAGTGAGACTTTTTTAGAAGCACTAGAATACGATCAAAGTCAAAAGTCCACATTCCTTAGTGAAACCTTCTTGAAGGTGCTATGGGATAATCAAGACAAATTTACTAGTGAAAACCTCTTTAAGGCACCAATAGCTAAGCACAAAAGTTATTCACTAGCTAATGAAGACAAAATCAAAGATCAAATCAAAATAACTTCCTATCTATAGCCTAATCAGATGGTAGCTACTCTCAGGCCCAAAAAACAAAAAAATATGATGGTCCTATTGAGATAATAATTCTTCAGCCCCGCCATAACTAAAATTATGTCAAATTCGGCATCAACAACATTACGTGTGACTGAAAGTCTTGATCTTCATTTGTTTCCCCACCATTATACATTCCATTATCATCTACCATTCCATTTCACAATCAAACCCACCATCTATTATTTATCCCTATTTACCATCCATGGTTACACTTTCCTTTATAGAGGCTACAAAGATACCTTGTACCAATACATGAAGGAATCAAAATTAATGACAAATGAAGATCACAAAAGCATTCTCAACAACCAAATCTGGAGGCCATTCTTGATAGAGTAGTTATTCTGATGAGGTGTGGGCTATCAATTAACATGATCAAGTATTTTGTTTGTATTATTTGTTGATTATGATATTCATCTCCCCATCAGTAGGGAAAACAAAATAAAAAACCACACCCAAGCCAAAAAGATATACCATATCATCTCACATTGCCATTGCCATTATTGTAGATCCCAACCATTCACCCCATCACTTGGGGCCAAGCCCTCTTACCATTTTTATACATCATATCAATATGTGTCTATCTAGACCAAAGCCTATTTTTAGTCATCTTACCCAATCCTATTTTGATCTTGGTTCATTTGGTTCTTCTTGCACTTTTTGCAAGGGGATTTTGATCAAGTTTTAACAATCAATCCAATCTATGTTTATAATGATAGTCTATGAAAGTAGTGTGATAGTTGATTTGGTAAGGTATCTTTCATTTTCTATCTTATATCAGGTTTGTTTATGTGAGCCTGATTATAACTGCCTATGGGCAAATCAATGTTTCACTAGTCTTGCTACTAATTATAACTATCTATGGGAAAATTAGTATCATTGACCTATGCCATTATATCCTAGTTATAATTGCCTATGGGAAAACTAGGGGAAACACTTGTTTATCATGCATTATTGCATTACCAAGCCATTGTTGTTTTCATTTGGCTTGCCATTGGATGGATTTGAAAACTTGTTGGGACCTAGTTGGTTTTTCCCTACCTTTGTGTGGATGGAATTACTATGACTTGATGTCATTTCAAGACTATGTGGGTCATGCTTAAATCATGTTGAGGTCACCTTAGTCCCCCTTTTCATATTCTCTTGCCATTTTGTGAGCAGGTATCTTGTCATTCTCTAACAAGTTAAGATACTTAAAAATGCCAAAAAAATTCATAACATTTCAAAAATTCAAAAATATTTATCCTGTCTAATCCTAGTTAGTTATCCTCGATCCACCTTACTAGGGAATGGTCATTGTTAAGATGCATTCTTTTTCTTTTGTTTTCAAGCTTTCTATTTGTTTTAGGTTGTTGGTTTGTTTGTTTTTCTATTTGTTTGTTTATTTATTCACTTGCTTGTTTGTTTGCTTTCAACATTGTTGCCTTGACTCAGTCTATATGTATGCATTGGGTGATTCCTTACACATATTATTCTTGAGTCTATCCATATTCATATGTCAATATTATCATCATGGTTTTTATCATTGGTGTATTATTTTTGAGTTTTTATTTGATCAAGAGTCAGTCCTTACGCATATTTCAACCAAGTCTTCATGGTGTTCTATCATTAAGCCTACCATCACATGCTACAATAAAAATTAGCTTCAAGAAGGTCTAAAATCAATGGGGCCATAAAAGTTTCACCTTGGCATCTTGGCAAATCCTTTTACCCATCTTGATTAAATCAGCCCATTGCCCATTCTAGTTGTATCATTACTAATAAGGATGTGCATCTCCTCATTGGTAGGTACAACTAAATAATTTATAATGATCAATCTTATTCCTCTATCCATCCCTTTCATCACTTTGCATGCACTCATCTTTAATCTATATTCTAGGTTATATCCTTGTGTTATGCTTACTAATTAGCCCTAACTAGGGCACACTCATCTTTTTCCAATCTAGGTCCTCTTAATGATTATAACCACCTATGGGAAAATAATTATTTTGACTTTTATTCCTAATTATAACCAACTTTAGGTAAATTAGTATCCTTTTTACATCAATGCATGCAAGCATTTTCTAATTTGGATTAATCTCAACCACAAGTTAATTCCACCTTTCCTCTTGTTTCTTTTCGAGGGACCATCCATCAATAAATGTGATGGCCACTCCCTCAAGGGGGCATCATCATAGGATTCTCAAAACCATTTAGAGCTTTTTTTTTAATCATCATCTTCTTTTTAACATACAAGCCATTTCTCATTCTTTGAGAAGACATTTCTTTGCCTATAGTTTGCAACACCTTCCCAAACAGGGGTAAATTGTAGACACTTAAATCTGGCCACCAATGACCTCCAATCAAGTTTTTGGCTAATTTCCACTTAAAATGCAAAATTTGGCCCAAAAAAACTAAAACATGCTAAAAGATTTGAAACTGACATATTCAAATCCCATTTTTGGCTAGGTTATCACTAAATATGGTAATGCAATATGTGGGCCAACTAACTTTGATCAGATCATTCTGAGTCAGTATGCGAAATTTACACCTGGGTACTTTGGATTGCTCTTTCCTATCAAATATTCTATACAAGACACGTACCTTTATTATTTGTTGTTGGTAACATCCTAAATGGGAATACAAATCCAACACATCTGACATTGCCTTCCAATTCCAATCTAGTCAAATTTTGGACCAATAACAAGACATTCTGATCAATTTGCGTAATTTGTGTACAAAGTGCTTAATCATTATTAAGAGATAATTAACCCAAATCAAGGCATAATCAAGAATTCCATGGAAACTTGTTGAATACTTATTTTTAGAAATGAATATTGAATATTTGCATCATCAAATGACCTTATTTCTTGGGAAGATATTTTTAGGCCATAAATGCCATAAATATCAGGATTCATGTCCTCCATTCCTCATCAATGCCCTCCATTCCTCTCAATTTCCCCTTCTTCCAATTTCATGATGAGGATAATTAAAAACTTAATTCCAAAAATTGAATTAATCCTCAACCACACATCTCAATCTCAGGATGGACAGTTCAGATTGATTCTAGACATTTTCAATATATATATAAATAGAGAGGCCATGAACATGATTTCTAAGCTATTTTGGTGTAAAGTTATTATGCTCAAATATCTTCAAAATATATGAGAATGCAAAGTTATAATGTAGGGTTGGTTCTAAAAGCTTCATGAAACTAGTGTTACCATGCCAAATTGATTCCAAGCCAAGCCAAGCCACAAGCCAAAGGTGCCAAGGAGAGATGGAGGTAGCCACGCTTCCATTGCCAAGAAATTCATGAGCACAAAAATAAGCAAGCCACTACTTCAAAGGTATTTGGATCATCCAAGGAAGGTGAAGGAATTCTTGTGTTTTATTCCTTACTTTTTAGTTGTGTTTATCATTTGTTTTTGTTAACTAAGCTCTCTCTAGTGTCTAATCCTAGAGATGTTATGCTATTAGTGTGTTTATTTCATTTTGTTTTCAATTTAGAACTAACACCATACTAACCATCCTCTCTTCAGTCAAATTACTAGATCACATATAACACACTTGTCTTTGCTTGAGTTATTACTTAAATATTTTGTTCTTTGAACATTACCTGCAACTAAAGAAATTCCAAAAAAGTAAATCAACATATAATCTATATGTAAACAATACTAAAAAGTAGCATAAAGAAAGAGAATGGATAGAGTACACATGTTTACATGTCATGTAGTAACTGGGTTTGGAGTATTAAAAACTAGAGAAGTAGACATGAGACTTTCAACCTCCCCCATATTTTGGTAAGGAAGATGAATGAGTACACAAGTGGAAAGTGTGCTACACCATGGTGGTACTGTACCTAGAGTAGGGAGAGTCTGGAGGTGATCATGACCCCAAATTAGAATAGAAAGAGTGGTGTTTTAACCATCAAGAGTATCATTTACCGATGAACATAATTCAAGTAAAATAGATACATATATGTATAGCTAAATATAGGGTGAGTGTTATAATCAAGTTCACCTAAAAAAATAATGAGATTAGATGATTTAATCTTTTTAATCACACCAAAAGGAAGAACCAATTGATGTAGATAGGTAAGGCTCAATACAGTCTATGGATTCTTGATCAGGGTATCAGTATGTAAAAGGTTTTATGCTATGATACCAACCCATAAAGAGTTTTAAAATTTTGAAACTGATTTGGATTTTGAAATATTGGGCACATGTTAAATAACATATGAACCTCAGATATGTCTCATGCTAAAATTGTATATAGAAAATGGTACCAATGTATATAATTTTACCACTACTATGAATTTGTATCATATATTGTGTATGTTTTTGCCAATTTGGAAATTGTGTATGTGTGGAGAGAATGCTTCCAAAGCATGCCCCATTATATATGAACAAATCTAAAAAATTGATATAAGTACTAATGTGGAGGACATGTTTTCAAAATTTGCCCCATTATAAATTAGAGATGATGAATACTGAATAGGTGTAGAGAACATGCTTCCAAAGCATGCCCCCCCCACTAAATCTTTGAAATGATATAAGTACTAAATAATGAATAAATGTGGATAACATGATTCTTAAGCTTGCCTCCATTGAATCTGTGAACTTATATAAGTACCAAATACTAAATAAATTTTCAGAACATGTTTCCCAAGCATGCCCCCATTGAATCTAATTTTTTTGAATGTGTGGAAGCCATGTCCATATGACATGTACCCACTAAATCTGAAACTTGATATAAGTACCTCATATCGAATGAATGTGAAGAACATGATTCCAAAAACTGATGCCCTCATTGAATCTAAAAACTGATATAAGTACCATGTATTGAATGAGAGGGGAGAACATGCTTCTAAAGTATGCCCCTATTAAATCCAAAAACAATGCCAAGTATGGAGAACATATATTTATGACATGCCTCCATTGATATTCCACCCATTTGAGGTGAAGTAAAGATAGTAACTGGTAGTTACCTTACCTCAAAAGGATAAAACAACTATATAATTTGTGAATGTAACCATATATCATATATAAGGAACATGTCTTGGTAAATATAGCATTAAAATGTATAGAACTAATGTGATCACATGTAGGACTAAGATTCATGATAACTATAGGAAACATATATATAGTAATAATACAAACTCAATAATCAAATCAAGCACACACACAAGATCACTCAAAATCAATTCAAAAGGAAATGGTCCAAGGAGACTAAAAACAAGGGGCATGTTCAAATGTCACACAATTGAAGGGACATGACTTAGTAAAATGTCCATAAAATTAAGAATGACATATTCAAATGTCTATATAATATATAATGATAGATGAAAATGTTAATGAAAGAAGACATTGGCATGGGGGATGTAAGAAAAGAAGCATACTCAAATGCTCAAACAAGAAAGATAATAGTAAGAAAAGACACTCAAAGAAGTGCATAAAGTAAAGCATAAGAAACCAACATAAACATATCATAATATCCCATGGATCCAATGTGTTATAAAAAATATGTCAAGTGTATAACATATCAAGTATTGTATGTAAGATATAATCATGGATAAAAGAATGTGTAAGTACATCTATAAGCTCAAACATGATAATGTAGAGTGATCATAAAACCATACAACCTATGTGTATCAAGATCAAAGAAGTGGATTCCCATAATGTCCATATGACATGAATAGAAGGAATGCCAAACATCTAAAATAAGAATGTATCATGTACTTGTGTATGTATGTATCACACTCAAGTAGAAGTGTGACACATATGTGTATGTAGGAGTAACTGAATATGCCATCCATTAACATGAAATTAACACATGGATGCCAAGGAGATAATAGAACATGTAGGTGCCAAAAATATTTTTGGATTTTTTAGTGTTTTTAATTTTTTATTATTTTTTGAATATTTAAAAGGGAAAGACAACCCTATAATTCCATCCAATACATACTCATACATATCTCTCCTATAATCTTGTGAAGTTGTTGAGGAGCATGTATAGTTAAAATATCTACCACTGTAGTATCTATGATGTTCTATGTATGTAAAATAGGACTCTATGGTCTAAAAGAGATAATAAGAGTAACAAGAGTAGGGGTTTTTAGAACCTATCATTAAGTGTTTTGTGGTTTATTTTGAATAGAAGGAATAGGTACATGTGTAGGTTCTCTGGATGTCTGAATTGGGAATTATGAATTTTTATCATGGTTCTTTTGTATATTTGTATTTGGTATTCTTATTTTACTTGATAATGTACCTTTAGTTACATTTGTTTCTGTAATGTATGTTTAGATATGGTAAATATATGTAACAATTATGTTTATTTTTGAAATGCATGTATTATATTAGTAATAAATAGATCATTGTATGCAATGAAATCCAGATGGGTATAATAATGACTACCTATAATGATCACATGAAAATGGCATTGTAGATGGTGCTTCTATAGTCATCTCTAAAGTATTTGTAGAAATATACTATGAAGGTGTATGTATCTATTTATGTACCCATATATGTTGTGCAAGTTTACCTTCTCCCTATGTATCTTTATGAAGGAATTAATTGACCAATTGTTCTTGGTAGGATCAGTGTGGGAGAGATCAGTCCTATGAGAGAGTACACTAGGAGAAGGATTATACTATAAGTCATATTTTATGAAGGTTGATGGACCATGTGTTCCTCGTAAAGATCAACATGGGGTGTCTCAAACTTCTTAGATGATCCTCTAAGAAAAGTATGTGGAATAGGTCTAGATATGTATTTTTAATATGTAATGATTCTATGATTGACTTACTATATAAGTTTTTTCTTGAGAGCAAAACACTCATTATCTCGATATCCATTAATACCATGATAAGTGAAAACTATTATATTTTTTCCTTCTCAAATCTATGAAGTGGGTAATGTGAATTAGGAGGGAGTATGATCATTTTTTTATCCAACAAAGTTTGTAATATCCCATGTGGTATATCTTGGTACCAATCAAATTGAAGAGGCTACCATTTGGTAGTGGTATATAGTTTAACTATGAGAGATTTTATATAAGCATGTTCCTTTCTTTTATTTTATACCTTTAATGTTTGTTGTGTGACATATAGGGCTAGTTCAATAGAAGGATTTTGAAGTGGTCAAATATTTTTTGTAACTTTTTTATGTAATTTATGGAAAATATATTTATCATGTTTTGGCTTAAATGGAGAAATAAGAAACTTAATTTGTGTATTATTTAGTGCACATGCATATTTGTGCACATCCCAATATAAGATATTGAATGAAGTAACATGCTTACTTAATGCTCTTTATCTTAGTGGATAAATAAGACCTATACTAAATATAAATTAGGTTTCTAAATCCAAGGGTGTGTAATGTAAGGAATATAAAACATCCTTAAATCGAATGATATAATCTTGTATACACTCATTTTATATTTGTGTAAACATTTGTAATTGCTTTAATGATAATTTTGGTAAGGTATAATGATGAAAATGTGATAGAAATACATCTTTAATTTGTTTAAAATATGATAATAAACCATTTGGTAAAGTACAAACCAATCATGTGCCCCTTTGGTTAAGCTATGATAAAAGGCATTTAAGAGCAAGTTTCCATTTTGGGCCCAATGTTCAAAGGGGTGTGTATATTTTTGTAAAAGAATAGTAGGATATCCTTGAGCATAGAAGTATAATTTAGGCATAAAAAATTTTGAAGGACAAGGATGCTCAAACACATCCCTAGCAAGAGGTTTCTCTAATAATGCGTTCTCCTAAAAAATAGCTTCGTTAGAAGAAACTTACAACTTGAGAGTATTGACCTATTGTTGTGAATATCTAATGGTAGTCACAATATATAACATATCATAAGAAGAAGTTGAGGCTTTTACAAGGGGTTTCGGACTACAATTCATATAAAACATAGGGATGATGGACTCTTCATCATTATTTAGAATATGATCATCACATGATTTATCAATATTTGATAAGGGAACACCCATGTCAAAGATGTAGTTATGGATTTTTAAAGTGTGCAAAGGTTAATATCATTATCATTACAAGGTGATGCATTGCTTGGAACTTCATGACATATTATAGGAGTAGGAGGTATAATTTAATTTTGAGGCACACTCTCCTTTTTATAAGAGAATGCAATGGAGGAAAGAGACGAAACATTTGTTATGTCATATACCACATTGAAATATGTAAGGATGTCATTTTCACTTTGAGTTGGAGTGTCACATCCTATAGAAGGAGGAGTAAGTGATGCAATATCAATTTTCAATTTAGGTGCATAATTGTTATGTGAGAAAGGAGTATTGATATGACTATCATTTGTATCCTTGCTAGTTGTTTTAGAATATTATTTCATTAAGAAATATTTGGGAAACATGGTTTTTTTGGCTTGAATTTACATGGTTTTACCTTTGTACAAGATACATCAAAAGGATTTGGGACTTTTTGTGTGTTCTTAAAAAATGCAAGTTTTGTGAGTGTTTCCTTAGGATATTAATTGGCACTCTTATTATGTTCTTCAATGATCACAATGGGAGACACATGACATGTATATTACTCATCACATATTAGAGGGGAAGAACAAATTGGACTAATTTCACTTGAATCATGCAAAGAAGATAAGATTTTTAACACTAGAATTATTTGGAGAAGAAGGAACATGTTATGCCTATTTTTCATACCCCTTTAATTTTTTAAAGATAATACTCTTATCTATCATAAAGATGACCTAGTCATAAAATTTAAAACTGTGGTTGGGGACTTAAGTCAATTAGTAGTAAATTGAGTATGTATATTTTTAATTAATGATCTGGGAAATGATTTGTTTGTGAATTCACATCTCTATTAAAGTGGTTTTGAAAAGCATAAATAGATGAATGAATAAAATTTGTATATGTATTTATCATTTCTAAAGTGTTTGTGATCATTCATAAATTTTTATTTAGCAGTTTGATCAGTTTGTAGTAATTAATTTAGTTGTTTCAATTGGAAAAAGGTAATGCATCCTATGGTTATATCAAATCAAATACATTATTTGATTTATCATGATCTGCATTTGAAATTTGACTATCCACTTTATATGGATTTACCTTAATAATTATCAGATCGATCAAAATTCAATTGAAAATATGGTTGACATTGTATAAATGGTGACATGAATAAAGTTTAGACAAATCATTTCCTAAGAATATTAATTATCCTAAGGTGGCCCTAAGTTTTTATCTATACACTATTCTAAGGTTTGTGAACCTAGTTCGAAGACCCTAAATGGTCATTAGGGGATTATTCATTTCAAAGGTTATATGAATTAATCTTATAATTTACTCGAGGTAAGAAGATTTTTGTATGATTTTGAAGGTGTTAAAAAGGGCATAAAATAATTATTTAACTTTGAAGTTTATTTGAAATAAGCCTATGTTATCATCTCAAGGCATGAAGGTTTTATTTTATTTGAATGTCAAATGGCAAGTTGATGTTTAGTAGTCTAGTTGGCATACTTCTTGGCAAGCTAATTGGCATTTTGAGTAAATGTGAAGTATGGTAGATTCTTTGAGATCAAAGAGTGGTTTAAGGCATTTAACGAGACATGTACATGCCTTGGTTTACATAAAGTAGTTATGGTTTTAACATGTATTATGGTCATGACTAAATTTGATAATATTGCTAATTAGTTTGGCTATTTGCTAAGTTCTTACCTCGATTTGATGAATGAATCATGAATGTGCATGTAAGCACACAAATTAATTTGTTCGAATTGGGTTACAAATAAGATTGTTTTTCATTTTGTTGGTCATTTGTGAATTTCACCTACAAAAGTGACACTTTGACAGAATGGTGTTTGGATTTATAGTTAGGAAATTATAGATGGAAGGTTGCAAGAAAGCTTATTTAGGTATGCCATGACTGGAAAATGAATAAAGTTTTAAGAAAAATAGTTACAGTTTTCACTATGACTGGTACATGGAGATAAAACTATGGTTTGATAAATTTTGATTTTTTAAAATATTTGTTTAAACCACTGCATGCATAGCTTTAAAGCATAAAATTTGAAATATATTAGAGATTTGGTGGGTTGTCATATCATTTCTTTGCATGAGACATCGATAATAAAATGGATTTCATTTTTGATATAAATCTGTTATCTTGGTAGTTGATGAAATAAAGGATTGTCAGCTTAGCTCGAAGCATGGTATTCTACAAGCATAATGAAGATTTTCTTACTTGAATATGTATACATGTCTAATTTTATTTTGGTTAATATATTACAATGGTGCTTTGAGTGTACCAGTAATATTTCAAAGTTGTGTTAGGGTTTTTTATAAAGAATGACCTCTGTGTGTGTGATTTCATGAATATATTGAAGGGTTTGAATGGTTTCTAGTTTGTCCTAAAGATTTTTTTGGAAATATTTCAATATATAATTTTTTTTTTAATATACAAATATGATAGTTTAGTGGTGGTTTTATTTATATTCTGGTATTTCAAAACTATAGTTTCATTCATGCATGGGTTTTGAAGGATAAGTTCTTCATGGTCATTTTGTGGAAATATGGTATTTTGAGCTACGTTTGAGAAGATAATGGACATTATATGATATACACATCTCAGTTTTGAGTTTTTGATAGTTTTATTATCATGACATGTTGGGTATTTTAGTATGATTTTGAGGTTATAGTTTCATACAATTCTAAGGTTTTATAAAGATGAACCTTTAGAAAATCTATTGGATTTGAAAATGCTTCTGAGTATAATATGAAGGAACGTTGTTGAAATGTTTCAATAAATAGATTTGATTTACATATATTATTTTACAGCCACAGAAGGTTATGTTTTGGGTTTTGTTCAAAAGTCACATATATGAAAGAACAATAATAGAAGTGGTTGTTGAAAATTTGATGTTTAAGAACAACTTTCTCATGAAATTTTTTGAGTATGTTATTTTTATTAAGATTTTGACAGACATAATGAAATGACATGCAATCTGTATTTTTTTGAGTTTTATTTTAAAACCATGAATATATAAGAATAATAAGTGATGTTTTATAATTTCAAGAGGAAAGGATATGTTATTGTTCAAAGTTCATATTTTGATAATAGATTTTTGTTAAAAATATTTTGATGGCTTAGTTTCTTATCAGTTTTGGGAAAATAAATGTAAATTATAGTTTGAAAAATACATGTCATGAATGAAATTTTGTAAAGATATTTTAGTAATGTGGAAATGGTTCAATTTAAGGAATCTATGCAGATTTTAGTTTAAAAATGATACATATTTTGAGATCATATTCACAGAGTGAGAACAAAACTTAAAGAAATATAAAAGAATATTATGAAAATAAAATTATGAGAATATAATTTTATTTTAAGTGTTTCAGTAAGAAATTTATGATGATAGTCGACACAGTTAGAATAATTTAGTTTAGTTTTATTCAATAGATAGTTCAATGATCATTTGCTGATAGTTGAATATTTTATAAGTGACTAAGGTTTTACTATATTGAAATACAGTGGTTATATTTTTCATATTTGATATATTCATATTTTTTTCAATCTTAAATTAATCATTTTTTGAATATATTTTAAATTAGATATAGGATGTTAGGATGGAATCAACTGAGTTCAAGTAAAGATAATGATAGTGAAGGTTGGGGAAGAAATCAAAATTCTAGCAGTATGAATCATGAGGCACCTAATGGATAGTTTCTTGGAGGGGGTTTTAGGCCTAGAAGGTTTGGCCATGGATATGCTAGTAGGGGAGCCAAAATGTCAATCTATTTTGATGCCATCAACCTTAAATTCTAGAATGTCTTGAATAATTTACCTTTTAATCTTACAAACCATAGGGGTAATGGAGGATTTCATGGTCGTAGATTTATAAATAGGTCTCAATCTCATAACAATTCCTCCTATCAGCTATAGATTAATCCAAACTAGCTCCATATTCATTCACCTACCTCAAAAAGAGTCCACCATATTAATGAATCAACATAGCTAGACACTGAGATAACCCATGCTAAATTTTTTGTAAACCTTGTCTTGTCTTCTTGTAATGATGAACCCACACTATCTCAAAAAGATCCTATTATAAGGTGCATAAAGTTAAGTTTGACAGAGCTTATTACTGGGTGTAGGAAGTTAAATTTGGAAAAGCCATCACTTATCATACATCCACCCTCTTCTAAGAACTGTTCAATCAGCCAGGATGAATCATATACTCCCCAATTAAGATCAAAGTTGTGAAGTGGGTTAAGTTGGAGATTGATGATATTACAAGTGATTCCAGAACTAAGCTGGTCTAATTTCCTACCATTGAAATAAAATATAATGAGTGTTTAAATAAATAAGAAAAACTAGTGATTTAGGTTCTGTCTGATTCTAATGACTTTTGCTTATCAAAAAGATAAAATTTTCATTTCAAAGTTGAATTTTTAAGTTGGTCAAACTTAATTACTTTCATATTTTGATAATTTGATTATCATATTTTGATACTTTGGTTTTGATATTTTGAAAGTATAATAGACTTTTAAATTTTGATACATATATATATATATATGCCTAAGTAATTTTTTGATAATATGAGTTATGGAATTAATATAGATAAGGATATCGTTAAGTTTTGATCTATCTAATTATTTATTGAAATATATATTTCTTCTTATTATTAATTGATTAAGGGTCCTCACTCATTAAGAAATACCCGATCTATATTCAAATATTTGATCCCTTAAAAATTAAGTCTTAATTAAATTTTAACTAATAACTGTCAAGATTAATTGATTTGTAAAAGTCAATTAGTTAAGTTAACAAGTAACTAATTAAAGGTTAGTTACAACTTATTTCAACCAAGTTTGAAGTATAAAAAGAGATCAAATATTCATTTGAAGAGAAAAACAACACAGGTATTGAAGATTTATACATTGTAAAGTCAATCATTTATCTCTCTCTTCTATTTAACTTCTCTAAGATATCATGACTTTTACAAATAAACTAATGGTACTTTCTCTGATGGTTGAGTATAATACTCAGACAACACAGGTATATCCACCTTTTATATTATCATTTATAACAAATTATCTAGAATTTATCAAGTTTAACATCATTTGATGATTATTATTTTTTTATAGTTTTATGTGCAAAATTTGAGTATTCAATTTGAATAATGATAAAAATCTTATTGTTTACGATATTTAATTGATCTAATTGATTGTAAAATTTATCTTTTTAAAGATATCTTGTATATAATATGTTGGTTTCTCAAATAAAATTGATCTATTTTGCTACAATGACTCTCTCTATTGAGACTTGTATATTTTTTCTATATTATACTTTAATTTGAATTTGAATTTGAATTTAGTTTAATTTGAATTTAGTTTAAGTCTAATTGAATTGATTTTTTTCTATTTTATTTAATATTTATCATGCTTTACTTTTAATTTTGCATTTAACTTACTATCTATTCCTGTTTTTCTTTTAAGTTAAGTTTCTTAGATTAGCTTTTTTTCTTTAATAATTTAGAGTTAGATTTAGTTAATTTTAGATTAATTTATTTTGTTAGATTCTATATTAGTTTAGATTTAATATTTTACTTTTTTTTAATTAGTTTGCCATCTTTTAGTCTACTAATTATTGTTTGTTTGTTTCTCTTGATTGTTGAGTTCTGCTTGGTTACTTGCTTTATAGAGGATTTGTTCATTGTTGATTTATCTTGATTCTATTTTACTTTTATACTTTTGGTTTATTATCTTGGTTATTATCTGGAAGTCAAAATAGCAAAGCAAGATATTACTTTGAGAATATATTATATTATTAAATCAGATTTCTTTATTTCAAGAGATTGTCTTATTCATAGGCATTCTCTATCAGATAGGATAGATTACACATTCATATCTGAACTGATTTATTATTTGATAAGTGGATTTATAAAATTATAATAGAGTGTGTTATATTTAATAATTTATTTATTACTTCTTAAAATATTAAAAAACCCATCACATATTTAAGATCATAATTGAACCTTTAAGAACCTTACTATTAGAATGGTATAATTCTAATTTAACTTTCAAAATAAGAGAAAGAGTTGATTAGTTGATGAAACAATTTTCATCATCAAAAAATTTGATGACTCTGCTGGGGAGAGCTTTCAAAAATCTTATTAGTTTCAAGCTGTGTTTTCTTTTTACTCATGACATTTAGAGGATAACCTCTTATTATTCAAGCTAGAATTGATATTACTGATGATCAAGTTGATGTTGCTTTTAATTTAACTTGTATGCATGGTATAATCATCCTCATAATCTTCAACATGTCATACAAATCATAAACAAAAAAAATAAAGTATATAATTTGAGATAGATTGGTATTTTAATCTTACTTATGAAGACATTTTAAATATAAATAGACTAATTCAAGAAGAGAGAGCTAAAATTTTTGTTGTTAATCTTAGACATATAACTTGTTTTCTTTCTGATTCTAATCCTTTTCATGATTTGGTTATGCCCTATGAACTTATTGATAAAAATCTACAATTAAATCAAGTTAATCAGGTTCAAAATAATCAATAAGTTTAGGTAGAAATAACTGCTATAACTTTTAATGGAAGATCAACTAGAAGAGAGAATATATGACATGATTCAAGGTCTATAAGTCAATAGAGATCGGAATGATCTCACTGAGGATGAAGATAGTTCTAAAGATAAATCAAAACAACAAATAGCTTTAAATATATGGATTTCTAAAAATCTACTTAATATTGGAAATAGGCCAAGTAAGTTACATTCCCTTAAAGGATTAAATATTCTAAATTTTTTTAGAGCTTTCAAGAAATCTTGGGAAGATCATTTAGATGATTTTAAGTTATTTTATGCTACTCTTGGTGTAATAAGTGAAAATATTTGTTTAATACATTTATCCCAAAAGCTTATCAATAGTTTGTTAGTTTATCTGCTAAAGTAATTAACACTTGAAAAGATATTGAAGATTGGCTTGAATAAAATTTTAGAAAAGTTAAAGAAGATCTAGACTTAGGTACTGATATTATAAATTTTTCTCTTGATCTAGGTGAGACCATTTACCGTTTCATTACTAAATTTATTAAATTGCGTTAAAAGATTCTTCATGATCTTAGACATTTTAAAAAATTATCTAGACTTTAATTTTATAGTGATTTATCTTTAAAGTATAAAATGGCCTTAGAAAATAGAGATATTACAATATAAGATGAAACTATAACATTATGAATTGAATATTAAAAAAAACATAAATGTATTGAGTTTAAAGATAGGTCTTCTACAAGTATAAATTCAAATAATGCAAAAAATTTAAAAGCCATTCAATGTCTAAGAAATGAACTGGTCACTCTTAAAATATAATAAAATGACAAACCTTCTTCATCTAATAGGAGTATTGTTGAAATTAAAAATAAAGAAGTTGCTCATTACTGCAATATGTGTAAATTGGATCATGATCCAGATTCATGTATTGTTCAAAAATTTAAAAAAATAATTCAAGAAAAAGATAATATATCTATTGATTTATTAGATAATATAAACATGTGTGCTCTTGATGATCCATCTGAGAATGAAGGTGCTTATGTTGTTAATAATAAAAATAAAGATTATAACTCTTCTCAAAATTAAAAAAAACAACAAATAATAATTCTTCTTCTAATGATAAAGGTAAAATAATTCAAAATAATTCTTTAAGTAGTTCAGCTGATAATTCTTCTCAAAATATTTCTTTATCAACTGGTTATAATAATAGTCAATATCAACATTATAAGCTTAAGAATTTTTGATAAACTGATGCTACAACTTATAATATAATTGATGATTTATCTATAATTAAAGTTGGATTCTCATTATTACAAACAACTAATCTTCCAAAACAACTTGATAAAATTAATGAAGCTGTTAAGAATCTTAAAAATGATGTTGGTTTACAAGAAGAAGATAGTAATGAACAATCATATATTTTTACTCAAAGTTATGATCTTCTTGTAGATTATATGCCTCTTTTTTATGTTTCAGTCAAAATTACTAATAAAATAATCCATAATTGTATCTTAGATACGGGTGCTTCAAAGAATATAATACCTAAATTTATTGTAGATAAATTAAACATTTATTATAAAATTAATAATAGAAAGCTTACTAGATTTGATTCTAAACAAACTAAAAGTTGTGGTAAGTTTTGAGACATAGTCATAAAGTTGCTCAAGATGAAAGAATCAGATGTATGACTAATGTTTAAATTTTAGACATTTCTAATAATTATGCTATGTTATTAAGAATATATTGGTCAAAATTAATTGATGCATTTATCAAAAAATATATTACTTGAGTTTTCATTAGTAATGAGATTGATTTTATAAATAGAGAAGATTGGTCTAGTACATTTATAGAATCATCTACTTCTTTAGTTGTTGCTTATGTTGAGACAAGAATTAGAACTTATGAGCTGTTGAATTTAGATGCAACAAAAAATCAGCATGAAAAATTCTTTGAGAAAAATATTTTATGATTATTATATTTTAATGGAGCCTAATCTCAATGAGAAAATGGTGATGAAATTTGTTTAATCTCTCCTATTGGTAAGATATTCCATTATGCTTACAAATTATCATTTAAGAACATTAATAATAAAATAAAATTTGAAGTATTATGTTTAGAATTAGAAAAAGCTATTAAACTTAATGTTAAACATTTAGAAGTCTTTGAAGATTCTGAATTACTTGTTAGGCAAGTTCAATTTTTTTATAAAACTAATCAAACTCATCTACATCATTATACATAAAAAGTTTGGACTTTACTTGAATATTTCTAAGCTTTCAATATCACCCACATACTTAAAGAATATAACAATAGAGATGATAAGCTTGCATTTTTTGCATCTAATCCAACTTTAAGTGAGAGTGAACCAATTACAAACTTCTCTTTTTTGATCTAAAATTCCAGATTTGAATGATAGTTGACCTATTTTTAGTTGTGATGAACATATAAATTCTTTTATTAAATATAATTATTTTAATCATGATTATTATGTATTAAATTATGAAGATTATCTGCAATTAAATACTAATAAATTGCTTATTAGTTTAGTAAGTTTGGAATCTATGTTTACACTGAATGATCAACCTAAAATCTTTAGAACATAAGAACCTTCTAAGAGAATTATAGGTGAAACCATTCCTATCAACTTAGATACAAAAGAGGATCCTAAATATATCTATTTTGAAATTCAAGTTAAATTATTCAAAGAATTTATTGATGTATTTTTTTGGTCATACAAAGATATTAAAGGTTATAATACTGATATTATTAAACATGGTATACCTATAAAACCTGATATTAAACTTGTAAAATAGAAAATATGAAGAATTAACTCTTTGTTAAAAGACACCATTAACAAAGAGCTAGATAAAATGATTGATGTTAGTGTCTTTTTTAATAAAATATTATAAATAGGTAGCTAATTTAATGCTAATTAAAAAGAAAAATGGTGATATCAGATTGTATGTTGATTTTAGAGACTTGAATAAAACTAGTGTTAAAGATAATTTTTCTTTATCAAGTATAGATCATATTTTGTAACAGGTTGCACAATAAAAAATGATGTCATTATTAGATGGATTTTTTTATTATAATCATTTTTTTGTAAATCTTGAAGATCAACATAAAACTATTTTTACTACTCATAGAGGGACTATTGTTTATAATAGAATGCCATTTAAATTCTAGGAGCTAGTTTTCAAAGAGATATTACTTTTGAAAACTTGAATGGCATTGTTATTCAGGTCTATCTTGATGATCTCACTGTTCATTCAAAAAGATAGAAAAATCATTTAGATCATCTTCGTAAAGTTTTTACAAGATGTAGGAAGTAAAATATTTATTTGAATCCAAAAAAATCAAATTTTAATGTTATTAAAGGTAAATTATTAGGACATATCATTTATAAAGATGACATTTTCATAGACCCTGAACATATTAAAGCCATTAAAGAATTACCTCGTCCTAATGATCAATCTAGTTTATGATCTTTCTTTGATAAAAAAAACTTTGTTAATAAATTCATATCATATTTTGTTGATAATTTTAATATTTTTCAATTATTTCTTAAGAAAGATAAAATTTAAAGGTGTTGATTTAACATTCAATAACATTAAAGATGCTATTGTAAGTGCTCCATTACTTGCTAAACTATATTTAAATAAAACATTCATTCTTTATGTTAATGCTACTAAAAAAGCAAATAGAGCTATTATCACTCAAAAAATTGAAAATAATGATGAAAAATCAATTGGTTACATGAATCAAGTTTTAAAAGATGCTGAAACTAGGTACCCTTTTATTGAGAAATTTGTTTTATTATTAGTTTCTTCTTTAATTAAGTTTCATTATTTATTAATGGAAAACAAAAGTTTGGTATGATCTAACATACCTATTTTATCTTATCTTTTGAATCAACTAACTATTCAAGGAAGGTTTGCTAAGTGGATATTATAATTTCAAGAGTTTGATCTTGAATTCAAAACTTCAAAAATAATTAAAGGTAATGACTTAGTAAAACATTTAGATGAAAATATTTTTTCAAATATTAATGTTTTTGTCTTATCAGTTGATGATAATTTGAATTCAAAACCTCATTTAAAGACCATGATTTTTTTTGATTTTTTTTAAAAATTTCAATTTGATTTTGAAATGAATGAATGAGATTATATGTTGGTTAAAGATGACTGGTATCATGACTCAATCTTTTATTTTCAAAATCAATCTTGTCCTTATAATTTTGAGAAGTAAAGACATTCTTTCAATTTAAAATCTTTAAATTTATATTTTTTAATTTTTTTTTTAATTTTATTGAAATAGAGATGAATTTTAATTAAAATGCCTTACACATGATCAAAGTTCAAAAGTTCTTAGAGATTGTCATGAAAAAAATTGTGGTGGATGTTATGCTATAAAAAATACTATTTATAAAATCTTAAGAACATGTTATTATTGGCCTACAATATTTCAAGATGCTTATAAGTTAATTCATTCTTGTATGCCATGTCAATAGTTTTTTTGTAGAGATAAGTTGCCTGCAATGCTTTTAAATTTTGTTATACCTAAAAAATCATTTACGAAATGGGACATTGAATTTATTTCAGATATACATCCTCATTCATCAACTAGTCATAGGTATATATTAACAATAATAGATTATTTCACTAAGTGGCCTAAGGTCAAAATACTTAAAAGTTTTGTAACAGGTGAAGTAATCTCATTTTAAAAAAATCAAATTTTATTTATATTTGGAGTTCCTTATGAAATCATTTTGATAATGGACCTCAGTGTATTTTGAATGAATTTTTAAGAAAATACTCTATTATATATAGTTATTCATCTAAATATTATCCTCAGGGTAATGGTCAAGCTAAGTCAACAAAAAAAAATGATTTCAATAATGAAAAAATTAGTTTGTGAAAATAAAGGAAATTAACATTTTAAATTTTTTGAAGCTTTATGGGTTGATAGAACTATTGTCAAATTAGTAACTAATTATTCACCTTTCAGGTTAGCATATGGACTTGAGGCCACCTTATCGATAGAACTTTAAATTTATTTAGATATAACTACTTTACAATATGTTGTTGAAGATACAAATTTGATTGAACAAAAATTGCATGATCTAATAGCTTTTAATGAGTCAAAAGCAACATCATTACAAAAATAAAAAAGTGCTAAGCAAAAATTAAAAAAAAAATTCGATAAAAAAGTTTTTAATAAAAAGTTTAAAGTTGGTGATGTAGTTTTATACTGGATAAAGCTCATGAAGATCCTCGTAAACATCATAAATTTGAATCATTATTGCTTGGTCCTTATAAGGTTACAACTATACTTGGAAATAATATTTTTAATTTAAAATATCTTGATGGGAATTGGTTACGTTACTCAGTTAATAGCCATCATTTAAAATTATTTCATAATTAAATCCTTTTCAGATTTATTTAGTTTATTTTTCTTCTTTTTGGTTTTGGCTTCTTTCTTTTTGTTTTTCTGTTGTCTCTTTTTTTATTTGTTTGATTGCTACTTACTGTCATTTGAATTTTACTTTTAAAAAAATCAACAAGTGTTTCAAATGGATGAAGTTTTTCACATTATGGAAGAAAAATATAAAGATGTTACATTAAAACTATAAATATCAATTATTTTTAGATTTTATTCTTTATAAACTCACTTCTCTTTATACATGAATAATATATGCTGAGTTATAACTAGTTGTCAAAGTTATACTTTATTTTTAAATATTGTTTTACAGGGATTTGTATTTGTTAGTGCATTCAACCCAAACTTCCTTGTTATATTATTTATTTTCTTTATGTCATGATATCCAAACATTTTGTCCCTTATTGAATTTTATTATAAAAGGATTCATGCATATCAGTTTGATAAATAATTTACCTAGATCACACTCTCAAGATTATGTTCTTACAATAGACAATTTAATTGATATTCAATATTATTATTTAAAACTGACTAGTAAGGTCGTTAGTATTATGCCTATTTTTTATATCCTTTCAATTTTATGAAAATAAGACTCCTATCTATCATATAGATGACCTAGTCATAAAGTTTAAAACTACAATTACAGACCTAAGTCAATTAGTAATAAATTGAGTATGTATATTTTCAATTAATGATTTGGGTAATGATTTGTTTGTGAATTCACATCTATATTAAAGTAGTTTTTAAAAGCATAAATAGATGAATGAATAAAATTTGCATATGTATTTATCATTTTTGTAGTGTTTGTGATCAATCATAAATTTTTAATTGATAGTTTGATCAGTTTATAGTAATTAATTAAATTGAAAAAAGGTAATGCATCCTATGGTTCCATAAAATCAAATAAATTATTTGATTTATCATGATCTACATTTAAAATTTGACTATCCACTTTATATGAATTTACCTTAATGATTGTCAAATTGATCAAAATTTAATTGCAAATATGATTGACACTATATGAATGATGACATGAATAAAGTTTAGAAAAATTATCTTATAAGACTATTAACTATCCTAAATTGGACCTAAGTTTTTAAATATATACACTATTCTAAGGTTTACGAACCTAGTTTGAAGAC
This sequence comes from Torreya grandis, assembly GCA_037957365.1. Lineage (NCBI taxonomy): Eukaryota > Viridiplantae > Streptophyta > Pinopsida > Cupressales > Taxaceae > Torreya > Torreya grandis. The sequence continues at coordinate 2,774,061 of JARHVA010000855.1, read as the reverse complement.
CCTATACGGTCATTAGGGGATTATTCATTTCAAAGGTGATATGAATTAAGATTATGATTTACTCGAGGTAAGGATATTTTTGTGTGATTTTGAAGGTTTTGAAAATGACATAAAATAATTATTTAACTCTTAAGTTTATTTGAAATAAGCCTATGTTATCATCTCAAGGCATGAAGGTTTTATTTTGTTTGAAATCAAATAGCAAGTTGATGTTTAGCAGACTAGTTGGCAGACTTCATGGCAAGATAGTTGGTAGGTTGAGTAAATGTGAAGTATAGTAGATGCTTCAAGATCAAAGGTTGGTTTAAGGCATTTAATGAGACATGTACATGCCTTGGTTTATGTAAAATAGTTATTATTTTAGCATGTATTATGGTCATGACTAAATTTGATAATGTTGTTAATTAGATTGGTGGTTTGCTAAGTTCTTACCTCAATTTGATAAACCAATAATGAATGTACACATAGGCACATGCAGCTAATTCACTAGACTTGGGTTAAAAATAACATTATTTTTTGTTTTGTTAATCATTTATGAAGTTCACTTGTGGAAGTGACACTTTATCAGATCGTTGTTTAGATTTGTAGTTAGGAAATTGTAGACAAAAGGTTGCAAGAAAACTTATGCAGGTATGCCATGACTAGAAAATAAATAAAATTTTAAGGAAAATGGTTATAATTTTCACTGCGATTGGTATATGGAGATAAAATGATAGTTTCTAGTCTGCATGGTTTGATAAATTTTAATTTTGTAAAATCTTTGTTTAAAACACTGCATGCATAGTTTTAAAGCATGAACAGTTGATAGATATTAGATTTTTGGTGGGTTGTCATATAATTTATTTTCATGAGATATTGATAATAAAATGGATTTCATTTTTGATATAAATCTGTTATCTTTTTGGTTGATGAAATAAAGGATTTTCAACTTAGCTTGAAGCATGGTATTCTGAAAGTATAATGAAGATTTTTTTGATTGAATACATATATAGGTCTGATTTTCTATTGGTTGATATATTAAAGTGGTGCTTTGAGCATACTAGTCATATTTAAAAGTTATGTTAGGGTTTTATATAAGGAATGAACTGTGTGTTTGCGCTTTCATGAATATATTGAAGGGTTCAAATGGTTTTTGATCTATCATAAAGAGTTTTTGAGAAAAATTTTAATATATAAAGTTTTGTTCAAACATGAAAATATGATAGTTTAGTGGTGGTTTTATTTATATTTTGTTATTTCAAAACTATAATTTCATGCATGCATGTGTTTTGAAGGATAAGTTTTTCATGATCATTTTGTGGAAATATGGTATGTTTGAGTTGTGCTTAAGAAGATAATGGAGATTATTTTGTGATATGCACATCTTGGTTTTGGGCTTTTGATGGTTTTGTTATCATGACATATTGGGTATTTTAATATGATTTTGAGGTTTTATAAAGATGAACCTTTACAAAATCTGTTGGATTTAAAAATATTTTTTAGTATAATATAAGAGAATGTTTTTGAAATGTTTCAATAAATAGATTTGATTAACATATATTATTTTATAAACACAGAAGGTTATGTTCTGGGATTTGTTTAAAAGTCATAGATATGAAAGAACAGTAATATAAGTGGTTGAAAATTTGATGTTTGAGAATGGATTTCTCATGAAATTCTGAGTATATTATTTTGATTAGGATTTTGATAGACATAATGAAATGGCATGCAATCTACAATTTTTTGGGTTTTATTTTAAAAACATGAATATATAAGAACAATAAGTGATGTTTTATAGTTTCAAAAAAAAATATGATACTGACTTGGAAAGGATATGTTATTATTCAAAATTTATATTTTGATAATAGGTTTTTTTTGAAAATATTATGATGGCTCAGTTTCTTATCAGTTTTGGGAAAAGATACGTGGATTAAATTTTGAAAAATACATGTCATAGATGGAATCTTGTAAAGATATTTTAGTAATGTGGAAATGGTTAGTTTAAAGAATCTGTGTGGTTTTTAGTTTGATAATGATAAATATTTTGAGATCATATTCACAGAGTGAGAACATAACTTAAGAAAATATAACATAATATTATAAAAATAAAATTATAAGAATATAATTTTATTTTTAGGGTTTCAATTAAAAATTTGTGATGATAGTTGACATAATTGGAATAATTCAATTTAGTTTTAGTCAATAGACAATTCAATGATCATCTGTTGATAGTTGGAAATTTTAGAAGTGACTAAAGTATTACTATATTAAAATATAGTGGTTATATTGTTTCATATTTGATATATTCATGTTGATTTTTAGTCATAAAATAATTATTTTTTGAATATTTTTCAAATTAGATACAGGATGTTAGGCTGAAACCAATTGGGTTCAAGTAGAGATAATGATAGCAGATGTTGGGAAAGAAATCAAAATTTTGACAGTATGAATCAGGATGCACCCAATAGATAGTTTTCTAGAGGGAGTTTCAGGTCTAGAAGGTTTGGCCCTAGGTATGCTAGTAGGGGAGCTAGAATGTCAATCTATTTTGCATCAACCCTAAATTCTAAAATGTCTTGAATAATTTACCCTTTAATCTTACAAATCATAAGGATAATAGAGAATTTTACAGTCATAGATTTAGATTCATGTCTCAATCTCATATAAATTCTTCCCATCAGCTATATATCAACTCAGCTAGATAATGAGATAATCCATACTACAATTTTTGTCAACCTTACCTTGCCTTCTTATAATGATAAATCCACACCATCTTAGAAATATCTTATTATAAAGTGCAAAAATTTAAGTTTTAAAGAGCCTATTATTGGGTGCAGAAAGTTAAGTTTGAAAAAGTTATCACTTGTCATACATCCAACCTCTTTCTAAAAAATGTTCAATCAGCCAGGATGAATCAGATACTTTGACTGAGATCAAATTTGTGAAGTGGGTTAAGTTGGAGATTGATGATATTAAAAGTGATTTAAAAAATAATATATTCTAGTTTTCTATGATTGAAATGAAATATAATGAATGTTTGAATAAATAAGAAAAACTAGTGAATGAGGTCCTGTCTGATTCTGATGACTTTTAGTTATCAAAAAGATAAAATTTTCATTTCAAAGTTGGTAGAACTTAAGTAATTTTAGATTTTGATATTTTGATTATCATATTTTGATGCTTTGGTTTTGATATTTTAAAAGTATAAGAGACTTTTAAGTTTTGATATATATATAATATGCTTATGTAATTTTTTGATAATATGTGCTATGAAATTAATATAGATAAGGATATCCTTAAACTTTGATTTATCTAATTATTTATTGAAATATTTATTTATTGTTATTAATTAATTAAGGTTCCCCACCTATTAGGAAATACATGATCTATATTCAAATATTTGATCCCTTAAAACTTTTAAGTCTTAATTAAACTTTAACTAATAATTGTCAAGATTAATTAATTTGTAAAAGTCAATTAGTTAGGTTAACAAGTAACTAACTAGAAGTTAGTTAAAACTTATTTCAACCAAGTTTGAAGTATAAAAGGAGATCAAAGATTTATTTGAAGAGAGGAACAACACATGTATTGAATACTTATATATTATAAAGTCAATCATTTATCTCTCTCTTCTATACAACTTTTTTGAGATAACATGACTTTTATAGATAGATCAATGGTCTTTTCTTTGACAGTTGTGTATATTGCTTAGACAACATGGGTATATATAGTTTTTATATTATTATTTATAATAAATTATCTAAAGTTTTTTAGGTTTAATATTTTTTTATGATTTTTTCTTACAGTCCTATATGCAGAATCTGAGTATTCAACATGAATAATGATGAAAACTTTGTTGTTTGTGACATTTCATTGATATAATTGATTGTAAAAGTTATTTTTTTAAAGATATCCTATAAGGAATATGATGTAGCACCAATATTTAAATTTATGAAGTGTCTTAGTGATGTGGTTTCATGTGCTAGAGTGTCATGATGATGTGGTTCCACTTGGTGAAGTGTCATGGTGGTCCCTACTTGAAACTATTCCAAATTGACACTTTTATTGTTAGCTACTATTTTTGATTGCCTATGTGTCATGGGTCAAAATTTTCATGAGGAGACAAATAAATATGGTAAAAAAGGGAACCAATCAAATTTTAGAAGTTTGTGATGATGGGGGATAAGGTGCACTATTCATAATTGGAATCTCCTTTATCTTTTTTGACTAGATATGAAAGGGTGGAGCCAAATTTTGCATATGGGAGACTTGACCTTGGTTATGATGGCCCCAAATGGGATATGGGGATTAATTATGATTATTTTACACTCCTCTTTCTTTGTATTTGACCCTCATAATGTAAGGTGGATGAATTTTCCTTGAATAGTAGTTTTTTTAGCTTTTAAAAAGGATAATAATCCTTCTTTGTATTTTCCATAGTGGTTTAGCCTATTCCCTTGGAAAGTAGTTTGAAGGAAAATATTATTATTTTGGAAGTTTTAGATGTGATATTGTGGAGGAGATTGAAATTGGAGGTTGAAACTATTGTAATTTTCATTGTTGAAGAAATTGGAAGCTTATGTGTGAGAAAATTTCTTGTGTTAATTTTTGCACTTTCTTCCTTATTGATTCAAGTTTGCCATAGAATTTTTTGAGATAGATTTTCTCCACATCATGTGGTATCAAACCAAGTAAATGCTAGAGAATATTTGTGTTTTTATTTTTCATTTTTTAGGTATGGCAAGAAGATAATCAAGAGGAGGATTGGTTCAGATGAACAGAGATACACAAGAGCTGAGAAGAGAGATGGCACATATAGCCATAATGTTAACCAACATGGGGACAATACAAAGATAAGAATAGACCATTCATGATGTAGAACATGAAAAGGAATTGTTTAAAGGGGAAGAACCACTATCAATAGAGGAGAGGATGATTAGAGCATTGGAAGGAAGAAAAGATGGAGTTAAGATTAAAGTTCCTAACTATGGGGGACTTTACAACTAGAGGAGTTGGTTTATTAGATTAATATCATGGAGAAGTTATTTAAATGAAAAAATATGTCAGAAGAAAAGAAGGTGAAGTTTGCATGTACCAAGTTGAAGGGTCATGCCATGATTTGGTGGGATCATTTTCAAAAGGAGAGGCAAAGAAAGAACAAACTAAGAATTAATACATGGAGGAAAATGGAGAAGAAGCTTAGAGAGAAGTTCCTTCAATTAGATTACTCCCAAACCCTTTATAGAAGATTTCAAAATTTAAAATAGATAGAGAAGAGTGTACAAGAGTACATAGATAAATTTTATAAGATCTTCATAAGAGTGGAGCATGAATAAATAGATGAGAAAATAGTTGAAAAGTATGTGAATGGATTGAAATATTCCATTCAAGATGAGATTAGCATGCATAAAGTGATGAACATGGAAGAGGCTTATCAATTAGCCTTGAAATCAGAAGAGAAGCAAAATAGATAAGCTACCAGAAGGACATTTGGTTCAAGGAGAGGATAATCCATGCCAATGAGAGGGAGAGGTGGTTTCAACACCAATAGAGGAGGATTTAACCTTGTAAGGGGAGAATCATCACATGTTGAAGAAAAGAGAGAAGATAATAGACAAGGCTTCCAAAATAATCAAAGGGGAAGAGGATTCTAAAGAGGACATGTATATAGAAGCTCAAGAAGTTGGTTTCCTAACTAATCTAGAGAAATTATTTGTTACATATGTGGCGAAGAAGGACATAAAACAAATGAATGTCCTCAAAGATAATAAAGAAGACAAGAGTATCGTCTAAGGGTGAACTTGGTTAAAGTTGAGACTGAAGATCAAACTATTGAAGCTAAAATAGTAGATGTGGGAGAAAACCTTATGATGAGGAGAACCATGATAGCAAAAAAATGAGGTGATGCATGGCTGAGGACTAATATTTTTTGAACAAGATGCACTTCAGGTGGTAAGGTATGCAAGGTAATCATTGATGGAGGTAGCTGTGAGAATATGGTTTCAAAAGAAATGGTAGAAAAATTAGGATTATATTATGAGAAGCTTCCTAGTCCTTATAAAATTTCATGGTTTAAGAAAATGAATGAAGTTATGGTTGATAAGAGATGTTTAGTTAAATTTTCCATAGGAAAGAGCTATAAGGATGTGTTGTGGTGTGATGTTTTGCCCATGGATGCATGCCATGTTTTACTAGGGAGGCCATGGAAATTTGATCGAAAGGTCATCCATGATGGATATAAGAACACTTACACATTTAATAAATATGGTACAAAGGTGACATTGTTTCCTCTTAAGGAAGATATAAAAGAGGAAAATTTTTTAGCCACTAAAGAATTTTTTGATGACATAAAAGATCTAGTTATTGTTATGCACTAATTACAAGGAGTGAAGGTGAAGATGTGATGCAAATTCTAGAAGAAGTAGCAATTTTTTTGAAATCATATACATATGTCATTCTTGATGAGCTATTAGATGGTTTACCACTAAAGAGGGACATTTAAAATCACATTGATTTGATCCCAGGATCATCTATACCTAATCAAGCAACATATAGGATGAGCCTAGTGGAACATGCATAATTGAACAAGCAAGTTACTGAAGAAGGGCATAATAAGGGAGAGCATGAGCCCATGTTCAACACCAATATTATTAACTCCAAATAAAGATGGATGGAAAATGTGTGTGGATAGTAGATCCATTAACAAGATTACTATTTGATATAGATTTCCTATACCTCAATTAGATGACATAATGGATGTTCTTGTAGGAGCAAAGTATTTCACAAAGATTAATCTTAGTGGCTACTACCAGATCTAGATTCATGAGGGAAATGAATGGAAGACAACATTCAAGACTAGAGATAGACTATATTAATGGTTGATGATGCCATTCATGTTGTTTAATGCACCTAGCACATTCATGAAAGTGATGAACATAGTGATACAAGATTACATTGGTAAGTTTGTGGTGATTTATTTAGATGACATTTTGATATTATTTAAAGCTAAAGGGGAGAATTTGGAACATTTGAGAATAGTGTTATAATTATTGAGAAAGGAGAAACTTTATGTGAATTTGAAGAAGTGCAGATTTATGAAAGAAAGTTTGGTATTTTTAGGATTTGTAGTTTTAGTAGATGGTGTTAGAATGGATGAAAAGAAGGTGAAGGCAATTATTGAGTGGCCCATTCCCAAGAACATCATATAGGTAAGAAGTTTCCATGGGTTGGCAACTTTTTATATAAAATTCATTAAGAATTTTAGTAGTATTGTTGCACCAATAACATATTACATTAAAGGAAAGAAGTTTATGTGGACAAGAGAAGCAACAAAGAGTTTTGAGTTGTTGGAAAGAAAGATTACATAAAAGCCTATTTTGGCCTTGCTTGATTTTGATAAAGTGTTTAAAGTGGATTGTGATGCTTCACATGTGAGAATCAGAGCTGTGTTAAGCCAAGAAGGGAGGCCCATAACATATTTCAGTGAGAAGTTGAATGAGGTAAGAAAGAAATATTCTACCTATGATGTTGAGTTTTATACAATTGTTCAGACATTGAGACATTAAAGAAATTACTTGATCTCTAAGGAGTTTATTTTATACACTGACCATGAGGCTTTAAAGAATATGAATACACAAAATAAGTTGTGAAGTAGGCATGCCAAGTGGGTATATTTCTTGTAGGGATATAGTTTTGTGTTGAATCATAAATTAGGGAAGTAGAGTTAGGTAGCTGATGCTTTCAGTAGAAGATTTGGGTTGATAACTACTTTGGTAAGTGAAGTAGTTGGATTTGAGTTTATTAAGGAGTTGTATGATACTAATCTAGATTTTGGTAAGATAGTTTATCAATGCGGGAATACCTTAACCAAAGATATAGGTATTTTTCAAGATGAGTATCTTATTGAAGATGGTTACTTCCTTAAAGGAAGATAGTTGTGCATTCCAGTTGGGTCTTTGAGAGAAAACATTGTAAGAGAATTACGCAGTGGAGGTTTATCTAGCCATTTTGGAAAAGCTAAGACCATAGTTTTTGTGGAGGAGTACTTTTTTACAAAGATGAAAAGAGATATGGCAATATATGTTTTAAGATGTAGAATATGTCAAGTGGCTAAGGGACATGCACAGAATATGAGATTATACATGCCATTACTAGTCCCAAGAGAACCATGGGTAGGTTTGAGCATGGATTTTGTGTTGGGATTACCAAACACATAGAGAGTTAATGATTATATATTTTTTGTTGTAGAAATATTTTCCAAAATGATTCATTTCATTGCATGCAAGAAAACTAGTGATGTCACTAGAGTTGCTGAATTATTCTTTAGAGATGTTGTGAGATTGCATGGTATTCCAAAGACCATTACTTTAGATAGGGACACCAAGTTTCTAAGTCATTTTTGTAGGACTTTGCGGAATAATTTGGATAGAAATTTATAGTTTAGTAGTGCATATCATCCACAAACATATGGACAAACAAAGGCTGTAAATAGAAGCATGGAAAATTTGTTGAGATGTATTGTTAGAGAGAAGCCTAAGAAGCAGGACTTGGATTTACCACAAGTTGAGTTTGCATACAATAGTTCAGTGAATAGATCAATAGTAAAATCACCGTTTTAGGTGGTTTATCAGAGAAATCCAATGGGAGTTTTGGATTTAGTATAGTTTCCCATTACAGAAAGAGTGAGTGATGATGCTGAGACTTTTGCAGAGCATATACATCAATTGAAAGAAATGAAGAGATTACAAGAAAGTAATGAGAAGTAAAATATTATTGTTGATGTTAAGAAGAGATCAAATTATTTTGAGAAGGGAGATTTAGTGATGGTGTATTTGAAGAAAGAGATATTTCCTACAGGGACCTATAACAAGCTAAAATACAAGAAGATTGGCCCTTGCAAAATTGTGAGGAAAATTAGTGACAATGCCTATGAGGTAAGATTGCTAGAATAATTTGATATTTATCTAATAATAAATGTTTCAAATTTGTTTGATTTCCATGGAGAAGTAGATGAAGAAGACATCAATTATAAACAACATATTCCAAAGAAATAGAGGGAAAGGATAGTCTGAGTTTTAGACATGAAGGTTGTGAACACAAGGTAAGGAAGATATAATAGGTATTTGGTACAATGGGAAGGATTTACACCAAAAGACAACATTTGGATCATAGAGTGGGAGCTAAAGAAGATGGATAAAGAAAAATGGCAAAATTATCATCAAAGCAACTCGTAGGAGCTAAGTTGATTTCAACAAGAGGAGGATGATGTAGCACAAATATTTCAATTGATGAAGTGTCTTAGTGAATGTGGTTTCATGTGCTAGAGTCTCATGATGATGTGGTTCCACTTGGTGAAGTGTCATGGTGGTCCTTACTTGCAATTATTCTAAATTAGCATTATTCCAAATTGTCACTTTTGTTGTTAGCTACTATTTTTGATTGCCTATGTGTCATTGGATAAAATTTTCATGAGGAGAAAAATAAAGATGGTCAAAAGGGGAACCAATCAAATTTTGGAGGTTTGTGATGATGGGGGACAAGGTGCACTATTCATAATTGGAATCTCCTTTATCTTTTTTTACTAGACATAAAAGGGTGGAGCCAACTTTTGTACGTGGGAGACTTGACCTTGGTTATGATGACCCCAAATGGGATATGGGGAGTAATTATGATTGTCTTACACTCCTCTTTCTTTGTCTTTGACCCTCATGATGGAATGTGGACAAATTTTCCTTGAATAGTAGTTTTTTTTAGCTTTTAAAAAGGATGATAATCCTTCTTTGTATTTTTCATAGTGGTTTAGCCTATTCCCTTGGAAAGTAGTTGGAAGGAAAATATTATTGTTTGGAAAGTTTGATACATGATATTGTAGAGGAGATTGAAATTGGAGGCTGAAACTATTGTAATTTTCATTGTCAAAGAAATTGAAAGCTTATGTGTGAGAAAATTTCCTATGTTAACTTTTGCACTTTCTTCCTTCTTGATTCAAGTTTGCCATAGAATTTATTGAGAGAGATTTTATCCACATCAAAATATGTTGGTTTCTCAAATAAAATTGAACTATTTTGCTAAGATGAGTCTCTCTATTGAGACTCACATGTTTTGTCTTTATTATACTTTAATTTGACTTTGAATTCTAATTTAGTTTAATTCTAATTGATCTGATTTATTTTCTATTTTATTTAATATTTAACATGCTTTAATTTTGATTTTGCATTTAAGTTACTGTTTATTCTTGTTTTTATTTTAAGTTTATTAGATTAGCTTTATTTCTTTAATAATTTAGAGTTAGATTTAGTTAATTTTAAATTAATTTATTTTGTTATATTATATATCAGTTTAGATTTAATATTTAATTTTTCTTAATTAGTTTGTTATCTCTTAGTCTGCTAGTTGTTATTTGTTTGTTTCTCTTGATTATTGAGTTTTGTTTGGTTATTTGATTTATAAAGGATCCATTCATTTTTGACTTATCTTAATTCTATTTTAGTTTTATACTTATAGTTTATTATCTTGGTTTTTATCTAGAAGTCAAAACAAGAAAGCAAGATATTACTTTGAGAATATATTATATTATTGAATCAGATTTCTTTCCTTCAAGAGATTGTCTTGTTCATAGGTCTTCTCTTAGATTACACATTCATATATGAACTAATTAATTATTTGATAAGTTGATTTCTAAAATTATAATGGAATATGTTATATTTAATAACTTATTTGTTATTTCCTAGAACATTTAAAAAAACCTTCACATCTTTGGGAACATAATTGACCCTTTAAGAACCTTACCATTAAACTGGTATGATTCTAACTTAACCTAAGATGAAAGGGTTGATTAGTTGAAAAAATAATTTTCATCATCAACATAACACACTTTCATTATGAGATATAGTGGATTAACATTCAAATTATTGATATTTTCAACATTGAAAAGTGGGAAATCATACTCACTTGTTGAGATAACTAAAGAAGGTGAAAATGAAATAATTGGATTTTCAATATTAGGAATACTATCATTTTGTATATTTATTGGCTCTTAGTATCATAAAATAGAGGAATAGGAGTGGTATCATAACCAAAGGGAATTTATACACATTCATAACCAAGAGTGGAAGAATCATGATCACTAATTTGCTTAGTTATATTTGCATTTGAAACATTAGTTTGTTTATTATCATAGTTCAAGCAAAAGTGGATTTACCTAGTTTTTGGTGTTATTATAGGTATTCATATGCAATGAATTGATCATCAAGTGGATGAAATAACCTATCATAATTTTATTTTCATGCTTGAGATTTTGCTAATAACTCCATAAAGACTATAAGGGCACAAATAACTATGAAGCACATAATTAGTAGGGCCAACAAAATATTTAACTAAGCATTCATAAGATATTCCAACATAATGGAGGTAGAAATAAGATTTGATAATAAATTATAGAAATATGAAATGAACTTTCAAATATGGTGAATACCCTAATGTGCAAACTAGGGGTTGGGTTTATTAAGCATAGGATGGATTCACCGAATGTTTTAATACTTTGGATTCATAAAAGAAACATCAAGTAATAAAGTTGTTTGAATACTAATCAAGTAATATTTATATTTTAATAATGTAATGCAATATTTTGATAATATATCTCATTTAAGCATGTGAAATAAATACAAGTACTAAACAACTAAGGGATAAAGAGAGCGTATATTATTTATTATTTTATTCTAGACTATGGTTGTAGTTAAGAGTTGTCACAAGGATGTATTAGAGATTTAGAATTTATTCATTCTATGTTCTAACTATTTTTGGGCTTCTAGATAGTTGCATCTATTTGGGATAGTAACATTGATTATTATGTCCACTTTTGACACATGTGTCCAATGAGAGATATGTATAAGAATGACTCCCACTTTGAACTAGGCCTACATTATTCCTTATGTGACTATTTTATGCCTTTGATAATGTTCATCTATGTGATAGATATAGATAATATAAAACACTAGTTATTTTTCATTGCACCTCTTACAACCTAGTGAAAATGGGTTAGTATTGTGAGTCAAGATAGCCCTAACAACCCTATTATTGCTAAGTGTTGTCTACATAGACAATAATCTTACGAGGGCCTTAGACTCACATGTAGACCTCCCTTATATGCAAATGTGTGGAATTGTAATAGTGTGATTATATGCTATTTCTCATAGTAACCCTTGGTATACGTGATGCAATAATAAATTTGACCTTTTGAATGTTTCAAATTTGTAGTATAATTTGATAGCTTGAAATGAAACAATATTTTCTTATTATAGAGTTGCCTTATCAAATTAGAAGGTATATTAATTAGACCATATAATTTATATAGAAACCTTTTGAATTTGATTTAGATCCTAGTGACACATGAAAATTTGACCATAGGTTGGGAAAAGAGGGTTAAAAAAATAGTCAAAAAGTGAAAGATACAAAAAAGATAAATCTAGACAATTGTGTTGAGGATGGACACTAACATTGATGAAAGTGTCTAGGACATATGTAAGTGTCCAAGGGCTAAAAATTGTAAAAAATAAGTAGGAATCCCTAACATACATTGGATGAAGATACAAAAACATAACACACAGGCCCAAGGGGTAGGTAAAACAAATGAAATAATATGGAACCAAAGAGGTCAATGAGAGACCACATCATTAGATGTCTAATTCTTAGTAAAAAGGTATATACATATAATATACTAATAATATGTGTATTTATACCAAAATGGGTGTCTATAGTGTCTAAGGTGGTTGAAAGTGATCAAAAGGGGCCCTAAGATAGGTATAGAGCTAAGAGTGCAAAATAGTGGTCATAAGTGCATGATTTTAGCTTAAAATTTAATTTATGTGTCTACATGAGGAAAATAAAGTTGATGTCATGGCATGAATGAAGGAGAAAATTGATTATGATGGGGCAACTCTCACAAATCACCATGAACTGGATCACCCCGATTATGATGTACTCTTGAGGATGTAAACTTAGGGAGATGCACAAACATATCATGTAAACATAAAATGTTAGAAATTGAAAATAAGGTGTATACAAGTCCCTCATTAACCTCCACACAAATATATTTTTCATCAATGACCAATTTATTACATTCTTCATATTTATCTTTGTATCTAATAGTGATGTATTTTATAATTTTTATGTAAATTAGCATTATACTTCCACCATTTGATCTAAAGAATATATTGCTTATATTACAATGCAACCTTCCTAATTGTATATAAATTACATATTTTTAAGCCACTCAAACTAGCCAATGAAGGAATGTATCACATGAAAATCTAGACATGTAAACCAAAATGAGATATAAAAATGTTCCTTTATAATCAATAATAACTTAGGAATAAATGCATACATTGGAAATATTTTCAACATGTATAAATAACACCTAGATTTAATTTAGGTGGTGTACGTATAATTAAAAAACTTTCCACACCAAATAAAAATTCTCTTACTCTCAATACTAATAATTTATTTGCAACTAGAATAATGTATAAAAATGTGTCACAAAATAATAATTTTCAATTTCACTCAATGTGGTATCAAGAAAATGAAAAATTTCAAAATTACCAAACATAATGTTTTGAATAAACAAATGTAATATTATTTTTTATAACTTACATAGAAGTCACATAAGTTTTAAATAAGTATTTTTATTAGTCAAGTGCCTTTTAGCTTCAAGATTAGGTGTAAAAATTTAATCTATTTTTGAGATTAAAAATTATCATGTTATTTATTTTAATTATTTTTAAGCTTTTACAAAAATTTCCTTACAACCTTAATGCTATTACTAATCAAATTATATCAATGTTGTACTAAAAAATGATATTTATAAAAAGTATCAAACATAATATTTTAAATAAATACATGTAATACAATTTTTAGAAATTAAAAAAAATTGCATATATTTCAAATAATATTTATTTTAGTTAATTATATTTTATATTAAAAATAAGGTGCAAAAATTTGATCATTTTTAAGATACCAAATGGGTGGATACACAAAGTTGGGGGCCAAAAATTGGGCCATTCTTGGAAAATTCATCCATGATTTATAAAGGGAGAGCACCCTCTGAAAGAAATGCCCGACCTAGATTTAAATTGGCTTGGAATACCAATCATAAAGGGTTTGTGCTCTAAGTAATTAAAAGGGTGCACACCCTTTGAAATGCTATTTCAGAGGGATTTAAACAAACTTTAAAAAAGTGGAGCAAAAAACACATACCCTTTAGCAAAGGGCATGCTCCCTATGTGGTGAAAAGGGTGTGTGCCCTTTTTAGTGGCACATACCCTTTATAAAGGGTGAAAAAAATATTTATTTCAAAAGGCATGCACCCTATGTAGTACAAAGAGCACCCACCCTCATAATTTGACTACATATTATTATTTTTGTTTGTCTTTGTTTTGTATTTGATTTGGATTGTATATATATTAAAATAAACATTTAAGTACAAGCTTACGTTCTTATACTTTAAATTTATTTTACTAAATATAAGAAATTAGGGACACCATGGGTCTTCTAAAAATTTATTCCAAATCTATATGAGTTACTATTTTAAAGATAGTTTTTCAAAATCCAATCTAATTAGTACTTAGTCATTTTTAGAATTTTAGAATTGAACATAAGGTTAATTTTACACATGATATCTATTTATGGAAAACCAATAGTCATTTTGTATTTTTTTGGACCTTATGAATTTATTTATGACACCTTTTTAGGAGTTTCATGTGTACCAAAAATTAATTTTACAAACCTCACATCTCTTAGGGATAGTGAAAGCTAAGAGGATATTGACACATGAATTCACATACACACATATTTAGACCATTTAAAGTTGCCCAATAAAGTCACAATTAACTCATATTTAATTTCCATAGGCTCTTATTTTTTGAAAATTATAACTCTTGAGTCATATTTCAAGTCACATGAGGGAGGTGTCTCTAAAGGGTGACATTAGGGTGTCTTTATAACACATGAATTTAGTAGGCAACATTATGATGACTTTGTATGTGACTTTAGGTTAACTTATGACTCATCATTGAGGTGTCTTTAGTAGATGATGTTTTCATGTCATAAGGGGTGATGGTAGGATGTATTTAGAGGAAAATTTGAGGATTTTGTAAGATAACATTGTTAATTCATGTGAAATCAGTAACTATATACACTTATCCTTTATACACCTAAAAGGATTTCACACAACTCAACTTGGAGTATTTTGTGCCACATTCATTGCATGCACAAACAAGTCTTGTGACACTTATACATAGAGAATATTTCACCTATAAAAAAGCTTACACACTGTGATATTTATATGCAACACTTCACTTCTTCATAGAGTCTCTTGAACATAATATAGCACATTCCACATATCACACACCCTTCACATAGATTTTTATCATAATGTATCCACAGGAATTCTTAGATGACACTTCTGAGTTTAGTGACATGTTAGGGAAAAACCTTATAATAATAATTTGACTGAGCAAGTCAACCTAAACACACTTGGATGAAGTTCATGTAATATTTGCATTTAGCTAAGGGTTGATAATATACACAATTATAGTGATAAATAACATGCCTAAGTATCTAACCTTTCTCATATGCATTGTATTCACACCTTTAGTCTAGGTAAATAAAAGGTAGTGTTTCTCCTCTTGATTATATGAATGTGTTTTCATAGCCTTGTTGTAACATTTTTCATTTTTGTACATTTCCCCTATTCATTCCCATTGAATATAAGTTATATTTCTTGCAAGTATCCATTTTTTGATTACTTAAATTTGTTTTGGTTTACTTTCTATAAGATAAAATATTGCACACACTTTATAACCTTAAAACTTATATCTAAGTGTAATTTCCCCCACATGCATCAGATCTTGGGCTGCATGATGTGGATCATTTGTATCAGGTGTATCTATTTTCCATGTTTGTAAACATGTGAGCATAACAAGAAAAGGATAGATTACTAGTTAGATCTATTTTAGCCTACCTAGAATAATTTCATAGCAAACATAATATGAGTGATGCTTAGAAGCAACTTGAGGTGACCCCATACATCTAAAATATCATTAGAGATGACATAGAAGCATGGTGTACCAAAATATTTGGCCAATTATATGAATTAATAGTGGATATCAACCTAAGACATTCAAATTCTCTTTTGTAGCATGATTAATAATAATTTAAATAGTGATATCAAATTTTAATTTATATTAGGTTGTCACATTTGTGTTTAGGGGGATACATATGCCCTATTTGAGTATCGTGTGTAACTGATAAATCAATTTGTAGTATGGTGCACTCAAATAGGGGATATCAAGTATAAATCCACATTAGGTTGTTGAATTTGTGTTTAATAGGATCAATATGCCATATTTGAGTGCCACATGTGAAAAATTGAGTGATTAGTTATAGGAAGCACTCAAATAAGGAATATCAAGAGTGAATTTAAATTAGGCTATCACATTTGTATTTAGGGGGCTTGATATGCGCTATTTTATTGCGTTATGCAATAAGTCAAGTGATTGGTTGAATGAGGCACTCAAATAAGGAAATCCAATTCAAATTTACATTAGTTTGTTGCATTTGTGTTTATGAGGACAATATACCCTATATAAATGTTGTGTAACCAATTTAAGTGATTGGTTACATAGGTCACTCAAATAGGGCATGTATCGAGTCAAAATTAAGATTAACTTATATAATTTGAGTTTAGGGAGCTCTATATGCCCTATTTTAGTGAATCATGTAAATAATTGAGTGATTGGTTGCATGATTCACTCAAATAAGCCTTACTGAGTCCAAATTTACATTAAGTTATTACATTTATGTTTACAAATCTTGATAAAACCTATTTAATTGCCCTTAAAACCATTGAATAAATTAGTTACATGAGGACTCAAATAGGTCATATCAAGTTTAAATTTTCATTAAGTTATTGCTATTGTGTTTTGGGGATTGATATACCCTATTTTAGATCCTAATGGAACAAATCAAGTGATTGGTTACTATGGAACTTAAATAAGGCATATCAAGTTTGAATTTTTAGTAGGTTGTCAAATTTGTGTTTAAGGGGCTCAATATGCCCTATTTGAGTGCTCATGTAATGAATTGAGTGATTGGTTTCATGGGGAATTCAAATATGACATATTGAATCTAAATTTACATTAATTTATTTCACTTGTGTGTAAGGAATAAATTTTTCTTATTTGAGAGTTCTATGTAATGATTTAAGCAATTGGTTTCATAGGGCATTCAAATTTGGTATATCAAGTGTGAATTTACATTATGTTGTTGCATTTGTCTTTAGGGGTGCTCGATACGATTTATTTTAATTATCCATGAAATAAATCAAGTGATTGGTTGTATAGGGTACTCAAATAGGGCCTATCGAGTTTGAATTTACATTAGCTTGTCACATTTGTGTTTACAGGGATTGATATTCCCTATTTGAGTGCCTCATATAACAAATAGAGTGATTAGTTGGACGAGGAACTCAAATAGAGCACATTGAGTCTAAAATTAAAAATTAGTTTATCAAAGTTGTATTTAGGAGGATATTTACACCTTATTTGAGTTGCCCATGCAATCAATTAAGTGATTAGTTTCATGGGGAACTCAAATAAGATTGTAGATACTAAAAATGAATATTTATAACATTTTAGTCTTATACATTTGAAAAATATCAATTAGGGATATACCCTTTAGTTTTTGACCTTATTGATACCAAAATTATTTCATTCACCATCTCATTATGCCTAAATTATTATCTTATAGTATGACCTATGTCATGATGATGACCTAAACAACCTATACACTTTATAAATCTCAAAACTTGATATACATCCTTCACTATCAGTTACATATTCATACCTACTTTCTAACCTTCTAGAAATTATTAGCCACAAAGGGGCACTAACATCAATGCTAGTGTCCAAGTCATTATTTAGTGACCATTACTTAAAAATCGTCCAAATTTAAAACTATTCAAAACATATAGGTTAGCCTATTTGTCTTATTGAAAACTACCATACAAAAGGTGTGGTATAAATACAAGTATAAACCTTCTCATTAATATTATATTAAATAAAAAGTAAACACCTATAAAGGCTTATTAAATCAATCACATAATTATTCTACCCTATTCATCCCTATTTTTGCATTAGGCATATGAGTAGTCATAAAAAAGGTCTGAAGAATCTAAATAACAACCCATGAGTGATATTTATCAATTTACAAGATAAATCACTACATGCATCTACATATAATATATTATAAAATTATTCACACACATTCCCATACATACAGGATAACTACATAATTCTGAGGCCCTCATTGGAGTATTAGCTATGTAAGAAATATATATAAACATAGGGGTTTTTGAAGTCAGATCAACATCATGATCCCTCTAGCCCATTTTTGTAAAAACTCATTTTAAGGGTGAAGAAGGGTGAAGAGCTAGGGTTTGATTAATAAGAACATAGTGACAACTTGTAATCTAGATCTAAATGTTGGAGGTACAATCACTAAGAGGGGGGGTTGAATTAGTGATGGCATATATTTAACTTTAATTCCAAATCTTTTAGACTATTAATCAATCAAGATTTATCAAATTCATTAATAAAAATTAACAAGAGAGCTCATTCATTCAATGCATATATAAGACCAAACACACAACACATAGTTTTTATGGGAAACCTTCATGGGGAATAAAAACCACACTCAAGCTTGAAAACACATGGACTAATTATATTATAAGATGATTACAAACAAGAGACCCTTTTAATGAAGCACCCACTTCAAAAGGATCACCCACCCCTAAGTTTGAACAAGCACCCACTTGCTTTAGATGTTGAGCACCCACATAACGCCTATGAAATCAACAGCTCCAAAACTTTGATTTCACTTCAATCTGATGGAGACACAATGTATAACACCTCTCTTTCACCCTTCACACTTTCTCAACCTCGATCACATAATAAATGCATCCAAAGCATCCTTTTGGATCACCCTAAGCTTCTTCACTCATCCTCAGCCACAAACCTATAACAACTCTGTAATCACAACAAAGACATGACCAAAAATTTATAAACCCTTATTTTTACCTACCTCTTTTATCTATCTTTTTCACTCTCAACACATACTCTGGTCACACATACCTTTTCTTCACTATACTCATATAGGTCTTCACAAGTCTCTTCACCTATGTATATCCCAATCTAGAAACCATCACATTTTATTTCAACTTTTATAGAATATTCATGAATATCATGCTCACAACCTTCCTTATCAGCCATACCACATGCTTTCACTCTTAAGGCATCTACATGGGTCACCTTTAAGTAGTACCCTCTTTCAAATAGGCCTAAGTCATATTTTAGGTCCTATGAAGATCCATTCACCTCTTTGACACTTTTCCAAGAAAAATAAGAACACTAGAACACTTTCAAATACATTTACCCATGCCACATAATCTATAGGTCCTCCTTAAGTGATAAAAACCATCACAATACCCTTCTTCTAAAGCTCAATTCACTCAAACAACATTTTGTGTATACAACCACTATGAATGGACACACAATAAATTATAAGTCTTTTCATATTGATAATGGATTAAAAAAACCTCCATAATATATAAAATGATCCTCATGGAGTTTACAACACTCTCCAATAGATATCACAACTTGAAACATCAAGAAACCATCAAGAACAACTTGATTACCCTTCTCAGGTTACTTGTAGAGTATAAACAAATACACATTCAATTTTGGAGCTCAATATATTTGACTATATAAAATTTCATACCTTCAAAATAGATTCTATGGATGCACCCTAGAGTCCTCTACATCTTTTTTTTGCAACAACAAGAAATTTGTCTTGGATCAAAATTTATGACCCAGAAACCAAGCACTAGTTTTTTCCTTTAAAAATTCAAATATTTAAATACAAATGGTCATAATTAAACATCAATCATTTAGAACTCATCTCATGCTTTTTGGTAATCTATAACAAATTCAATTCATTTATCTCTATAGATTAACTATGTCTTTATCTTATAGTGCTCACCATTAGATCTTGCTCAGAACTCCCAAGATTATAACACTTGGTACCCTCATGTGCCTTCTGAGCACTTTACTAATAGTCCCTTGTGCTTGTGCCACTTGGTAGTCTTGTGTGCAATGTTAAATCTTTGACTTGTTCTACAACATTGATCTTCATTAGTATGAACTGCCACTCACCATTTATTATTTTTTAAACTAGCGAGCTTGTAACACTTGCCACCTATGCATGTAACCTTTGACATGTTGAATTTTACATACACTGTTGGATGAACATCTATAATTTAATTTGCACCTTTGGATCTTCTATACAAATGACCTCAATATTTGATATGGTTAAACTTGATGGTCTCTAACCCATTAAAGTCTGCTA
This sequence comes from Torreya grandis, assembly GCA_037957365.1. Taxonomy (NCBI): domain Eukaryota; kingdom Viridiplantae; phylum Streptophyta; class Pinopsida; order Cupressales; family Taxaceae; genus Torreya; species Torreya grandis. The sequence continues at coordinate 2,753,625 of JARHVA010000855.1, read as the reverse complement.
GAGTAACTTTAAAGCTTTATAACTTAAGCTAGACAACATTTCAAGACTCCAAATTTTTAGGGTAGCTTCTTGGCACTATAGACAACATCTCCATGTAATATTTTGACCAATATTGACTTTTTATGTACTTGAAATAAATGATCAATCTTTTTGGATATTTCATGTTTGCATGATGTGCAATGATGGATTCTCTTAAGCTAGAAGATACATTTTGCTCATTAAAAATGATCAAAAAACATACCAGATATCCTCCAAGACATCTATGGATGCCTCACAACCTCTTCTTTGTCCTTATAGACCTGTACATGTGCCATATCTCTTCAATCTCTCAATATGATCACTTTTTCATTCATACATTAGTACCACATGTTTTCTTTGAAATCAATGCCAATTTAAGACACTAATGACCATGTCTAATAATCTCCCCCTTTGTCATTTATGGAAAACATCACTTATAATGTCTTCTCTCATGTTGAACAATTCTCTATTTTTATCTTTCTCCCCCTTTGACATTAAGATAAAGGATATCTTCCTTAACATGCCAACAATCATTACTTAACATCATGTATGCAATCAAAATACTATTTTAATATGCTCAAGATACACACTTTTAGTCAAATGAACCAATGATTCCCCCTTTGACATGCATCCAATTGAACTAAGACTTATCTGATCTTTGGACTTGACAAGCTACCCATAAAGCTTAGAAATATCCCCCTAACTCCATGATCTATATCATGTCATATTATCTTTGATATACACCAATATTAATAACATTTAGAGGTACTCTCCCTAGGTCATCTGAACTTAGGAACCCCTTGAGCATAAACTGGGAAACCTAAGATCAAAAAAAAATTCTCCAATTGCATAAAAAAGATCTTCAAATCTTGAAAACACCTAAAACACATTTTAATAAGGTCATTATACCTTTATATGCCATTAAGACACCTTGAAAACTTGTAATGACACTTGGATATGTCCATACCCAACCTATAAAACTTACACACACAGCTTCATTCCATCACAACATCTTATCAAAACACATGACCTAGTTTGATCAAGTCATCATATCTATCTTCTTTAAATGCAAAAATGTAGATACTTCTTCACACTTTGTACTGATTGGCCCATTGATCATCACCTAGAACACACACACTTTGATTCCACACATGAAATATGCTCTTAAAAAGCATAGGTAGAGACAACCATTTTTCATAGAGGGACTAAAGATCCCAAAACTCAGGAGACTCCCATATCTCCATACTCTTCCCTAACTTGTAATCCTTCCTCATCTTCATATTAACTTTGAATGAGTTCTCAACCCTATTCTTTTCTTTTATCTCAAGATCATGCTTAATTTCCTTATCCATTTAGGTAGATAAGGCTTGTTCCTTAATACTTGACCTTGCTCCTTATCATGTTATGGAAAATAGTCCATCTTGAGCCTATTTTCCATTTATTTTCTTCGGCCTCTATTCCCTATGGCCCTTTCTCTTTCTGATAGGATTGATTATTTTTGAAGTAGAACACTGATCATTCCTATAAAACCTTGTTATGTGACATACCTCATGACATTTGAAATAAATGAGGTTTCTTAGACTATACATACCTTGAGATATATGATGATTTATTGAAGTTTCATGAATTCATTCATGCACCTCATCATTTGGTCTCCTAATGAGGGTATTACAAAACTTTGCAATATGACTAAAACCTTGACACTTGTAATAAATGATGTCATTATTCCCTTGTGAACTTGTTGATTGTATTGAGTGATGTCGTTTGACATGATTACCATTGTCTTGATCCTAATTCCATGCGAATTCATTCTTTGAGGATCTTTACAATCTTTTATCCTTTGACCAAATTTATTATAAGAGTAATAATGACCATTGAATTTTCATACCTTATAAAATTTAGTTGTCTGATCTAATTTGTCTTCATTCTTTTGATTCCTTTATTACTTGACTGATGATTGATCTTCAGAGTCTAACTTTCCTTATTCATATCAGTCTTGTCTTGAGTTACATGCTTTTATTCTTCTTTATATCCAGGACCAAATCTATCACTATCATGCTTTTGATTACACAGTATATCATCAAGATCATTTGAGCTCTTTTCAAACTTCATAAATGAGTTCAATTATCTTTAAGTCTTCTTTGACTCAACTTTCAATGACTCATTTTCAAATACTTACCTTGAGCAATCATCTTATTTAGCTTTTAAAGTTGTTGATATGATTTCTAGTTGACAACTGAGATGCTTGACTATGTCTTCATGCTCCATGGTGTCTTCAATCATTCTTGCCTCAAACACAATGAATTGTTCTTCATAGTCCTTGATTTATGACATCATATTCTTATTATTTTTATTCTCATTTTTTATATCTTCAAGATCATTCCTCAATTCAGTCCCACAGTCCTCCTTGTCTTTTTCATCATCTATATCTTTGCTCATAACTTGACTTAGTTTCATTTACAAAGAATCTATCTCTATTTGATATAAGATACATTCCTCATTATTAATCTTTACTTATTCATCAAGAGTACAAACCTAAGTTTCAAGTTCTTATGTGATATCATCATACTCCTTGATTTCATTACTCAACCTTCCTTCAAATAGTCCAATTTACTCCTTATAGGATTTGATCAAGACATCTTATTTTTTGTTCTTCTTTTGTAGCAACTTCATTTATTCCAAAGTATATAGATATTTATTTTCAAGAGTGAATTTATCATCTTCTTCCTCTGAAATATCCCTACCAAATAAATTTTTGCTTAAGGAACATTCACCTTCATCATCACTGATAGCCATAAACAATGTCTCTTTGTCCTCATTATGCAAAGAATCATCATTGTCAGATGTGGTCATTTTTCTGTAGACGAGTTACTATATTATGTAAAGGCTCTTACATACTTTGTCTGATTCCTTATTTTTTTGATCTAGGAATTTGACTCAAGAAAGGATGGTTAGTATGGTGTTATTTCAAAAATGAAAACAAAATGAAAGAAACATACTAACTAGTATAACATCTCTAGGCCTAGACACTAGGGAGAGCTTAGTTAAAAAACATGAATAAAACACACAACTAAATTGAAAAATAAACCTTTTTCACCTTCCTTGGGTGCTCTAAAATGTTTGTTTTATTGGCTTTCTCAGTTTGTGCTCATGAAGTCCTTAGCAATGGAAGTTTGGCTACCTCCATCTCTCCTTGGCACCTTTGGCTTGTGGCTTGGAATAAATTTGGCATGGTAACACTAATTTTATGAATATTTTAGAACCATTTGTGTATTATAAATTTTAATTATCAATTCTTAGAAATGATGTTCATGGCCTCTCTATTTATAGATTTTCTAGAATGTCTAGAATCAACCTGAACCATCCATCGTAAGATTGAGATGTGTGGTTGAGGATTAATTCAATTTTTTAGAATTAAGTTTATAATTATCCTCATCATGAAATTTTAATAAGGGGAAATTAAGAGGCATGGAGGGCATCATGGAAGGCATTGATGAGGCATGGAGGGCATGAATCATGATATTGGTGGCATTTATGGCCTAGGGATGTCTTCCCAAGAAATGAGGTCACTTGATGATGCAAATATTAAACATTCTTTTCCAAAAAAAATTATTCAACAAGTTTTCATGGAATTATTAACTAGGCCTTGATTTAGGTTAATTAGCTCTTAAGCATGATTAAGCACTTTATGCATAAATTACCCAAATTGATCAAAATGCCTTGTTATTGGTCTAAAATTTGACTAGATTAGAATTGGAAGGTGATGTCAAATGCATTAGATATGTTATCCCATTTAGGATGTTAATGATGATAAATAAAAAAGGCATAGATCTTGTGCTAGAGATTTTATAGGAAAGAGTAATCCAGAGCACCTAGGTGTAAAATTGACATTTTGACTCGAATTGATTTGATCAAATTAGCTGACCCATAAATTGCATTTCCCCATTTAGAGATACCCTAGCTATAATTAGCACTTGAATATATAAATTTAAAATATTTTAATGTGTTTGAGTGTTTTTAGGCCAAATTGTGCATTTTGGGTGGTAATTGGCCAAAAACCTGATTAGAGGTCATTGGTGGCCAGATTTAGGTGTCTACAATTTGCCCTTATTTGGGAAGGCATTGCAAGCTATAAGCAAAGTAATATCTTCCCAAAGAATGAAAATGTCATGTATGATTATAACTGTAATGATGATAAACTAACTATATGATGCCCCCTTAAGGGAACGGTTGGCACAAGTAGTTTGACAAACGGTCCCTAAAAAAAAAAGCCAAAATGAGGGGACCAAAAAAAAGAAAGATAATGGAGTGAAAACACAATGATATTGAAAAAGTAGTCAAAATAATTGAGAATGCAAGTGGGATGGTGTACAATGGTTTTCCCAAAGATGGTTATAAGTATTATACCCCGATAGTGGCAACATGGTATGATAACACAATGATTTTCCCAAAGGTGATTATAATCATCGAGAAGATGGAGCTACCCCTATTAGGATAGATAAATAAGATAATAACATGCCCCTATATAGGCAGAAAAACTAAAGTGGTGACAACATAATTATTTGCCTAAAGGTGGTTATAATCATTGAGAAATGTAGGTGGGATGGTGTGCAATGATTTTCCCATAGGCAATTATAATAATTGGACCTCGATTATGGAAAACATGATAAAATTAGATGAGGATGATGATAACGTAACATAGAGGGTAATCATGAATTGGAAAAACCTACTAGTAGGGAGATGCATGTCTAAACTAATAGAGGTTAAAATTATTTCATGGTTAATTAGTCTATTTAGGATATGATTGGGAGTGAATCAGGATGTTGGTGTCAAAGAGATGCTGCCATTACTGAATAGAATTTTTGAAGCTTAGGTTTTTTTTAGCACATGTTGATAGGAATCATGGTATAAAATCATGAGGACTTAGCTAAAATATTCATGAGGACTAACTCCCATAATCTAATACTCAATAGAAAACAATGCACCAATGATAGAAACCATGATGACAATGTAAAAATATGAATAGGGATGGATTCAAGTGTAAGTGTCGACAAAAAATCACCCAATGAACACACATAAACTAAATCAAGGCAATAGTGCTAAAAGAAAAAAAATAGATAAACAAACAAAGAAAATAAGAAGAAATAAACAAACAAAAAATGCAATAAAAACCATATGAACATTACCCCTAGAAAATAGGTGACAACTGAACACATGAATAAAATGGGGGAATATAATAAAAGGAAGGGGGTGGCCAAGTTATCTCCATATGCACTAGGCAAGTGGACATTGCCTACATAGTTCCATGGATGTAATATCCAATAAACAAAATTTAGGCTAAATGTAGTTCTCCTATGGAATGGGAAGAATGTGATAACTGAAGAAAACAAATAGAATGGATGTGAGAGAAAAATAGGAATGGTCTTACAAAATGGAAAGTGAGTGAAAGAAAAAGGCCAAAAATGATGGGGAAACTAAATGACAAGTGATTTGCTTGTAACTTAGTGAGGGTTCATAGAATCCTTAAGGCAAAGAAGTGGTCAATGTTTTTTTCTTTTTTGACAAAATTTTAAATGTTTTTGGAATTGTTTTAGAGTATTTCAACTCAATCAAGAATGATAAGACACTAAATGGTTCAAGCTCATAAAATGATGAGAGTGTTCAAACTTAAGTTTCTCATAAAATAATGAGAGAATGGTTTAAGTTTCTCAAAAAATGGTGAGAGTGTGGTGGAGAATGGTGACTGAGCTGACTTCAACAAGTATTGAGTGCTACCTACATAGTCCCAGAGTAGGACTTCAAGTCACTGTAGTTCTACCCTTACAGTAGAGGAACTCGATGAGTATATCAATCAATTCAAATAAAACAAGAACAATTGGTAAAAAGTTATAGTATGACATAGGAAGTGGCAAGTTGGTACGTCAAGGCTTAATGTTACCCCTAGTTTACCCATAGGTGGTTATAACTAGGACACAATGGCATAGATTAATGGTACTAATTTTCCCAAATGTAGTTATAATTAATAGCAAGATTAGTGGTAAGAAAGGAATAATAAATGAAGGATGCAACTGCCAAAACTTCTATCACACTATCCTAAAATATGATCTCTATCTAAAGTAGTTGAACCAACTGATGAAACTGATTAGATACCTTGATGCTAAAACTATGTAATAAATGGAACAAACCAAGGTCAAATGGGCTAGGCTTTAGAATACATTAGGTCAATAGAATGGAATTAAAAATTGGATACAGTGAAGAGGATGGGTAAGGATGATAGTTGTACAAAGAAGAATAGTGATAAAATGACAACTAAAATGGTCCTTACAGACAATACACCTTAGCATTCAAGCATAGTACCACTTGAGATGAATAATATTCATTGGATTAGGAAGTTCATCTCTATCTAGTGTGGCAAGCCTATATGCTCATGATCCATAATCTACAGTGATGATGAAAGGCCCTATCTAGTTTGGTTTGAATTTCCCTTTATGCTTCTTCTTAGCCATGGTATTCTTTTGGTTTTCTTTAAGAACAAGATCACCAAGTTCAAATGTTCTATACTTAACATGATGATTATAGTGGCCTTTGAGTTGATTTTGATATGCTTGAAGATTTTTGAGCATAGCTATGAATTTCTCATCAAGTAGGTCTAGCTCTAGTAGGTGAGTTACTCGATAGTCATGATCATCCAAGACATGATTGAAAGAGATGCATAGTGAAGGCAATTTGAACTCAATGGAAAATATGGCTTTAATACCATAACAAAGTGAGTATATAGTGGCTCTTGTATGGGTATGATGATTGGTACGGTATGCCCAAAGGGTAGGGAATATCTAGAGGTGCCAATCATGACTAGCATCATTGACAATATTTTTGAGAATATTGATAATGGTTTTATTAGATGCCTCAGGTTGGCCATTACCTTGAGGGTAATATGCTATAGAAATTTTTTGTGTGATGTTGTATATACTACATAGCTAGTCTACATCCTTATTCTTTAATGATCCTCCATTATTAGATATAATGTCAGAGGGGATACCATAGTGGCAAATAAGATGGTTAAAAATGAATTTGGAAATTTGTTTTCCAGTCACGTAAGTGAGGGGTATAGCTTCAACCCACTTAGTGAAATATTCAGTGGTGGTAAAGATATGTTTATGTCCATTAGATGAAGTGGGGTTAATCTTCCCAATGAGTTCAAGTCCCTATGTAGAAAATGGCCATGGTGTCAAAATTAGTTTTAGAGTTTTTGTTAGGGCATGAATTATATTAGCATGCCATTGACATTTGTCACACTTTTTTACATATGTAGTGGCATCTACGTCCATTATGGGCCAATAATAACCAATATAAAAGAGATTTTTAGATAGGTCTGCCTCGCTAGAATGAGCTCCACATACTCCATGAACTTCTCTTAATGCTAGTGTAGACTCTACCAAAGTTAAAAAATGAAGCAGAGTTCTATCAAAACTATGATGGTAAAGGGTGGTTCCAAGTAAAGTATAATGAGTAGAATGATGAATGAAGGCTTTGGTTTATTTTTGAGATATGTTAGGTGGTAGAAATTGGTCATGAAGGTAGTTGTACAGGTTTGAGTACCAAAATAATTAAGACCAACAATATCACAAATCATAGAAACGATTGAAGGTTCATGAGTTGGTGCTAATAAATTATCAATGAGGAACTAATACTCTCTAGCTTTATCATTTTGTTGAATCAAAGAGATAATAGTAACCATGTCATCTGTACTTATTTTACTAGCCCTTATCATGTGCTCAAACTGAATGTTGGTAATTTGTTGTCTAAGAGTGTTGACCATGGCTTTATATGGAACCAGCTTGTTGTCTTTGGTCTAAAAATGATCTGTGACCTGATTGATGATTAACTAAGAATCACCATAAACTTAGAGATGAGATATGTTCCAATGCACTACTTGTTGAAGTCCTACAACAAGTTCTTCATACTCAACAATGTTGTTTATACAAGAAAAGCTTATTCTAAATGATTTAGGGATTAGATCTCCCTGTGGTGTAATAAAAAATAATCCTACCCTTGATCCATGTGTAGTAAATGAACCATCAAAATATATTTTCTAGGGCTGATCCTTAAGGGGTGTGTCAATGATGGTCACGATGGATTCATCAAGAAATTGAAATGTGAGTGGCTATGTGTCTATGAGAGGTGCTTCAACAAATTGATTTTCAAGAACTTGTCCCTTAATTAACTTCTAATTGACCTAATCTATGTCAAAATCACTGAGAATCATGATCCATTTAGCCATTCTACCTTGAAAATCTATTTTAGATAGTAGATACTTGAGCAGATATCCTTTTGAAATGACCATGGTCTTATTATTCAACATGTAATGGCATAGTTTTTGAGTTGTGAAAACCATGGCTAGACAATCTTTTTTAATGGGTGCATAGTTATGTTCATATGAAGACAAGGTAAAACTTAGGTAATATACAAGATACTCATTTTGATTGTCATCATGCTGAGCCAAGTGGGCCCCTAGAGTATGATTGGTAGCTGATAGGTAGATTAATAAGATAGTCTTTGAGTTATTGAAAAGCTATTTGATAGTGATCATCCTAGTGAAATACAACTCCCTTCTTTAAAAGGTGTGTAAATGGATGACACTTGTCTGCTAATTAAGAGATGAAGTATCGAATTGATTGGATCTTACCCTACAAACTATGGAGTTGCTTTAAATTGGTTAGTGATAGCATCTCAGTTATAACATGGACTTTAGCCAAATCAACTTCAATACCTCTATGAGACATGATGAAGCCAAGTAGTTTGCTAAAAGTTACACCATACACACATTTATTTATATTGAGTATGACTTTGTACTCCTATAATATTTCAAATATCTTAGGCAACACTACTGGATGGTCAGCCCTAGTTTTAGATTTTCCTAATATGTCATTGACATAGTCTTCAACAATATCATGCATCATATCATGGAATATGATAGTCATGGCCCTTTGATATGTAGCTATAGCATTCTTAGGGCCAAATGGCATTACTTGATAATAAAATGTTCCCCACAGAGTGGTGAATGTTGTTTTAAGTTGGTCTTCTGGTGCTATTCTAATCTAGTTGTATCCTGAAAAGCCATCCATGAATGAAAACATTTCACAACCTACCATGGAGTCAATGATCATGTCGATATTAGGCAAAGGAAAATCATATTTAGGACAAGCTTTGTTGATGTCTCAAAAATTAGTACAAATTCTGATCCCTTCTATCTTTTTACTAATAGGTATCACATTAGAGATCCATTTTGAGTAGTTAATGGATCAGATACATCCTATTTCTAAGAGTTTTTCCAACTCTTTCTTTACCAATACAATAATGCGAGGATGCATCTTACATGACTTTTGTTTTACTAGTTTGGCATCAGAATTAACCAAAAGGTGGTGCAGAACCAAGGTGAGGTCTAAACCTGGCATTAAAATAGGCCCATGCAAAATTATGTAGAAATTCTCTCAACAGAGCTATAAAGACATCACATTCCTCCTCAGTGAGGGATGATCCTAATTTTATCCATTTTAGGTCTGATGGAGTCTTGATATTTATCTTTGTTGTATCTTCAACTAGAAGGGTCAAACCATCTTCTAGGATAGTAGGTATAATGGGAGATTTATCCATGTAATAAAAAAATTCAAAAATTCTTGAAGATTTTGATCAAATACTTATTGTTTCTCAAATCTAAACTCAAATACAAAGGCAAGTTTATCATTGGTGGTCTCTTAGTCTAAATTCAAAAAAGAATGAACACCCCCATCTAATGGGACCTAAAATAGATTTTCACCACTAGACTGGCCTTTATCTTTACTTTTTCCCTAGTCATAAAGTGCCTCAAAGAGGTTTTCACTTTGGGACCTCAATGTTTTACTTATTTGTTTTTGGCTAAGGGTGTTCACCCATTCTCCAAAATAAGCTTCAAGATCCAATGTAATTGAGAATCCTAATTTGTGATCTCCCAATGGAACATTGTCTCTAAGGCCTAAAAAGTCACAAAATGCCTCATCATTATGAAACTCATCAATTAGTAAAGTGGATTATTGATGGTCTCAATCTATCAGTTGGGGATAATATAATGATAATGGGCTATGATGAATGACTGGGGTAAGGGTAAAAATGACATTAGTATCAAACAGGTTGGTTTTAGCTAGGTCATCAAAGGTGAGGCAATGATCAGACTCTACTTCATTATCATCATCATTATCACTAGTCACCGGTGATGGAGTTTGAATAAGATATGTGGGGTCACCCCAGGTGGTTTAAATCTAAGTCCATAAGGTCTTTCATACTTAGTCATGGAAATTGGATCGATGGTTCTTTGTTGTTTTGGTCTAAGGCCTCTTCCTTCAAATTTATGATGCTCCACGATCCTATTAGGAATAAAATACTTTGTATTTTTATAATAATTATCTTGGTTGTCATTTTATAACCATGATTCATCCCCTTCAAGAGGGTCGGGTCCTAGGCTAGATGATGGTACAAATGTGACAGGTCCCTTATATTTGTTCTTTTGTTACCAATGCATATATGGGATGACTTTGAGTTGCCCAAAGGTTTTTGGATTCTGGGGAAGATTGGTAATATGAATTATATCATGGGTCACACAATCTCCTAGTCTATTATCTAAAATGGTGAAATGATTAGAAACTTCATGAGGTGGCATGTGGGAAAGTGAATCCAAGGTATTAGGATCTATGCAATTATCTAGTGAAGGATCAATAAGTATAACCTTTCCTTTATCCTACTTTGAACTTGGATTCATGCCATACTAATAATTTTAGCTTTGAAAGTTATCCTCAAGATGCTTGCAGTGTTCTTATAGGTGTAAATCTACTAGAATATTCACTTCCATCCCTAAGTGGGAAAACTTGATACGTTGATGCAACATTGATGGGACCACATGAATCTCATGTAACCAAGGCCTACTTAGAAGCATGTTGTATGATAACTCAAGATCAAGTACATGGTAAAGTGTATCATGAGTCAAAGGCCAATGATAATTGACAAACTGATGGTGCCTTACGATTCTCTTTCCTGATTATCATTGGCTTTGATAATTATTGTTTTGACCTAGAGATCTACCATTGTGTACCCAAAAATATTGATAAGCTTTAAAGACACTATGTTGAGGCTAGATCCATTGTCTTTAATGATACATTTCACTTTATGATACTTTATATAAACTTCTATGTATAATGGATTATTATGGAGCAGGCCAAGAGAAGACATATCACTTTAGTTGAATGTGACTTGTTGGGCTGGAGCTAGGTGTCTAACCAAAGCATAAAATTTATCAGGGGATATGTTACTAACAATAGTGGATTGGGTTAGAAACTCATTCAAGATGTTTTTATAGATTATTGACGTTCACAAAAAAATCTAAAATAGAAATTTGTGCTAGTGTCTTTTGCAATTATTCCACAATATCAAACTTCTTATCTTAGTCAATAGTGAATGGTTTATTCTAAGGTTGAATGGTTGGTTAGATTATAGGCATAGTGGCAGATGGTTGTGGGCCTAGGATAGAATCTTTGACCTTTGATTTTTGATTGCATAATTAGGATTAAATACCAGACCATTATTGCTAACTAATGTTGGGAATGGTGTGGGACCAAATAGGACAAGTCTGGGTTGTCAGTGCACTTGCATGTGGTCATGTGGTAAGGATAAGTTATTGATATAAGTTCCAAAAGGGGAATTCCTAGTTTACTAGTTTGCCTATATGCATCCCTAGGTCAAAGAAGGATCATCCATGTAATTTGGTTGAATGTTGTTATTTAAAAATGGTCTAGGCTGATTAGTGCTTGGTCTAGGATTAATGGAGATGGTATTAATGCCACCTCTTGGAATATTATCTACAACCCTATTGTAGTCATGTGCAATTGCATAGTATGTTTGTTGGTTGTTACTATTCTAACCTTGTTTTTGTCTATTATTATATCATTGTGGGTTCTGCTACTGATTTTGTTGATTCTACTAGTTTGGCCTTTGATTTTGATACTAAACTGACCATTATTGTTGCTTTTGTTGATTATTTTGCTACTAATGATTATTATGTTAGGGAAATTTTTGATAAATCCCAAGAGTTTGATTAGAAGTGGAAGTACCATTATCCAATTTTATCTCCCCATTCTCTGACATATTTTCAATTACATGCTTGATTTGGACACATCTTCATAGATTATGCATGTTGACCCAATGATAGTCATAGAATTCATTTTCATGATACCAATCAGGATAAGGATTTTATTATGGATAATTCTTTAGCATAGGCCAACTAATTAGATTAGCAATATCAAGCTTATGAAATATAGATTCAATAGGTTCTCCTAGGTCACTAAAGACATGATGTGTAAGCATAGTTCTCCTAAGAGGAGGGGTTTGCAATGGTAAATGCTATTTTAATTATTGTGCAAGTTTTGGTTGTTGTGATTAAGACATTGGTTGAGTAGGAGTAAGTTGAAAAGGTGGTGTAGATGATGTTTTCACCATTTAGACATGACAAGATTTGGTTACTCCATTTCCCACAAAATTCCTATTCAGTTGAATTGCTTCAGTCTTTCTTGGTTATTGGCCTATACCAATTGCATTGATGGAACTTAAATGGGATGTTGGTCATTTCTCTACTTGGTACCTTGATTTTGATTAGTTGAATTAATTTTGATGACTCATTTATTGATTAGTGCTCACTCAATCAACAAGCCTTTGTCAATGCTTTCCTTGAAAGTATGTGTACATTGTAGTTCCAAATGATAAGCTATCTCACTGTGCAAATTTTTGGTAAACACAATGGATAATTGTTTATCTAGTAAAATGTGAGTGAAACAACTTGCAAGGGCAATCCATCATTGTAAATAACTTACAAAAATCTCATCTACTTTTTTCTTTACTTGCATTAATTTCACTAATAAAATCTCATGCTCAATATTATAGGAAAAGTGCTGCACAAAATTATCAAAAAGATCATCAAAATCCATTACTGAATTTTTGGGAAACTTAAAAAACCACTCTAAGGCTTGTCCAACCAAGATCCTTAGAAACAACAGTAAAATGTATATGTTTTTATATGCCACTAGTTGATATGTGACAAAGAATTGAGTCAAATGAGCCTTAGGGTCACCTTTCCCTTTGTATTTATTAAATTTTAGTGGTTTGTATCTTGGAGGAAGTGGTATCTAAAAATAATCCATGCTGAATGGATAGGAACATACATCATCCAATTTGAAATTTTTAGTTTATTTACCAACTTGAATGGTAACAATTACATCCTTCATCTATTGTAATTCTTGGGACAAGAAACTAGAAGGAATATTGGTTTGAGGGAGAATTTGGGTAGATGGTTGGGAGGTCAAAAATGGGACACTTTGACCAGGGTAGGATGGAGATATCTATTGGGGTACATTGGTTTAGTTGGGGAATGGACCAGGAAAATTCATACGTGGATTAGGTTGAATTTCAAATTACACATTTGGTTGTGAAATATTCTAGTTTAAGTTGGAAATAAAGGTTTAACTTGGAGGATTTTGTGGTTGGGATGGAGGGATATAACTATATTGTGCTTGATGTGGTTGAAAAGCGGCATGCTATCGAACCTTGCTATTGAGTGATAAATTGTGGACCAAGGCCCTATCTCTAGATTTATGGCATATTTTGAACCAATGGTTGTCTAATAGGCACCTGAGAAACATGGAGACCTCCTTATTACATGAATCCCTATGAAGAAGTGAAATTAGGTTGTAAATTTGGCATCTGTCATTGACCAATATTTGTATGTTGTTGACTAGTCATTGCTTGGTTTTAGATTGGCATATTAGTCTGTGATTGAAAAGGTATGTTCATCATTACCTAGTGAGATGGAACATTAGTTTCCCTTGATTGAGGTGGCAATATATTTGTCCTCTATTGCATTGATACACTAGATTCTATCTATTTTTTTGGAATAATACTTGTTACTTGTTGAGGAGGATTAGGGTTTGTCACATTTTGTCATTGAGGTGTGACATTATCCATTGTTTGATTACCTAATCCCATATGTTGTATATTTAAGGAAGTAGCTAGTTGAGGTTGAGGTGTAGAAACTCCTATTCCCTAGTATGATTACCTATTTATAGAATTAACTATAGACACATGTTGTTGGCTAATTGTTTGTGCATTAGTACCACTTTGATTGGGACTGAACATTGTTTTCACATTATCTATTATGTTTGGCTCACTATTCTATGTATAGGCCAAAGACACTTATTTAATAATGGGCATATGCATCAATTTATCTATCAAATTAGTTTGTACAAATGGGTCAAAATTTGGATTCTCTTGTCCAATTAACTCTATCAAAACTTCTATTGAAGGAACTAGGTCAATAAGAGGCTTACTTACAATGTTCATCTAATTAAAATCATGTGCTAGATTTAGGTAGGTTTGATATGCTATCTAAATTTGGTTAAAGTGATATTCCATGATGTTTTTGCCTCAATCAAATATATTAGGATCTTGGTACGTTATTTGGACTAGAGCCATAGGATTTCTAGAAGAAGCATGTTGATCGTAAATGATATTATGGGGCACTCTTACTAGACTTGGTAAATTTTCATGGGGGAATTCTGCTAGAAACTTGGCCCCTATCTCTATGGTTCTAAACACAATCTTATCTTTGTTTTCTAAAAAATGTTGCTCAAACAAAAATGTATCATACATGGAAGCCATATTAGTAGAATATGACTATTGAAGTACTGGCTCATCCATTGTAGGTATTGTAGCTAGGTGTTGTGTAGTTTTCTATTGGCCTTATTCTGAATAAGATGGTGTGTTAACTAGATAGTTAGCCAATAGATCTTAACTTTGTGCCCTTGATTGAATATTATAAGAGGTATAATAATCCATCTCATAAGAAATATTATCTGCATAGGGGTCTTGCACCATTTCTTCCTGTGACACCACATTACTAATCCCTAGATTGTACATGAGTCCACTACGAGTGTAGGAATACATGTTGAGATCTATAGTAAATGTTTTGTGATAAAAGGTCAAATATTTATACAAACTCTAAAAAATGACAATGTCTAAAACATATGATGTTCCAACTTGGATTATATTCATCAAAAGGATCAAAAGGTTTATGCAAAGTTTTGTGAGGAAACAAGATAGTGTGAAGTATCTAACATTTCACTGTTAACACAAAGATAAGCAAGTAAATGGACCTAAAATAAAAATTCCAAACTCTAAGGTCGAAGTGTTTCAAATCAGCCTAATCTAGAAATTTAAAAGTTACTAGGTCTTTTGGCCAAATGTGGCGTCAAAATCTAGGCTCAAACAAGGCATGTGCTAGGACTTTTGGCCAAATGACATCAAAAGCTAGACTTTGAAAATAGATGAAAGTTTTAATCTAATGGATTTGAAATACTTGTAACAAACACTAGGCATTTGATTCTTGGACATGAAGTTGATCAACTAGGTATAAGGTATGAAATAAAAGGCACTTTAGAAATAGTTTATTTTCTCACAATAAATGGTATAAAACTTGGTTATTTTGATAAAATAGCTATACAAAGGTGATTAGTATAAATATGATTTAGACAAAGGATCACAAAAGTATACTTGGATTGGTATAAAAATGTAGGAAAAAATTTGAAACTCTATGCAAGAGGGTCTATGAAACAATATTTGAAATGCTTTGGGTAGTGTAATGATGTTATACTACCCAAAAGGTGTAACAAAGAGGTTTGTTTCAAAAACTCTCTAAGACAAAGATGTTTTCCTATAATTTTAATAGCATAACACTATCTTTTTTGATTCAAAATGTTGTGGTGCATAGACTCAAAGTGCAAGTGTTTAGCATAAAATGGCTTAAGTTTATCAAGTGATGATAATGATTATGAGTCTTAAATGACCTTCAACCCAAATTGGAAATTGAACCTAAGTTCCCTTGAGTTTAGTGAAAATGGAAAAACCACTTAACAAATCAACCCTATGAACTTATAAAGGCACAATTTTGAATTTAGATTATAAGTTAATGACTTAAACAACTTTGGTAAAGGTTTAGACTAAATTTGGCAACATAACTGCACCAAAGTGGATGATATGACTCTCAAGATTTTGATGAACTTTTGAACAAGGCAAATTGATGACCTCATGTGGGTAGCATAATGCCTCTTTTTTCAAAGGAAAATTTGGACTATGTGTTTGGTTTGATTTTTTTTTACACCAAGTTTTGACTCCAAACAAGAATTTAATCTAAGACAAGACCAACTAATTAATCGCTCTTAGATCCTAAACTGACAAGGTTGCTTGGTATTGTTATAATCCATCAATATAAGTCATTTGAGAGGATTTTAACTGTTCATCCAAAATTAAATGTGCATTATATAGTAGGGTTTTTACACCCCCCTTCTCTCAAATGACAGTATTATGACATGGACCTTGAGGCACACCTTGCACCAATAATACTTCCATGGAAAGTGGGGATTTGTCTAAGATCTAACAAGTTTTTGAATGATCTAGAGGAATCAATTGCATAATGACTTTCATGCCAAAAAATGCAAAATAAAATCATGGATTTTGGGTTCATATTACTTGGCTTATTGCAAAAAGGTCTAGTCCTTTTTGCAACCACTACATCCTATTATTCGCTCAATGTAGTGCAATGTCCAAAGTGCCACTATGTCCTGTGTGAAACTGCAAAGGAGCCAAATGAAGTCAATGCTAGGAGATGAAACCCTAGGTCAAATCTTCCCAAAAGAACTTATGAGAGGTGATGAAGTCCCCATTGCAAGCCAAGTTTGCATAAAAATAATGAAAGCATGAAATATAAAAACTTTAGGGTCATTTTCAAGGTCACCCAAACTTTGATGAGTTTTTGGGGAGTGATTTAGATGAATTTATTTCTAAGCCTTGGATGAGGCTACTTGCAATAGGAATGACACTTTTGATTCCAAGGGTTCCCTAAGGGGATAAATGAAAGAGCATACATGCAACATTCCTCTTATTGCCAAACAAAATCTAATTAAACAACTATTGCAAACAAAAATTTACAAGTATGTTCAATTTTAAACCCAAATGAAAGATTTGGTGGTGTTAATTTGAACCCTTGGTATTATTTTCAAACTTTGAAAACATTCACAAAAAACATCTAAATTCTTTGTTAAACACCAAAACAAGGTTCCTAATTGATTTTTTTAAAGCATGCAAAAGGTGATTTAAACATGTTTTTACCAAATGTCAAGCTTGGTCCTATAAAAAAATGTTAGCATGTCCTTTATATTTGAATCTCTTTCTGGTTTGAAATAATAAACTTTAGAAAAATATATCTTGAGTCTATGTTTTAAGAAAAACAAAGTGACCAACATCAGTTTATATAACTGACGATGGTGACCTTTTCTAATCAATGTCAGGTATCCAACCAACATTAGTTATGCCATTGTAACCAATGATAGGTATACAACTAATGTAAATTTTACTAATTGACATCAGTTAAGATATTCAATTGATGTTGGTCTTACTTGTTGACGTTGGTTATTGTGTAAAAACCATGGCAAAATAAAGTTAGAAAATCAATTTGTAAGATTTTTAAGGATACAAATGAATATTTTAAAGATAAAAAATGATATTATTCAGGTGTGAGATGCATTTAGTCCCACTAAGTGTGATATAATGTGATCTAGGAATTTGACTCAAGAGAGGATGGTTAGTATGGTGTTAGTTCCGAAATGAAAGAAACACACTAACTAGCATAACATCTCTAGGCCTAGACACAAGGGAGAGCTTAGTTAACAAACATGAATAAAACACACAACTACAATGTAAAATAAACCTCTTTTACCTTCCTTGGGTGTTCCAAAATGCTTGTTGTAGTGGCTTGCTTGGCTTATGCTCATGAAGTCCTTGGCAATGGAAGCTTGGCTACCTCCATTTCTCCGTGGCACCTTTGGCTTGTGGCTTGGCTTGGATTGGAATCAATTTGGCATGGTAACTCTAATTTAATGAAGCTTTTAGAACTATATATGCATTATAACTTTGCATTATCAAGTCTTAGAAATGATGTTCATGGCCTCTCTATTTATAGATTTTTTAAAATGTCTAGAATCAACTTGAACTATCTATCCTGAGATTGAGATGTGTGGTTGAGGATTAATTCAATTTTTTGAAATTAAGTTTATAATTATCCTCATCATGACATTGGAAAAAGGGGAAATCAAGAGGCATGGAGGGAATCATGGAAGGCATTGATGAGGCATGGAAGGCATGAACCCTGATATTGTGGCATTTATGGCCTAGGGATGTCTTCCCAAGAAATGAGGTCACTTGATTATGTAGATATTCAATATTCATTTCCAAAAAAAATTATTTAACAAGTTTCCATGGAATTCTTGATTAGGCCTTGATTTGGATTAATTAGCTCTTAAGCATGATTAAGCACTTTGTGCATAAATTACCCAAATTGACCAAAATGCCTTGTTACTGGTTCAAAATTTGACTGGATTAGAATTGGAAGGTGATGTTAGATGCATTAGATTCATTATCCCATTTAGGATGTTACTGACAATAAATAACAAAGGCATATGTCTTGTGTAAAAGATTTGATAGGAAAGAGAAATCCAGAGCACCTAGGTGTAAAATTGGCATTTTGACTCAGAATAATTTGATCAAAGTTAGCCAGCCCATAAATTGCATTGCCCCATTTAGGGATACCCTAGATAGAATTGGCACTTGAATATTTCAATTTAAAATCTTTTAATGTGTTTTAGTGTTTTAAGGCCAAATTGTGCATTTTGGATGGAAATTACCAAAAGCCTGATTGGAGGTCATTAGTGGCCAGATTTAGGTGTCTACAATTTCCATTTTTCTTGTTGAATAGATTTTTGTATTTTTTAGGACCCTCATATTTATTGTGTTCAACCTCATGTGATTCCTTATAAGCTTCTTTATGTTTAGGCTTGTCTCTATTAGAACATCTAGCTACAAAGTGACCAACTTTACCACATGAAAAACATTTGAAGGAAGTCTTTCTTCATAGTTACTTGATCTTACATTTAGTATTATTTAAATATAAGCTTCGACTTAATATTCATTAAGATAAAAATCTTCAAGACTTAACTTTCTCTTCTTGGATTTTGTCTCCTTGATCACCTTGAAGGTAACCTTTTTCTTAGGAGGTCTATCCTCATCAAATCTCATCTCATAGGCAATAAGAATCCCATGTAATTCATCCATCTTCATCTGAGTGAGATCATGACTTTATTATATAGCAAAAAACTTTAAATCAAACTTGAGTGTAAGGGTCCTTAATACCTTCTAAACTATAGTAGCTTCATCAAAAATCTCTCCAAGACCTATGATCATGTTTACTACCTCATCAACCTTTAGAAGATAGGATGCCATAGTGTCTTATTCCTTCATCTTGGGAATCTCAAATTACCTTTGATAGGTTTAAAACTTGGCCAATTTTACCTTTGAGTCTCTTTCATAGATAGTTTGTAATTTTACCCAAATTTTCTTATCAAACTTACAATAGATCACTTGGTGAACTCAGCCTCAGATATACCATAAATGATAGCATTCATAGCTTTTGAGTTATTCTCACTCAACCTCTTGTCAACAACACTAATTTGAGAAGTATTTGGTGTATTATATCCATCCATGGTAGATTTCTAGATATAAAACCCTAGAGACATGATGTATGTCCTCATACTTGCACTCTAGAAAGCATAGTTTGACCCATTAAACAATGATACTTGCTTTTTAAATCAAACCTACATCTTTTGACTTGCCATATTATAACTTGGATCACCTTCAAATGGTTAAAATTGTAATGAAGGGACTAATATAATACCAATTATTGGAGCTATAATCATTAGGGGTGATTAAGTGATGGCAGATATTTAACTTTAATTCCAAATCTTTCAAACTATTAATCAATAAATATGTATCAGCTTAATCAAGCAACATTAACAAGAGAGCTCATTCATTCAATGCATATATAAGATCAAACACATAACACATAGTTCTTATGGGAAACCCTCATGGGGAATAAAACCCACTCTCAAGACTATAAACACATGGACTACTTTTCTTATAAGATGATTACAAACAAGAGACCATTTTAGTGAAGTACCCAATTGACAAGGAACACTCGCCCTTAAGTTTGAGAAAACACCCACTTGATCTAAATGTTGAGCACCCACACAACACCTATGAAATCAATAGTTCTATAACTTTGATTTCACTTCAATATGATGGATACACAATGTATAACACCTGTCTTTCACCCTTCACACTTTATCAACCTTACATAAGCAATGCCTCTAAAGCACCCTTTTGGATCACCCTCAACTTCTTCACCCATCCTCAACCACAAACCTATAGAAACTCTATAATCACAATAAATACATGACCAAAATTTCATAAACATAGTCATTATTCTAACATTCTTCTTTTATCTATCTTTTTCACTCTTAACACATGCTCTGGTCACACATACATTTTCTTCACTCTACTTATATAGGTCTTCACAAGTCTCTTCACCTATGTATATCCTAGTCTAGAAACCATCACATTTTATTTCACCTTTTATAGAGTCTTCATTAATATCATGTTCACAACCTTCCTTTTCATCCACAACACATGCCTTCACTCTTAAGGCATCTACATGGGTCACCTTTAAGTAGTACCCTCTTTCAAATAGGTCTAAGTCATATTTTAGGTCCTATGAAGATCCATTCACCTCTTTGACATTTATTCAAGAAAAATAATAACATAAGAAAACTTTGAAATACATGGACACATTCCACATAATCTATGGGTCCTCATTAAGTGATAACATCCATCAGAACACCCTTCTACTAAAGCTCAATTTACTCAAACAACATTTTGTGCATATAACCACCATGAATGGACACATAGTGAAATTATAAGACTTTATTCATACTAAAAATGGATTGTCCAAACCTACATAATATAGATAAATGATCCTCAAGGATTTTATAATACTTCCCAATAGATAAGAATCTTGAAACATCAAGAAACTATGAAGAATAACTCGATTACCCTTCTTAGGTTAGTTAAAAAACATGAAAAAATACATAATAAAATTTTGATCTCAATATATTTAAATGTACACACTTTAAAGCCTTAAAAATATATTATTTGGATGTGTCCTAGAATCCTCTACATATTTGCTTTTTACAGTAATAATAAATTCATCCTGGATCAAAAGTTATAGCCTAAAAACCAACCATTAGTTTTTTACTTTTCAAATTCAAATATTTAAATCCAAATAGTCATAGTTAAACATTGATCACTTATAAATCATCTTGTGCTTTCTACAAATTTGGAACAAAAACACTCTATTGATCTTTGTGAATTAACTAGGTCTTTATCTTATAGATCTCGCCATTAGATCTTGCCAAGAACTCCTAAGATTATGACACTTGGCACACTTATGTATATTTTGAGCACTTTACCGATAATCCCTTAATGCTTGTGTCACTTATTAGTATCTCATGCATTATTGACTCTTTAACTTGTCTTGCACTATTTATCTTCATTAGTATTAACTTCCACTCACCATTGATCTATTGTCAGACTAATGAGCTTGTGACACTTGTCACCTACACATACAATCTTTGACATGTTGAATTTTATGTGCACCATTAGATAAATATCTATGATTTAATGAAAACCATTATATCTTATAGACCAATGACCTTAGTCTTCAATATGGTTAAACTTGATGGTCTCCAACCCATCAGAGTTTTCTAGAGCAACTTTGAATCTTTATAACTTGAAATAGAAAACACTTCAAGACTCCAAATCTTCATGGTAGCTTATTGGAACTATAGAAAAAATCTCCATGTAATCCTTTAACCAATATTGAATTTTTGTGTACTTGAAATAAATGCTCAAACTTTTTGGATCTTTCATGTCTACATGATGTATAGTGGCGATCTAGATTATCTTAAGATAGAAGCTGCATTTTTATCATTCCAAATGATTAAAAAGCATACTATAACTCCTCTAAGACATATATGGATGCCTCACAACCTCTTATTTGTCCTTATAATTTTTTTACAAGTTACATATCTCTTCAAATTCTCAATCTGATCACTTTATCATTCATGCATTAGTACCACATGCTCTCTTTGACATCAATGACAACTTAAGGCACCAATGACCATGTCCAACACTAAATATATGATTGTAATTATGATTAAAAAACTAGAATGATGAAGTTGGTTGTATTGAGATCTATTAGATATTCCATACATGATAGTAGCATTGGAACACAAACAATAACATTGAATTTAGTTTCCCAAGATTAATGGTAGTGTTATAGGTATAAAAACAATATTTACAAAATCTAATGATTGTTATAGAATCTTGATCATGCACACTTTTTCTTGGTCCAACCTAGATTTGGTTGCACATAATAAACCTAACTAAGTAGCATTTATCTTTTATATTGCAATCAATTAAACATATTTAAAATTTGGTACTTTTTATATTTAGCATATCTCAAATTTATAATTAAGGATATTTATTTATCTAGGTTTGAAATTAATTAGACCACTATAGATTAGTTTATCACCTTGTATTTAAGCTATTTATATATCCTTAATCCTATCTCAATAATCTAAATTTAGGGTTAAACATTTAGTGAACCTGACCACTAGATTTATCCCCATAACTCCTAGTTTTCTAGAGGGGTTTTAGTTTTCTAGGGTAGATATGAGTTTTTTAATTTACTTCAAAAACTATATTTTCATTCATAAAATATTTAAAACATTAACAATATCATTTTAAAAATGGAAGATAAATAAGATATCGAACCATTATCTAGATTTAGTATATGCCAATGTGCATGCTCCCAACCATTTATCCCCTAGATCCTATTCGAGTGACATCTACCATCCCACACCCATTATTCACCCATAACTTATATTTGATTCTATAATCCATGTTATCACTACGTGAAGAGGAAAGGGTCTCTAACCTTCTCAATAACCTATTAATATATAACATGTTCATACTAAGACTAAAATTATAATAAAATCTGGAGGATATGATCTTGTTGACCAATTATGCAATACACATGCTAATATTTCAATCCTTGAGCTCTTAAAATAATCAACTATCTATAAGGATATCTTATATGAAGCATTGTCTAAAACCCAAGTAGCAAGTGACATAGAACCAACTCACTTTCTCGATTATGCAAGATCTTATGAACAATACAAATCTTATCACCTTTGAACGTAAATATTTAACAACTAAGGATATCATCAATCAAAACTTGCCTCTATTTATACAAGTTACTATGTAAATAAAAAACATCAAAAGAGTGCTAGTTGATAAGGGATCTAGACCAAATATTTGTAACACATAATTCCTAGCCACCATGGTTATTAACCCTAATATTATACAAAAATATGACATGCATATCAAAGGATTTGATAATACATGTAGTCCATCTATCAGTAAAATCACATTAGATGTGATATTAGGGCCAAGAATAATGCAAACCATATTCCAAGTAATGCCTTAATCATTGCATTATAACTTACTCTTGATTAGACCTTGGATACACACAATGGAAGCCATCCCATATACATTACATAAATGTGCCAAATTTATACATGATGGGACATTATAGACTATACATGTTAATGATGAGCCTTTCATTTAAAAAAAAATGCAATATTCTGATACTAAAGGCATTCCTAAGGTAATTTCACTAGAAAATATAATCCACTCAATAATATATCCACTAATGAGATGGGTGAGTCAAGCCAAAAAAATAATTTATCCTAAGATTATAATAAGGCATTAACCAATGAGATACCACTAGATACACATGTTGAGAAAACAACCAAACAAAAGGATCTACTACTAATAATACAAAAAGAAAATCAAATAATTGATCTTCCTTTATCAGTTAATACCGAACGATAAGATGGAAAATTTTATATTACGAAGATAGTGATGATGAAATTACTCATGATATGATTGATAAACACTTGTAAAAACTAAGTTTTGATCAACCTAAGAATCTCTCACATAACCTATTTTCACTTATGGGCCCTTGTGTATGCAATAAAAAATGCATCATGTCTATGAATTAATCCTAGATCACATAAGATAGATCATACCTACACTTTCGATTGGAGATACACTTGTTAAGCGAGAATATGACCAATATGGGGATCTTCTAGACCCAATTAGGGAATTAATTGTATCACTTGTCACAACACATCATGCTAGGAAGGGTTCCAAAGCCTATAGTCTAACACAATCACACAACAATCCTAATGGAGTACTAAGTTTTAAAATGTTCACTCTATTCTAATAACAAGAAATTAAAATCTAATCTAGTGCACACCAAAGCTTGTGGCACAAAGCGGGGGCTAGAAATAATAAAACAAACATGTATAGAGAATTTAAATTAAAATAAGTATGATTAACACCCTAATACATAAAATATGAAAGATAATATTATTCAAGCCAAAACTTATGCTATTTTTATCTACTAAAAGAGAGGAAAATAAATTTAGAATTATACTTACCTGAATGTGAACTCGTCGAGACTCAATCTCTCCCTTTGCCCAAGGGCTTTACAAGAGGTTATTATGGTTTGTAAGGATCACTAAGAAAGGCCAGATCATCCAAGACTTATCCACAAGACTAGATTCTTTCAATAAGAAACCTAAGCTAAGTCTCCATAAGTATAATAGTGGAAGAGTAGATTGTGAAGAAGCATGAGCAAATAATAAATCTTGATTACACATATCAATAATGATTGAAATGATCTTGTATATATAGGAGAATCTCACCCTAAATCCTTTTGAGAATATCAGCTATACAGGGTCAACCCAATTAACCCAATGTGTTTTTGAGGACAATTTACCAAGTCTAGGCTAGGTCAACCAAAGGGATAACAAGCTAAGAAAGTAAAAAATACCTCTAAACTATACTGGGTTGATTCAGTTGACCCAGTACAACTGATAATCAAAAAAGAGTTTAAGGCAAGAAAAGAGGAAAATACTAGTGGAATACTAAAGGGAGGAGAAATATCTTAGGGAATGGTTTTGGGATCTAGTTGGATTGATAATAATGTGGTAATAAGGGACAAAAATCCTATAAAGCACCAAAGGTCTACCCACCCCTTTCCTGGTGCACCCCTTAGGGCATGCACTTAAAGAGATTGAGTCTCAATGGGTTCTTACAATATATAAAGTATTGATATGTGATAAAAGTTAAAAACATTATGTGTATACATATGACCCACTTAAATCTCATCATGTGTCACTAAGGAGCAACACAAGATGGTGCTTTGAGAAAGAACATAAGGACACACATAATGCTGATGCTAAAAAAAGTTGTAGTATTTTAAAATAAAAAATAACTGAAGGTAAATGATTGAAAGGGAAACTAATTTAGAAATTAAATAATTGAAAATTAAATGTGATGCATACCTTGACTTACCTTTATTGTAGGATGGTTGTTTGTTGTGTTTTTAGTTTTGATTATGGAGGGTGCAAAAACTACTTTTGACAAACCCAAGAATGCAAAATTAAAGAGCAAAAATAAACAAATGCAAGAAAAGCCAAGATAGATGGTGCTATGAGGATGGGATGTACTTGATAAATTTATCAAGCTACGGTGATAGGTGTTATGTTAGACTAAATGACCAATTCAAAAACAAGAGTAAATTGGTAATGGAAAAGCCAAGGCTACTAAAGATCAAAAAACTCAAACAAGCTATCCTTAAGTAAGAAAGGCAAACTCACCAAATCAAACCAAGGGTACTTGTTAAATAGGATGGTAAAACAAAAACAAATCAATGGTAAAAATATAAAAACAAAAATGGTAAAAAAACATTGATGAGTGAGCAGTAACAATCCACATCTTAATCATCAAAGGAAAAAGGATGCATAAAAGGGAAAACAACATTGTCAAGTGAGAAGTAACAAAACAACCACACTCAACAATATAAAAAAGGTATGAACTCGGGTGTCCATAAAAATAATAAAACAACATCAAGATGAATGATAAAAGGAAAATAAAGTAAGTTTAGTAAATGTAAAATTATGGTGTAAAGAAAGAAGAATCCATAGTTGCTCAAACATATTTTTTTGCTCTAAGGATAGATAAAAATGAAATAAAGTAGTGCTAGCATGTTTTTAAGAGGTGAAGAAGAAGGAATTAAAGAAGAAAGGAAAATATATTTGGAATCAAAATTTATCTATCAAGGAAGGAAGATAAAATGGGTGGAGGGGAGAATGAAGGAAAAACCAAGGTAGAGGAACTCTTTATCAAAGTAAAGACACTTAAATTAGGTTTTTCAAAACAAGAGAAATTTTGACCTTAAGGATTATGAATAAATTCTTTTAGAGACACAAGTCTTGTGTCAACAAATGGAGTATATATATCATCCCATGAAGGTTATATGTATGAAAATTCAAATGGACCTACATCCCCACAATGTGTTCCCCATTCTTTTGGACCCCTTACAGAGTAGTTAGTCTACTACAAAGATTGGGTACTTACATGAAGAAGTAGACAACACCATATATTTTTTTGAATTCCCATATTCCAATCTATTGTCCTACTACACCCCAATGGACTTTGGATTTATGTGAAGATGACTATGGAGTTTGAGCTTTGATTGGAGATAGGAGACGTGCTTAAAATCACATATTTTGAAAGACCAAAAGAGATGGTTAAAGGTTTTTGAAAGGAAGGAAACTAATATAGAGGGAGAAACTTATGCTTAAATAACCTAATTTAATTTTTTTTAGATAGATATAGATATAAAAAATGAAAATAAGGAAATGTTTAGGCAAAGTACTTTTTAAGGAATTGAGCATTGGTGGGTTCTTTGAAAACATGACCTTCATTGGTTTAAAAATAGTAAGTGCTTGGACCAAGAATGTCTTTAACTAAATATGATCCCCACAATTTTTGGGCATATTTACCTTGTTTATCATGGGTGTAATAGAATTTAAGGACAAGATCACCAACATTAAAAGTGTGAACTTTAATACATTTGTTATGTTGTCTGGCGATACAAGCCTTGTATTGGCAGTTATGTTGTAAGATAAAAAGACAATGTTCGTCAAGAATATCAAGTGTATAAAGGCAATATTCATTAAATTATTCATTAAGAATAATGCCATGAAGAGATATAAAAAGAGAGGTAAGATCAACTTCTAAAGGAAGAACCAACTCAAAACTATAGACTAGAAAAAATGGAGTTACCCTAGTGGTAGTGCATATGTTAATCTGATAGGCCCAAAGTGTAGGGTAAAGATGAATATGACAATCCATATAGGTTTCAAACATTGTGTTTTAGATTATTTTTTTGAGAATTTTATTGGTGGCCTCATCTTAACCATTGCATTATAGATGATAAGGCATGGAAAACTTGTGATTGATCTTGAATTTGTTTCAAATCTATTTAACATGTTTGTTTTTGAAATCACCACCATTGTTATAAATAATAGTATGGGGAACACCAAAGTGGTGAATAATCTGGTTAAGAATAAATTTGGAAATGGTAGAACTAGTGACATTAATGAGGGGCATGGCTTTTACCCACTTGGTAAAACATTTAGTAGCAGTGATGATAAAGACATGCCCATCTTGAGAGTGAGGAAGTTTACCAATGAGATAAATCCCCATATAGAAAATGGACAAGGAGATTCAATAGTTTGAATTTTGATAAGAGGTGAATCGATACGATCATCTTAAAGTTGACAAGGAGTGCATTTTTTAGCATATTCAATCGTATAATTTTCAAGAGTAGGCCAAATGTAACCCATACATAGGCATTTGTGTACTATAGCATGCTCACTATAGTGACCACCACAAATGCCCCCATCTAATTTTTAAAGAAGAGTAGGGACCTCATATTGCATAACATAACAGATTAAGGTACCTTTAGTTTTGTGATAATAAATGATGTTGTGTTGAAATACATACTTGAAAGCTTATTTATGAATGTGTGTCATCTCACAAGAATCTAAATTAGGAGGAATAGTTTGGTGTTCTAATAATGGAATGATGTCTTTATACCAAGGGCTTTGTCTAATGGTAACGACCTCAATATGATATATAAATGAATCTAATGGTTGAGTTGAATACAGAGATTTTATTATTTG
Source organism: Torreya grandis (assembly GCA_037957365.1). NCBI lineage: Eukaryota > Viridiplantae > Streptophyta > Pinopsida > Cupressales > Taxaceae > Torreya > Torreya grandis. The sequence continues at coordinate 2,725,426 of JARHVA010000855.1, read as the reverse complement.
TATAAGAAAAGAAAGATTGGAAATAACTTGATGTGGATGAAATAGAGAAGCTAGAAAGGCAAGAGAATCAACAATAGAATTTTGATCTCTAGGAATAGGCTCAATAGTGAAAGAGTTAAAATCCTTAGCAAGAGTAGTTGCAATTTTTTGATAAGTGATAACGTTCTCAATTTTACATTGATAATCACCACTAACTTGATGGCAAGTTGAGAATCACCTAAATCATGAAGTTATTGAATGCCTAAAGCTTATTTATGAATGTGTGTCTTCTCACAAGAATCTAAATTAGTAGGATAAGTTTGGTGTTCTAAGAATGGAATGATGCTTTTATACCAAGGGATTTGTCTATTGGTAACAACCTAAATATGATATATAAATGAATCTAATGGTTGAGTTGAATACAGAGATTTTATTATTTGTATAAGAAAAGAAAGATTGGAAATAACTTGATGTGGATGAAATATAGAAGCTAGAAAGGCAAGAGAATCAACAATAGAATTTTGATCTCTAGGCATAGGCTCAATAGTGAAAGAGTTAAAATCCTTAGCAAGAGTAGTTGTAATTTTTTGATAAGTGATAAGGTTCTCACTTTTACATTGATAATCACCACTAACTTGATGGCAAGTTGAGAATCACCTAAATCATGAAGTTATTGAATGTCTAAATCTTATTTATGAATGTGTGTATTCTCACAAGAATCTAAATTAGGAGGATAAGTTTGGTGTTCTAAGAATGGAATGATGTCTTTATACCAAGGGCTTTGTCTAATGGTAACAACCTCAATATGATATATAAATGAATCTAATGGTTGAGTTGAATACAGAGATTTTATTATTTGTATAAGAAAAGAAAGATTGGAAATAACTTGATGTGGATGAAATAGAGAAGCTAGAAAGGCAAGAGAATCAACAATAGAATTTTGATCTCTAGGAATAGGCTCAATAGTGAAAGAGTTAAAATCCTTAGCAAGAGTAGTTGTAATTTTTTGATAAGTGAGAAGGTTCTCACTTTTACATTGATAATCACCACTAACTTGATGGAAAATTGAGAATCACCTAAATCATGAAGTTATTGAATGTCTAAAGCTTATTTATGAATGTGTGTCTTCTCACAAGAATCTAAATTAGGAGGATAAGTTTGGTGTTCTAATAATGGAATGATGTCTTTATACCAAGGGCTTTGTCTAATGGTAAAAACCTCAATATGATATATAAATGAATCTAATGGTTGAGTTGAATACAGAGATTTTATTATTTGTATAAGAAAAGAAAGATTGGAAATAACTTGATGTGGATGAAATAGAGAAGCTAGAAAGGCAAGAGAATCAACAATAGAATTTTGATATCTAGGAATAGGCTCAATAGTGAAAGAGTTAAAATCCTTAGCAAGAGTAGTTGCAATTTTTTGATAAGTGATAAGGTTCTCACTTTTACATTGATAATCACCACTAACTTGATGGCAAGTTGAGAATCACCTAAATCATGAAGTTATTGAATGTCTAAAGCTTATTTATGAATGTGTGTCTTCTCACAAGAATCTAAATTAGGAGGACAAGTTTGGTGTTCTAAGAATGGAATGATGTCTTTATACCAAGGGCTTTGTCTAATGGTATCAACCTCAATATGATATATAAATGAATCTAATGGTTGAGTTGAATACAGAGATTTTATTATTTGTATAAGAAAAGAAAGATTGGAAATAACTTGATGTGGATGAAATAGAGAAGCTAGAAAGGCAAGAGAATCAACAATAGAATTTTGATCTCTAGGCATAGGCTCAATAGTGAAAGAGTTAAAATCCTTAGCAAGAGTAGTTGTAATTTTTTGATAAGTGATAAGGTTCTCACTTTTACATTGATAATCACCACTAACTTGATGGCAAGTTGAGAATCACCTAAATCATGAAGTTATTGAATGTCTAAAGATTATTTATGAATGTGTGTCTTCTCACAAGAATCTAAATTAGGAGGATAAGTTTGGTGTTCTAAGAATAGAATGATGTCTTTATACCAAGGGCTTTGTCTAATGGTAACAACCTCAATATGATATATAAATGAATCTAATGGTTGAGTTGAATACAAAGATTTTATTATTTGTATAAGAAAAGAAAGATTGGAAATAACTTGATGTGGATGAAATAGAGAAGCTAGAAAGGCAAGAGAATCAAAAATAAAATTTTGATATCTAGGAATAGGCTCAATAGTGAAAGAGTTAAAATCCTTAGCAAGAGTAGTTGTAATTTTTTGATAAGTAACAAGGTTCTCGCTTTTACATTGATAATCACCACTAACTTGATGGAAAATTGAGAATCACCTAAATCATGAAGTTATTGAATGTCTAAAGATTATTTATGAATGTGTGTCTTCTCACAAGAATCTAAATTAGGAGGATAAGTTTGGTGTTATAAGAATGGAATGATGTCTTTATACCAAGGGCTTTGTCTAATGGTAAAAACCTCAATATGATATATAAATGAATCTAATGGTTGAGTTGAATACATAGATTTTATTATTTGTATAAGAAAATAAAGATTGGAAATAACTTGATGTGGATGAAATAGAGAATCTAGAAAGGCAAGAGAATCAACAATAAAATTTTGATATCTAGGAATAGGCTCAATAGTGAAAGAGTTAAAATCCTTAGCAAGAGTAGTTGCAATTTTTTGATAAGTGATAAGGTTCTCACTTTTACATTGATAATCACCACTAACTTGATGGCAAGTTGAGAATCACCTAAATCATGAAGTTATTGAATGTCTAAAGCTTATTTATGAATGAGTGTCTTCTCACAAGAATCTAAATTAGTAGGATAAGTTTGGTTTTCTAAGAATGGAATGATGTCTTTATACCAAGGGCTTTGTCTAATGGTAACAACCTCAATATGATATATAAATGAATTTAATGGTTGAGTTGAATACATAGATTTTATTATTTGTATAAGAAAAGAAAGATTGGAAATAACTTGATGTGGATGAAATAGAGAAGCTAGAAAGGCAAGAGAATCAACAATAGAATTTTGATCACTAGGAATAGGCTCAATAGTGAAAGAGTTAAAATCCTTAACAAGAGTAGTTGTAATTTTTTGATAAGTGATAAGGTTCTCACTTTTACATTGATAATCACCACTAACTTAATGGCAAGTTGAGAATCACATAAATCATGAAGTTATTGAATGTCTAAAGCTTATTTATGAATGTGTGTCTTCTCACAAGAATCTAAATTAGGAGGATAAATTTGGTGTTCTAAGAATGGAATGATGTCTTTATACCAAGGGCTTTGTCTAATGGTAACAACCTCAATATGATATATAAATTAATCTAATGGTTGAGTTAAATACAGAGATTTTATTATTTGTATAAGAAAAGAAAGATTGGAAATAACTTGATGTGGATGAAATAGAGAAGCTAGAAAGGCAAGAGAATCAACAATAGCATTTTGATCTCTAGGCATAGGCTCAATAGTGAAAGAGTTAAAATCCTTAGCAAGAGTAGTTTTAATTTTTTGATAAGTGATAAGGTTCTCACTTTTACATTGATAATCACCACTAACTTAATGGCAAGTTGAGAATCACCTAAATCATGAATTTATTGAATGCCTAAATCAAGATCAACTCACATGCCTAAGATTAGAGCTTCGTACTTGGCCATATTATTGGTGACATCAAAGGTGAAGCAAAAATATAAAGGAATGATCTTACTGAGAGGATTAGTGGAATGCAACCTACCCCAGCTCCTTGAAGACATTTAACACCATCAAAGTGGAGCATTCAAGTATCCTCATGCAAGTCAACATTGATTTTAGGGAGCTCCTTGATAACTACTTTTGGTTTAGTAGTACCGGAGGGAGTAGAAGATTCTTCCAAATTATTGGCTTTAATATCATTGGTAAAGCTATGAATGTAATATTTAAGAGAGATATCTTGATTAAGACCTTAAATGTAAAGAATATTATTATTTGGAAGGTCATCTTGAAGGGAAGAAGTGGTTATAATAGGAGCTATATCAATTTGATCAGCTATGACTTGCCCTTTAATAACTTTTTGAGTGACAATGTGAAGATCAAATTCCATAAAGAGGACCATCTATTTTCCAATTCTGTCTCTAGGAAAAATGGCTTTGGAGAATAAATGAGAAAGGGGTTCAGAATAAACAATGACATTATTAGTTTGGTAAAGCATATAATGATGAAGCTTTTTAGTCATAAAATAGATAGCAAGACAATCACACTTAATTTTGGTATAACATGTTTCATAGTCTATGAGGCCTCAAATAATGTAGTAGATATCATACTCTCTTCCTATATCATCTTGTTGGGAAAGCACTACCCTAATTGAAATAGGTGTGGAAGAAGTATATAGAATCAAAGGTTTATTATTGGAAGGAGGATGAAATGTAGGTGGATAAAGCAATAACTCTTTCATGTTATCAAAGGATTTTTAACATGGATCTATCCATTCTAAAGCAACATTTTTCTTGAGAAGGGAGTTGATAGAGTGAATTTGATATGCCATTTTAGGGATAAATCATCTAATTTCCCCAAGATTGCCTAAATAAGTATGAATGTTGGGAATAGAATGAGGAATAGGTATGTTGTTGATATCACTAATTTTGGTAGGATCAATGCCAATGTCATGGAGAGAGACTATGAACCTAACAATTTGCCAAATGTGACTCCAAAGACACATTTATAAGGATTAAGTATAAATTTATATTTAAGGAGATGATCAAAGATGATAGAAAGATTAGAAATATGATTCTTAAAATGCTTATATTTAGAAATAAGATCATCCACATAGGTTTCAATAATTTTGTGAATGAGATCATGAAAGATGTGAGTCATTTCACATTGGTAGGTGGCTCTGATATTATTGAGACCAAAGGTCATTTTGACATAGTAATAGGTGCCCCATTCCGTGGTGAAAGTAGTTTTATGTTAGTCTTTGAGAGTGATATGAATCTAATTGTATCCTGAGAAACCATCCATAAGAAATATCATTTCATAACTAGCCTTAGAATTGATGATGGAATCTATTAAAGGCAAGGGGAGTTTATCCTTGGGATAATAAAGATTAAGGTTATGGAAATCAATACAAATGTGAATAACCATAGAAGATTTCTTCTAAATAGGAATAATGTTAGATACCCATTTAGAATAATCCACTGGTTTGATAAATTTAGCATCAAGTAATTTGATGATTTCCTTATGAAATAAGGTTGAAACTTTATGAGGAAAATTTATTTACTTTTAACACACAGGCTTGGCATTAGGATAAGTAATGATTTTATGCACCACAATGTTAGGGTCAATGTCAAGCATGTCCTTGTAGGACCAAGTGAAATCTTCATGATATTTATCAAATAATAAGCTAAAATTATCATATTCAGTAGGTGAAATCACTTGAGAAATTATAATTGGTCGAGGATAAGATGGGATGCCATATTCGATACGAGTGGTTTATTTAATAATCATGACATTACTATCTTGAAAGTGATATGGCATATTAGGCAAGGTTTAAATTGGATTTGTTTTAGGATCAATGCTAGCAATGAAGTTATTTAAGCAAGGAGTTTTAGTTTTGAAATTTCCAAGCTTATGATGCTACCGTGGAAGTTTAGGTTCTCAGGCATGGAGTAACTAAAGAATAGCTTCATCACTAGGCAAGGTAGGAAGAGGACCATAATATTCAACATCTACTTCAAGATCTAAAATTTTATTGCCATGGTCATCATATTCAGAATAAATCTGATAGATATCGATTGCTTTAGCATCAAGCATAATTTTAGGAGTAGAAGAAGTAGATGGAGTAAAAGAGATGGGTATATTGATGGATTCAATGATGGGATAAGGATTGGATGAAATGATTAGATCCAAAGGTGTAGGAAATTCTAGAGGTTTGGAAGGTATAATTTGTTCTACCACCCAAGGAGTACAAATAAAAGGAGGATTAATAAGAGGCACATGACCCTCAAGATCTAAGTTATGATCTATAGAAATGGTATGCACATCTTGATTAAAAGCATGGATTTGGGCTAAAGTTTTTTGGTAATGCTAGACATCCAAGCCTCTAGACTGAGCTTGGGCCATGATATAGTTATCATCCTATGTTGGAGAAATTGTAAAAGCTTGAGGATTAGGGGGAGTTTTAGAAGGTGAAATCCCAATATTGCTAAATGTACGAGGAGACATGATTAGAGGATCTTGAAATAATTTAGCCACTCTAAAATAATTTCAAGTAAAGGCATCTTCTAGTAAAGAAGGATCTTGAGCATTACATGGAGGGGAAAGTCAATAATCTCATCAATAATAGGAATAGTACAATCTCTTGGTAATAGAGGAGGAAGCCATTGAGAAATATATGGAGGCAACTTGGTAGTATTGCAAGTGTGTTTTAATTAATTGGGATCATCATCATTAGAATCTACAAGAGTAACTTATAGATTAGGACTCATGTTGATGAACTCAAGTAAAGGAGCATTATTAATCTTAGGATTTGTAGGAATATGATATTGAGGTTTAGCATTAGGATGCTAGATACTCCATGGATTGGGATCAACTTCGTGATTGTACCATTTTCCATTATGAAAGAATTTAATACATTGACTTCTAGAAGAAGCAATAGCCCTCATTCAATGGGTCCATGGATGACCAAGAAGGATATTGTAAGATAAAAGGAGATAAAAGACCATTAGTTTGGTTTGAATGGTCTTAGGTCCTATGGTTAATGAAATCCAAATACAACCAAGTGGCTTTTGATTAGTCTTATCAAAACCATAACAAGTAAGATGGGTTTGTTTAAAATGATCTTGTTATAACCAAGTTGTTGTATAAGCCATAAGGATGTTACATTAATACTAGATCCTTCATCAACTAATACTTTTTGAATAAGAGTGGTATTAATGGTTATTTTGATAAAGAGTGGCATATCATCAACACAAAAAATAATTTCATCGTTAATCATGTCCTCTTCAAGAAACTCAATGGAAGGTTTGGAAGAGGGACACAAAGCTTCAATGGTGTTGACATTAGTAGGTTGAGAGTCAATAGAAGGTAGTTCTTCATCAATGGAGGATGGATATTCAATTTCTTGAAGTTGTTGCATAAGACATTTTTGATGATAGGATGAAGTGTGAACCAAATCCATAAGATGAATCTTATAAGGAATAGAGTTGAGTTATTCAAGAAAATTTCAATTAGATTTAGAAGAACCAACATGATTTTTATAATATAAGTTAATTTTGGAAGGTTTAGATGTGGTTGGAGGATTGGAAGGAGGAAGTTATTCCTCAGGTGCTTCTAAATCAATATTGGTGGTAGTAGTATTTTTAAGAAGTTGTTCCTCTAAAGATGACTTTTTAGGCTTGGTAACAAGATCTTTGTGAGCCACTTTATGATGATAATTAACCTTAGAGTTGTTGACATATTGAAGTTTTTATAATATTGATCATAATCAGCATCAATGGCACAAACATCATTGATATTTTATTGATTATTATAAGAATATTTTTGGTTATTAGAGGTATAAGTTTTGAAAATTTGTTGTTTTTGGGAAGCAATATTGTATTATTGATGAGGGAAGTTGATCATAGCTTCATGATTGAATGAATCACTAAGCATATAGGAGGCAAAAAATTTATTTAACGCTCTAAAATATTCATGTGAATAGCCAATGTCAGCATGGAACCAACAAAAGAGATTAGGGTCATACCACTTAGGAGGAGCATTAGGATAGATGAAAGGTTTTGAGGGTGGTAAAAATTATTTCATTTACTGAACTGGAAGAGGTGTATGAGAAGGTGAAGGAATATCAATTTTGGAAAATACTTGTTTGGTTTATAGAGCACTACTAGTGATATCATTATATGTTTAGAAAGATCCTTTAAGGAGTTTAGGATTAGGTTTGAATTAATTCATAAGAAAATCTTGAACCTTAGATTGATCAAGAGCTTCATTAAGTGTTTGAGGAGCAAAGGTTTGAACCTATATTGGAGAATAGGAGTTAAATTCTTGTAAATAGTTTAAATAGATTATCATCATTCATGTTATGATTAAATTTATGAGCTAAATATTTATATCTTTTGATAAAGTCATGGGTTAATTCAGTGGGAGATTGCTTAACATTGATGAAATGGCTGAGACAATTTTTAGGAAGATCATTGTGTTGAAACTCTTTAACCAAAGGATTAACCAAATCCTCAAGTCTCCAAATATAATGTTGGGGAAGTTGATCATACCATTCTAATACATCATCGGTAAAATTTTTGACTATGAGTTTAGTAGTGGAAAATGTATTAGTTTGGATCCACTCTTTGTAAAGGTTACCAAAGGCTTTAATAAATGAAGCCAGGTCTTTAGTCCCATCATATTTGATAGTTAGAGATATGTTACCAATATCAATGGAAATAATTAAGGGAGATAAGGCTCATTTTGAATGGTTTGAATCATCTTTTTATTCATTATGGTTTGAGGAATAACATTATCCAATGCATCCCTAAGAGGTGAAAGAATTTAATTAGGATTAGCTTGAGAAAAAAAGAGTTGGAGGTTTATTAGCCACATTGATTAAGTGTTGATGAAGTTGCATCATTTGGTTAGTATTAGAATTTTGCATAACATTCATTTGTTGAATGACTTGGGCTAAAATTTATGTTGTATCGGGAGGTGGGTTGGTGTTTGTAGGAGTACTCCCCATATTGGTATTAGGGGGAGGATTGATAGAATAAGGATTAGTGGGATTGTTAAGTAAATTTATATCAATCACTCCCACATTAGTTTAAATATTTTGAAAATTTAATTGGTAGGTATAGAAAGGATCAGATCCATCAACTTCATATTGATGTGTTATTTGTACCATATTATAGTTCATAGATAAAGGAGGAGAAGAGGTACCCCAAGAGTGATGGTGCTCTTAGGAGGAAAAGAGAGGAAGAAATGAACATCCCATATAGTACCTAAATGGACTCAAGCTATCCAAGAAGCTTCTGATAGGAGACTTCATTCTAATTGAAGAGAGATGAACATAATGAAAAATTAGAAAGATAAGGAGTTAGATTGACAAACATGGGAAGCAAGAAATAACACAGGGTTGACTAAGTCAATCCAATACATAAAATAGGGTCTAAAAACTATAAAAATTTGATTGGGTTGATCCAATATAGTAAACAAAGGTAGGAAAAAGATGGAAAGGGAGCTATATACTATATAGGGTTGACTAGGTTGATCTAATATAGTGAACAAGGGCTGAAAAAGATACAAGGTCAACTGGATCAATCTAGTACAATAGGTAGGGAGAAAGAGCAAGATGATAACAAGTTATGAATTTAAATAAGATAATTTGTGTATCTAATATAGGAAAGCAAGAGCTGAAAAGAAACAAATAATTAATTAGATCAATGCTGGCCAATCTAATTGAGGCACAAAAAATAAAACCTTGCACTAACTCTGGATAATGCAAGTTTTTTCACACACAATTGAACAAAGAGCAAGCAAACAAATTGAAAAAGTTGGCCAACCTGATTGTTAATTAGATTATTAAGAATGATCTTAAATGTGATTAGAAGTTGGATATAAACAAGGCACTAGATATCAATCTAAGGATGGTTTTAGGTAGTTTGGGTTGAAAGGGACTATAGTTATAATGATACAGGCTTGGTATTGGGTCCTACCCCCTCACTCCACACACCACAATGATAAGGGTGTTGGGTACTTAGCCAAATTATATCATTAACCATGCTTTATACTTGACCAAAGCATCAAGTTACCTTCCACCTTGGTGATGAAATCTAAGTAGGTTGGCCTAAGGTAGACAAAATATTAAAGTGATTTTATGTTTTTGTGATTTGGTCATATGTGCATAAAATAAAAATAGTGAAACTAAGTGATTAATTGAAAATTCCCTAATTAAACTATGTGAACTATTATAAGCATGCAAGCAACATGAAATCAAATGTGTGAGCTAATTATTAATAGATATAAGGTTAATTCTAATTTGAAACAAGGTATAGTGTTGACACTATATGCACAAAATACATAATAGGGTTGATAAGGTTAAACCTATATTACATAAGCAAAGTCTGAAAATGAACTCGATTGGCAGTGTTGATCTAGTTATTTCAGATAGCACATAGAACATAAAATTAGGTCAGTAGTGTCGATCTAGTTGACTCTGCAAGGGAAATTTTAAATATTTCAAAATATGAAATGAAAAATATAAAATAAATAAGTAGAGATGTAGAAAGGAACCTTGGTAGATCAAAGATGTAATGAAGGAAGATTGTTGATGAAGAACCTTAAAGTATAGTTGAGAAACCTACAAATTGGGTCAACAAAATTGATCAAGCTGTACATGAACTTAATGAAAAAGTGATAAAATTGTAAGGGTTTGATTGAAGTATGATAAACTAGGTGTTTAAAATTTTATAAACCTATATTAGATCAATTGGGTTGATCTAGTTACCTATTCCTACAACTTGCGTACAGAGATAAAAAGTTGGGTCAACAGAATCAATCTAATATGTCAAAATATATGATAAAAATGATGATGAAAATATTTGAAATAAATTAAGGTAAGATTGAACAAATATTACAAGGGTTAGTTCACATTGAGTTCACCAGAATGTATGTAATTGGAAATACATCATGTATATGAATTAATACTAGATTGGATAAGATAAATCATACCTACACTTCTGATTGGGGATACACTTGTTAAGAAGGAGAATGACAAATATGGGGATCCACTAGACCCGATTAGGGGATCACTTGTATCACTTGTCACAACACATCATGCTAAGAAGGGTTCCAAAGCCTACAGTCTAACATAATTACACAACAACCCTAATAGAGTCTTAAGGTTTAAAATGTTCACTCTATTCTAATAGAAAGAAATTAAAATCTAATTTAATGCATACCAAATTTTGTGGCAAAAAGTGGGGGTTAGAAACAATAAAATAAACATGTCTAGGGAACTTTAATTAAAATAAGTATGAGTAACACCCTAATACATAAAATATGAAAGATAGTATTATTTGAGTTGACACTTATGCTAATTCTATCTACTAAAAGAGAGGAGAAAAAAGTTAGAATATACTTACCTAAATGTGAACCCGTTGAGTCTTAATCTCTCCCTTGGCCAAAGACGATTCACAAGAGTTTATTGTGGCTTGTAAGGATCACTAAGAAAGGCCAAAACATCCAAGACTTATCTAAAAGACTAGATTCTCCAAACAAGAAATCTACACTAAGTATCCTCAAGTAGAATGGTGGAAGAGTATATTTTTAATAAACACAACCAAATAATAAATCTTGATTTCACATATCAATAATGATCAAAATGATTTTGTATATATAGGCAGATCTTACCCTAAATCCTTTTGAGAATGTCAGCTATACAGGGTTGACCCAATCGACCCAATGTGTTTTTGGGAATAATTTACCAAGTTTGAGCTAGGTCAACCAAAGGGATAATGAGCTAATAAAGTAAAAAATACCCCTAAACTGTATTGGGTCGACCTAGTTGACCTAATACAATTGATAGTCAAAAAGGAATTTAAGGCAAGAAAAGGAGGAATAGAAAGAGGAAAAGATTGGAGGAATACTCAAGAGAGGAGAAATACCATAGAGAATGGTTTTGGGATATGGTTGGATTGGTAATAATGTGTAAATAAGGGACAATAATCCTTTGAAGCCCCAAAGGTCTACCCACCCTTTCCCAGTGCACCCCTTAGGGCATGCACTTAGAGAGATTGAGTCTTGATGGGTTCCTACAAGATGTAAAGCATTAGTATGTGTATACTGATGATCAATACATGCCGATGATGAGCCTTTCACTTTTTTAAATGCTACATTTTGATACTAAAGGCATTCCTAAGGTAAGTCCACTAGAAAATATAATCCACTCGAGAATGTACCCACTTATGAGATGGGTGAGTCAAGCCAAAAAAATAATTTATCCTAAGATAATCATAAGGCATCAACCAATGAGATACCACTGGATACACATGTTGAGAAAACAACCAAACAAAAGGAGCCAATAGTACCAATCCAATAATAAAATCAAATAATTGAGCTTCCTTTATCAGTTAATACTGATCAATAAGATGGAAAATTTTATATTACTAAGATAGTGATGATGAAATTCCTTATGATATTACTGATGAAAAATTGTAAGAACTAAGCTTTGATCCACCTAATAATCTCTCACATAACCTATTTTCACCTATGGGCCCTTGTACTTACAAGTTAAATCTATCTCTAGAAGGGCCAGAACCACCTATAGGTAAAGGTAAAATAAAAATAATACATGCACATGCCAATTCTTGTTATGACATACATCCCTCTTGGTTAAAATACTTAAGACAACCTTATAAGGGGAAAATGTAAATACATTATGTAAATAATGTGGATTTATCTCATAATTCTCCACAATATATATTACAAATGTCAACAAACCAAGATGTTTTGCATATGATTCTTTCTATGTTACTTGAGCAAAAGATGATATGTTTATCTCATAATAAACATCAGTCCCAAAATAGACTTAGGCAAAGTGAAGGATCACCAATTTCTCTTATCATCAGATCAATAACCATGATACTAATGATTGTTGTGTTTTACAAAGTCAAATTCAAACATACAAACATAATGGTTGTATAGAAATTATACCTAAAAAGTGAAAATGACATAATACTTCCAATATTTCAAAATAAATGCATCCTTCAAAACTCCCACATAGAAAAGATATAATTATTATCATAAATGTTGATGGGGTCTATTATAAACATATCAATGTTGATACACACAATTATGACATAATTTGTAGGCTTACATTTTTCCAATAGTTAGGACATAATATCAATGAGTTAAAACACTCATTAATAATACCAAAATCTCTTGAGAATACTATTATACCCATGGCATGTGGACCAAAGGTTGTTTATGCACTCATATGGGTAATGAATCCAAAACCAAACATAACCCTTCATCTCAACTAATATTGGTTGATCAATTTGACTTCAATAGTGAATACTAAAAATATGTGCCTCATTTTCTGGTTTGATGATAAAGAAATTTTTGTGTTGTATGATGGATATAATGATAAACTAATAACAACAATAACTGGCACCAAATTACCAAAAAACATTAAAGCACTAGTAAAGATTAAGTATAAACAATGGTACTAACCAAAAGAGCCAAGAGGGCCACCGAACAATCCTTTATCTTTAAAATGGGAGGAATCATCTCTTTTCACTTAAGTTAAGCTTATCAAAACCCAAAAAATACAATAAAATAAAAAATAAAAAAAATACCAAAAAAATCAAATATTCTAAAAAATATAAAAACATTCAAATAATTTTAATAATATAAAATAATTCAACATTTCCATGTTTACTAGCTCCTTGGCATATATGTTGTTTGCTTCATGTTATTAGATTTTATATACATGTATATGTTTCACAAATATCTGATTTTGATACATGCATATTGTATTCAAGCAAAATAAGATAGATCTACAACTTATCCTAGTCAGTAATATCCAAGCTCAGAAAATGTAATTAACTAACAATCCATTATCAATACTTTATTACATTAGGGTCATGACCAATTATGGATCCACTAAACCTAAGGTATATATTATTACACAATACCAAAGGAGTGGTTTCTAAGGCCTCTAGTCAAATAACATTGTGCAATAACCCTAGCTAGGTCTTATAATGAGTTAAAGGGAAATTATTTAATCTATTAAATGAACATACAAGATAATATAGTAAATGAACATACAAACTAATCTAGTGCTCACCAAAACTGGAGGCACAAAGGTGAGAAATAAACATATAACAAGAAAAGATAATTTTGTTTGAGATAATATAAAAGTAATCTAAGAAAGGAGAGAAAATTTAATCCATTAGTTATGCAATATATACCTATCAAAATGAAGAGCTAGGAATACTTACCTTATTAGAGAGAACCCATCGTGCCTCATTCTCTCCCTTGGTGAATGGTGATTTGCAAGAGGTTGTTGTGGTTTGTAAGGATAAAAAAGATAGATCAATTCTAGATTAAAATACTTCTCCTATGCACTTAAGACCTCCACAATATGACTGCTACTATTCCAAGGAAAAAACCTAAGCAATGAAATCCTCAAATGATAGTATAAACATATTTTCAAGCTGTAATGATGTGTAATTGAATGATCCTATATTTAGAAATGAAGTAAAGGGGGTATTTATAGCCAAGGATTGCCCTTAAACTCTCCTAGGAATTTAACTAAAAAGGTAACCTAGATTGACATTTTTTAGTGGGAAAAAGAGTCATTAGGAATCTAACTAGGTAAGCTAGGCCAATAGAGTTCTATAATGTGTGCTCAATCCCTAACACGGTTGATTGGGCTAACATAGTAGGAAAATGAATAAAAAAGGGTGTAGGCTTAGTTATGGGCTATTTTGGAAGGTGAATTACATAGGGGAGAGTATAAATGGATTTTTATTGCTTACATATTTGAATAAAATTAGTTTTTAGTGGTTTTATGTAATGGTATAGGGACCAACAATCTTGGGAAGTAAGAAAGGTTTACCAACCTCTTTCCTAATATACCCTTTAAGGGGTGTACTCAGAGAGATTAAGACTTGACATATTCTTGAATAAAGAAAGCACCAGTAAATAACAAAGTTAAAAGTATTATGTGTATACATATGCCCCGCTCAAATATCATCACATGTCATGTAGTTGTAACATGGGATGGTGACTATTTGAGAAATAACATAGAAACACATAACAATGAGCTAATACATTATAGTAAAAATTAAGCATAGACTAAAATTTTGAAATTGAAATGATAGTAAGAAATAATTGAAAGTATCATATATGCACCTTGACCTACCTTTATCATTGAATGGTTTTATATTATATTTTTTGTTTTATCATTAAGGGCACATTAAATACTCTGGATAAACCCTAAGGATACAAAACTAAATAACAATCACAAGAAATTATAAATAGATGAATTTTGTATAGCTAAATAAATCACTTGGATAATTGGTAAGTTATGGTAATAAATCCTAAGTTAGAACCAAAATACCAAGTAAAAATGGATAAAATAAGTTAGGTAACCAAAAATCTAAGGCTAATAAATGATCAAAAAACCCAAAGAAGTGTACCTTAAGTAATAAAAGTAACAAATCAAATCAAACCAATGACACATGTAACTAAAATAATAGATCTAGCATCAATGTAAAATAAGTAAAAAAACCATACTTAAAAAAAGATGGAAAAAGAAGATAAAGTATACCAACATTGATGAATGAGAAGTAACAATCCAAACTCACTCAACAATGGAAAAATTGAATAGAAAAATAGAACAAAATTATCTACAAAAAGAGTGATAAACTTATAATTAAAAGCAAAACCAATAAAATATGAGAAGGATAAGGAAATAGTTCAAATAAGTAATGAATAATTTCTCAAAGATATAATTTTTTTTCTTAAGATGGATTAAACCAAAATAAAATTATTATGAACATGTCTTAAAAGAGATGAATAATATGGAATATAGAAATTGAAAAACATATTTAGAAATAAACTTGCCTATTAAGGGGAAATATGAAATGGGTGGAGGGAAATCTAGGTAGTACCAAGGTATAAAATATTTATTAGAAACAAGACACTTAAATCAAGTTATCAAAATAAAATGAATTTTGACATTAAGGATTCTATATAACTTACTTTATTTAAACAAATTTGGGTTATCTAGTGAAGTATAAATATCATTCCATGAAGGCTATATGCATGAAAATTAAAATGGACCTACCTTCCCATAATGTGTTATCCATTTCTCAGGACCTATTATAGAGTTTTTAGTCTACTGTGAAGATTGGGTACTTGCATGATAAAGTAGGTAATAGTATAGAGAATTTTGAAATCTCCTATCCCAGTCTACTAACCTACTTCACCCCAATGGACCTTGGCTCTATTATGAGGCCAACTGTGGAGTTTGAGATTTGACTAGAATAGGATATGTGCTTGATAATCAAGTATTTTGGTATGATTTTAACTTTTTATTTTATATATGCCTTTTTATCATTGCCTTTTTTAAATGGTGTGGATTTTAAATTTGTATGGCTTTTTATATTCCTCTTCCATATGAATTCATAAAACTAAACATGGGTGTTAAAAATGACTATCATTTGAAAACTTAAACTTGATATATAAGTAAAATGACTTAGAAAGCATGGTGTCTAAGATTATTATAATTGAATGTTAAATAATAATGTTATCTTGAAACTAACCTTGGTGTGCTCAAAGTGGAAGAAAAATAGGGAAAAATATAAAAATGAACATGAAATGACTGAATTACTTCAAATTGAAAAAAATATGAGATGTGAAAATTATAAAATGATGGTGATGTGGACAAGTAGCCAAAGACAAAGGAGAGAGGAGAGTATGGAGCACTTATGATCTATGGGACTTTAGGGTTTCCCTTGCCTCTCATCACACCATCTATTTATCCGATCTAGGCATGAGTCATTGATAGTGCATTTAATATACTAAGTAAGGCTACCCATCCAACCCTTGGGTTGTTAGTAACCTTCACCTATATTAAATATATACTGCCAATATTCCTACATCATTTGATGTAGGTACCACTAGTGGGATCTAGAGTAGTCATGATGCCAAAATAAGCTTAGAAGTTTATCCTAGAAGTTTACCATGAGGTATTGATTCTGAATCTGAGAATCTTCTTCAAAATGTGGTTTTAGACCTTTCAAAGTTTGATAAAGCATGAAATTATTTTTAAAATTTTACCTTTGTTACTTATTTTATGGTTGAATTCCTCTGAAGAGCCTTCTGGAGTAATGGGTTTGTTAGGGTGTGGAGCTAAAAACTTCACCAAGGAGCATTCATTATCAGGTTCGGGTCTACACAGACACCGGCGTCGGTCAGGAGTGATCGACGTCGGTCACAGGCAGTTGCAGAGATGTCGATGTCGACAGAAGGTCAGCCGATGGTGGTCACAGACAAGCAGTAGGAACTGACATCGGTTACCTGCGTGTCCAGAGAGCTATTTCCGTGGATAGAAGCGAGTGTTTGCATGATAAGTTTGAGTTGAAGTCTCAAGCTCGCATCTCTATTATTGGCATTACTATTTTTAGAGCCCTTGTTCAAGTGGCTTAACTGCTTGTTGGGTGTACATGCTCAAGTCTCCTAATTCTATATGTAGAATTAGATCTTCCTAGCTTATTGCAGTTTGTAGTAGATTATTGTAGTTGGGTGAATTATTGTAATTCATTGTGTGAGAAGAACAGTACAAAATTGAATCAATCCAAGCTTGTTGGAGTTGATTATTCTTGAGAGAGAGAGCTCTTGAGGAATATAGATCTATTGAGAGATCTATACACCTAGGAGAGGTGTGGAAGAAAGAAGCTTTCTTCAATTGTATTCCTTTTGTAAAGAGTTTGTTAATACAAGTTTTCAGGGTGTTTTCTTGTATCTCTTGTTCTTGCTATTATCATTCTAATTACTTGTCAATCTGGTTTAATTCCGCATTTATTGTTGTCACAATTGTAATCTATTGTTGGATTGATCCCCCAACAAGTGGTATCAGAGCCTTGGTTACAGGTTTAGAGCTTGATAATTGGTATCAAAGTTTAGGTTCACTAACAGGTGGTTCAGATCTATGTAGTGTGTATTGATTACAGGTTCTCACAGGAGTTTCTACAGGGATTTCTATTTGAGTGGGAGAAGCAATGGCAGATGAAAGTAAATTGAGAATGGAAAAGTTTAATGGCAAAAATTACCAACATTGGAGAATGCAGATAGAGGACTATCTGTATCAGAAAGATCTCTACTTACCGTTAGGTGGGGTTGCAAAGAAGCCCAAAGACATGGAGGATGAAGAATGGGAAGTTCTTGACAGAAAGGCTCTGGGTTCTATAAGACTGAGTCTAGCATCCACTGTGATATCTAATTTATCACAGGCAAAGTCTACAGTAGAGTTGATGACTACGTTAGCAAATTTGTATGAAAAACCCTCAGCTTCCAATAAGGTATATCTTATGAAGCAGTTATTTAATTTGCATATGAATGAAGG
Source organism: Torreya grandis (assembly GCA_037957365.1). NCBI lineage: Eukaryota > Viridiplantae > Streptophyta > Pinopsida > Cupressales > Taxaceae > Torreya > Torreya grandis. Next base: position 2,707,346 of record JARHVA010000855.1, on the reverse strand, counting down.
TGGATCTGTTTCTACTCATCTCAATGATTTCAATGGAATTGTGAATCAATTAAGTTTAGTGAATATAGTGTTTGATGATGAAATAAAAGCTCTTTTGATATTATGTTCTTTGCCTGAAAGCTGGCATGGCTTAGTAATGGCAGTAAGTAATACTGCATCTGCATCAAATATTTTGAAAGTAGAGGATGTTGTTAGTGTTATCTTGAATGAGGAAATATGAAGGAAAAGCACAGAAGAGACATCTGGGAATGCTTTAAGTTTTGAGAGCAGGGGAAGGCAGAAAGAGAAGAGCAAGAAAGGCAGATCAAGATCCAAATCAAAGGGGAAAGGCAGATCTAAATCCAGGAATGGCAGGAAGCCACAATGCTGGAACTGTGGAAAGATGGGGCACATAAGCAGAGATTGTTGGTCAAAGCCTAAGGAGGACAATTAGCATGAAGGAAAGGAAGAAGCCAAGATTGCAGGTATTGCACATGATGCTTTAATTTTCTCTCTGCATAATAATATAGAATCTTGGGTATTAGATTCTGGTGCATCTTTTCATGCTACTCCTAACAAGGAATATTTCAGTGACTATATCCATGGAGATTTTGGAATAGTGTATCTAGGGGATGATGAGCCCTGTAAAATAATTGGCAAAGGTAAAGTGTAGCTGAAGATGCAGAATAACAACACATGGGTGTTGAGAGATGTGATGCATGTTCCTAGCTTGAAGAGAAATTTGATTTCTGTAGGAAAGTTAGGGGATGAGGGTTGTACAGTAACTCTCAGAGCAGAATCTTGGAAGGTGACCAAGGGTGCACTTGTTATGGCCAGAGGTAAGAGAGAAGGTACTCTCTATTTGTGTAATTGTGTTACTAACAAATCTCCTTCTGTATTATCTACTTCAGATGTGGATGCTAAATTGTGGCACTCAAGGCTTGGCCACATGAGTGAGAAGGGGATGTCAATTCTTAAGTCCAAAGGTATGCTTTCAGATTTAAAAGGCATAGATCTAGAGTTTTGTGAGCACTGTGTATTTGGAAAATAGAAAAGGGTTAGTTTTCTCAAAACTGAGTCTACTAAGAAGAGGCACAAGTTGGAGCTTGTTCACACAGACGTGTGGGGACCAGCTCAGGTTGCTTCCATTGGAGGATCACAGTACTATGTATCTTTCATAGATGATGCCACAAGGAAGGTATGGATCTATTGTATTAGAAGAAAATCTGATGTATTTGATACTTTTAAAGTTTGGAAAGCTATGGTTGAGAATGAAACAGGTAGAAGATTAAAGTGCCTAAGATCAGACAATGGAGGTGAGTTCTGCAGTCATAAGTTTAGAGATTATTGTTACATGCATGGAATCCGTAGGTAAAGGATGATTCTAAGGACACCTCAGCAGAATGGTATTGCTAAAAGGATGAACAGGACAATAATGGAGCGTGCAAGATGTATGAGATTGCATGCCGATTTGCCCTTATAGTTTTGGGCACAAGCTGTTGACACTGTAGTGTACCTGATTAATAGAGGACCCTCTATAGCTCTGGATGGTGGTATTCCAAAAGAGGCATGGACAGGTAAAAAGGTTGATCTCTCATATCTCAAAGTTTTTGGTTGTGAAGCCTTTATGCATATAGATAAGGAAAATAGAAAGAAGCTTGATGCTAAGTCTATGAGATGCACGTTTATTGGCTATGGCTCAGATGATTTTAGTTACAGATTGTGGAATCTAAAAACTAACAAGGTAATCAGGAGCTGTGATGTTGTTTTCAATGAAAGAGTGATGTATTGTGATCAGCTAAGGAAGTTGAATCAGTCTGAGCAGAGTAATGGTGAATTGGACGAGGTGAAAGTCCAAGATGAGCTCACGGGAAAAAGAAATAATCACTTGCAGGAAAACATAGAGACCGACATCGGCAGGTTAAGAATCGGCATCGGCAGGACAGAAAACGGCGTCGACCATACAGAGACCGACGTCGGCCGTACAGGTACCAAGGTCGGTCAGGCAGAACCGACGTCAGCCAGTAACAGGTCTGCAGGTGGCTGAGGTCGGTCACTGTCAGAGAATTTGGGTGGACAGCATGTTGTGGACGAGTCTCAGACACCCATCAGGAGGTCAGAAAGGGTGAGTAAGCCTCCAATTAGATATTCTCCTTCTTTATTTTATTTATTGCTAACTGATGGTGGAGAACCAGAGAGTTTTGAAGAAGCAATACAGGTGGAGTCCAAGAGTCAGTGGGAGCGTGGCATGGTTGAGGAGTTGGAGTCCTTAAGAGAGAACCAAACATGGGATTTGGTTGAATTGCCAGCTGGTAAGAGAACACTCAAGAACAGATGGACCTACAGGTTGAAGGAATGTGAGAATGGACAGATGAGATACAAGGCTAGATTAGTGGTAAAAGGATTTGCACAAAAGCCAGGTATCAACTTTGGTGAGATTTTTTCTCCTGTTGTTAAAATGACTTCAATAAGGGTTGTATTGTCTTTAGTTGCTTTTGAGGATTTGCATCTTGAGCAGCTAGATGTTAAGACAATGTTTCTTCATGGAGATTTGGATGAGGAAATTTATATGGAATAGCCAGAAGGATTCGAGGTCAAGGGTAAGGAGAAGTTTGTGTGCAGGTTGAAGAAAAGCTTGTATGGCCTCAAGCAAGCTCCTAGGCAATGGTACTTAAAATTTGACAGGTTTATGACTGAGCATGGCTACAGTAGGTGTCAATCAGACCATTGTGTGTATTTCAAGAGATTTGATAATGGTAGATATATTATTCTATTATTGTATGTAGATGATATGCTGGTTGCAGGATCACACATGCAAGATATCTCTGAGCTTAAGGTGAAATTAGCTCAAACGTTTGCTATGAAGGATTTGGGAGCAGCAAAGAAAATCCTTGGCATGAGCATTAAGAGAGACAGGAAAAATCACAGGTTGATATTGTCTCAAAAATATTATGTGGACAAGGTGTTGAAATGGTTCAATATGCAGGATGCTAAACTGGTAAGCACACCTTTGGATGGACATTTTAAGTTGAGTAAAGAACAATGTCCTAATTCATATGATGAGGTAGAGTACATGAGTAAGGTTCCATATTCTTCTACAGTAGGGAGTTTGATGTATGCAATGGTGTGTACTAGATCGGATATTGCCCAAGCAGTGGGAGTTGTAAGTAAGTATATGGCCAATCCAGGTAAGGAACATTGGAAAGCAGTTCAGTGGATCCTTAGATATCTGAGAGGAACCAGCAGTAGGCACTTGTGCTATGGAGGTTCAGATACTTCTCTACATGGTTATGTAGATTCAGATATGGTAGGTGATTTGGATGGTAGGAGGAGCACTACAGGTTATGTTTTCACTGTAGGTGGAACGATGGTTAGCTGGATATCTAAGTTGCAGAAGGTTGTTGCCTTGTCAACTACAAAAGCAGAGTATATTGCAGCCACAGAAGCTAGCAAAGAGATGATATGGATGACACGATTCATGGATGAGCTTGGTAGGGAGCATGAGAGTTGCAGATTGTATAGTGACAGTCAGAGTGCAATCCATTTTGCTAAGAATTCAGCCTTTCATTCAAGAACAAAACACATACAGCTAAGGTATCACTTCATATGACAGGTATTGGAAGATGGTGAGTTGAAGCTGGAGAAGATCCATATAGATAGGAATCCTGCTGATATGTTAACTAAGCCAATTACAAAAGAGAATTTGAATCTTCATTCAACTTCTGTTGGTCTTCATGATTGAGTTGAAGATGGAGGAGCTAGAAGATGTTGCTGTACAGGTACTGGTGCAGCTGTTTATCTCCAAGTGGGAGATTGTTAGGGTGTGGAGCTAAAAACTTCACCAAGGAGCATTCATTATCAGGTTTGGGTCTACACAGACACCGGCGTCGGTCAGGAGTGACCGACGTCGGTCACAGGAAGTTGCAGAGATGCCGACATCGATAGAAGGTCGGCCGACGGCGGTCACAGACAAGCAGCAGGAACCGACGTCGGTTACCTGCGTGTCCAGAGAGCTATTTCTGTGGACAGAAGCAAGTGTTTGCATGATAAGTTTGAGTTGAAGTATCAAGCTCGCGTCTCTATTATTGGCATTACTATTTGTAGAGCCCTTGTTCAAGTGGCTTAACTGCTTGTTGGGTGTACATGCTCAAGTCTCCTAATTCTATATGTAGAATTAGATCTTCCTAGCTTATTGTAGTTTGTAGTAGATTATTGTAGTTGGGTGAATTATTGTAATTCATTGTGTGAGAAGAACAGTACAGAATTAAATCAATCCAGGCTTGTTGGAGTTGATTGTTCTTGAGAGAGAGAGAGCTCTTGAGGAATAGAGATCTATTGAGAGATCTATACACCTAGGAGAGGTGTGGAAGAAAGAAGCTTTCTTCAATTGTATTCCTTTTGTAAAGAGTTTGTTAATACAAGTTTTCAGGGTGTTTTCTTATATCTCTTGTTCTTGCTATTATCATTCTAATTACTTGTTAGTCTGGTTTAATTTTGCTTTTATTGCTGTCACAATTGTAATCTATTGTTGGATTGATCCCCCAACAGGGTTCACATAACCATTGGCAAGGCCATGGGGTGAAATTAGAAGGAGTCCAAAACCTAAATAAGGGTTTCTTATTATTTCATTTCATAAACCCTAAACACTATATATTCAATAATAACCATAGTCCTTAGTTTATTCATAACACCCTAGTTATTTTTTCCCATTGGACTAGAGACTTTCAAGTCTATAAACAAGTGAAGCTTAAAATCCTAGTTTGGGTAGATTTTTATAGGCTTACCTTTGCCTATATGGAATTTTGTTGACCAACTTATCAAGCCTCTAACCACTTCATCTATCATGAGAAGCTAAATCTTTATGCATTTTGTCCATAGAGAAGGGTTTGTGTTGAAATTGACCTAGCCCAGGATCTTAAAGAATCTATTAACATTCAAGTTGGAAATAATCATTTCTCTTAGTGTGTCCTCTACATTAACATTATGAATAATTATTTTAGGTGCTAGGATTTTGACCACATGATTAGGTAATGTATCATAATGGTCCCCGCTCATGTGATCACTTAAGATAAAATTGGGTTTGAGACAAAACCCCTATCCTCTGATGGGTGGACCATGGTGTCTAATAGGAAGAACACCACTACCTATGTCAATATTAGACCTCATACAACTATATCCCATCCCTTAGGAGGTCTAAGTTCCTTATCCCCTTCCACTAAATCCCAAACAGTACCTCAAGTTAAGTCCTCACCTCCCATTTTCCAATCACCATAGGTAGTTTCTTAGTTTATGTCTTTGCCATCACCTATCCTTATGAATCCTTTATCATAACCCCTTTCAGGGGTGAATGATTCATATTTAGATATGGGTCTTGTAAATCTCAACCACAAGGCTATCATGTGCCACTCCTATAGTCCCTCTCCCTCTACATATGAGGATTATGTGCTATGTAAAATGCAACCCTTCAAGATAAGAGAGTTTTTCCTTCCATGCTCAACTTTTAATCATTTTACAACCTTCTTGTTAGGTTATGGAGCTAAAAGCTTCAACTATGCAGATGAAGAAGAGGTTGCTAAAGTTCCAAAAGTACCAGCATCAGTAGTATGACCAACGTCGGTCATGATCAATGCAGAAGGCAACCGGCGTCGATAGGGAGTCAGCTGACGTCGGTCAGCACCAGTTAGATAGGGACCGACATCGATCGCCTATGTGTTCTAGAACTATTCATTGCATGAACAGTTAGTTAGTTGAACTGAGTGTTTGCATGTAAAGGCTATTTTGAGTCTTGAGCTATGTGTCTATTGGTATCAGAGCTTTTGGTTAGGTTACTAACATGTTGGATTAGATATGGTTAGTGTGTGTTGATTACAGGTTACTCATAGGGGTTTCTATTTGAGTGGGAGTAGAGCAATGGCAGAAGATAGTAAGCTACAAATGGAGAAGTTTAATGGCAAGAACTATCAATTATGGAGGATGCAAATTGAAGATTATCTATATCAAAAAGATTTGTACTTACCATTGGGTGGGGTTGATTGCAAGCCCCGAGATATGAAGGATGAATAATGGGAGGTTCTTGATCGAAAGGCTCTGAGATCTATAAGGTTGAGTCTTGCATCGTCTGTGATTTCTAGCTTATCGCAGTATAAGACAACGGTAGAGTTGATGGAATCTTTGACAAATTTATATGAAAAACCCTTAGCTTCGAATAAGGTATTTCTTATGAAGTAATTATTTAATTTGTAAATGTTGGAAGGTGGATCTGTACATAGTCATCTTAGTGATTTCCATGGTTTGGTAAACCAATTAAGTTTAGTCAATATTGATTTTGATGATGAAATTAAGGCTCTCTTAATCTTATGTTCATTACCTGAAAGTTGGGAAAGTTTGGTAATGGCAGTTTTTAATACTGCGTCTACTTCAAAAATCTTAAAAGTGGACGATATTGTGAGTGTGATCTTGAATGAAGAGATATGCAAGAAAAGCACAGGCGAATCATCAGGGAATGCTTTGAGTGTTGAAGGCAGGGGAAGGCAAAGAGAAAAGATAGAGCATGGGAGATCAAGGTCAAAGATATGCAGGAGATCCAAGTCCAGCTATGGCACAATAACCTGTTGGAAATGTGGAAATCAAGGGAACTTAAAGAGAGATTGTAGGTCGGGTGAAGATCAACATGAAGGACATGAAGAAGAAGTAGATGTTGCAGATTTCATTACACATGATGCTCTGGTATGTTCTTTGGATAAAGTAGAATCTTGGGTTTTAGATTCTGGTGCCTCTTTTTATGCATCCCCAAATAGGGAATTTTTTCATGAGTATGTTCAGGGAGACTTTGGAGAAATTCGTTTAGGGGATGGTAAGCCTTGTCAGATGGTTGGCAAAGGGAAAGTGAAGCTGAAAATGCAGACAGGTAACACATGGGTGTTGAAGGAGGTCAATCATGTCCCAGTTCTGGAGTAGAATTTGATTTTTGTAAGAAGTTGAGGTGATGAGGGTTGCACAGTAACTCTCACAGTGGACTCTTGGAAGGTTACTAAGGGTGCACTTGTTGTAGCAAGAGGTAAGAAAGTAGGTATGCTTTATCTATCTACTTGTATTACTGATTCTCTTTTTGGGTTATCTACTTCAGCTGTAGATTCAAAGATGTGGCTTAATAGGCTTGGTTACATGAATAAAAAGGAGATGCATGTTCTTGAGTCAAAGGGTATGATTTTAGATTTGAAAAACATAGATCGAGATTTCTGTATGCAGAAGAAGAAGGTAATGTTTCTTGAGGAATTCGATGTTAGTGACAAGAGCAGGAAAGCCTTGGTTTTCAAGGAGAAGGTGACAGATAGAGTTCAGCACAAGGGGCAAAAGAAATTTGAGCAGAGCAAGGGTGATTTGGATAAGGGTTTGATCCAAAAGGAGCTTGCGAGTAGAAGTCAGTTCTCACAAGAAAAACACAGAGACCGACGTCAGCTAGAAAATTGATGTCAGTGTCTAGACAGGGACCGACATTGGCTATGTTCAGCCTGATGTCGGTGACTCAGGGACAGATAAACACTAGCGTCGATCAGGGGGAACCGACGTCGGCGATGAGGCAGTCACAGGGAACCGACATCGGTCGGGTGCAGACTGAGATGTGACCAGCATCGATCACTGACACAAATTTTGGGTGGACAACAACCTGTCAAGGAGTCTCAAGCGCCCATATGGAGGACTTAAAGGGTAAGTAAGCCTCAAATTTGTCATTTCCCTTCTTTACACTACTTATTGCTCACTTATGGTAAAGAACTAGGAAGTTGTTAAAGAAGAAAAGCAGGTAAATCCAAGAAACAGTGGGAGCTTGGAATGGATGAAGGATGTGAGTCCTTGGAGGAGAACCAAATAGGAGTTTTGGGTGGAGTTGCCAGCTGGAAGTAAGCACTGAGAGACGAATGGATGTTCAGGATGAAGAAGAGCAGAAATGGACACGTGAGACAAAAGGCCAGGGTATATGGTCTTGAATAAGCTATAGGACAATGGAGGTTTGATCATTATGTTTCTCTTTACCAGGTTTGGATAATATTAGCTACATTATCCTATTACTGTATGATGTACTTGTTGCAGGGTTACATATACAGGGAGTTACTGAACTAAAGGTAATGCTAGTTTAGAGGTGTGTCATGAGGAATCTGGGAGCATCAAGATTCTTTGGCATAAGTGTGTTCTAGGGACATGGAAGGTCACAGGTTGATTTTGTTTTAGGATGATTATGTGAGACTGGTTAGCACACCGATGGTTGGACAATTCACAGAACAGTGTCTTGATTCACATAATGAGGTTAAGTGCATGGTATGTACTAGACCTGAGTTTTCCCAAGCAGTGGGAGTTGTCATAAGTTTGGAGCCAATCCGGTAAAGAAGCATTGGAGGGCAGTTTAGTGGATTCTTAGAGGGACCAATAGTAGGTGCACATGCTATGCAGGGTCAAGTTATTTTCTACATGGTTGCAGATGTGGATGTGGCAGGTGATTTGGATGACAGGTGTTGCACCATAGGATTTGTGGTGGTTGGTCTTCAAGAGTGATCTTGAAGAGGGATATAGAGCCAAGGGAATGAACTAGATGATGTAAAAGTACAGGTATAGTTGCAGCTATTTATCTCCAAGTGGGAGATTGTTAGGTTATGGAGCTAAAAGCTTCAACTATACAGACAAAGAAGAGGTTGCTGAAGTTCCAAAAGTACCAGCATCGGCAGTATGACCGACGTCAGTCATGATCAATGTAGAAGGCAACCAACATCAGTAGGGAGTCGGCCAACTTCGGTCAGCACCAGTTAGATAGGGACCGACGTCGGTCGCCTGTGTGTTCCAGAATTGTTCATTGCACGAACAATTAGTTAGTTGAACTAAGTGTTTGCATGTAAAGGCTATTTCGAGTCTTGAGCTGCATGTCTATCAGACCTTTTCAAGGGAAATGATATAAGTTTAGATGTTTCCTAATGATATTTTATTCTTGAAATGTTTGAGGACTCACTTATCTAACTTGTAAGTATATGGTCAGGAAAAATTGTCATCATTTTGCTCATATGAAAGTCATTTGCATGCAAGAGGTCAAAAGTTTTGGCTTATCTCACATTATTTGGCCTGGGGCCATCTATCAAGCCACATTTCATGAGTCTTCCTAGGGTGAATTTTCACCCTGATGGCACCCAACTTGGATCAAAATATCATTTCTTGGGGTTTTGACCCCACCCATTAGGTGATCTAGACCCTTTTTGACTTTGATAATCACGTCAATGGACTTGTCAATATTTATGATTTTAATGATGTTATGGAGTAGACCCTACTCTAGAGATGGTTAGATGATTCCCTCTTATATGTGCATTGGATTCTATGTGGTGACTTTAACATGATTGAATCTATGGAAGATAAGGAAGGTTTCCTTCCAATGAGATGGTGTGAAAAAGAATGGGAATCTTGGTTTTACCTTCATAATAAACTTGGGGTGTTCAACCTAAATCATCATAAATGGGGTGATTCTAACTCCCCATGGTTCACCTAGTCTAATTTCCATCAAGGTGAAAATAAATTCCTCAAACACCTTGATCATGACCTCCTAGTTGAGTAAGACCTTTTATTATTCACTCCCATCAAAGGATGACCTATGCATATCATTCCAATTTTTTTTTGTTTGACCACCACAAAATTTGATTTCACATACATTAGACTTCTCCTTAGGTGAAACCCAAGAGTTCCCATCTATACCTCAACACTGCACACCTCAAACATGAGAGGACTATGGAGCATATTACTAGGATTTGGAATTTGGTCCCCAAGCCCATAAGGGGCACTGGTTGGATTGAGTGGTGGTCTAGTGCTATAACCCACATTGAAGTTTTCCTATGGATTTATGGTAAATAAGTGGCTATATTTAGGTAACACATTTAGAATGCCAAAAATCATGAATACCTTAGGGTTTCATAGGAGTTAGAATATGTACTTATAAACTCTCATTTTTAGATTTAGGCTACCATGTGGAGGCATAAGTTTCAAGTTACATAGGCTTAAAAGGATAGAGGAGCACAACTCTGAGTAAGGATGAATTGGTTGAAGGTATGAGCCAAAGTGACCAGAGAATTTATTTCTCTCCTTAAGTCAAGGCAAGCTATAGACAAAATCAAAGGTATTAGAAGTGCTTCAAATAGGATTACGATTTGGGATATCCTCTAAGAATTTTTCCAATAGTACCTTGGTGTCTTTGTTATATAACCTTCATCACCTACTCGTGAGGCTTTCATTGACCAATGCCTTGATGTGGTCCCTTGTGAGCTCTCAGAAGCTTAGATATTTCCTATGATATACCTCTTAGTGTCAATGACCTTACGGAAGCTATTATGCAAATGGATTATGATAAATCCCTAGGCATTGATGGATTTCCCTATGAGTTCTATCAAACCCTGTGGGACATAGTTGGACCTGATTTCCATAGAGTTTATTATAGAATAGTCTTGACCAATTCCTTAGGCTACCTAATTAATTAAGGAAACATCAAGTTCATCCCCAAGGTTAGGGATCCTAAGGTAATTACCAATAGGAGACCCATCAATTTGTTGAAGGTGTCCTATAAAATCATAGCCGAAGCTTTAGCTCTCATAATTAAGCACTTACTTCCCTTAGTTGTGTGAAGTGAGAAAATTGGTTTCATTTAGCATCAATATATTTTGGAAAATATTATTTATATTTGGGAAGGTATGGAATGGGCTAAAATTTCCTACCAAAAGGCCTTGTTCATCAAGATTGACTTTGGTAAAGCCTATGAATGTATTGAATGGCCTTTTATTATTGCCATGTTACAAGCACTAGGGTTTGGACCCAATTTTTTTATACTATTAATATGATTTTTAGGATGCTAGGGCCCACATCATTATCAATAGATCTAAATCTTAACCTTTATATCTCGACAACTCCATTAGATAGGGCTGTTTAATGGCCCCTTCCCTTTACGTGTTGTCTACTGAAGGGTTTAGCTACATTTTGGCCAATTATGCTTCTAAGGGGCTGGTCAAAGGGATCTCTCTACCTAATTTGGATCACCAATTAATTAATGAGAAATTTGTTTATGAATCTTTTTCCACCTTATAAGAGGATGAAAGATATGTCAAGAATGCCATGGAATGTTTAGATTTTTTTTTCCTTGCCTTCGAGTCATCTATCTAGTGGCATAAGACCCAGTGCTACTACCAATCCTTTCCACCCAAAACTCCTTGTATGGAGGGATATATGTGGTAATGGATCCTTTCAAGGGTTCAATTTAAAATTTTAGGCATTCATTTTGCTTTTAGAGTGGAGAAATAAATCTCTTTCTAGATCACTAAGCCTTTGACCTTGGCTGGTAAATTCCATATTTATTCTAAGGTGATCATTTCTACCCATGTATACTAATCTTCCTATTGGTAACCTTCAAATGCCTCCTATGCTAAGCTTGAGAAGCTACTGAGATATTTTTTATGGGCCAACTCTAAAGGCCATTAGGGATTTCTTCAAGTCTCCTGGTCCATATATTGTCACCCTAAATAAGTTTTTGGGTTGGGGATTATTGACATAAATATTTAGGGAAGTACTCTTGGGATCAAATAGATCATCCAAATCTTGTAAGGTGATGAAGCCTATAAAATTTTACTATGGCACTTTATATCTCAAAGATGCCTTCTTGGCATAAAAACTAGTAAGGTTTAGGATTTCACATCGTGTTTATTTTTGCATTATTTATAAAATTAGGGGTCATGTTTATCATGAAGAGTATCTAGGAGGGCTAATAAAATCTCAAATATCACCTTATTTTGGTGGGGGATGGGTTTAAAAGTGGTCTTTCTCTAAACTCATAATCATTATGGTGGTCTCCTTAGTTGACCATTCACAATGTCCCCTTTACCATAGTCCCTTAGATTAAAATATTAAGGTTACTTAATAAGGGTATTATCATGATTAGTGATCTATTCTATAAGGTATCTATGCATTGGCTTCCTTGGTATATGCTAAAGGCCAAATTCTAGCTTAACAAGGAAGATGTAGAATCCATTGCTGAAATTTAGAGTTCCATACGTGATGAGTACTTACACAAGATTGGATTTTACTCTCTCATGATGTGGTGGAAGGATTAGTCTTTGCCTAAGACCATGCCATTCTACCAATATTATCATTATCTAGGCTACAATATATTAACCCCTCAACACATTGACATAAAGGATGTTAATCACCGATGGTCTCTCCAATCCCTTCATTGGGTTTGAGATAGGAGGTTTGATTAAATTTGGGTGGATTATATTGAACCCAGAAAGGTTCACTTCTTTTGGTGTATTCTCTACTAGGGTTTTCCCATGGGAAATAGGCTCAAGCATATAGGGGTTCTTAATCCCATTTACCTAGCCTGTTAACACCCAAAAACCATCAAGCACCTCTTCTAATTTTGCCCACATGCTTAGTTAGCTTAGAGATGGATTCATATCCTTTTCAAACCCTTCATTCCTGAGATGTTCACTTGGAAAATTGATCTCCTGGGGTAATCTACCCTTTTACCTACAAGATACGATAAATTCTAACATATTTTCTATATGGATATTTTATTTCAAATTTGGAAATCTAAAAATTAAGCATTTATAATTATGAGATTATGGAAAAAAGTGTATCTATAACTAATAAATTTATTGTGATTACTAACATTACCCTTCATATTCAAAGTCAAATTAACAAGGTCTACATAAAGATTCATCATTTGTAACTTCTCTTGGACTAGTAGGGGAATGCTCTTTATACAGTTAGACATGAGCCACCTAATCCCCTACCTCACCACTCTCCTCCTAGGGGTTGTGAGCATGGGGAGAGGCATAACCACTCTCACAGCCATAAGTATTGATGTTTTAGGACATCCTCTCCTCACTCTCACTATCCATCTCCTTTGAAAGGATATGATAAAGGTAGAGATAGTGGTGGTGGGGGGTGGAGACCCCCTCAACATGATAAGTTTACTTGTTTAGAGCTAGCCATCTCTCCCTCCCATTAAGATTTGTAGAATAATAATGAATACTAACTAAAAAATTGATGGTTGGGACCCCCTACCCATATATGAAGATCCTCCAACTTAGGATGGCTAGGGTGGGAAGCCTTAGGACCCTCTACCTCCACCTCTTCCTCTAGTCACCATGTTTATCACTACTAATTAGTTTATTCCTTGATGTTTGTGTTGTTATGTTATCTTTTTTTGTTAAGATGCACTTGAGTTAATTTAACTATGGTTATCAGCAACTTGTGGCCAATTATTTTGGATTTTGGTTTCTCTCAAGGATTTTTATAGCTCAGTCTGGTATTCAAGGTATGACTTTTCTACCCATTATTTGTATGACTAGCGTTGTACTATTAGTTTTTCTTTTAAATTATTAGAAAAGTGATTTTCAATAAAAAATGATAGGTAAGCATGATTCCATATCATATGAAATAATGTAAGTGTAATGAGACATGTAAAAATAGTTTTATTTAGAGTCATTATCGTAAAATAAAATAATTGAGTTTGAGAGTATGAAATCATAGTCCTTAAACCATTGCCCTAATCTTTTAGGGAAAACACTTAATTAAATATAGTTAAATAATTTTGAAAATTTTATGAGGAAAACCTAGTTCTATCCAAGGTTTTACACTGTAACTCATAAAAGAGAAATCGAATAGGTGAAAAATATGAAGAAAAATAAAAAGGATTTTATGAGGAAGGATTGGTCCTAACCAAGGTTTTATATTACAACTCACAAAGGATAAATCAAATAACTTATAAAATGATAATTTAATGATTGATAAGAGACATCAAGATTGGAATTGAAAATAGAAAGTATTCATGAGGATGATCATATCTTATCCAAGGTATTATGTTGCAACTCATGAAGTAAAATAAGTATAGATAAAATTAAGGACAAGTGATATGCACTAAGATTGATAAGATTAATGTAATGTTGTACATTGGAGATATTTTTAGGAAGCTTGCAAGAAGTGTGGTTATTTATAATATATGAAATTATTTGAGGAATAGGTAGAAAATATTTATTTAAAAATTGAGCATTTATGGGTTCTTTTAAAATATATCCTCCATTAGTTTTTAATGTATAAGTAATAGAACCAATAATGTCTTTGACAAGGTAAGGACCCCACCATTTTTGGACATACTTTCCTTCTTTGTCATGTGTATAATCTAGTTTGAGGACTTTGTCATCTATATTGAAAGTATGTGTTTTGAATTTTTTGTTATATTATTTACCAATGCAATATTTATATTGGTGATTTTGTTGTAATGTAGCCATAAGATGCTCATCCAAGAAATCTAGAGCATGGAGATGAGCTTCATGTAATTATTTATTAGGAATAATACCTGTTAGCATCCCAAGTTTCACCCTCTTGAATAAGACTTTTCAAACCCTCCTCAAACTTATAATAATATGGGATTGACCTATAGGTTGTGGACTACCTAATATCTAGATCAAACCTAGAGCTTATGGTGCTAAATCCCCTGATTTATCTCTCTCTCTCTCTCTCTCTCTCTCTCTCTCTCTCTCTCTAAGACCTAATTCTATTTGGGTGAAAAGGGATAAATATGAAACTTAGAAAGAAACCTACATCAACAATGGTGATGCACTAATACTTAATTATCCTCTCTTGATTTATTCCTTAGACACACTTATGACTATGATGAAAACTAAAAATTGATCAGACCTCTTAATAGAGTCTTAGGCATGAAATATTTCATTTAAAGGCCAAGAGTAAGTTATGCAAACTAAAGGCTAATAACCTAGATCTTCTCAAGACACTATCAATTCATCAACACTTCAAGATCAACTTTACATATCAACACTTCACACAACCTAATTATATTTATAATAGGACATTAGGTTCATGAAAGGACATGAAAAAATAGTGAAATTCATATATTCTAAAAATCAACTATCACAATGCACACTAACATTCAAAAAAGAAGTCTAAAAGTGTTCTTCTATTGATTTAAAGGCACAATATAAAATTTTAGCATAGCTTTGCTACATATAGCTAAGGGATAAGAACAAACAGATCAATGAATCATTATATATAATGTTCATGAGAGAAGAAAGAAGGATCCAGGTATAAGAGAGGCCATGAATGAGACCAAGGTGGCCATATGGTAGTTAAAATAATCATAATCACTCTTTCCATACATTAACACTCTTCAATGACTCGCTTTTGGCATTGAAGTTGAGGTGGTAGAGAGTGAATCAACATCAATTATCCTCATCAAAGTTTGACCATGCCCCAAAATAGTCCATCACTCCTCCAATGTCAGTTACAAAGTGTAAATGGGGTGTGAATAGGCCTTCAAAAGGTATTGAATAATATCTTCTTCAATGTTCATATTGACTTGGATTTGAAACTATCTCTATTTGTTCATAATGGTATTCAACATGGAATATGATCACCTCAATGGATAGTTACAAATTTACTAAGGTGGCTCATTAATATTATAGTGCCATCTTACACCCATTAAGACCTTCCATTTGGTGATTAAAAAGGCCTTGCCTACAAGTTCTTCATCTTTCTACATATTCACTATTTGAATGACTAGGTCTAAGAAGACTTGGATTAATCCTATATTAACCCTTTGCATTGGCATTTATACCATTCAAACATCCTCCATTTGCAAACTCATCTATCTTGTATGATTAGGCCACTTAGACTACCTCTATAGATTGGCTAATTAGGAGAAGCTAGTAGATATACTTAAAGGTAGGTAAATGAACACTTATAGTTTTGGAGGAGTAAACAAGTCTTTAAATAACATTTCCCATAGTTTAGGATTCTTGACTAGGTCATATACCCCATGTTACACTTAAAACCTTTCAAATTTACATTTCCTAGAGGTGTCTATACAATCTCTATATAATTAAGTACCATGGGAATGAACTCTCTTGAGTGGAAAACATGTTTTAGGTGTTAGTCAAGTGGTTCCTACATTTTTAGAGTCACTCTCTCACTAAATCTCCTTAGTCAAGTCCTTATTAGGGTTTTAGAGGGTTTAAGAGTGCCTAGGACTCTTAGTTATGGTTCATATAGATTAGGGCCTAAATCTGTAAACTAATTACACTAAATGTATTTTAGTATACCCCTCTACCTCCCTTCAAATTATTTA
This sequence comes from Torreya grandis, assembly GCA_037957365.1. Taxonomy (NCBI): domain Eukaryota; kingdom Viridiplantae; phylum Streptophyta; class Pinopsida; order Cupressales; family Taxaceae; genus Torreya; species Torreya grandis. The sequence continues at coordinate 2,691,211 of JARHVA010000855.1, read as the reverse complement.
CCTCACATGAAGGTTTTTGTATAGTTGTGAGCATTTGAAAATTCTCCTTGGGTGGTAAGTATGCTACCTAAGTAGTGTTAAGATGTTTGTAGACCAAAAGGATGCACTATATGAATTTTATTGGATCTCAAGGTGACCAAAGGGTCATTAATAATCATGATGACCTCTCCCATGAAGGTCTAATGTTTCCATGTTTCTCAAATGGCTCTTTACTTCACCTTTTAATGGCACTACTCCAATGGAGGTGTTAGACTAGTCTACCTAAACTCATGAATCTTGAGTTTTGGCCCTAACCCTAGGGTAGTGAGGCACTTATACCTTGTTTTCAACCTGAATATCACATTATAGGTCTCATGGAATAGAAACATTAGTTTGATTAGGACATTAGGATCCTTTTAAATACACAAAAATATTAATCTCAACTTCTGTACCTATCTACTTACAAAACTAGTCATGGAAGTCCCTAAAGATGATTGATAGAGGGTTATTAAAAAGTTTTAAGAGCCATTTCCTCTCCTTAATCCCATGATACACATAAACACTTCCCATTCTTCGATTCTTAGGCTCAAAATAGTCTTCTTAGGCATGTTCCATATAGTTTGATCCCTACACATGCTAAATAATGAGTTTTCATGATGGTTAGAAGAATTTAGGGGACCTTCAAGATGATTTCAATACCAAACAACTTCATCTATATGTGTTTTGGAGCAAGAATTCACCATTGAATACTTTCTAGGTTTTTATAAGGTTTCAAGATGTCCACCATCTTAATGATGGTTCATAGCATACAAATGTCCAAACCAAAACCAATTACCATGAACCTATAGTGCATTAACCTATTCATCTTCCCTTAGTAGCTTGGGATACCATGTAGAGGGTGTGTGGAGAGAGGAACATTGAAAGGTTACCTTTGGGCTTTCTATTAGCCAATTTCAACAGGTTAACTTCTTAAGGATCATTCATAAAAGTTAGTTCCAAAATTACTATAATTATTTCATGTATTTTTATTCCATAAGGGAATTTAAATTTCCCAAAGAGACTTGGGCCTGAGCCTCTCAGTGGTGAAGTTTATAAACACTTAAAGTTGCATCTAAGGCTGACTATGTTGGGGCTTTGAGACTTGAGTAGGGTTTTGAAGTCATTCTAAACCTTTTATTGCTTTTATCCACATGAAATCATCTTATCAGAAACTAAAACACTCTTCCACATCCCTCATGGCCATCAAACTTTTTATAATAACTTGGGGAAGTTTTTAGATGGAATTAGGGTTTAAGACTAAGCCTAGACTTGTCATATTTTAATTTATCTTCAAGGGAATATGACTAGAACCTTGAATATTACTTACCTTATAGGGTGTATTAATACTTAAATCATCATATTTGACTACTTAAAAACCACTTTTGGACTCTAATCTACCTACAAGCCCTTCAAAACATGAATTCACTCATTTAACCCTAGAATTGATTATCATAAAATATGCTAGGTCTGAGACAAAATAGTGGTTATACCCATTATTTTTCTGACCTAAATAGAAACATTAATTACTTGAACTAGTAAAAATGACCATTTTTTACTAAATTTGGAAGGTTGATCATGCCTACAAATACCTCAAACTATAATTTTGTCCTAACTAGTTGTAGGTTGCTTGCAGACTGAGTGATTAGGGGCATGAGGTTCTGAGTAGGCCTTTATTTTTCATATATTGAGATTCCCATGGTGATAAGATGTAAATAATGTGTTTTAGGACTAGGAAAACTCTTGTATGGTAATTTTATAACGTCCTTTCCCCTTCCATACCTTCTCCTTCGTAGGCTTAGGGTTTATGTTTAACATGCCTGTATTATTCTCAAGTTTGTGTTTGATGTTTGTTGCCCTTTGGATGTGATGATCACTGAGAGTTATTTTATTCATTAGTTTAAATATTTACCCTTTCTTTAATGTATTTTTTTCTTACCCTAGGCAAGATGGAGGTCTCAATACAACTATCAGAGCTGTAGGCACTAATTTTCTTGATTTAATTATCCACAAGGGTCTGAGTAATAGGTTATATGTGAAGAGGGTGAATTAAAACTATTTGAAACCTTTTTGGATTGATCATATTATCTTTTAATCTCCTCTGGTATCCATTCTATTTTGTTCATACCACTTTCTATGCCCATGAGTGGTCTGTACACAATGATCTTGAAGATTTTCACATAGTATGCTCAAGGTGGTTTCCTATAGGTGGCCATTTGCTACTTCAATAGGTGTATGACTTAAATATATCCATCCTCCATGAGATAATGGTTATTGAGGGTCCCAAAGGATAGTTAATTTTTATTCATATGGTTTAGACATGGAATGAAGGGTGGGTGAGTGGATGAGGATGACTATTGAGTGATATGGAGGTTGGAATATGTAAAATAGGGTTAAGACATAGTGAAAAGGCAATGAAAACAAGATGAAATGTCATAGGTCTAAAAATGATGTGAAATTAAGCATGAAAAACATTCCAATACAACCCATAGGCACCTTGAAGACCCTAGTACACATACCTATGTAAACATGGCACTTTGGAGGTAGAAAAATGGTAGATACAATAAAAAAGTGAAACCTAGGAATCTCCAAGAAACCTTAACATTGGATAAGAAACCTTAAATTTTTATAACCTAATTGTGTGAGATTTGGAGGTAAGGAGGGTGGTTTTTAGGTATATGAGGCTATCATGGAGGTTAAGGGACTTGATCATAAGGATATGATGATGACTTATCATCACTGCAACACTCCATTTCATACTCTTGACTATGTTTTAATGTTTTGAGGGCACCATTGATCAACATACAATGATCCCATAAAGTGAAATTTAGATGTATATGAGACCTTTCCTTAAAGAAACCCTAAGGGGATAAGATATTTATGGACAATCAACCTTGATAAAATATATATTAGGGATATTGAAACACCCAACTGATCTTCCAATATTTTTAATTTCCTCTAGCGAGAGAACTCAACACTTTACTTACTATCCAAACCTACCTACAGACTGTAGACTATTAGAGGTAAAATCAATGAGAGCGGGGGGTGAATTAGTGAGCCCATATATTTTAATTTCAACTCCAATCCTTTAAAATATTAACCAATCAACATATATCAACTTGATCAAGTAATATTAACAAGAGAGTTCATTCATTCAATGCATACACAAGATCAAACACAAAACACATAGTTCTTATGGGAAACCCTCATGGGGATTAAAACCCACTCTAAAGCCTACAACACATGGACTACTTATCCTATAATAGATTACAAACAAGATATTGGTCAATTCCTTTAGACCACAAACATTTATCAAGTCCTCCTAACTAAAAGTCTTTAGTGAAACACCTATTTCAAAAGGAGCAACTTCCCATAAGGAAGATCTAGTCCTTTAAACCCTCCTTTGAAGTGAACACCTCCACCTTAGGACTTATGTATTCAATACTTGATGATGGATCTTTGATTATATATCCCTTACACAAACTCCCTCTCTATCTCATATGCACACACAAACCTCTTTACATATCCTCAAATTACAAGAGCACTAATCTATCATTAGAAATATGACATAGTTCATACACACAGTCAACAAACTATTCTTCTCATCAAATAATCAAACAAGCCCATTGCCTATCCTCTCTTCTTTTTTTCAATATATACTCTTCTCACACAATCCTCTCATAGTTTTTCACAAGTTAATTCAATACTAGAAAACAACACATTTGGTTTCACCATTTATAGAGCTATCATAATTATCAAGATCATAATATTTATTGTTGTACATTAGGAATGCCTTAACCCTTAAGGCATCTTATATAGGTCACACTTAAGCACAATTCTCTTTCAAATAAGCCTAAGACATATTTTAGGTCCTATGATGACCCATTCACCTCTTTGACACTTCTCTGAGAAAGATATCAACACAAGAACACTTTCCAACTCATGAAACCATGCCACATGATCTATAGGTTCTCCTTAAGTGCCAACAACCATTATAGTACCTTTCTTCTTAAGCATAATTTGCTCAAACAACAATTTTTACAATAACCATTATAAGTGAACACAAAATCAGTTTCTAAACCTTTGTTCATATTGGATAAGATTGGTAAAAAATTAATAATGCACATAAAACATACTCATGGAGTCTTAAAAACTCATATATATCCAAAACATCATGAGACATCGAAGCAACATCAAAATAAGATCAAACATCCTTCCCAAGTTCTTAATAGATGAATGTTGAACACACATTCAACTTTGAACCTTCATAACTTTGACTTTCCACACTTTTAGACCTTCAAATTTATAGCCAGATGTGCTTTGGAGTCCTTTACAAATTTTATTTTTACACCATAATAAAATTATGTATAGATAAAAAGATATATTATAAAAATTGAGCACTGGTTTTTCCTTTGTAAATTTGAATTTTTAAATCCAAATAGTCATAGTTAAACTTTGGTCACTAAAAATGCATCTCATGTCCTTATTGCTTAGATTAAATATACATAGTCAATACTATTTGAAATTTAAGTCATAGAGTGCCATTACCCAAAAATTAAACTTAAAACACTTGGCCTCATCTCGTGCAATTTTTTAATCTTGATCATGCATGCTCTATCAATCTCTTCGAGATTGTCCTTGCTTTAACAATGCTAGACAATTGTCACTTTGACTTCTTGAATTTAATATGAACCATTGATCTTGATAAATATGAATACCCACACACCATTTATCCATATATAAGATCACCCATCAACCATTGGATCTTCATTTGGTCCTAATCATTAACATCATGCAAAATAGACTATGGGGACCATTGTTATCTGCCTGAAAGGCCAACTTTAGACCTCAATAAATTTTACTATGCCTAGATGCATGATCTAAAATTTAGAACATATGATATCCTCACATAGGAAAATCCAACCATGTGTTAAAATTATCCTAAAACCTTCACTTGTGTGAGATATAACTCCATTAAATTGCTCACTCAGATTTCTTTTGCCATAAAGCTAACTATGTCAAGAACTATCTAGAAAGCCAACTTTGAAAATGCATATCTTTTGACACGCTTCATCACATGACCTGAAAACTAGCACATATCAACTAGGAAAAAAATTGAATAAACCCATATGATCAAATTATCTTGAAAGATATATATATATGTACAAGATATAACACCACCAAACTACTTACTCAGCTCTTTCTTGCCTCATGCAAATTTGGCTAAGTATGGGAAAACACTATCAAACTAGCTAAGAGTCCAACTTTGCACTTGCATATATTTTATCACACTTAGTTATATGACCTGATATTTAGTATATAATATATAGGCATAAATATGATCATAACCATATGACCAACTCCCCTTGACTCATCCAAATGTGGCAATGGCGATGTCAACAAGTTGCCTACTTAGATTTTTCATCACTAGACCCAAAATGTCTAGATAAAACTATGGACTATCAAATGAAATCCACTCATGCACATAAGCATTATAATGATATTTAACCTTTGATAGGACCCCTTACACATCCTAAAATCACCATACTCATCCCTAAACATCTCTAACCATGCCAAAATTGAATATCAACCAAACCTCCTTCAAGCATACTAGGACAAGCACATTACACACTTTATCATTGTCACTTAGACTAACAAGGTACTTCATACACTCATGTGGACGTATTCATGACATCATTGATAATTATCCAACATAGAACTTACCATTATAGATGTTTCATGTTTATATAATCTCACACATATGATCTAAACACTAAAAAGGCCATGGGAGTTTATTTTAAGACCCGAGGAGACATGAACAACCATTGGTTTAGCCAAACAAGTCAACAACCCATGAAAACCATTCTATTCTACTTAGGTTTTGAAAATATAAATTATGTTTATATCCCTTAAGTTCTTAATTAATGTTCATAGAGCTTAAGGGACCAATCTAAGAACCAATGGCCATGAATGAAATCTGACCAAGTCTACTTATGGCTAAGAGCTTGGGTTTTGATTCTCTCTCCTATGTATGGTCTAAGCGTAAACTTGAAGTGTTCTCCAAACCTATTAATGAGATCAATTATAAGGTGGGGTTTTTTACATCTCCAAGCATTAAAAAAATCTAGTTTCTTCCGCACTTGCCATTATTGACTTCCCCTACATATACTTGACTCCACCTGAGTTAGCCATACTATATGGATCTGTACTATTCAAAAAACCACTAAATCCTATAATTTCCCTACATTTTATCAAGTTTTATACCCAAAACTATTATTAATGGGCATGATGGAGGTAAATTAGGAGTCATGTGATGATTTGAAGCTTATGGTGTGAATTAGGGAAGCTAAAAAGTCATAAATTAGCACTTGTAGAGAATGTTGACCAAATTTGATTTTTAGGTCAAATTGGGGCACCCTTAGGTAAAAAATTGACTTTTAAGTGTTTTAGGGGTCCAATAAATATATCAAAAGGTGTTTTATAGGTCAATTAATGTTATAATAGCCTTGGTCCTTAGTTATTTTAGTCATTTTAGGTCATTTTGAGGTCAAAAAGGGTACATTTAATGACTTATATAGATTTATTGGAAGTGTGAAGGTTAAAAAAATGATGTCACAACCCATGTGTCCTTAGAGGTCTTAAATAATTGACATAATTGAAAAGTGGTAGGTTTATCAGAAGAGAAGGTAGTTTTCTTAGGAAAGGAGAATAAAATTGTGCTTGTATGGATCCTTGGGAAGTGTGCCATGTGGGAAAGGATCATGGTATGTCTCTTCAACTTCCCCAAGCTTAGTTACACATTTTAAGTGCTCTAAAAGTGTTATTTTTGGCCCAAAACTATTTTTCTCTTTTTTAGTCTTCTTGGCAAGCAAAAGTGACCTTCAGGTTTGTGCTTAGTACAGACAGCTCAAGATGTTTCATCTCAAATTCCTTGGGGAGGCTAAATTAAACCCATATACCTTAATTTACATATAAATATTTTGAATAATGGTGTCTTGTGCTTCATGAAACATCCTCATGAAGTTGACTGTACTTTTTGCTTATTATTTCAAGCACCCTGTAGGTTTTGATTTATTTTTGGTAGATCCATAAAATCCACTTGATGAGAATAGTTCCAAATTAAATTTACCTCCTCAAATTATTCCAATGATTTATTTCAAGTTTCATGAAGTTTTGATATACTAATCATCTTAGGTTGCAAGAGGGAACATTTTTCTGTTTAACAGGTAATTTATCACCATTTAAATGATTATCTTATTTTGATGGTGGTCTTGGAGGATGAATATTTTTGTTTTACATGATTCCATGTTCTCTTGGTCAATTTAATCTCTAAATATCATTTCTCAAGGTAGCTCTCCATAGAATTAGAGTCATATGCAAGAAAATATAGTCAAGCAACCATTAATGTGCACTTACAGGTGTCCTCATGAGGAATTGCATGTGAGAATGAATTTTAGTACTGAGTTGAGGTATTTTAAGTTGAGAGGCATAAATTTGAGGTCTTTTATAATGTATAAATTGAGAATAATAGAATATAATCTTACTGACTATCCAAATTTGCATTCACTACCTACAGACATGGAATGTACATCTACAGGGGATAATATAGAGAGATGAGACCCCCTTTTTGAGGTTTTAAATTGATTAATGGAGTTATTTTGAGGTCATAGTATGTTTTTTGACCATATAATACCTATTTTATAAGATAGGTTGGAAAATGGAGTTGAAAACCATGCTCAAAGTAATAATGACTGGTTCAGGCCCCTGATCTCCAAAATGAAGAAACATAAGTCCATGAAAGTTTTGAGATTATCATATGATAGGGATATAAAAAATTATCATGTATCATATTATTATCATCCTATCCCTTATAATATTAAATTAGTATTAAAGGTTTGAAGGGATGATGAGTAGTGGAGGAAGGTACTTTTGAGGCCTAAAATTGCCTATAAAAACACTAAATATAGGCATTTGATCTACAATTCTGAGTCTAAGGAGACCTTTAACACCCAAGGTTATAACTTGAACTTGCCACCATAGTGTGAGTGTTTCCCAATGGTTAATTTAGTATTCATTATGAGAATAATTAACTTTAAAAGTATGGTATATTGTGTTTAGACCCCTGTACCTATATAGATGACCTAAATGTCAACCTATAGCAAAACAGATAGGTAGTGAGCTAGTTTTGGTGCTTTGGTGATGTTTTAATGGAATAAAATGTGGGTGAAAGTATAAAAATTCATTTTGTGACCTTAAGTTATTCCAATAAATCCTTAAACACCCTGATCAAGGTCCTTTTGAGCTAATACACACTTACAGGAACAAGAAAGGTAGGTTTCTCAGTCATTCAAGGGAAGACTTAGTTGTGAACCCAAAGAGAATGTAAGGTATTTAAAATTTATGAGAGGTCATTAAATGGTTATAATTATTAATGGAGAGTCTCTCCACATTATGACCAAGTCTCAAGAGCTCACACATACCTACAGGAGGCAATGTGCACCTACAACCACTATGGGTGACTATGAAGGATAGTGAGTTGACAAAGTGTGGTTTAAGAGACATTTAGACTGGTTAAAGATGGATAATGGGGTAAAAACCAAGATAAAATGACCCTATGGGTTAATATGAGTTCATTCAAGGTTTTGTAAAGCCTAAACAAGTAATAAACACCTATAGGGGTTACTGTCAGAGGAAGACACAGTCAATAGATAATGAACAAAGGGATGGATAATTTTGAGGTTGGAAATGCATAGTATGGGGTAAATATATAAGAAAAATGAGAATATGAACAATAAAACATAAATAATGTCTGGTATCATTGCCTCCAATGGACCAAATACTAAAAAATAACCTATAGTTATCTTCCCTAGAAATATGACACAATCAATGTTAAAATCCAGTCTTGGTCTATGAAGGGTTGAAATGGTAAATGAACATGTAACACTATCATATTTATCATGATAGTTTATATATAATTTTTAAATGGCACAAAAGCATATAGAATCTATTTTAAATTCAATACACATTCCACTTTGGAAATTCCTACACACAGTCCTTATGTATGGAGTCTAGTCTTCAATTTTAAAGCATTTGAGAGGTCAAATCACCAAAAAAAGGGATAATTTTTTTAAAATAGAATTTTTATTATTTGTTTAATCTCATACAATTAATATTTTTTCTATGGGAATATGGGAAGTACCCTTTGTTTTGTCTCATACAAAGGGTACTTCCCTAGGGTCAAAACTAGCAAGAATTAGAAGATGGGGATAGAAGGGGCGAACCAAAAGTTATTTGAAAATTGAGGAGAGGTTTTTTGAGTTTAAAAATTCCTAAAAAAAGATGATAAACCAAATACATAAAGGTTAATATTAATAGGGTACTCCATGCTCTTAAATTTGCAGTAAGGCCTAAGGGTAGGGTTTTGGCCTAGAACCCAAACAATAGGTCATTTTCATTTTAAAATGTGGGAGATATTTATATCCTATGGAAACATGTTTATGGGAACAAATACGATGTGTTAAATCTATTTGGATGCATGGGAACCATAAAAAATCCATTCTGAGCTTCAAGGACAACTTAGGTCTACTTGAGCATGCTTAAGCCTAAAGCCACTTGGAGAGTCATGCATATTTATAGCTTTGGATATGTTTTAAAATAAATTTTATCATGTTTATGGGATAATATTATATGTTTTTTTATAAATTTTTATACAAAATAAGTCATGAAAAGGTCAATTTTGTGCTTTAAGGTCATTTAGGCTTGTTGGAATGGAGGAAGGAGCTCAATAGGAGAAGTTTGAATACTCACATCTTTATTGATGATTTTTATGAGAATAAAATAATTTTAGGTATGTTATAATAGGTATTTAAATATTAATTTTTTTCTAAATATTTTGAGGATTGGATGCCAGACCTTTATGAAATAACCTTAATGGTCAAAACTGTCAAAAGCCCTTGTAAACCTTGATTAAGGACCAGTCTAGAGAAATGAAGCTAGATATGAATTATAATGGCATATTTTTACTATGAAAAATATTGAAAATTTTATAGGACTCACTCAAGATCCCTCACTTGATTTTTATATATATGTACTTGTATGGATGGGGTGATAAATATGATATTTTTGACCATTTTGTATGTTTTCTAGGATACATGAGGTTTCAAGAGATGAGATCAATTTTGAATGGAAGATTTAAAATTTTGATAACTACACATGTTAATTTAAGTCCTTATAAAATATTCTAAGTGTGAAAATAAATAGCTTCATTTCAACCAATCAAAACTAGCATATTGGACAAACTAGTGAAAAGGGTGGAAAACTTTAATTGGAGTGATTTTAAGGTGTGCATGATGCTTTTAAGGCCATGAATGGTATTAAAAATTTTCATCCACTCAATCCCATGTATTTTTATGGGAAAATGAAGCCAAATTTGAGGCTAAGTGTGCAAGGTGCATGAATGAGGAGTTTTTTGGACTACAAATGATGATAACTTCTTTCTAGATGATTCCAGAGGACCAAGCCTAAAACCAATGCATGGAGAGGAATTAATATGAACCTTACACTTATTTCAAATCATTATATATAATACTATTTAGTTATGAGCCATTCAAATAAGGCAAATCATGAAGGACATTTTTTTGAGCCAACACAAAGAGTTTTATGCCACTTTTCATGAAGTTTATGCCTTGAATTTACACTTATACTTCCTAAAATTTCATGGTCCATCCAATATCATATTCTCATGCACAAATAACTAATTATCTCAACTTGAAAAGTGTCCTTGTGACACTTGGACTTCTCTCTTCTCCTCTATCTCAAGTTTTATAAAGACTAGCCATTTTGACAATTGTAACTTATGCTCCTCCTGAGTATAGTGAAGCCCTACTCATTTTAATACCATTTGATCAATAATAACACTATTTTTTACCTCTTCATGACTATTCTTAGTGTGTTTTATTTGAATGTTGGATCTTGCTTAGTGAAGACTATGGATTCCTTAGCATGTTATCTCATTCTTACATCCTATTTGTAGTTGGAAAGCTTATTCTTGTAGGGAATGTGAAGTGTTCTAAGAAATTTCAAGGATTAAGTGATTTTGTCTATTTAATAGTGCCCTCATATGCCTCTTGTCTTTTCCTCTTAGCTTTGCACATTCATCCATAACCTCATAATGTAACATTGATGTGAGAAGATAAAGATTGGAGAAGTTTATATTTAGTTTGTCTCTTGATTTCATGTGTAACATGTAGCTGGTTAGAAGTCATAATATATTTTACTGTATCACCTCCCTTAAGTTAGTTTACTTTCAGTTATCTCTCTCCCTTTTCACCCCCAAAAGTTAAGTGTAGTTATGATCCAAAGCGGTACATAAAGGGAGTTATCCCTATCTAAAGATTCAACTCATCCTTAGGCTACCCATAAGCCTAGAGGTGTTTCCATTGTGCTACTTAGTTGAGGAGAGCTTAGGCATCTCCTCAAAGGGTGAAAATCTAAGTGATAACAGAGACCATTAGAGGTAAATAGGTATTAACCTTGGTGGGAATGGGTTAAATGGTGTATGAAATGCCTTAGTAATGGCGTAATGAAGTTCATGAAGTCTATTGAAGGTGTGGATGGTGGTTTAGTGGCCCATTAAGGTCAAATTAGGTTTCAATATTGTTAGAAATATTGATTTTAGGACACACTCATGACTTTAAGGAGGCATATTAAATGAATATTATGCTAATATATATAACAAGACTTTTAGAACCTATCAAAGACCTTAATCAGACCCTAAAACACTCTCATGATGTTATTAAAAATTTGAGAATGAACATACCTCACATGATTAGGAAAATTAGAGGTGTTTATGATTATTCACTAGGCTACCTTGTCGACTCACCTCCACCATGACACATTTGAATGTTGAAGCTTCATCAAAATAACCAAGGAGATTTATACATGTTTAATGATTATGAAAACACTTTATACAAGCTGAAATATAGGCAGGGATGGTCATCAAGAAATGTTATAGCATGAAAAGATAGGGAAACATTTGAATAACCCAATCTCATAGGGTGAGTAGTAACCGTGAGGACTAATGATGGATCAAGACTCTGAGACTTGAGGTTGACCCATTTCTAGGTCTAAGACTAGAAATTGATCAAAAATACCATGAATACAAATTTTAAGGATGGTATCTCAACTTATAGAGGTAAAATTAATTCAGACCGATATACTAATGAAAATGGCATTACCCTAGAAGCAGTATGTATTCTAGTGTAATAAGCTTAGAGTATAGGATAAAGTTGTAAATGAAAATTAATATAGGATTATCTAATAATATTTTGAAATATTTTATTTAGAATTTTGTTGGTGGATTCTACTTGGTCATTGCATTGAGGATTATAAAGTGTTGAGAACTTGTGTCTAATTTGAACTTTGCACATAGTTGTTTCATATCTTTATTTTTAAATTTTCCACCATTGTTAAAGATATGGTATGAGGAAATCCAAAATGATAAATGATTTGATTGAAAATAAATTTGAAAATGGTAATACCAATAACATTAACAAGAGGTATGGATTTTACCCACTTAATAAAATATTTAGTGGTGGTGATAATGAATACATGACCATTTTGTGATCTAGGAAATTTGCCAATGAAATATAATCCCCACATAGAGAATGGATAAGGAGACTCCAAGGTTTGGAGTTTCACCAGAGGAGAGTGGATGAGATCATCATGAAATTGACAAGGATTACACTTTTTATCAAAATTAATGGTATATTTTTCAAGAGTAGGCCAAAATTAACCCATGTGTAGGCATTTACGGGCTATGGCATAGATGCTATAGTGACCACCATAGATTCCCCCATGTGGTTATTCAAAGAGAGTAGTAACTTTATATGGAATTACACAACATAGTAAATTACCTTATACATTAAGATAATATAGAGTTTTTTTTTATCAAAGTACATATTTTTATGATTGTTTAAGAATATGAGTCTTTTCAAAAGAATCTACTTTTGTAGGATAATAATGATGCTCAGTGAACTGGATGATGTTTTTATACCATGAGTTATGTCAGATAATGATAGATTCTATGTGATAAATTAAAGAATCATTTTTATTTTTTAGAGAATAGGGTGATTTCCTCATTTGGATAAGAAATTGAGAATCATGGAGAACTTGATGAGGATGAAATAATTATGTTGATGAAGTGAGATAGTTGACTATAACATTTTGTTCTCATGGGATTAGTTAAATGGTGATTAAGGCAAATTATTTAGAATGTGTAGTTATAATTTGATGATATGTGATAAGGTTTTCACTTTTACATTGATAATATCTACTAACTTGACAACATATGAGTTGCAAATCACATAAAACATGTAAATATGGAATGTATAAATTAATTATAACTTGCATTATCAGAGCTTCATATAAAACCATACGAGTAGTGACATCAAAGATGAATTGTAATTCTAGAGGTATGACTTTACTATGTGGATTTGTTAATATACAATCTACCCTAGCTCCTTGAAGGCATTTTTCACTATTGAAGTGGAGTATCCAGGTGTTTCATGTAAATTTTTATTTGTTTATTTAAAAGAAAGTTGTAAACTTGAAATAAGGGTGAGGTTAGTAGAACCTAGATTTGGTTTATGCTCCATGATCTAGATGATTGTAGATACTCCTATTTAGCTTGGGAGGAATGAATTGTAGATAATAAAGAACTAAACAGATGGTTGATTAGTTAGATAATAGGGTGGATTTCCTAGCAAGCTAGATCCAAGAATCACAATTTTCTTTGGAGCTTGGCAATCCATACTTTTAAATAATCAAGTTCTAAAAATGAAAGAAAAATTACTTACATGAATAATAAAAGGTACTTAAATAAAATATAAGAAGTTATTGAATGAGATGAATTTGACTAATTATAGTAATAAATGATTAGATATTAATGCCATACAAATTGGGTATGGGTTAGAACATAGAGTGATGTTTTATGTTCAAGCAAAAAGTTAGAAAGTGGGATTTAGTTAGGGTTTGATAGGTGAAAATAGCTTGCTATTGAAATGTCACATAATGACCAATTATGGTTGAGTAAAACCATCAATGATTAGGTTGACCATTAGTGATTGGGTAACCATCAATGGTTATGGATAGACTATCATTGGTTAGGGTAACCATTGATATTTATTTTGGGTTTTGGTCTGGTTCAAGAAGCTAATTAACAAGTTTACAAAATGGATTTTAGAATATAAAATAGAGAGAACAATTATTTAAGATGATAAAAGACAAATAATTAGCATGCTCACTTGAATAATGTGGAGGTAGTTGGCTGAAAAATTTATTGGTGGAGTTTAGATCAATTTTAATAGAGTGTCAATGTCTTGGCTATGATTGATGAATTACAACACTTTAGATCTTTGACCTAGTCATTGGTTCACTAGGAGAGTACTTGTAAAATAAGTTTTGATATAAGAATCTTTGATAATTGTTAATGATATTTGATGCTTGATTACTCTGATTTTGGATCTGGATCCCTTTTCATCTCCTCTTCCTCTTTTTTATAAAAGGAAAGGAAAGGTGAAATAATAATTTCAACAAGAAGTTTAATAGGGTATCTAAATTTATCTTTAGTATTCATTGATTATCACATAGATCAAATAATCTAAATATAAAAAAGGTAGGCTATAGTCATCTGGCGTTAACCCTTTAAGGTGGTTAAAGGCTGACCATCGATGATTAGGCCTAACCATCGATAGGTAGGATGACCATCAGTAGTTGATAGGTCAAATGTCAAGGTGGTCAAAATCAATTAATTTTGACTTAGGTTTATGGTCAAAAGGTTGTGAGATAGTCCCGAGGGGGTCCTGAGGTGGTCTAAGGGTTAGTTGGACATCTATAACGATTGTGTGTAGTTTTTTAGTGTCTATATTTTGCCATTTTTTATTATATAGTTTATATTAACAAGCTAAAAAACAAAAATGGATTGCAGGTTGAAGGTTAGGTTGCCCCAAGCATGGGAGGAGGTGCTTCCCCTCAAACTAGGATTTGATGAGGTGAGATAGAATTAGGTGCAGGTTTGATGAGTGGGTAAGTTAGTGATGAAGTGGGTGATAGGTTAGGCATTGAAGCATAAACATGCACACAAATTAAAACTAAGTGTGATAGCCAAGATCATGCATTGACTAGGTTACCATGGTTGGTCAACATTAGAAAGACAAGTGACAAGTGGACCATGTGACCAAATTTAGGCATGAAGGTTAGGTTACACTTATAAATGTAAGTCTCCTAGACAAGGTCCATGTTTTTTTAGGTATCTAAAGTAGGAAGTGATCTTGGGAAGACATAATTGGTTAGAAGTGCATAAGGTAATGTAATCTCAAAAATGTTCAGCATGGCAATTCAGTCGTAGTAGTCAAAAGGACCAAGATAAGGTCATTGAAAAACATGTGATAGCTAGGCCAAAAGGACCATAGGTGAGGTAATATGGTTGGTTGTGGTTGGTAGATAATGGGTTCTCTAAAAGTAAGCACTTGGATTGGGTTTATACTAAAAATTTGTTTGAAAATTTAGGGGTAGAAGGGAAAAATCCTAAATTAGTTGACCATCGATGATCAAAGTCAATCATCGATGATCATATGTCAACCCTAAAAGGGTGATGAAAAAAGAGCTATTGAGGGTTGTATTGCCTCACTTGGATTTTGATAACCCATGGCACTTAACTATTGATGAGTGCATGAAAATTTAGTGGTGGTTAGGTAGTTGAGTGATTTGGTGAGTGAGAGTGTTGAGTTGATTGAGTTATTAGAGTTTGACCTGATGAGGATGTAGAGGGCTGAGGGAGAGCATGGGGTTAAGTGGTGGTTCCCAAGGTTCTTACTTGATGATGGTCAAGGAATAAAGTAGGTAGTGTATTTAGTTTTGGTAGTTTATAGTTGATTCATTCTTGAATGTTTGTTTGAATCTTTTTATTATTGAGTTGGTTATGGGTTTGTTTGACCTAGGGATATGGTTGTGGTAGTTATTTTGATTTTAAATTTGAAATGGGTGATGTGGAGGGAAAATTTTGGAGGTTAGGGTAGATAGGGGAGGGTAGGCTCTAGATTAAGATAGGATAGGCTCTAGGTTAATTATTAGTTTGCTGGTTTGAGGTAGGGGGTAAGGTTTGTGTTGATCATCAATGGTCACTACATAGTGACTATCAGTGGTCGGTATCGATCATCATTGATCATTATTGATAATTGATGGTCAATAAGCATCTATCAATAGGTCATGTTATGGTGATCATCAGTGTTTGGTCTCCTAGCTGTCAGTGGTTGACTATAAAAATAATCGACCATTGATGGTTGATGAAACAAAGATTTGTTTTTAAAGTTATGTGAATGGTTAGGTAATAGTTAAGGTTTTTGGTGATGGTTAATATTTGATAGGTAATAGTTAAGGGTTGATAGTTTAAGGGATTAGGTTTATGATTAGTAGTCATGATAAAGGGTAGAGGCCAAGAAGTTTGTATGATAGGATAGAGTAATGGTAAGAGGGTTTAACGATGTTGTTTGGTAGGTGTGATTAAGTAAAGAATAGGTGAATTGGGTGAATAGGTATAGGGTAGATTAGGTTTAAAGGTGAAAGGTAAAGTTTTGAAGATAAGTCATAGGTATAGGTTATATTAGGTAAATTTTATGAGTTGAATAGATTAGAAGAGGAAGTAGGTGGGATATATAGAGTTAATTAGGTAAAGTATGTTAGTAAACTAAGGTTTTTGCTATTGAACCTTATAAGCATGGGAGAGGATATAGATGAGGGGCTAGGTGCCCTAGATATTTTATGAGATTCAACAAGGGATGATTGACACCAAATGGGATCACATGGAGGATGTGGGTCTTGGTGGGATGAGGTATTACCAATATGTACCTCAAGATATGATGATGTTAGTCACACTCATTAAAATATGGGATCTTGCCACTAACACCTTATTATTTCCTATAATTGATCTAACTATTTTAATTGAGGACATCTATAAGATAGTATGGATACCCATACAGGGTGATATGATCTACCATATTGAGAGGGATAAGCAGGATGAGAAGATAGAGATCTTATATGGAGAGGACCATGAGTATGCATGGTGGCACTCAGGAGGCTTCCACTACACATTAATTTATTATAGGGATAGGGATGTGAGGTGGATTTTGACTAGGATGATTATAGTAGTCACTTATTGTTCTTTACTAGATTCAAGTAGTAGGAGGTTTTCATACTTGTTATTGGGGGTGGTCATTGAGATGTGGTTGGGTTGCATAGTATTTGCATGGGATCTTATGTTGTTAGTCCATATTTACCAAAGGATATATGGATTTCATGCCCACAAGAGATATGGGATCAGTGTTGGGTTTGTTCTCCATTACTAGGCTTACAAGCACATCTAGGTTTTAAGACCTATGGGGCTATCATGGGAGGGTTTTGTGTAGATGGATTTTAGGGTTGGATATATGAGGTGGAGAGGAAATTATGCCCTCTCAATACTAGGAGGAGGGTAACATGATATAGATTGGTACAGGGATTGACTGGATGCTTTGGTCATGGGAGACATAATCTAGAGACCATATGTCAGGTTTCTAGGGTGGTGACACTATGCCCATCACACACTATCATTACAAAGCTACCGATGGATATATGGAAGGTGAGAGAATGAGATAGATCTCATTTAATTTGATAGGGTGTGAAGGTAGTTTGACCTTATGTATGATATTCCTAGGGTGTTTTTGAGGTATAAGAGGGAGGATGCAGAGTTCCTACTACCCATTCCATAGCCAATCCATGATTTTATTGATTGGAAGTTTTTACCAATGAGGATTGATGTGGATGATGTAGGTGTCACTGATGGATATCTTGCATGGTACCAGGCATAGTATGTTGTAGTCAATATTGGTGGTGATGATGGTGGTCAATAATATATAAATGTTGATGCAAGGGGAGGTGGTCAGTAGGTGGGATTTGGTGGTCTGGATGTATAGGTATTGATCACTGAGAGGGACCAATCATGAGTGTCTATATTTATAGCACAAGCATCCTTGATAGTAGCATAGGGTTAGGTGGCCACTCTTATAGGAGAGAGATATTAAGCTAGAGATCAGTTAACCATGGTGATGTAGGAGAGAGATTCTCTTTGGTAGGTAGGAAGAGGAGTATCAGTAGATGTGGGACCGTTAGGGACTATCTCAATATAGAGATATGTAGAGACAGTGGATGAGATATGGTATTATGAGGCCTTGGTATTCAATCATTTTCTAGATGAGCCTTGATAGGGTGAGTATAGATCCAATATTTTAGGAGGCACTAGTATGATGACACCAAGTTAGTGGGCCACATCTATGAGAGGATAGGCTGATGTAGGAGGACAGGCTCTAGGAGGCAATGATGCCCCAGGATCATATATTTGTTATGATACATGATATTTTTGATGTTATATATGGTTTTGATACTAGCCTATGAGTTGATGTACCAAGATTTATACATATTTTGAGAGATATGCACATTATTGTAGGTATTATTATTTTGATGTATATAGATATGATCATTATTCATGGTTTGTGGTTCATGGTTATGATGTTCATGTTGTTTATTTATGATTTGATATGATTATGTTCATGATGGTTTATGTGGACTCACCTAGCTAGGCATGTGATGGTATGACTCTTTAATTTATGTTCATGATGATTATGGATTGACATTTTTTATGTGATTGTGATGAGATGGTTAATGTGGGCTTACCCAGCTAGGCATGTGATGTGATGGCTAGATATTTAATGGATATTGTTTATGATATGATGATGCTTATGATGTTTTGTGATTATTGTTATGGTTCTATTTTATGGATCATAGTTATATAGATGTGATAAATGGTAGGATGATGATGATGTTATGATGATGCTTATGTTATGGTTATATGATGATGATGTTTTTTGTTGATGATGATCATTTAATTTATGTTTAAGATGACCATAATTATAATATTGATATGATTATAATTATGACTACTAGTTATGTGTGGGTGGACATAGTTATGATGTGATTATTGTTATGGTTTATGGATGACTATGATGATAGTGATGATTATGTTCATGCTTAATTTTAATGAGTATATGCTTCCTCATTTAGATTTAGACATGTGATGGATAAAATGTGTCAATGAATCATTTATTTTTATGTATTATTGGATTGTGATAGATGTAATAGATGGATTAGTTGATGTGATTGACCATTAGATGTTGTTTGATGTGGGGGATGTTTAATTGATTAGAACGTTCGTATAGTTAAAAACATTTAAACCAATAAGGTAAAAACACATAGTTAAATGCATTTATTTTTATGAAGGTGTTAAAACTCACATAGTAGGTTGGATAATGAAGTTAAATGTGAGAAAATAAAGATAAGATAATCAAAATACAAACATCTTAATGATAACATCAACTAGTATAAGAGAATAAGAAGAAGGCACAATGCTTCTTCTTTATAAAGGATTACAATACGATGAAGTTAGATTAGATTATGAATATAAGCCCTTCAAATGATATGTATTAACATTAATTAGTTGGTTAAAAAGGTGTCTTGATCACATATTTTCAAGTAACCTCAAAATCCCTTGTATATAAAGTGTATAAAGGGGAAATGGATGATGGTAGAGCCTTCTTGTGAGACTAGCATGCTTCTTATATAGGTTACCAAAGAGCTAGTATAAATAAGTCCATGTCATATAATGTGTAGACTGATCGATGTGAGAAGTCTACTTATGAAAGTTGATTGTGAATTCTAAATTATATTTTTATTTTCAAATTTTGATAATTGGTATTTTGATCTTTTGTTGTTTTTTTGGAGAGGTTGGGGAAGCTAATCAATGTGGGAAGCATCCAAGAAATTGCTATGATTTTTACAAATGCTTTACTCAACCATCCTTCAAGGGAGTGGTCTAAGTTTGTGTGCTTTATTTAAGGATGTTTGATAGTTGTCCTTCAAGGGAGTAGTCTATCTTATATTGAGAAATTTTGATATGTTTATGTATCTATCCTTTAAGGGAATAGTCTGCAAATGGTAAGAATGACCCCTGTGATGTCTTTTGATTTTGATTTTTGATTTTTATGCTATGGACTTACTTATATAGGCTTAAAATTTCACCTTTTATGAAGGAGAAACTAAATCATAAGAATGCTAATGAGGTATAGAAGAGGTTTAAGTGACAATGACTAGGGGAATATATCTATATAATGGGTGAAAAGTACCATGAGAAATATTCCATGGATAGATCCATGGTACCCATGTTCAAGATTAGGTGAACACTATAATGGATAATAACATGATTCAATTGTAATCATTGTTATTAAAAGAAGGAGATGAATGTGTGTGAAGATAAGGGATGAAATTAAGTTAGACAAAAAGGTGATTTCAATCCCATTTAATAAAAGAAAGGACATATATGTGAAGCATTGAGGGGCTCAGGTTCTAGGTTCCCTTCAAGGGAGGACAACTAGTAAGCTCATGATCCATACTTGTATGTTATGATATAAGGTCCAAGCCAATTGAAAGCAAACTTGCCTCACTTACTTTTCTCCATATTAGTGACATGTTAATTTTCCTTTAGGATGAGGTCTCTGATATTGAACTATCACACTTTAAGGTGTTTGTTATAGGCACACTTGATTCATTCTTGATAGACATGAAGGTGGGTAAGTATGACTAAATGATTCTCATCAAGTAGCTCAAGTTGGGCTAAATGTTATTGATGATAATATCTCTCAGAGATGAGAT
Organism: Torreya grandis; assembly: GCA_037957365.1. Classification (NCBI taxonomy): domain Eukaryota; kingdom Viridiplantae; phylum Streptophyta; class Pinopsida; order Cupressales; family Taxaceae; genus Torreya; species Torreya grandis. The sequence continues at coordinate 2,670,400 of JARHVA010000855.1, read as the reverse complement.
CTTGCAAGGATATGTAAAGAGAGGGAATTTAGACTTTGAGAGGCAAGATGACCTCTACTCCAAACACGAAGTAGAAAGGAGTAGCACCCATAAGGGTTTGAATTCTTGTATGATATGCCCATAAAATGAAGGGAATGTTTAAATGTTAATCTTGACTAGATGCATTAACCATTTTAGTTAGAATGTTATTGAGAGTTTTGTTAGAGGCTTCTACCTATCTATTAGCCTATGGATGATAAGGCGATGAGAAACTTAACTTGATATTGAATGCATAAAAAAGACCTTAAACTTGTTTTTTTTGAAAGATTTTCCATTGTTAGTGATAATTTTATAACTAACACTGAAATAATAGATGGTGTGATGGTTGATAAAGTCAACAATATTTTATGATTTTTTTGAGACAATAGGAATAGCCTCTGCCCATTTGGTAAAATATTTGGTCACAATGATGATATAATGATGTCTTTATGAAGAATGGGGGTTAATTTCACCAATAAGATCCAGGCCCCATATGAGAAGGGCCATAAATCTTTGGATACTCAAAGACTATGGTTAGGTGCATGATGTAAATTAGTATGTTGTTTACATTTGACACACCTTTTCACATAATCATAGTAATCTTGGTTAAGTGTGGGATAATAATATCCAAGTTAAAGGATGTGTTTATCAATAGCTAGGCCACTAAAGTGTCACCCACAGATCCTGTCATGCATTTCCCTGATAATAGATGGTGTGATGGTTGATAAAGTCAACAATATTTTATGATTTTTTTGAGACAATAGGAATAGCCTCTGCCCATTTGGTAAAATATTTGGTCACAATGATGATATAATGATGTCTTTATGAAGAATGGGGGTTAATTTCACCAATAAGATCCAGGCCCCATATGAGAAGGGCCATAAATCTTTGGATACTCAAAGACTATGGTTAGGTGCATGATGTAAATTAGTATGTTGTTTACATTTGACACACCTTTTCACATAATCATAGTAATCTTGGTTAAGTGTGGGATAATAATATCCAAGTTAAAGGATGTGTTTATCAATAGCTAGGCCACTAAAGTGTCGCCCACAGATCCTGTCATGCATTTCCCTGATAATAGATGGTGTGATGGTTGATAAAGTCAACAATATTTTATGATTTTTTTGAGACAATAGGAATAGCCTCTGCCCATTTGGTAAAATATTTGGTCACAATGATGATATAATGATGTCTTTATGAAGAATGGGGGTTAATTTCACCAATAAGATCCAGGCCCCATATGAGAAGGGCCATAAATCTTTGGATACTCAAAGACTATGGTTAGGTGCATGATGTAAATTAGTATGTTGTTTACATTTGACACACCTTTTCACATAATCATAGTAATCTTGGTTAAGTGTGGGATAATAATATCCAAGTTAAAGGATGTGTTTATCAATAGCTAGGCCACTAAAGTGTCACCCACAGATCCTGTCATGCATTTCCCTGATAGCATAAGAGGATTCGTAACTATGTAGGAAATAGAAGAAGAGACCATAAAATATGAATTTATAAATAATTCCACCTAATATGGTATAACATGAGGTGATATTTATAAACACTCTTTGAGCATTCCTAGAAAGATTGGGAGGAATGATGGAAAGGTTGAGATAGTCAAAGATCTACTAATACCAAAGGTTAGGTTGGGTATCCTCCACATTGAAGATGGTGGGAGAGTCTGATTTTACATAATAGGGTTAGGTAATTTAATGGATAACAACAATATATTAGAGTCAAAGGGTACATATGGGATTTAATAAGTAAGGGAAGCCATCATATGGGCAAACTTGTTCATAGATCATGGAGTGATTTGGATACGGTAGTCTTCAAATGATGCTAAGAATACATCAGATAATTATTTGTACTATTGTAAAACATCATTATTGCATTGATAAGAGCCATTTATTTGATTGACTATGAGTTTAGAGTCACCAAAAATATTGGTCATTTTGACTCCCAAGGTTAATGCAATTTGTAGGCTTATCACTAGGGCTTCGTGCTCAGCCATATTGTTGGTACATTTGAAATATAGCTTGAAGGATAAAGGAAGAGGTTCACCATAAAGGGGGATAAGGATTATTCCATCTCCACTACCATATTGAAACTTTGATCCATTGAAGAACATGGTCACTTGATAGGTGAAGCTTGCTTGAAAGAGGGTTACGATGGACTCATCTAGAAACTTAAGAAGAGGAGGTGGGTTGTCTGCTAATGGTGCTTTGGCCAATTGGTTGGAAATGACTTACCCTTTAATTAGCTTATAATAAAGGAACTCAAGGTCAAACTTAGCTAAAATTATTATCCACTTGGACATACATTAGTTTTGGTATGGCTTAGTGTGCTTATACTTGAGTGGGTCTATATTGGTTATGACATAGGTCCTGTGGTTGAGAAGGTAGTGGCAAAGTTTGGTGTCTATAAAGACCAAGGATAGGAAAAGTTTATTTATATGGGTGTAATGAGTGTTATAATTTATAAGTATATGGATAATGTGGTAGATGAATTTCTCTTTATGCTTCTCATCTTGATGATCCAACATTTCCCCTGAGTGGTTGATGGTGGAGATATAAAGGTAAAAAGGTTGATCTTCTTTGGGAGGAATGAGGATAGGTGGAGATAGAAGGTATTATTTAAGTAAATCAAAGGCCTTTTGATAGTTATTTTTCTATTTAAAAGATACATCCTTCTTAAGAAGGTGGTGGAAGGGTTGGCATCAATTTGAGAGCTGAGAGATGAAGCGATGTATGGATTGGAACTTCCCTTGTAAGATGTGAAGTTTATTGAGGTGGGTAGGAGGAGGCATATCAAGGATTGCTTTGATTTTGGTAGGATAAACTTCAATTCCCTAAAGGGAGATACTAAAGCCAAGGAGATTTCCTGACAAGACCCTAAAAATATACTTCTTATGGTTAAGGCAGACATGATAATGGATGAGTTTCTCAAAGATAATCATAAGGATGGTCAAATGATCTTTATGATATTTGGATTTCCCAATAAGATCATCGACATAGTCTTCAACAATTTCATGAATAAGGTCATGAAAGATATAGGTCATGGCACATTGGTAGGTTTCACTAGCATTATTTGATTGAAAGGGCATGACCATATAGCAGAAGGCTCCCCATGGGGTGATAAAGGTAGTTTTATGTTGATCTTTAGGGGTAATTAAGATCTAATTGTAACTCAAGAATCCATCCATAAGATATAACATCTCATGGTCAACTGTAAGATCAACAAGCTAGTTAATTTTTAGCAAAGGAAAGTCATCCTTTGGGTAAGCAAGATTAGGGTCATGAAATTCCATACAAATGCATAATCCACATGTGGCTTTAGTGATAGGTACGATGCTTGAGACCCATTAGGGATAGTCAATAGGTTGAATGAAATTGATGGATATGAGATGTTAAAGCTTTTCTGTGATGAGAAGGGATATGTGAGGGTACATTCATCAAAGTTTATGCCTAACTAGCTTGGCATCATAGTTGGTGACTATGTTGTGGGTAGTGATGAAGGGATCAAATCCTAGTTTGTCACTATAAGACCAAGAAAATCATATGTTGTGGTCTTGGAAGAAGGAGGGGAAGTCTCAAATATCTTTAAAATTTAGTGATTATATAATTTTGATAATGTATGGGTTATCTGGAGTGCCCAAGTTGATATCCATGGTGGATTCATTCAACATGGTCAAATTCTTAGGAAGAAGAGATTTGTGGATGGAGGAATCTTCGACACCAAGAGAGGCGAGGATAGAATCATCATCCTGACACTAAATGATATTAATTATAGGAGAGTCATATCCTACCATCTCAATATGGGTCAAAGGAATGGTCATAGTCATCCCATCTTTTTGATAAGTCAGGGGTCCAAGATTGATCATATTGATGAGGAAAAAAATTCAGGGGGGATGATGTTAGAATCCTCAATTGTTGGCAGAGAAGGGGTTGGTGAGGAAGGATGTCTTACTCAATAATAGTGATGGGAGGTAGGTTGGTTTGATTTTTAGGTGGCATGAAATTGAGGCCATGATTTCATAGGGTTTTAGGGTTTTGATTGGAAACAACTCATGTGGCCCATGTTTATACTGACCTAGACCAAATCCCTTTCAAGCACACCTTTAATGATATGTTTTGGAAAACTTTGGTTTATCTAGGTAGGAGAGACTAAAAGTGAGTAGTCGAGGTGAAAAATAGGTGGTAGAAGTGTCAAAGGGCTTATCAAGTCCCCCATAGATGAAATTGGTTTGATAAGTTGAGGGCCCAAAAGGAATAATGTTTTCAATATTGGGGTCATAACCAGGTTGTTGGTTAAGATTCCCATACTCTTGAGGAGTAGGAAAAGTGTCTAGTGTCAAAAGGAAATACTCCCCCAATAAAAGATGATGAAAGGTTGATTATAAAGGGTCTATTGTGGGGATTTGGGTAGAAGGAATGGATGAATTGGTAGAGGCTTCATTGGTAGAGGAAGATGGGGATTCATCTTTTACCAGTGAAGGTTTGTTGGATGGGGGAAGGAAAATGTCATTAGGTTGGTACATCATATTGCATGATGTAAAATGAATCAAGTCAGCTTGTATGGTAATAACTTGACCTTCATGTAAAAATTTGATGCATTAGTGTAGGGTGGATGGCACATATCTCATGGAATGGATCCAAAGGAATCCTAGTAAAATATTGTACTAGAACTCACCTTCTACTATGTATAAGAGCTTAAGAAGGATGCAAGGTCCTAGATGAATGTGAAGGACAAAAATTACTACATTCATGGCCATGGTATCATTAAATGATTAGAGTATCACTAAGGTTTATGACATAATGTTCTTAGGTAATTTGAGTTGGTTGTATGTGTGGGAGGAGATAATGTTGATGCTATCTCCCTCATCAATCATAACCCTCTTGATGTGGGTTTGGTTGATGTAAGTAGTAATGAAGAGGGGAGGATTTGGGTCATCTAGATGGATGGAGGGTATTTTTGAATTCTTGAAGGTAATAAGGTTAGAAAGTTGAAGAGCTTCAACAAAGGCTACTAGAGGTTGTGGGTCTTTTGGTTAGAGTTCTATGGATTGTAAATCCTCTATCATTGCTTGGAAGTGATGGGGTGAGGTATTGATTAGTTCATACAAACTCATCTTCACTGATGTTTCGTGAAGCTATTTCACAACTAATTTTTGGATTGATTCAGATGGATAGGATTGAGAGGGTCCCAATATAGACACTTTGGGTTTGGTTGACGTTAAAGTTGTTTGGTGTTGGCTAGGTGGTTAGGTTGTAGAATAAGGATATGTCCATGGAATGGACACCTTTGATTTTCCCTTGTCCTTTAATTGAGCCTATGATTATGTGACTACATGAATGGTATGGATTTTGGAAGGAGTTGAGTTAGAGGTATATTTCAGTTCTGCTTCACTCTAAGATGAGAGTGAGGGAATAAGTAAGTGTTGGTTGATAGCTCCTAGATTTTGGATAGGTGTTGGGCTCAGAGGAGGCTCATATGATAATAAGTCATCCTCATGATACAACTAATGGGATAATATTTAGAGAGACTTACAATTATCGATATCATGCCCAAGTGTTGTATGATATGAGCATACTAATTTATCATTATACCAAGATGGTTTAGGACTGTGTGGGTCAAATGGTATTATAGGTGGCAAGGTTAAGCAAGATGATTATAATAACCTCTATAGGATGGTTGATTAAGACTCAATCAATGGTGGAAAAGGCATGGAGGCCTTAGGTTTGGTAGTTAAGGTGGAAGCCCTTTTGGAAGTGGGTTTGATGGTCAAAGATTTGGGTGAAGGAGCATCTTTGGTGGATGGTTTTGGTATGGATTTCTTGGAGGCAAAAGGTGTTAGGGTAGATTCCTGAGAAGTAGGTGGTTTGGTTATAGAAGGTTGGGTAAAAATAGGTGAGGACAAAAGTAAGAGTGATGGTGTAACCAAAAGTGGTGGTTAGATTTGGGACTTGTCTAGGATGGTTGGTTTCCTTACCAAGGTAGAAGGGTGAGGTCCTAAAATAGAAGGCAAAGTGAAAGGGGGAGATAGAGTTTTGGTTTATGGAATCTTGGGTGTTTTTACCTTCTTTATTGGCTTGGTTAGGGCTTTCTTTGATATTTTTGGTGAAGTTAATTCCAATTTCAATGAGGGGTGAGTAAGACCCTGAATAGGGAATATGCCAAGGTTTTTGGTAGGCTTGGTTGGAATGGAAGAAGGCGACTTATTTATTTTAGGTGGATTTAGTTCAAATAGTTTAGGTATGGTTTGGTTAATAGAGGTTTCTAATGGCTTGATTGTGGTGAAAGTAGGTTTGATAGTGGGAATAGAAGGTTGGAATGATAGTGGTGTGGTTGGAGTTTCTTGCTTGGTTTGGTAAGGAAGCCTGATGTAGTGCCAAAATGTGTCATGATCTGCATTAGGTTGAGATAAGTACTCCAAGTTTTGAACTAGTTTGGATAAGGGCTTATAGATAGGTTTGATCACTTCAATACTAAACTTAAAGGTCAAACCCATGGGTGGAGAGAGAGAAGTGGTTACCTCATCCTTTTCCTCAATCAAAATCTCTAAGGTTTGGGAAGGTGAGTCTCTTTTGGGAGACGTAGATGGAGTGATCCCTTCCTCAGGGGTGCTTTTCAAAGGAAGAGTAGATTATTGTATGATGGAGGAGAATGATATGGTGGTAATGGATTCCTCTTTTGGCATGCCTTCCAAAGGAGAGGCTGGTATCTCAAATGTCTCAATGGATGGATAAAATGGATGGGTTATTTCCTTAGTATTGTTTTCCAAAGGAATAGAGGGTGACTCTACTACCTCAATAAGTGTAAAAGGGGGAAACGTGGTTTCATTAATGGCTTCCTCAAAAATGATTTGACTAAGGACTACATTAATGGTGTGCACTTCATGGTTGTGAGAGGATTCCAATCTATTGGTTTCATTATTTATGTAAGGATCATGGTTGGGGAATAGCTATTGAAAAATGTCAAGTGATTGATTTGGGGGTGCATTGGGGTTATCCAACACAAGTTCCCCCTTGTTAATGAGGTTTTGAATGATATTATTAAAGGTATTACACCTACTAATGTCATGTCCAATGAGATTGTGAAAGTTACATAATTCGTTATCCTTATACCAATCAAGTGTAGGATGAGAGGAATCAAATTGATATGGGGGTTTGATCAGTGGGAGTTATATGATGTTCATTTTCAATAACTTCTCCAAGATTGAAGTTTATGACTCCCTTAGCAGAGTAAATTTCTTTTGATTATTTTGGTTTGGGTTTCTAGTGTTTTGACTGGAGGGGTTGGAGGATTTGGGTTGGTTTATAATGGGTAGAGGGGAATTCTTAAGGATAACCACATTTGTAGTTCCTTTGTTTTTGGATTTAGTGTTGGTTTAATTATTAGGTTTAGAGGAGGGAGTCTCATTTGATTTGAAGGTTGAATTATTATTTGTCAATTTGAAATTCTCCTCATCAATGGCTCTATTGTCAATTTTATGTGCCATGGTAAAAGCCTTGTCAAAAGTATTGAATCTTTAAACTCATGAAGTAGAGGAGATGTGTTTGGCACAAGCTCAAGCAAAGAGTTTAATTAGTTCAAGTTGGGGAAAAGAGAAAAAGAGTTGATTGATCAAGATTCTACAATGGGATATGAAGTTAGCTATGGACTCATTATCAAATTGCTAAATGGAGTAGAGATCAGTGATGAAAAATTTCTTAGAGATGTTTATGGAAAAGTGATCTAAGAAATTTTGAGCTAGTTGGGCAAAAGAAAAGAGGGAGTGATTTATAATAACACTACACCAATCTAGTGACAGACCTAATAGAGACATGGGAAATGTATGGAGAAGGAGAGCATCATCATAGGTTATCAAATATCAAAAATGCCAAAATGCTCTCAGATGTTGTTGAGGGTCTTTCTTTCTTTGAAAATTTGAAAATTTTGGAAGTTCTCATTAAGGAGGGTAAGGTCGAATGGGGATATATGGGTGAATCAGTTCATTAAAGATTTGGTCAAGTTATGGGCACCTGAGATAGATGAATCCAAAGTAGTCATTTTGTCCATTAACATTTTTACAAGTTCGATTTGTGGTTGTGCACCCTCATAGTTTTAAGGTAGATTATGTTGGGTCTAGGTAGGTTGAACATATAGGTAGCTGGTGGGGGGTTGAGAGGCTGCCACATATTGGTATGTGAATATGGGTGGTTGGGATGATACTACATATGAATACATGAAGATAGGTGGTTGGGTGGAAGGTAGAGGTACATATCCTTATGGGTTAGGGTTGTAGCTCAGGTTTGTTACAATGGGCACCTATTAAGAGATTAACATAGGTTGGGTAGGTTGTATGGTTAGGTTAGTATTTAGAGGGTATCTAGTAACTTTGGTATTGATGGGTGGAAGGGTATAAGGTATGGGAACCACCAAAGTCTATAATGGAGTGGAGGTAGGTGGGTCAAGAACAAGGGGAATGGTGGTGATACTAGTAAAGGGTACTCCTATGGTAAGTACTAGTGCCCAAAGGTTGGGTTGTTCCTATACTAAGAGGGTTATTACTTAGGGAAGAAGGTGCTTGGGTGTTGTTTAGTTGAGTGGGTTCATTTTGGATGGTGATATCAGTAGGGTTATTTATAGAGGAGGATTCCTAGATGACTAAAGGTTGAGTGGAGATGGTGGAAACAAAAGTGTCACCCATAAGGTGGGATGGCATTCCATAGGTAAGTTTAATAGGCAGAACCAAAGTAGGGGTATGATGAGATATCGTGTTATGGTAATGCTATAGGGTTATGGGGTTGTTATATAGAAAGGTGGAAAATTTTGTATCACCTTGGGAAACCATTTGAGGGATGTTAGGACTTGGATGACAAGAACTATCTGCATTTGAGATGTACTCCATGAATGAGGGAGAAGAGGAAGGTGGATGATTAGGAGGTGGATCCTAATTTGCTTGGTTTCTTAGTTGTCTAGTTAAAACCATGTAGATAAGGAAAATAATAAGATATAAGCAATCTCATAACTCAAACAAAGAAAAGATAAGAAAATTAAATTAAAAAAACCACACACTGAAGCACATTAAATCTTAAGTTTATTTTTTTCTCTCTTTTGGCTTATGCCTTAAGCTTTAAGAATTATGTGACTCAACTTGGCTTGTAGAGAGGGTACTAGAAAGAAGTATATGGTTAGTTTTAGGTTGTATTTAGGCTCTCAAAGGGATCTATATTGGAAATCAGTATGTGGCTTGATATTGGGGCCTACCCCCTCACTTCACACACCGCAACGATAAGGGTGTCAGGTTCTTATCCAAAATATATTGATTACTAGAGATTATACTCAACCTAAAAATTGAGTTAGTTCTCTCCTTGGTGATGAAATATAAGTAGGATAGCTGAGAAAGGTGACCGCTAGGTGATGAAATCCCAATCAAGCCTTATGTTAATGTTTTTATAGTTGATTAGGTGTAATTGGTTTGGAATTGTGTGTATGATAAGAGTTAAACTATGATTAATTAAGCTATGTGAGCTAAAATAAATAAGCAAACAATGGATGCAATCAATTTTAATCCTAACATGGAATTTTTATTTATTTATATGAGCAAAAAGGCAAGAAGAAGGAGCTCCTAAATGTAACTATGAACCCAAGAAAAGACTCAAGGGTCCCACCGAGCGTGCCATAATATTTCATGTAAATTTTTCTTTATTTATTTAGAAAAAAGTTGTAAAACTTGAAAGAAGGGTGAGGTTAGTAGAACCTAGGTTTGGCTTATGTTTCATGATCCAGATAGTTGTAGATACTCCTCTTTGGCTCAGGATAAATGATGTGTAGATAAAAAAAGCACTAAAGAGATAGTTGATTATTTAGATAGTAGGATGGATTGCCTAGAAAGCTATATCCAAGAATCATAAGCTTCCTTAGAGGCTATCAATCCACACTTTTAAACAACCAAGTTCTAAAAACAAAAGATAAATTACTTGTATGCATAATAAAAGGTACTAAAATCAAATACAAGAAGTGCTTAAATGGGATGAATTTGACTAATTATATCAATAAATGATTAGATATTAATGCCAAATAAATTAGGTATTGTTTAGAAAATATAGTGATGTTCTGTGCTTAGGTAGAAAGTCAAAAAGTGGGATTTGGTTAGGGTTTGATAGGTGAAAATATCTTGCTATTGAAATGTCACATAGTGACCATCAATGCTTGGGTAGAAACATCAATGATTGGGTAATCATCAGTGGTTATGGAAAAAATATTAATAGTTAGGGTGACTATCAGTGGTTACTATGGGTTTTGGTCTGGTTCATGAAGTTGATTGATGAGTTTGTAGAATGGATTCTAGAAGATAAAATAGAGAGACTAATTATTAAATATGCTAAAAGATAAATAATTAGCTTGTTGGCCTAAAGAATGTGGAGGTAGTTAGCTCAAAAACTTATTGGTGGAGTCTAGATCAATTTCATTAGAGTGTTAGTATCTTAACTGTGATTGATAAATTACAACACTTTAGATCTCTGACCTGGTCATTGGTTCACTAGGAGAGTACTTGAAATATAATTTATGATACAAGAAGCTCTAATAATTATTGATGATCTTTGATGCTTGATTTCTCTGATTCTAGATCCAAATCCCTTTTCACCTCTTCCTCTCTTTTTATAGAAAGAAAGGAAAGGTAAAACAATAAGCTCAACAAGAGGTTTAACAGGGTGTCTAAATTTATCTTTAGCATGCATTGATTCACACATAGATAAGATAATCTAAATATAATAAAGCAAGTTGTAGTTAGCTAGATTTAACCCTATAAGGTGGTTAAAGGCTTACCATTGGTGGTTGAGCCTAACCGTTTATGGTTAGGGTGACCATTGGTGATCGATAGGTCAAAGATTAAGGTGGTCAAAGTCAATTAATTTTGACTTAGGTTTACAGTCAAAATGTTGCGGGATAGTCCCTAGGGGGTCCCGAGCTGGTCTAGGCATGAGGTCAACATCTAGAACCATTATGTGCAATTTTCTAGTGTCTACACTAAGTTTCTTCTTACAAGCCAATTATGACTTCTAGTAATTCTTCAATGACTACTTTAGATTTAGTGGTAAAAGGAGGAGGATCAAGTTCTTCATAACTATTTGATTTTAGATCAATAATGATAATGGAAGTAATATTTGAGTGAGATATCTTGGTTAAGACCTTCGACATAAAGGATATATTCATTAAGAAGAGTGTCTTAAAGGTGATTAGTAGGTGGTAGAGAGGTAGCCACAAGATGATCTATGATAACCTGACCTTTGATAGATTTTTATGTGCCAATTTAGAGATTAAATTCCATCAATAGGACCATCCATTTATCGATTCTATCTTTAGGTAGGAAAGATTTAGAGAAAAAATGATGAAGTGGATCAGAATGGAAAATGAAATAAGTAGTTTGATAGAGCATATAATAGTAGAGATTTTCAACTAATAAATAGATAGATAAAAAAACACACTCTACTTTTGTATAACATTTTTTGTAATTATTTAAACCATGAATGATGCAATAGATAACATATTATCTACTAGTATCATATTATTAGGAGAGCATTATTCCAAATGATGTATATACAATTAATGGATGATAATTTGAAGGTGGGAGAAGAGTAGGAGGATAAATCAAGGATTGTTTCATGCTATCAAATAAATTTTGGCATGAATTTGTACATTATAAATAATTATCCTTTTTTAGAAGGGAATTAATAGAGTAGATATAGTAAGCATTTATAGAATAAAATGATGAATTGACCCAAGTTTTCCAAGGTATGTTTGTATGCTTATAATGGAGTGAGGAATAAGCATGTTGATAATAGATTTGATTTTATTTGGGTCGACATCAATGCCTCGATGGGAGACTAGAAAAGCTAAGAGTTTAATAGAAGTAACACCGAATACACATTTGAAGGCATTAAGTCTAAATTTGTATATAATGAGATTATCAAAGATGATAAATAAATCATGAAGATGAGTATGACAATGTTTAGATTTGGTAATGAGATCATCCACATAGGTTTCAATGATTTTGTGATTAAGGTCATGAAAGATATAGGTCATTACACATTGATAAGTATCTCTAGAATTTTTAATACCAAAAGGCATTTTAATGTAACAATAGGTGCCCCATTATGTGGTAAATGTTTTATGTTGATCATTGGGAGATATGTGACTTTAGTTATATCCTAAAAAACTATCCATGAGTGATAATATTTCATAATTATAAGTAGAATCAGTAATGGCATTTATTGATGGTAAGGCAGAATTATCTTTTGGACATGCTAAATTTAGGTTGTGAAAGTTGATGCATATGCGAATAACCAAGGTTACATTTTTATGAAAAAGGATAATGTTTGAGACCCATTATGATTAATCTACATGTTTAATGAATTTAGCATCCAAAAGTTTGATGATTTCTTTATGACATAAGGTAGAAATATCAGGAGGAAATTTTCATTGCTTTTGTTGTACAGCTTTTGTATCTAGGTATGTGATGATATTATGGACAATGATGCTAGTATCAACTCCAAGTATGTCTTCATGTGACCAAGAAAAAGTTTCATGATATTTGTCAAATAAGAGGCTAAACTTATCATGATCTTTAGGAGTGGTTTCTTTAGATATGATAATTGGTTGAGGTCATGTAGGTGTACCATATTCAAATTTTGTAGTTTTTTTATAACCATATTATTTACATATTATAAATGATATGGAGTAAGAGGGAGGGAAGAGATATGATTTGTTTTAGGATCCACACTAAAAATGAAATTATTTAAAAAATGAACCTTTTACTGAAAGTTTTCAAGCTTATGATGTTGGCATGGAAGTTGGGGTTCTCTAGAATTGAGGAGTTCTAGGATAGATTCATCATTGGAAAGTATTGGTAACAGTCCATAATATTAAACATCTAATTCAAGATCAATGATTTTATTACCTTTGATATCATATTTGGAATGTATTTATCTTACATCAATTACTTTAACATTTAAAGGAATTTTAGGTAGAGTTGTGGATAAATATTTTGTGTTGGTGAGATCGAGTTCAGGTAAATCATCAAGATCTATAGTAATTGTATTGGTTTGTTCAATATTTGGGATTTCAGGTGATAATTGAGGAAGAGTTGTCTCAATTGAGTTTGGTTGGATAGATTGAGATGGTGATAATTTAGATTGATTAGTACAATCATGAGAAGGGGAAATAATATTTATGGTTGGTAAAGTGGGTTATATTAAATTAAGTTCAAAAAATGCTACGATCAAAATTTATTCAATTACCCATGGGCTATTTAATAATGGTCGATTAACAAAGGGCACATAATCTTCAAGTTCTAATTTAGTATCAGATGAGATATGAATGACATGGACATCATGGTTGAATCCACATATTTTTGTTAATGTCTTTTCATAATGTTGTACATCTAAATCTTATGATTGGGCTTGCACCCATATATAATTATCATCATAGGTTTGATAAATAGTGAATGCATCAATTTACATAGAATAATTAGTGGTGGAAACATGTATGTTGCTAAATTTGTGAGGAGACATAGTTAAAGGATCTTGAAAAAGTTTTACTACTTCATATTCATTTTAAGTGAAATCATCTTCTATGTAAGAGGATTATTATGTATTGCATAGTGTTGTCCCCCAAAAATATCACTCATTTTTGGGATAGCATTTGAACTAATTTGGTTCAACAGACCAAAGTCCTCTCTCCCCCTTTTAAGAATTTTTCTAAGCATTCAAGTTCTTCATTTTTCAAAGCTTTTCTAGAAATCTACGGACTCTGCAGGTAGGAATCTACGGACTCTGCAGGCTAGAATCTACAAACTCTGCAGGCTTGAAACTACAAACTCTATAGGCTTGAAACTAAGGACTCTATATGAAGAAAATCTATGGACTCTGTAGGCCAAGTTATACGGGCTTCCCAAGTTGATTTCTATGGACTCTGTAGGAAAAAAGCAAGCTCTCAACACTTAGGTGATTTCAAAGTTGGTTCAACGACAAGGTTCAACCAAAAGAGTTCATCAGCAAACTTCTAAGCAAGGATTAAACCATTGAACCATTTTGGTTCAATGGGTTCAAGGGTTCAACATCAGCATCAAGATTTAAGCACATTTGTCAAGGTTCAAAGTTTAACGACTTCAAGGTTTAACGGCTTCAAAACACTTATCAAAGAGAAGAAGGCTTGAACCATTGAATCATTGAACCATTGAACCACTTTGGTTTAAAGGTTCAATGGGTTCAAGGTTCAATAGGTTCAATGACCAAATGGTTCAATGCGTTTGGTTCAAAAAGATCAAAAGGAATTAGCCAAATAAAAAGAATGAACCGATTGAACCATTGAACCTTGAACCAAAGGGTTCAATGAGTTCACAAGTTTAAAGGTTCAACCAGTGTGATGAAGATAAAAGAGCTTAGAAAGAACAAGGAAGTGACAGACTAATGGTTTAGTAGGTTCAAAAGCTTTTACAGGCAGGTTCCATCAAAAGAACAAGTTTTTGACACTTAGTCATTTTCAAGGAATGAACTGATTGAATCGTTGAACCATTGAACCACTTTGGTTCAAAGGTTCAACAGGTTCAAGGTTTAATGGGTTCAATGAGGCTTGTTTCAAAGGATCTTGGTTCAAGCAGTCAATAAAAACAAGGGAATGAACCATTGAATTGTTGAACTAAAGTTGGTTCAAGTGACAAGTTCAAAGGAGTGCCCCAAGCGTCAAAGACACAAGTGCCCTTGCAGAGGGAATTTTTGGCAAAAATGACTAAGGAAGGAAACAAAAACTTGATAGAACGCAGCAGATGCTACCACGTGTCACAATTTAAGATTCACATAAAATTGACTAAGGCAAATTTCCAAGGGACAAATAGTCCTTGCGGAGGACACTAAGAAGCTGAAGTGAACTATTGCAAAAACTCGAAAGGCTAATTTGGAGCTCAAACAACCCTTGTGGAGGGTAGAAAGGGGGCAAATGGACTAATTCAAAGGCCAAAAGAGCAAAGGGATTTCCTTCAGAAAAGTTCCCTCAGCAAAATAGACAAAGTGAATTCCTTCAGAAAAATGAACAAGGCAAAGGACAAAGCAAAATCCTCCAGACAACTTGTCTGAAGGAATTTGCCTAAAAAACAAAGCAAAGATCGGCAAAAAGACAAGGCAAGGAAGATTTCCTTCAGAAAAATTTCCCAAAGTAATTCCTTTGAACATTTTGTCTGAAGGAAATAAAGGATAAAGCCCGCTAAAAGAAAGAAGCCCAAAGGCCATCCAAAGACCGCCCGAAGGGCAAATACCCTTACAAGGGGCTCTTCCCGACCCGCAGACCATTTCTCAAGGCCCTAAAGGGTTGGTGCCCTCCAAGAAAGATCAAATGACAAAGCCAAAGGAATTACCAAGGAAAGTAACGTGCCCACAAATGTCAAAGTCACAACAATGAAATAGTCGTTGATCCTTGCAGGTTTAAGTGCAGACCCAAATGCATTCAAAGGCTTTAAGGCCAATGCCAAAAGGAAGAACCACTGAAAGGAGAGTAAAAAGTAGGAACGACTAGAAACATTTGTGCATCAGATATGTTTCTAAAAGTAGACCGCCAGGTGGATATTGAAAGATGCAAACTTTTAATAGCGTGACCTATTTTTCTGCATTGAGAAAAGCAAATGGGTAAATGCCGCTAAATTCTAGCATGTCTTCTTAACAAAATTCAATGAAACATGATGTGTTACTATTCCCAAGTCCTTCTTGAAGAGGCTATATAAGGGACTCTTCTGTTATTAAGGAGATCTCTCTGATTATTGGAAACAAAACTATACCCAAATTGAAAGGCATTACTGAGACTTTAAGCTCAGATTGTTGATCATATTTTGTTATTAGAATAAGAAAGCAAGTGAATTTTTAGACTTTGTTTTGTGATATCTTTATTGTTGGAGAAACTGTTCTTATGTCTTTTTCCTTAATATA
The DNA here is from genome assembly GCA_037957365.1 of Torreya grandis. Taxonomy (NCBI): domain Eukaryota; kingdom Viridiplantae; phylum Streptophyta; class Pinopsida; order Cupressales; family Taxaceae; genus Torreya; species Torreya grandis. The sequence continues at coordinate 2,654,423 of JARHVA010000855.1, read as the reverse complement.
TTTTCTATTCCTTTAATTCAATAAGCATAATTAGTGACAGTAGTCAGTAAGGTGTCTTGAAGCCAATTGTGGAGAGACTTTGTGCCCCCATAATTGCCTTTAGTTTGTTTTATTTTTGTTTCTGTGTAAAGGACCTTGGGACAACTTTGTGCCCTCATTGTCCTTCGTATCTCACTCTTGCACAATTGAGGTGGAGACTTTGTCCTACATCTCAATCTGCTGGTTACTACGTCTTTGGTTACATTTTGTAATTACTACCAGGAGTATTCTTGTGGTTTGCTGAATAGTACTTTTGAAAGAAAAGGAGTGCTTTCAGTCATTTCCCTTGAGATTTTTTCTTTGATTTGCATGCATCATCTCTGAAAAAAGAGAGATGGATGGTTTATCCTACCCTTGAGTATTATTTTATGTTTTTATATATATATAGGGAACCTCCCCTTGATGAGAGGAGAGATTAGTCCCCTTTTGATGTGGTAAACCTACACATTTGGATGACCAATCTTCCTACTTTGGATGATCAAACCTATTTTTTTATTAGTACGCTGATCGATAAAATATTCAACCAACAATTTTTGGTGACTCCGTTGGGGATATAGTTATATGCATTCTAAAACCTCAAGTTTCAGATAGAATCATTCTCTACCATTATCCATTATAGACTCCATTCCATTTCTATGTTTTACCCATTATTATTATAACCTTACCATTAACCTCCACACTAATAGGGAAAGAACGTGCAGTTTAAAGCCTCAAGCTTCAAACTAAAGCAAGGTCAATTCTTTTCCATTTTTGTTTCACAATCTGGCAGATTCAAGGTATACACGAAGCCAAAGGGCTAAAGGTATTGTTGACCTTGTATTCGAGTTGGTACAACAAAGTAATTTTGATTTATTTCCTTCACCATCTCGCCTCCAATGAACCAAGAGCTTTCCTCCTACTAAAGTTAGATCTCCATTGCCAAACGAAGTATCCAATTCTACTATTGATAAAGCTTTACCAATAATTACCCCTCTAAGATTTGTTATTCCTCCTTTTCATGGTCATATAATGGCAATTCAAGGTCCCTGGGGTAATTCTTTTGGTCCTCTCAATCTTACTCTGCCTATACATGAGCTTGCACGTAGTTCAAGGAAGAATTTCCCTAAATTCTATGTTGATGGGAAAGTTCATCCTGATGAACACATTGCAGCCTTTAGCATAGTCTATGGCGTAATTGGAGTAGAATTTAAAGATGTAGCAGTCAAGATATTTTTAGAAACATTATAAGGGGTTGGTGCAGATTGGTTTTATCATCTACAGGCTCGGTCAATAACTAATTGGAATACCCTCAATGCTAAGTTTAAAGCCAGATTCAAACCTACAAAAGATGCACATGCACTTCTAGCTCAACTTACACAGATGAAGAAAGAACCTCATGAACCAATGAGGGACTTCATAGCCAAGTTTGACAAACTAAAGAACAAAATTCCTGTAATTGCTCAACCTACAACTAAGAATCTCAAATGCTTCTTCATTAATTCTTAGTTACCTAAAGTAAGTTTTCTTTTGAGATGAGTTGGTCAAATAGATCTTGCTGCAGCTCAAAATTTGGCCACTAAAGTAGAAGATGATCTTATCTTAGTAGGGAAGATAATAAGAGATCCAAATAGAAATAGACCTTCATCATCTTTTGAATATTCATCTATAGGCACCACAAATCCAATGGTGCAGAAGTTGGCAAATGAGTTGTTTACTCTCAAAAAGTAAATGGTGCAAGGAATGTCTTCTACTCCTTCATATATAGATATGCCAAGAAGGATATTTCTAAATTAGTCATATCAGGGCAATGCTGCCAAGAATCAAGGGCAACAAAATCATCTTCTTCTCCCACAAGGGAAACTTGCCCTAGAGGCTCCTTCAACCAATTCAGTAATGGGATATCTTAAATTAGAATTAGATTTCTCTTTCCAGTCTGAATTGAATCAAGAAAATGATGTTGATTTCCTTGTAAAAAATCAAGAACAATCAGCTGGCGACTCCCACATTGGTTTCTTGAACTACCAAGATGAACCCAGAATCAAAGGAGAAGCTTTTGATGGATCATATGTAGTGTTTACTAGGTCCAAGAACCAATCAGTCTAGAAAGCTGATAAAGGGAAGATAGAGGAGCAACCTCAACCATCAATTACAATTGCTAAGCATGGAACCACGCTACCTTTCCAGTCAAAAGATTTGGTGATCACCCAAAAGGTAAATACATCAATTTCACCTTCACCTTCTACTTCAATTCTACAAACTAGCCCTCCTCCCATCCCTCCTAAAACTCAGAAGGTTGAAATACCTTCCTCTGTACCTAGCTCAATTCTACCATTTGACATAATCGATCATGTCAAAAAGACAAAAATACAAATGTCTAAATTTGAATATTTGTAGTCCAATCCTAGTCAATTGGATAAGTTGGTCCAATATGTCAAGAATTGAACCATCCCTACAAGACAAGAAGCTAAAAAGGTAACTCTTGATTACCCAAAGAACATGCCCATTTTGAATAATCTTGTCATTACTCCTCTAGTTGCCCCTGGGAAAATAGAACCTTCTTATGTTTCCCTGTTAATAAATGGTCACAAGCTAAGTAATTATATTATAGACTCAGGTGCATTTGATAATGTCATGCCTACTAAAGTAGCTGAATCTCTTGGCCTCACACTAATCAAGACATTTGGGAGATGTTTCTCCATGAAAAATAAGCAAGTACCATTGCTGGAGCAAATCAAAGATGCCCAATTTGCATTTGCAGCTTTTCCAGACAAGAGAATCAAGATGATTGTCTTGGTGGTAGACATCCCAGCATCCTATGGCATTTTTCTTGGATAAATTTTTTGTAAGGACATGGGAGGAGAACTAAGCATTAGACCTGTTTGAGGCAAGAATCCCTATCAAAGGCATAATGAATAGATTACTCTCTGAAAAGGAGGCAAAATATGTGGTAACCCAAACATCAGCCCCTAAAGTTCAAATTCTTTTTAAATCCTCAGGTATAGGTAAATACTTTCTATCTATAGATGAAGTGCATGAAACATCTGATAAAATTCTTGAAAGTGTCAACTCAGAAATCAATTTAACTAGAATAGCAAAAGAACTAGTAGGTTACAATGAAAATGAAGAAGGATCCTCCCTCTCTAATGAAAGAGAGTCTAAATAAAAATAAGTATCTGATGAGGTATGGACTCTAGAATTTTATGGTAGCTGCTCCTCTACCGGTTTGGGAGATGGGATTGTGTTGATATCTCCTCAAGGAGATATGTTTCCTTCATCTTACAAATTATAATTTAGCAACACTAACAATACAACTACATATGAATCTATGTTGCTTGGATTGAAGGTTGTTCAAGACAAAGGCATCAAGTTTCTTCATGCCAAAGGGGATGCTGAATTAGTGGTTTGTCAAGTGAAAAACTTATACCAAACCAAGAATGAAAGATTATGCCACTATCGCAACCTGGTCTGGGACCAAATTGAAAGATTTGACGCTTTCAACATTTTTGCCATACCCAGGGAATCTAATGGCAGAGCCGATGCACTTGTTATTTCAAGAACTCTCTTAGTTCCTCACTCAAATTTTGAAGAATATAGGTATACTATTGAGCTAGTCTATAGACTAAGTGTTCCTGACAATGTTGATCATTGGCAAGTATTCAATAATGATCATCAAATCATTGCCTTCCTAGAATGAAAAGACAATTTTGAACAACTATGTTTTAAAGGCAGTGAATCTCAGAAGTATGAATCAGCTTCTAAATCTAGTTTAGATATAAATGAAGAATTCTTATAGTTGAAAGGAAATAAAATTACCAAAGGCCTGGTTTCTCTTGAAAAATTGTTTGACAAGCATGATAGATTCATCAAACAACAGCAAATAGATTCAAGCTTCTCTTAGGGATTCGATCAAGTAAATCTGACTATTAAAGAAAATCCCAAAATGGTTAACATTGGTAAGTGTTGTACCCCTGAAGAAAGATTCAAGTTCACCACTATACTCCATTAATACATGGATGTCTTAGCATATTATTATGATGACCTGAAGTCTCTCAGACCTGATGAAATTTGCCATGACATTCCTCTCAAGGCTGACTCAATGTCCTATAAGCAAAAATCTAGACAGTACGATTCAAAAATATTAGGTACTATTCTGTCTAAGATGCAAAAAATGTTAAGTGATAGAATCATCTTCCCAATCCATCATTCTACATGGATTGAAAACATAGTACCTATAAGGAAGAAGAGTGGCAAAATTTGCATTTGTGTAGATTTCAAGAATATGAATCAGTCATCTTTAAACGATAATTACCCTTTGCCAATTATGGATCAAGTGCTGCAAACAGTGATAGGTTTAGAGATGTTATCAATGCTAGATGGCTTCTCAGGATATAATCAAGTTGAAGTTGGTGAAGCAGACCAATACAAGACTAAATTCACCACACCTTGGGGTATATTTGTATATAGAAGAATGCCTTTTGGCTTGATAAATGCCGGTGCCACCTTTCAGAGAATAATGGACCTGGCTTTCAAAGATGAGATAGGTAAATTCATAGTGGTATACCTTAATGACTTAACCATCTTTTCAAAGCATCGATTTGATCATGTGCACCACTTACAACAAGTGTTATAGTGCTACCACCAGAATGGTATTTCCTTGAACCCTAAGAAGTCTATTTTTGGAGTAACAGAGGGGAAACTCCTCGGACACATTAGGTCTAAAGAAGGCATAAAGATTGACTCAGATAGAGTCAAGTCTATTCAAGTGCTTAATTTGCCTACAAGTAAAAATGTTGTTCATTCTTTCTTTAAAAAGGTGAATTTCTTACAAAGGTTCATCCCCAAATTTGTTGAGAAGACTAGACACATTGTGAACATGATGAAAGGGAAGACCACCTTCAGCTGGACTAAAGAAGGCAAGTCAGCATTTCAAGATATCAAGACTACCATTGCCCACACTCCTACCTTGGTTTGTCCAGATTATAACAAAGATTTCATCATATATAGCTATGCTTCTAAACACATGCTTTCAGCAATTCTTGTTCAACAGGAAAAAGAAGGTGGGGAATCTCCTATTTATTTCATGAGTTGCCCTCTCAAAACCCATGAGATGAAGTATTCAAATGTAGAGAAGCATGCTTATGTAGTAGTGAAAGCAGTCAAACATTTCTGCTTCTATATCTTAAATTCACACACTACTGCCTTAGTTACTGACACTATAGTCAAGTCCATATTAACTCAGCAAAAGTTTGGCACAAAAAGAGGCAATTGGATTGCAAAGATCCAAGAGTTTGATCTAGACATCAAGCCAACAAAGCTGGTCAGGGGAAAAGGCCTATGCCAATTAATTGTTGACAATGAGCCAGAAGATACACAGCATGTAGAAGCTAAAGTGGAAGACACACCAACAGTCCTTTTTGTCTCCACTACCAATGAGTGGTATTCAGGTATTGCTCATTTCCTTACTTATGGTGAATTTCCTGCTCATTTATCTTATAAATAAATGAGGACTATCAATTTTAAAGCTACCAATTTTGTCTTTTAGGACAACGGCTTGCACAAGAGAAGCACAAATGGAGTATTCCTTCGCTGTGTAGATAAAGAAAAACAAAGCCAACTTTTGAAATCCTTCCACAATCTAGCCTGTGGAGGAAATGTTTTTGCTCCTGTAACTGCTCACAAGATTCTACGAGCTAGGTATTACTGGCCAACTCTTTTCTAAGATGCATATAAGTGGGTGAGAAAATGTGAACTTTGCCAGCAATTTATTGGAAGACCCAAGTTAGTTGCCCTGCCTCTCAAGCTAGTGATCATAGAAGAACCTTTCCAGCAATGGGGGGTTGATTTTATTGGGACTATAAACCCATCTTCAAGTTTTGGACATGATTATGTCATTATAGCAACTGATTATTTCACCAAGTGGGTAGAAGCAATCCCAACTAAGCATGCTACTTCAGAAGTTGTATGCAATTTCCTCAAGGAGAATATCATTTCTAGGTTTGGAGTTCCAACCAAAATTATTATTAACAATGTAGCTTGTTTCACCTCTCAGGATATTACACAATTCTATTTCCATTATGTAATTACACTCTCTGATTCTTCTGATTATTTTCCATAAGGGAATGGACAAGCTAAATCAAGCAATAATAATCTGGTAACTATCATCAAGAAGCTAGCAGATGACAATCAAAGGACATGGCATAAAGCATTGATTGATGCTCTATGGGTAGACATAATCACACCAAAGAGGGTAATTGGTATGTCTCCTTTTCAACTTTTTTATGATATCAATGCTGAGATACCAATCACCTTAGAATTGCCAGCCTTGAAATTGGCAAAGGCAATGGAAGATCAGACATATGAAAGCTCTCTTGATAAGAGAATCATGTGCCTGACTGAGTTGGATAAATAGAGAACCATGGTGGTGGACTGAATTACTGCTCATCAAAGTCTGGTAAAGAAACTCTTTGACCAAAAGGGCAAAAATCATGATTTCTAGATTGGGGATCAAGTCCTGCTATGGGACAAAAGGAGAGAACCAAAAGGGATGCATGGGAAGTTCGACTCCCTTTGGAGAGGCTCATTTATAATTCATCAACATAATGGTGAAAATAGCTTTCTATTGAAATATCAAGATGGCACTCTCTTTTCTTTGCCTCACAATGGGCAGCATCTGAAACACTTCAATTCTTGAAGTATCAAATCATTTCAATTGTACATATGTATATTTGTATAGTTTTTAATTCTGTTTTGTTTTGTTTGTTTCCATTTTTGATGCCTTCCATTTCTGGGTAACATGACTCCATAGCCCAATGGTACACATGAAGACATTGGAGATTCTGGATTCTACTCCCTTCAATTCTTTTTTACAATTGATAGAAGTTCCCCAACTAGAACCAGCTGTTGTCCCCTAAAAATATCACTCATTTTTGGGACAACATTTGAACTATTTTGGTTCAACAGACCAAAGTCCTCTCTCCCCTTTTCAAGAATTTTTCTGAGCATTCAAGTTCTTCATTTTTCAAAGCTTTTCCAAAAATCTACGGACTCTACAGGAAGGAATATATGGACTCTATAAGCTAGAATCTATGGACTCTTTAGGCTTGAAACTACAGACTTTGTAGGCTTGAAACTATGGACTCTGCAGGAAGAAAATCTATAGACTCTATAGGCCAAGTTCTATGGGCTTCATAGGTTGATTTCTATGGACTCTGTAGGAAAGAAGCAAGCTCTCAACACTTAGGTGATTTCAAAGTTGGTTCAACGACAAGGTTCAACCAAAAGAATTCATGTGCAAGCTTCTAAGCAAGGATTGAACCATTGAACTATTTTGGTTCAATGGGTTTGATGGGTTCAAGGGTTCAACATTAGCAGTAAGAGTTAAGTGCATTTGTCAAGGTTCAAAGTTTAACTGCTTCAAGGTTTAACAGCTTTAAAACAGTTATCAAAGAGAAGAAGGCTTGAACCATTGAACTATTGAATCATTGAACCACTTTAGTTCAAAGGTTTAATGGATTCAAGGTTCAATAGGTTCAATGACCAAATGATTCAATGCATTTGGTTCAAAAAGATCAAAAGGACTTAGCCAAATAAAAATATTGAATCGATTGAACCATTGAACCTTGAACAAAGGGTTTAATGAGTTCACAGGTTCAAAGGTTCAACCAATGCGATGAAGATCAAAGAGCTTAGAAAGAACAAAGAAGTGACGAACTAATGGTTTAGTAGGTTCAAAAGCTTCTACAGGCAGGTTCAATCAAAAAAACAAGTTTATGACACTTAGTCATTTTCAGGGAATGAACTAATTGAATTGTTGAACCATTGAACCACTTTGGTTCAAAGGTTCAATGGGTTCAACGAGGCTTGTTTCAAATGATCTTGGTTCAAGTGGTCAATAAAAACAAGGGAATGACCCATTGAACTGTTGAACCAAAGTTAGTTCAATCGGTCGGTTCAAGCGACGGGTTCAAAGGAGTGCCCCAAGAATCAAAGACATAATGCCCTTGTGGAGGGAATTTTTGGCAAAAATGACTAAGGAAATAAAAACTTGACAAAATGTAGCAGATGCTACCATGTGTTACAATTCGAGATTCACATAAAATCGACTAAGGAAAATTTCCAAGGGACAAACAACCCTTGCAGAGGACACTCAAAAGTCGAAGTGACCCATTGCAAAAACTTGAAAGGCTAATTTGGAGCTCAAATAGCCCTTGTAGAGGGCAGAAAGGGGGCAAATGGACCAATTTAAAGGCCAAAAGAGCAAAGGGATTTCCTTTAGAAAAGTTCCCCTAGCAAAATAGATAAAGTGAATTCCTTCGAGAAAATGAACAAGGCAAAAGACAAAGCGAAATCCTCCAAAAAATTTGTCTGAAGGAATTCACCCAAAAAACAAAGCAAAGCCTGATGAAAAGACAAGGCAAGGAAGATTTCCTTCAAACAAATTGCTCGAAGAAATTCCTTCAGACATTTTGTCTGAAGGAAATAAAGGATAAAGCCCACTGAAAGAAAGAAGCCCAAAGACCATCCAAAGACCACCCGAAGGGTAGATACCCTTGTGGGGGGCTCTTCTCGACCCAAAGTGGACCGTTTCTCAAGGCCTTGAAGGGCAGGTCCCCTCTGGGAAAGATCAAATGACAAAGCCAAAGGAATTGCCAAGGAAAGTGATGTGCCCGCAAATGTCAAAGTTGCAACAATGAAATAGCCATTGATCCTTGTAGGTTTAAGTGCGGACCCGAATGCATTCAAAGGCTTTAAGGCCAAGGCCAAAAGGAAGAAGTGCTGAGAGGAGCATAAAAAGCAAGAATGAATAGAAACATTTGTGCATCAGATATGTTTTTAGAAGTAGACCGCCAAGTGGATATTGAAATATGCAAACTTTTAATAGTGTGACCCGTTTCTCTACATTGAGAAAAGCAAATGGGTAAATGCCCCTAAATTCTAGCATGTCTTCTTAACAAAATTCAATGCAACATGATGTGTTACTATTCCCAAGTCCTTCTTGAAGAGGCTATATAAGGGACTCTCTTGTTATTAAGGAAATCTCTCTCTGATTATTGGAAACAAAACTCTGCCCAAATTGAAAGGCATTACTGAGACTTTAAGCTCAGATTGTTGATCATATTTTGTTATTGGAATAAGAAAGCAAGTGACTTTTCAGACTTTGTGCTGTGATATCTTTGTTGTTGGGGAAACTATTCTTATGTCTTTTTCCTTAATATATTCTATGTTCCTTTAATTCAATAAGCAGAATTAGTGAAAGTAGTCAGGAAGGTGTGCTGAAGCCAACTATGGAGAGACTTTGTGCCCTCACAATTGCCTTTAGTGTGTTTTCTTTTCGTTTCTATGTAAAAGACCTTGGGATGACTTTGTGCCTTCATTGTCCTTCGTATCTCACTCTTGCACAATTGAGGTGGAGACTTTGTGCTACATCTCAATCTGTTGGTTACTACGTCCTTGGTTACATTTTGCAATTACTACCACGAGTATTCTTGTCGTTTGTAGAATAGTACTTTTGAAATAAAATGAGTGATTTTTGTCATTTCCCTTGAGATTTTTCCTTTGATTTGCATGCATCATCTTTGAAAAAATAGAGATGGATGGTTTATCCTACCCTTGAGTATTTTATATATATATATATATATATAACATATCTATAGGGAACCTCCCCTTGATGAGAGGAGAGATTAGTCAACTTTTGATGTGGTAAACCTACACATTTGAATGACCAATCTTCCTACTTTGGATGATCAAACCTATTTTGTTTATCAGTATGTTGATCGACAAAATATTCAACCAACACACAGAATGGGGGTATTAGTAGTATCATCAATTAATGGAATGGTATGTTCATGTGGGAGTAAAGAAGGAGGGATCCATTCCTTTATATAAGGAGGTAATCAAGTGGTATTGTAAGTATTTTTCAATTCATTTAGTTTATCATCATTTGAATTGACAAGAGTGACATGTAGGTCAGAATGCATGTTAACAAATTTAGGGAGAGGCAGACTATTGATATGTGAAATAATCAAAATACGAATTGAGATTTAGGATTTGGTAGTTGAATACTCTATGGATTGGGATCAACTTCATGTTTATACTATTTTTCCATTATGTATGAATTTGATACATTGACTACCTAAAGAAATAATAACACACATATGATCTGTCCATTGGTGACCAAGGAGTATGTTATAAGATAAGGGTAGATAACAAACCAATAGCTTAGTGAGAATTGGCTTGGGTCCAATGCTAAGTGAAAGACAAATTCAACCAAGTGGTTTTTTATTAGTTTTATCAAATCCTCTATATATGAGGCATGCTTATTTAATATTTTCTTTAGTGTATCTAATTTTTTGAATCAACCAAAGAGAGGTGACATTAATTCCTAATACTTCATCTAATATAACTTTTTGAATGAGGTTATTGTTGATACTAATTGTTGATGGCTTAAAATTGTGCTTGATGTTAACCAATCAACAATGGGAAGTTTCAAGCTATGGGATGATGCAACTTGAAACAACCTCCAGATTTTAGAGAAACTGGTCTCTTCTTTGATATTGGGTGTTGGGGAAAAAGGATTGGAGACTAAACAGAAATGCAAAATGCAGGAATTGAAACTTAACTATGGCGATGCGCCTGAGTGTAATCCTAATCCTAACCTAAGCACAGTGAGACTATTATAGGATTCAATTACATTTAAGAGCATGCAAGTGCATGATCAATGTAAAAGGTCAAAATAATAGAAACAGAGGCTCACAACATGGAAGTCTTTTGATGAGACACAAAGAATGTCAACAAAGGCATAGTGTTCAATCTTCTTAATAGAATCTTCTAATCACATAAGAGGCATAGAAGTCATGTACAATTATGTAAACCTTTTGATTCAAGAAAATGAGACAAAAGAAAATGACATTCTCTATCACAACTACAAAAAAATCTACAGTAAAGACTACTTTGCAAATGACATAGATAACACCAACCAAGGCATGGAGCTTAAACTTCCTTAATTCATTTAGCCACATAAAGGGCACAGAAACATGCACGATTATATCAACTTTACAACTTAATAAAATTAAGACAAGAGCAAATGATATTTACTAGTAAAAAATTATAGAAAGTCTAATACTATAGAATTCCCCTTCACTTTTTCTTTTTACAATTCCTCTTATATAGACTTGGATGCCTCCTTACATCTCTCTCTTTCCCATGAAATTCTATCCCATCATTTACTCGCAGGGGACAAAACAGACGGTGCCTTTAATGCCTCAGATGTATCTTATCAAGGATTGCCCTGACTGCGGCATGGTAATCCATGTCCAGTACCTCTCTTCACACCTGAAATTCTTCATTCCATCACCTGCTTGGCCGCTCAATTATCTCCTCTACCTCTGCTTATAGGGGACAAACAGACGGTGTCTTCAATGCTTAGAAGCCCCCAAAAATCTACCCAGTGCACTGCTTTATCTACCTAGAGTAACTCTCACTAAATTTCCCTCCATTTTTGCTATAATAGGTATATGGGCCCTCTATTCTATTGAAATGGAAGGGGAAACTTAGTCAATTTATGAAATTTCTCCTTTATGGTCTAGAAGGCACCAGAGGATGACACTTGGCTGCTTCCACTTTTTCTTTATATTCTACCCAGGAACGCTTTGCCCTTGACACCTATCACAGTCTGCTCCCTTGATACTTTACAGTTTTATCAAAACAAAACCCACTGCATCCCTTGCTCGGGCAACTTGTTAAGAAGGGATGGATGTATGTGGTAGTCTTTGCATGATGACACTCGCCGCTTCCTTAGTCCTTTGAAATAACATTTAGGGCCCACCACAATCTTCATTCAATAATTAGGCTCAAGATGGTTTCTCAAAGGTTGACACATGGTGACCTCTGCTGCTCTTGGGAAGATATGTGGCATATTTTGCTTCTCCTTCTGGGGGTATGTGGTGCCTTCCACTTTCTTTGGGGATGGAGTAGAGAGGGACTTGGAAGGTGACACTTGGTAGCCTCAACTGCACTCAGTACTTAAGCAAAAATGAAAAGATGCCTTTATGTGTTGAATAAAAGAATTAGACTAAAGTCTCCTAGATGACGACACATGGTGGCTTTCGCTGCTTCTCCAAAAAGGGTTCAGGGCCTCCGCAACTGCCACTTGGCACTTTCTGCTCTCTATACTGCTTAGCTCATTGAAAGTCTTTGTCAAAAAGAAAATGCAGGTGCCCTTATGAGATGTAGATGTTGGCACATGGTGTGTTCTACTTAGCCATTATTAGGCACATGGCACATTTCATGGCCTTCCCAAAAGTTACAAAAGGGGCTTCAGAGGGTGCTAGATGGTCAGCTTCATGCTTTGAAAGGTGACACTTGGAAGCTTCCACTTAAACTTGAAACTTGGGAAAAAATGAGACAAAGGAAACAAAAAGGGGAAAAGGGATCTGCTACTAGAGGGCGACACTTGGCAGCTTCTGTTACACTTTGACACTTAGGCAAAATGAATCGGCCCTCTACTTCAAAAATTTGCTGCGATGTCCAAGACAAGTAGGGACCAAAATTGTAGCTCGAGTCAAAAATAAAATATGATGTAGAGTAAAAATTACTCTATAGTTATTGGTGACCTCCAGGACTTTTGAGCCTGCTCAAAAAGAACTTGACTCCTGCTTGATCAAAATTTCAAAATTGTGGAAACTACAGCTTCAGAAGAGTTATCTGATAGATAGACCACTCATGTTCGGATAATCCTTGCTTGCTCTACAATTCATCGAAGGCTAGATCCAAGATAATGAGATCCTTGTGTGAAAAGGTTTGCAAGACCTAGGTAGTGGCTTTTAGTCTAAATTCTAGCTAGAAAATAGGAATCAGAATAGTTTCGACCTCTGAGGTTGAGGAATCATCCCACAAGCTCTAAAAAATTATTTGATCCCTTTATCTAGCCAGCATCAATGGTTTGATTTGGTCCACCATCAGCACCATCCTCACATCCAAAAATGGGTAAGGAAGGCCTAGTTGCACCAAATCTTCAATGTGGCATATCATCTCACCAATGCCTTCTTTCACGACATCGAGACAACTTTTGCAATTGTTGGTCACGACATTGCGACTGAGTTCTTTATTGATCCATTTCATGATGGCCATTCTATTAGGGATCCCCACGGCTGCCAATGTCATATCCATCATGTTTTAGAGCTTCTCCAATAATGAATGGGAGTCTAAAACTCTCCTAGAGATTGTGGCTAGAGTGCTTTGTACTGGATTCTCCACCCTTTCGCATAGTTGCTATGCGTTGAGTAGGAAGGTGAAAAATGGCTTGAGCTAGAGAATCTCTAGAGAGATTCTCTCCCATGCTGACTCATAGAGCTCCTTTACCAGCTGCACTACTCTGATACCTCTTGGCCTATTAGCCAGCTTAATTTTTAGTTGCACGGTCCTTTGTTGCTCTACTTAGAATTGGGCTTGAAAAGCTGCAGCTTTATTCTATTCCTCCAGCAGCCTTTACTGTGATTGGGTGACTTGCAGTTGGAGTCCTTCGACTCTTCCTTACAAAGTGGCATTCTCCTACCTTAGGACTATTGCTACATATTTTGCAAGTGTGAGCATTGCCTTCAATGATTCATTTTGGGCCTGTACTACCTATTGAGTCTGAAGGGAAACGGTATCTTGCAACTATTTCTATAGACTAGCTATTTCATTATCCTTCCTATTTATCTCTTCAGCCAAACTGTTATAGTTTGCCTTTTCCTAGGCCAAATTGGCCTCCATCTTCTATAGTCTTCTTGATTTCTTCAAATAATCTTCTATGACAGTAGAAGTGGATTCGATCAGCAGCTTGACTCTATCTTGGGATTTGAACAGGGACATGTCGATGGCCACTACATTCATCATGTATTCTTCTAGCTGCATTTGCTCACTCGGCTTGGTAACATTGGGTGACAAATGGGTCACCATCAATTGCTGTTGGATGGGGTCAAATTGTGACCTCAAATGTGGAACAACTGGTGCTTTATTTTCCTTAATCCTCTTCTTCTCTAATCAGGGTTCTCTTGCCTTCCTAGCGGCATCAGCCTACATCTAGAAGGTGGAAGGGGATGCAATATGTCCCCCTACGAAGGGAAATCCTTGTGGTAGGCCATATTGGAGAGCCATTGGCTGGCTAGGGGTGAGTTGCAAGGGCATCTTCCTAGGGATGGAGGGAGAGAAATGGGGTAATGTGAGGGCATGAGGCATTGATGATGGGGTGGCTTGTGAGATGGGAATGGTAGCAGTGGCAGGAGGTGTCATTTGACTAGGTGGAGGCATCATGCCAGAAGGGTGAGGAATAGGTTGAGAGGGAGGAGGGGGAGGAATACTTACCTATAGATAAGTTGCAGTGATCTACACTAGGCATTTTAAAGGATCCTCTTCCTCCTCTGGATCTAATTAGAACTGCACCCTTCTTTTCTTTCTAGGTGTCTCAGCCTCTGGCTGTGTTTGTCTTCCTTCTACATTTATTGTTTTTGGTGGCACATGGGGGAACTGGGGACTTCAATCACTCCTGATGATGGGGAGGCTTGTGGTGGTGAAGACACCACACTCTTTTGTTGTTCTATGACAGCTGCAGCTTGCTTTGAAGTCTATGATTGCTGGCTTGGCCCTGCTCTAGCTACTTGCTCTGCCCCAAGTGTTGATGTTTGGCTTGTTTCTAGGCTAGATGCAGGGGATGGATGCCCCTTATCCCAGAGTTCTTCCCACCTTTCATCTGAGTCTATGCCTCTGAAGGCATGGGTGGTCTGGGAAATTTCTTGCCTATATTTCCAATAGGCCTTAATTTTATCTACATCCCAACCTTTGTTCCTCAGCATCCTTTTCAAACCAGATGTCATCCTAACCTTGGGATCATAATCCCTCTATTTGTCATAGGTCTCCCATGGCCTGTTTGGTGGGAGAGGTAGGTCTGTTAGCTCAACATAGAGACCAAGGGTGTCTTCTGCAAGATTTTTCCTAGTCTCTGAGAAGGGGCAACTTTCATGCACAATCCTGGCTCCAATTCTATTTGTCCTCACTACAGAGGCTATGTAATCTACTGGGTCATAAACCCACTTGTCCTCAACCAATAAGAACCCCAAGAAGGTCAATTTTTGTAGCAGTACTGTCTCAGCTTCTTTGGCTTCTAGGCTTACATTGCCTACCATCCATGGGAGATTGTACATTCTCCTCTTCTTCTTCCCAGAGCCATATTCATTATCAACCACTGACACCTACCTGGTGATTTCTAAGAATGCTAACTAAAGAGTTAAAACCTTTGGCAGCAACACTAGTTCCCCACAGAATCCATGAACCCTTATGATCGTGTGGTGGGCCCCAAAATAGAAGTCACATGGAATTGGGCAGCTGACCATGAGGTTTGTAACACTCGGGAATAACTTGTTTATGATAGGCTTAGGGCTGAGGAAATGAAGAATAGGGGTAATAAATAGTTCCCAAAAATCATAAGGGTCACTGGTCTTTGATAAAATATGTGTCCATGCAGACATAGGGATGGTTCTTTGGGGGTCAAAAGTTGGGTCATATAGGTTCAGACTCATGTATTGGGTGAAAAGGTTTGGGTTCTGGTGTAGTATGAGATGGAACAAAAAGGAGGAATACCTGAATATCCCTTTTGACCTGAATTGGGTTAGCTACTCAACCATCGAGAAGGTGATGTGTTCTAAGAAGTCAAGATGGTACTCCTACGTCTTGTCAACTACTTTTAGCCTAAAGAGGATGGCCATTTGCTCAGCATATATAGCCATGTCATCCTTCATGCCGAAGATGAGAGCCATCATCGACAGTGCATCTTGGCTAGTGGGCACAAACTGAGTTCTTAAAGCGGAGAGTGTGGGTACCATTGAGTCACCATCTACTATTTACAACTTAGACCTCAAGAACCTGGTCTGAGTGTTGATATTTTCCCACATCCTCTGCATCCTATCAATGGTGGGGAAGGTGGCAGTACCATCATATTACAGGGCAAGCATGTCCCTGATAGCTTGTGGGGTGACCTACAGCATGAAGGGGCCTTGTTGAATAGAGAAAGATTGTGGATGGAGCAAGTCTGTGCACAATTCAATTATATCTGGGCATGGGTGTACAGTTGGGACAATGAATTGAGCCAATTGTGAGGTCCATATCCTCATTTCAAACATTTCATATTGCCTTGCCCTGGCTCTTTGTAGACACCTTTGATGTGCCCCTTCTCTGAGGTTCTTGCTGCTGGCTCTTTGTAAGATTGGGTCCATAATTCCATCTGCATAATCCCTTACCTTTGAAGGGTCACTGGTCTAAGTGACTCCTAGGGCTTTGGTTCTCAGGTAGCTTCTTGGTGGTTACACAGGAGCTGCAACGTATGATTTGCTAGCCATCAACTTGTCGAGGTATCCAGGTGTCCCTATTCCTTGCTGCGAAGATGATGTTCCTGCCATCTTTATATCTCTTGTATGATAACCTGATATGAACCTTGCGTAAGATAAAAATTCTCTCATTGAAACATATTTCACTAGGTGCTATCAATCGCAATGAGTAGGATATTTTTGTAGGAATGCTTGAGAGTTTGTAAACTTTAAAATTTGCTAAGGGGTATTAATGGGCCTATCAAGTCCTAAATAGCATTAAATTAAGGTGACCGTTAGCAAATCCTACTCAATCTTCAAGAAATAGTGAGGCAGACACATTATGTGGCACAAGGTACCTTGGAGATCTTGAAAGATTTGGGGAAGCAGTTATTGCAGTAAAATTTAAAGCATTAAAACTCCTAAGACACTAACTCTGCATTTAAAATGCTTATTTTTAAAAGAAAAGTGGGAAAGCAAAAAATTAAAAAAAAATAATGCAGGAATGGGAAACTACCTAACTACATTAATTGAATATCCTTATTTCCCTTCGAGATCAAAAATGAACTTTCCAATGACTTCTTTATGACAAGCCAACTTGTGTTGCCATACCAGTGATTGCAACGGGTATATCCTTGATGAACTATCCTCTATGCTAGCCACATGGCTCTACTTGAATTTGAGCGAGTTTGAGTAAAACGTGTATTCGACATCCATAAACTCTTCTTGTCTTTGAAAGCTTGTCGAATACTGGTTCTTCATGTTGTCATGTGTCATCAAGAAATCATCGACTATTGGTTCTTCACTCTGTGCCTTTTGATACCTATTATCTTTTGGCTTATCTCCTTTAGATTCCAGCTTTATTTCATCACCATGCTCCTTGATGATTTCATCCTTTTGAAAGGATGGTTCTAAAAACTGGCATCCCTTCTGCATACTCAGTTGAGTCTCAATGCTGCCTTCTCCACATTTGGCCAATTCATAGCCTTCTTGTAGGATAGTGTCATCTGTCTCAATGACTTGGTCAAGGGAGTATTCATGTTCCTCCATATCTTCTTGCAAAGTGAGGAAAAAGTTCGAAATCATCTTCTCCTCATCGAAAGTTAAGGAAAAAGCTGGTGACTTGTCCTCTTGTTCATCAAAGGGGGAATCTATGATGATTTTTCCCTCAATTGTGCTTATGGAATCCTCTTGACTAGCCATGAATTGAGTGTACTCTTCTACATACTAAATTTCTTCCTTCAAAATATTTTCTTCTTCGAAAAGGGGTGAAGAAGAACGTTGTGATGGAAAACAAGAAGCTTCTTGAGTAAGGGTGGAAGGGACTTGAGGGGAAAGTGAGAGTTCGGGGTCCTCTTCCCTTGCGGCTATCATAGACTCTTCATTATTGGGGAAGTGATTTTGACAATTTTGACCTTGCTCATGAATAGGGGTGGCATATGAATGATTCAAAATTTGTGGTGGTAAATATGGAGTTTGGTAGACTTGGTAAGGCTGGTTCGCATGAATGCTTAGCCTCTCATCTAGAAATGCAATCAATCCACACACATTCAACATCTCATATGTAAGTTATTGCCAATTTGCCCTTTTAATGGGATCCCACTCACTTTTAGTCAAGTCAATTGCTTCCCTTACTTGATGGATGACATGACAAGGAATTTCTTGGCCATATCCCCTTCTGCTGTCAAGCTCTAACACATATTTTTTAAATCCCAGCAATGCTTTCTTGAAGGTGAAAATAAGATCAGGTTGAACATGGAATGTGACATATTGGGGGGATTGGGCATAAGACTGGTATAGCTCATGACCATCTACATCCTCATTACTTGACATGGTTCTAGGAGAAGCTTGTCCTTGATTAAATATATAAGGAAAATAAGACTCATAACTATGAGTAATCGAATTATACATACCAAAAGGGATTTCTTGATGATACTGCTTGATCGGCTGATGACTCAGAGTCATTGTTGGTGTTGATGAAAACCTCCAAAGGCTAATCGGCTAAAGAACACACCAAAATTTCTTTAACTCCTTGAAAGACATGTCCCACTGGGCATGCCAGAAATTGTTGATGGCTTAAAATTGTGCTTGATCTTAACCAATCAACAATGGGAAGTTTCAAGCTGTGGGACGATGCAACTTGAAACAACCTCTAGATTTTAGAGAAGCTGGTCTCTTCTTTGATATTGGGTGTTGGGGAAAAGGGATAGGAGACTAAATAGAAATGCAAAATGTAGGAATTGAAACCTAACTATGGCGATGCGCCTGAGTGTAATCCTAATCCTAACCTAAGCACAGTGAGACTATTATAGGATTCAATTACATTTAAGAGTAGACAAGTGCATGATCAATGTAAAAGGTCAAAATAATAGAAATAGAGGCTCACAACAGGGAAGTCTTTCACTAAGACATAGAGAATGTCAACAAAGGTATAGTGTTCAATCTTCTTAATAAAATCTTCTAATCACATAAGAGACGCAGAAGTCACGTACAGTTATGTAAACCTTTTGATTTAATAAAATGAGACAAAAGCAAATGACATTCTCTGTCACAACTATAAAAAAATATACAATATAGACTACTTTACAAATGACACAGATAACACCAACCAAGGCATAGAGCTTAAATTTCCTTAATTCATTTAGCCACATAAAGGGCATAGAAACATGCACGATTATATCAACTTTACAACTTAAGAAAATTAAGACAAGAGCAAATGATATTTACTGGTAAAAAATTATAGAAAGTCTAATACTATAGAATTCCCCTCCCCTTTTTCTTTTTACAATTCCTCTTATATAGAGTTGGATGCCTCCTTACATCACTCTCTTTCCCACGTAATTCTATCCCATCATTTACTCACAGGGGACAAAATAGAAAACACCTTCAATGCCTCAGATGCATCTTATCAAGGATTGCCCTGATTGCAGCATGGCAATCCATGTCTAATTTCTCTCTTCACACCTAAAATTCTTCGTTCCATCACCTGCTTGGCTGCTCAACTATCTCCTCTACCTCTGCTTATAGGGGACAAATAGACAGTGTCTTCAATGCACTGTTTTATCTACCCAGAGTAACTTTTTTCGAATTTCCCTCCATTTTCACTATAATAGGTAGACGGGCACTCTGTTCTGTTGAAATGGAAGGGGACACTTAGTCAATTTATGAAATTTCTCCCTTATGGTCTAGAAGGCACTAGAGGATGACACTTGGCTGCTTCTACTTTTTATTTATATTCTACCTAGGAACGCTCTGCCCTTGACACCTGTCGCATTCCACTCCCTTGATACTTTGTAGTTTTATCAAAATAAAACCCATCGCATCCCTTGCTTGGGCAAATTTTTAGGAAGGGATGGATGTATGTGGTAGTCTTTGCATGTTGACACTCGATGCTTCCTTATTCCTTTGAAATAATGTTTGGGGCCCACCACAATCTTCATTCAGCAATTAGGCTCAAGACAGTTTCTCAGAGGTTGACATGTGGTGACCTTCGATGCTCCTGAGAAGATACGTGGCATCTTCCACTTCTCATTCTGGGGGTATGTGGCGCCTTTCACTTTCTTTGGGGATGGAGTAGAGAGGGACCCAGAAGGTGACACTTGGCAGCCTCTGCTGCACTCAGTACTTAAGAAAAAATGAAAAGACACCTTTATGCATTAAATGAAAGTGTTGGACCAAAGTCTCCCAAATGACGACATGTGGTGGCTTCCGCTGCTTCTCCAAAAAGGGTTCAGGGCCTCCACAACTTCCACCTGGCACTTTTTGCTCTCTCTACTGCTTAGCTTGTTGAAAGTCTTTGTCAAAAAGAAAATGCAGGTGCCCTTATGAGACGCAGATGCTGGCACATGGTGCGTTCTGCTTAGCCGTTATTAGGCACGTGGCACATTTCATGGCCTTCCCAAAATTTACAAAAGGGGCTTCAGAGGGCACCGGCTGGTCGGCTTCATGCTTTGGAAGATGACACTTGGCAGCTTTTGCTTAAACTCAAAACTTGGGAAAAAGTGAGATGAAGGAAACAAAAAGGGGAAAAGGGATCTGCTACCAGAGGGTGACACTTGGCAGCTTCCGTTGCACTTACACTTAGGCAAAATAAATCGGCCCTCTACTTCAAAACTCTACCGCGACGTCCAAGACACGCAAGGACCAAAATTTTAGCTCGAGTCAAAAATAAAATATGACGTAAAGTAAAAATTACTCTACACTAATTTTAATAAAGAGAGAAGGATCATATTCTCAAAATAGAATCTCATCATTAATCATATCTTCTTTAATAAATTTTAAGCACAGTTTTGAGGATGTGGATATTATTTCAATTGTATGAACTTATATTAGTGGAGGATCATCAGAAGGAAATTATGAACAATGAAATTATGGTTATTCAATGTTTTATAATTGTTTCATCTAAGGAATTTATGATGATAGGGAGAATTTTGAACTAATTACATAAGGGGAATTATATAAAGCATTAAATTAAGTTCTAACAAATTCTAGTCTGATATAGAGGATGAAGAATCAACATCAGGTTTATGAGGTATGATGTTTTTCATAGGTATAAAAGAAATAGGTTGGATTTCTAGTGAAATTGGTTCATCATTTGTTTTAGAAGATCTGGATATGGTAGTTTTAGTATCTTTAAGAAATTGTTAATCAATAGAGGATTTTTTAGGTTTGATGAAATGATCTTTGTGAGTAGGTTTACATCTATAGTTAACTTTTATTGCATTCACATACTAAGATTTGGTATAATATTGGTCATAGTCAGCATCAATTACACAAATATTATCATTTGAATGTTGTGTCTTAGAAATAGAAGAATATTTTTGAGTTTTTGAAGGTATGCATTTAGCAACCCATTTCTTTTGAGAAGCTTTGATATAATCATGATGACATAATTTGAGTATAATATCATGGTCAAACATGTCACCTAACATGAAGGAAACTAGAAATTTAATAATTTCATGGCATGTTTCACGAGAATGACCAATATCAACATGGAACTGACATAATTTTTTGGGATCATACCATGATGTGGGGGATTTATTATTGTAAATGAAGGGTTTAAATGGAGATAATAACTATATCATTTGTGATACTATTAATAGTGGGTGGGAAATAATTTTATTATCTATTTTGACTACTCTTTATTTCATTTAAGGATTATTACTTTTAATTATGTTATTTGAAGTTTGAAAATATTCTTTGGTTGAGCTATGGGTTGGCTCAAATTGTTTCATAAGGAAATCTTGTCTTTTAGCTTGATCAAATGCTTCATTTAAAGTTTGGGAGAAAAAGTTTAAAATTTATATTAAAGGGAAGGTGTTAAGGTAGTGATAAATAATTTAAATAAATTATCATTAGTCATGTTATGATATGTTTTAAGAGAATGATTTCTACCATTTTGATGAAAGCATGTGCTGATTTTGAAGATAATTGCCTAGCATTTATAAAATGACTAAGACAATTTTTTGGTGGATCAATTTGTTGAAATTATTTAACTAAAACATTGAATAAATCTTATAATTTTGAGAGATAATGTTAATGCAATTGATTATACCATTCTAAAACATCTCTCATGAATCTTTTGACTAAAAGTTTTGTAGTAGAAAAAGTATTTATTTGTACCATTCCTTGTATAGATTACCAAATGTTTTAAGAAAAGAGGCAAGGCCTTTAGTTTCATCATATTTAATAGTTGGATAGATATTTCCAATATATATAGATACTATGAAAGGAGCTAAATGTTCATTTTGAAGGTTTTGAAGCATCTTATTATGCATAAGAGGTTAATGAATGCTATTTCCATTGGCATCTCTAAGAAGAGGAGAAATGAAATTTTGGTTATTTTGAGGCATGATAAGAGGAGGTTGTTTGGTCATTTATAATATGTGATGTTGCATTTATATCATTTGGGAGTTGTTAGTTGTTTGCATAACATTCATTTATTGAACCATTTGAACAAGATTTTGAGTAGCATCAATTGGTTTATTTTGGTTACTATTGTTAGGAAGTGGTGAAAGAGTTTGATTATTAGTGTTAAAAGGAGGAACATTCCCAAATTTAGGGACATGAATATTTCGTATGGGAGGATTCCCTATGGGAGTATTTATTATTATAATATCTATTGCTCTAATGGTATAATAAGGAAGTTTAGATAGGGTATTATCATGAGATATATGAAATGGGTTAGATCCATCTAAATCATCACTTTGGGTAATTTGAACCATGTTGAATTTAATAGATTTAGATGAAGGATAGGAATAAGAGCACGATGAGAGATTATCCTCTTGGGTGGCTAAGGTGGGTAGAAAGGAGTAACCCATGTATCTTATAAATAGGTTAAGTTTATTAAGGAAGATTTTTATAGGTGATTTCATGATGAAAAATAAGGTTGAAATAAAGCTAATAATGTTTAAATTAACCTTAGGAAAAAAAATTTAGGAAGAAAACTAAATTGACCACTAATTAGATTAGATCAGGCAAAAAATATTTGGGTCAGAAAATAAATTGTCTAGAAGAAGATATGAAGTTTACCAAGTTGATGTAGTTTGTTTCTAATAGGAAAAGATTAAACAATATGGTAATGAACTAAGTTAGCCACAATATATGAAATTGGGATAGATGATGTAGTTTGTTTTTAAATAAGAAAGAGACAAAGTTGAAGATAAACTATGTCAGCCAACATATACTAAATTTATTGGAGTTGTTGCTAGAATCTGGATAATGCGAGTGCAATGGAGACATGATCACATGAGATGAAGCAAGTGCACACCACATAGATGCTAAAACAATTTGAAAATAACACAAGAAGATAAATTGCACAAGACAAAATGGAGAAAACCAAAATCTGATTAACATGAGATGACCAAAGTGAGGAATGCATATAGGAGAGTACGTAAGTAACTCATCCACAAAAAGTGGACAAGGCACCCCAAGAATAGATTGTAACTCCTCCATGAAAGGTTGTGACAAGGTGCTAAGAATAGAGAAGTAACTCCCATCAAGGGAGTTACTTATGACATTCTTATGACACCTATGACACACACCTCCACATAAGCTAGCCTATCCCACAAATGTAGGAAAACTCCATATATGCATAAGAAATACAATTTCTCTAATTAAAAAAAGGGGAAAAATAAAAACCTACACTAATACCCCCCATAAGCATAGCTTAGGTGGGCAGTGTGGAAATATAAAATGGGTCCTGGTAACTAGGCTTGATGAGGTACCCATGTACAAATGAAATCTCCCATAAGATAGAGAAAAGGAGAAAACTCATAGGAAAAAAAATCCCCCCCAAAAGAGAGACATAAAAGAAAGAAGAGGCTAGTGGGCCCCTCCTGAAGATGATGTTACTGCAGATGTGGACCACACCCCAAGAAGAGATCATAGATGAATGAACTTGCTCTTAGTGAAAGGTTTAGTGAAGATGTCTGCAACCTACTCCAAAGACTGGCAAAATATCAAGTCAATGACCTGACTATGAATAAGCTCCCGAATGAAGTGCATGTGAATCTCTATGTGCTTGGTCTACTAGTGATGAACTAGATTCCTACAAATTTGAATGGTACTCTAGTTGTCATAGTAAATGATGATGGGCTGCCTGATAGGAATGCCAAACTCAAAAAGAATCCCCTGAAGCCAAGTAGCCTTAGTAGCTGCATTAACAACTCCCCTATACTATGCCTTTGTGGATGATATAGCAATATCATTCTTCTTTTTTCTAGACCAATTGATAGGACTTGAACCTAGAGAGAAACTGTAACCAAAAGTGGACTTGCGAGTTTGTGAATCGCCAGCCTAATTTGAATCTATATTCCAACCAAGTCAACCTCTATGCCAAATCTATAATGAATCTCGTATCTATGTGAACCTTGTATGTAATGCAAGATCCTCTTAGCTACTTTCCAATGTAGCTCATGAGGTTCTTGCATGAATTTGGAGACAAGTCCCACTGTATATGATATGTCAGGCCTGTTGTGAGTCAAGTAGATGAGACTACCAACAAGTTGTCGATACTGAGTGGCATCAACCAATGGGGAAGAACAATTAGCCTCAAGCTTGACTCCTAATAGAAAGGGAGTTAGAGATGGCTTGCAATCAGCCATGTGAAACTGAGCCAATAAGTCAAGAGCATACTTAGGTTGTGTAAGAGAAATCCCTAAATTTGATTGTGAGATCTCAATGCCAAGGAAGTAGTGCAACAAACCTAAGTTTGTCATGTCAAATCTATCCTGGAGAGATGCCTTCACCGCTGAAATAACTGATGAAGAACACCTGGTGATCAAAAGGTCATCAACATATAGAACTAAAATCAAGAGTGAATCATCCTATCACAAGAAGTAGACATTAGGATCAGAATGGCACCTAGTGAAACCTGCTGTGAGAAAGAAGGAATCCATCTTGGCATACCAAGCTCAGGGGCTTGTTTGAGGCCATAGATAGATTTTTTAAGTCTACATACTAAGGAAGAATCATAAATAAATCTTGGCGGTTGCTCCATGTAGATCTCCTCCTCTAGGTCTCCATGAAGAAAGGCACTCTTCACATCCATTTGATGCACATCCCAACCATGTGCTACGGTAATAGCTAAGGTGAGCTGGATAGAATTCATCTTTGCAATAGGTGCAAAGGTCTCTGAGTAGTCAATGCCTGCCACCTGTGAGAAAGCCTTGGTGACCAATCGTGCTTTGTACTTATCAACTAACCCATCTAATGCAAACTTGGTCCGATATATCCACCTACATCGAACCATCTTTCTTCCCTTAAGAAGTGAAGTCAAATCCCAAGTGTGATTTTTGATTAAGGAAGAATATTCTTCCTCCATAGCATTATTCGACTCAGGTACCCCCAATGCCTCTCAAAAATTCTATGGATTTGAAACTGAAGCAAAGAAGGCATGTGGATCTATCTGAAAATACCTCCTAGTACATCTGTCATCTATGGGATCTCCTACCCAAGTGCCAACACTCTGTTTGGCCCAAAGTGGCCTGAAAGTGGGTGAGTCAGGTGCTAACTCCTCATCCTCTGACTGACTAGAGGTGGATGACTCTACATCATTGTCCTCACTATCCAAACTTGAAGAAGAAGAAGATGTCTCCAGATCGAGAACCTATTGTGGCTAATCTGAATCTGATGAGGAATCATCATGAAGAAGTAGATCTGATGAGGGAGAAAAAGTGTCAAGTGTTGAGTCTCTAGGACTCTCTTGAAAGTGGACACTTCTCTTGATGAACAACTCATGAGTGACTGGATCTAGAAGGCGATACCCCTTAATACCATTTGGATATCCTATAAAGATGCAAGGCTTGGACTGATGTTCCATAGCTTTGCGTTTCTTCTTTGGAATGCAAGCCATGGTTGGGGATCTGAAAACCTTGAGGTGCTCAACATTAGGTTTCCTTTTATGCCAAGCTTCAAAGGGTGTTATCCCTTTCAAAGCTTTGTGAGGAACCCTATTTTGAATGTATCAAGCATAATTAATGGCTTTGGCCCAGCACTATGGTGCTAAAGATTTGGAGTGAATCATATAGCTACCCATTTCTTTCAAGAACCTATTCTTGTGTTCTGCAACCCCATTTTGTGAAGGACTATAAGTGATTGTGTGCTACAAATCAATCCCCTCTATGGTGCAAAATTTCTCAAACCTGATGCTGACATACTCCCTTCCATTATTAGTTTGAAGAACCTTGACAGATTTCTTACTCTATTTCTCAACAAGAGCCTTGAAGTCTAGAAAATTTTCAAACACTTTAGACCTTTGTTTGAGAAAATATATCCAAGTGTACCTATAAAAATCATCAATGAAAGTGAGGATGTACTTGGCCCTTATGAAAGATGGTTTGGGAAAGGGTCCCAATACATCACTATGGACTAACTCCAAAGGTTGTGAAGCCCTCTAAGCTTTGCCTTTGTCAAATTTTTCTTCAAGATGCTTCCCAAGGGAGCACCCCTCGCAAAGTCCTTTTGAGAATTGGACACGAGGCAAGCCAATGACAATGTTATGTTTGCAAAGTTGCTCAAGGTAACGGTAGTTAAGGTGGCCAAACCACTCATGCCATAATTTGCTAACTCCATCTGAATGAGTCAACAATGCTGTTGGAGAAGAATCTGATGCAATATGTGAGAAAGTGTATAACCTTGCTTGGTGATCTTCCCTACCCACTACCACTATAGTATCATTATGCAACTCCCTGATAACCACTGAATCTAGTAAAAACTCAACTCTCATGCCCCAACCAATGTGAGTGATTTGGTACACTAATAGGAGATTAGTTGAAAGAGAAGGAACACTTAGAAAATTATTGAATGTTCCTCTTTCCATTTCAACTGACCCTCTCCTTGCAACAAAAATTGATGTGTCATCACCCAAACTAATTGAAGTCATGCTACAAGGCTCTAAAGATGAAAACTCAACTAGTGAAGAGCCCATGTGGTGAGAAGCACCCGAATTAATGACCCATGATGATGTAGAAGCTATAGTAGCTACAAGAGCCTTGCCCTTTTCTTTCTCCTTACCTTTGCCTTTTGCCTTGGTAGAATCTTGGGTAGATGAATTTTGCTTGATGGACTCAGGAACACCTATGTTGTGCTTCTCTAGAAGATGAGTTAGGTGATCTATTTGTTTTTTCATGCATTTGTGTTCATTATGCCCTGTCTTTTTACAATAGGCACACTTAACCTTCTCCTTCTTAGGTTTAGCATTGGAAGAGGAAGACTCAGTGTTGTTTTTGGTAGGATTGTTGTTTTCTTTCTTCTTCTCCTGGTCTTTGTTCTTTTTCTTCTTCTCCTTTGTTGAAGTCTTATCCTTACCATTTCCAGCTATCAAAGTTTGGGGTTGATTAGACTTCATTGTGCCCATTTGAATTAGCTTATCTTTCTCCCTAGTCAAGTCGACAATGAATGAATCCAAAGAAGGCATTTTCCATGTAGTGTCAAAGGCACTTTTTGTGGCATGGAAAGTGGAGACAAAGACTGAATAGCTTGGACCTGACTTTGCGAGAATAGAAAGTATGAGTTGATCATCTTTCTTCTCTATTCTGCATTATTTCAATTGCAATCTAAAGGCCTTAAACTTAGTGAAGAAGTCTTGTAGGGTGTCCAAGTTGTTAGGACTTAGACATATGAGTTCATTTTCAAGCTCATGACCTCTCATCTCATCAAGCTTCCCAAATAAGTTTTCTAAGGTGTCCCATATGTCATTGGGAGTTTTGGAAGATTCTAAATGGAAGAGAAGTTTTAGAGACACATACAAGCTCAGTAATCCATAGACTTCATCACTACGGTTGTACCACTTGACCTTTTCAACATTAGTGTTGGGTTCTACTTCAGTACCCATAGTGATCCTATACAACCCTTTGCTTCTAAGAATGATTGACATTTTAACCTTCCATTCATGATAGTTGAAGGGTGTTAGGGGTTTAAGTTGAAAAAAATCTATTTTTAGCTGAATTTAGGTGAAGTTGTGTTGATTACAAGTTGTGAAATTATGCAAAAAAGAGAATGAAAGCAAAGATTTGCAAGTTGTGAAAAGCAATCACACCCCCCCAAAATATTGAGCCCCCCTCGAAATATTTAAGTGCACACTAAAAAGACGTCGGACTCATTCGAGAATGCGTCTTAGGGAAATCAGTGCAAGACTGAAGCAAACATGACGTCGGACTCAGTCAAAAATGCATCTCGAGAGACCTAAATTTTAGGCACTTTATAAACTAGTGCATTTTTGACAAATAACAAGCCTACACTATGGAGAATTGAATTACAAACACTTTTGCAAAAAATGGCACCCAAATCTGAGCTACCATTTGCAAGATATTAAAGGTTCAATTTTTCCGTAAACTAGTGTTTTTGCAAAAAAAAGCACTAAAACATTAAAAAAATGCCTATTATGAGAGAGAAAGTGGCCTTCCAACCACTCGTTAGATTTAGCACAGAATGAGGAATCCAAAGGAGGTTTGTGTGAGGGAGAATTGGCCTCCCGCCAACCCGGGCCTCACCCTTCATCTTCGACAGGCAAAGATACAAGTTTTAAATGAAAACCCCCAAATTACAAAACTGTCTAAAAAATTAAATATTCAGTCAAATTGACTGATTTTTGTTTTACAAGTCAATTTTAAATTGAAAACAAATAAATCATAGATAGAATGAAGGATTGCCAAGTGTCCAAGGGGCGCCACATAGGATGCCAAGCAAAGAAGGGGTGCCAAAAACAAACACAGTCCAAATTTTGCTTAGAAAAAAACAAAAGAGAAATAGCAGACCTGTGTTGAACGTTGTACGGCCTGATGGCATGTTTGTCTTGAAGGCGTGGCAAACAGAAAAAGATGAACTACAGACCGGGCAGAAGGCATTGCTGAAGGTGCCTTATAAACATAAAACCAGACAAAATGGGACGTCGTACGGCTGTGGTCCACTGTTGGAGAGTGCGTGGGTCTACAAAAAGGACTACTGCTGCTGGAAGGATAGAAGCTTGGTGCAAAACTGAAGGATAACAGCAGAAGTTTGGCACAGATTAGAAGTTTGGCGTAGAGTTGCAGAAGTTTGGTGCCTGGACTGAATGAGTGCTGACTGCTGCTCCTCCCTCTGCTACTCCACACAACAATGGCACCCAAGAACAGAAACAAAACCAGCACCTGAAGTGAAGACAACCAACACACCCAAAGGTCAAGGATCCCAAGATGCAAGAAATGATACCAGAAATGATATTAAAAGTTTTTTTTTTAGATGAGATCTAGAAATTAAAAAACAAAGAGAACTCCACTCCTCTTAATTTCAAAATAAACTAAAAGCATAACCAGACACATGATTACCGGGTTTGCTCTGATACCATATCGGAGTTGTTGCTAGAATTCAGATAATGCGAGTGCAATGGAGACGTGATCACACAAGATGAAGCAAGGGCACACCACATAGATGCTAAAGCAATTTGAAAATAACAAAAAAAGATAAATTGCACAAGAAAAAATGGAGAAAACCAAAATCTGATTAACATGAGATGGCCAAAGTGAGGAATACATATAGGAGAGTACGTAAGTAACTCCTCCACAAAAGGTGGACAAGGCACCCCAAGAATAGACTGTAACTCCTCCATGAAAGGTGGTGACAAGGTGCTAAGAATATAGAAGTAACTCCCATCAAGGGAGTTACTTATGACACCCATGACACATCTATGACACACACCTCCACATAAGCTAGCCTATCCCACAAATGTAGGAAAACTCTATGTATGGACAAGAAATACAATTTCCCTAATTAAAAAATAGAGAAAAATAAAAACCTACACTAATAAAATTGAGATGATCGATGTAGTTTGTTTTTAAATAGGAAAGGAACTAGGTTGAAGATAAACTATGTTAGCCAATAGATAATAAATTGAGTTCGCTGATGTCGTTGTATTAACAAGATGACAAAAAATATGGAAATAAGTTGGGTCAAGCTGGTTGACATAGTTAAGAAAATAAGAAAATAATAGTCTATGAGAAGACTAGGTCGAGCTGGTTGATGTAATTATGTAATATGAAAAATATTTTAAATGGTCTAAATTTAGATGATTTAGTTATAATATAAAAAATAAGGCTTAAGCACATGGACAACTAGGTTGAGCTGGTCAATCTAGTTGAAACACACAACACATAACGTGTATCATTGTTGAATAATACAACATATAATAATAAACAACAAGAATGCAATTTAGATTCTAATTAATTTTTTGAAAATAAGATCAAAAATTTGTACTAATGGCTGTGATTGATAGTGTAGGTTTCCAAAGATACTTGCTTGTCTATTGGATAGTGTCAGCCTAATATTTTTGAGCACTGACTATGGAAGAAGTGTCATTACCATAGCCCACTAAACATAGTTTCAAGGGTAAGTTATAAGTAACTTATCAGTGTTAACCACTAACTAATGTACCACACAATCAAATGAATGGTTGGATTCTTATAGTTCAATACAAAAAAAATCTTAGGCATTTATAAAATATAATGAGATAAATGAAAAATAAAGACCATGTTTATTTCTATACTATGGCTATGAGTATTGTAGAAAGCCCATAATACCACAATATGTGTAATTGATAGATAGTGACCATAAATAAAATAACGCATATCACTTCACAATAGTAGCTAAGTAGTTTTAAAACTAATGGTATATAGTTTCTAGGGAAAGCAAAATACAGTGAAAATTAATATTTTGAAAACCAAGTTATAGTTTCTAAAAGCAAATAAACAAGTAACCAACTGAAAAGTAAAGTGATTGTAATTACTATCAAATATAAGTTAATTTCCTTTGTTCAAGATATAAAGTGAAACACACTAAACAAGATTGATTGGTTTGATCAAGTTGGACAAAGAGAATAGAATGAAGTTGAGCTGGTCAACTCAGTTTATTGAAAAATAGGCCAAAATAAAGAAGGTTGAGTTGGTTGACTTAGTTTTTTTGGTAGAAAATAAGCACAAAACTAGATCGAGTTGGTTGATCTAGTTAATTATGTAGTTCTAATTTTATAAAATTGAAAAACTAGTAAAAATAATACATAATTTGAAATGTAACTAAAAGAAAAAAATAAAATTTACTTAAAAATTGACAAATTGAAAATGTTGAACTATTTAGGGTGAACTTGGTAGATAAAACAAGATTGACCAAGTTGATGTAGTAGATTTTCTTGAAGATGTTGAATTATTGATTTACTAGGTCATCCATGTGATTTTTTGGTCCTACAAAGGTAAAAAATAGTATTATTAAATATAATCAAGTCAATTGATCTAGTTTAAATAAAATTGATACAAATGAGACAATAAAGCTAGATAAATCAAATTGATTGAGTTAACTAAAAATGAAATACATAAACAAAAATAATCGAGATAGTCAATTCAGTTAGACATAGAAGGTAGGAAAAAATGATTGGATTGATTATTTTGATCCAATTTTATGAGATTAAAAACCCTTTATAAAAGACTAAACTAGATCGATAGGATCGATGTAGTTAGAAACCCTACATATAAAACAAATTAGGTCGATAAGATCGATAATGTTGAAAAAATTGTGCACATAAATTAGAACTAGGTCAAAAAACTTGATGAAGTTGAAAAACCTATGCAGAAAAATCAAAACTAGGTCGATATGCTTTATTAAGTTAAAAAATTTATGCACATAAAGAAAAACTAGGTTAAAAAGCTTGATAAAGTTGAAAACCTATGCACATAGTATGAAACTGGATCAACATGTCAATCTAGTTGATTATAAATGAAAATTAAAAATTTCAAGAGTTAGATTCTTGTCAAGTTTACTCGAATGTATGTAAGAAAAACAAGACATATTTACAACTTATCTTATTCAATAATATCCAAGCTAAAATAAGGTAATCAACTAGCAATCTACTAGTAATACTTTGATACATCAAGGTCATGACCAATTATGGATCCAATAAACTTAAATAAGGGTTATATTATTACACAATACCAAAGGAGAGGCTTCCAAGGCTTCTAGTAAATGATATTATGAAATAACCCTATCTAGGTTTTGTAATGTGATAAAGGGAAATAAGCTAATCTACTAAATGAACATGCAAGCTAATTTAATAAATAAACATACAAGATAATATAGTGCTAAAAAATTATGGCATAAAAAGGGGAAATAAACATATAACAAGAAAAGATAATTTTGAGAACGGTTTTGAGATGCATTTATTATCATTGATGTCAAGATAATCTTAGTAAATAATGCATTAATGACAAATTGATAGGTTCCAAGTGGATTTGAGAGGCATATCATGTGTGTAGGTATTTAAGGTGATTAAACATGTTTTAGGGGAAATATGAGGTTTAAATAGTGATTTGGGAACTTACGTAAGTGAAATCAATCCATTGTAATAGTCTTGTGAAGGTCTAGGTGATCTTAGTCATCTCCTAGTCATCTTGGTAGAGCTTCTTGAGTAATCAGATTGATGACATCATAATTCACACATGTGAAGGTGTTAAAAGAATGTGGTCACATGATTATTTTAATATTTTTTCTCAGTTTCTATGGTCTAAATTTAATTTCATGAAATTATGTATATCAAAAGTTATGGTTGTGCAAAGTTGGTCTCCCAAGCAAATTTCACTATTTTCCATAGCCAAATTTGCAATATCAAGTGAACAAAGGAAAACTAGTAAATAGTGTTTTGTTTATAAATTTTGATAATGGATGAATTTTATGGTGGTTTAAAACTCAAAGTGATAGATGACTTCAAGGTATATCTAGGAAATTTTATTAGAGGTTTTCATGGTTGTATAATTGTATTTATTGCATGTGAGAGTTGATTATTATTGATTGTATTTTTTTATGAATAAACCAATGAGCAAATAAATTATTGCATAAGACAAAGTATTGATCAAATATTATTGTTATAAAAATAAAAAATGAATTATAATCTTAAAAGTGATTTATTGTTTTGAATGTCTGTACAAGTGTAGTTATTGTAGGTCAAAGTTGACTTTTATTAACTGTAATTATTATAGGTTTGAGTAGGCTTCTTTTAGTGGTGTTTATGAGCCGTTAGAAGCTGAATGAAGGTGAATTATGGATTTTATTATGTTCTATAGGTCTTAATATTTTCATCCATATTTGAATTTTACATGTAAATTTTATATTCAGCTAGTTTGAGCCTCATTTTTGAAGATAGTGTTTTTTGGCTAATTAAGCCTAATAGGTCTTTAAGACCTAATGAAGGTTTCAAAGTATGAGAGAATGATTTGAGGAATATTTATCATGGTAAGAGATATTATAGGTTTTATTAAATGTATTTTTAAATATTGAGTCATTTTTAATATATTTATGGCCCGTCTTGGTTCATTTTTTATTCGTTGAGTAAACAAGGGTAATTGGAATAGGTCTCCATGAGACCTAATGAAGGCTTGAGGCCTATTGGTGTCTTCACAAGGTAAGTGAGTGGTATAAGTATTTACATACATGTATAAGGTATATAATACCTATTTTTTATGTATCTAAAATTTATATTATGTTTGGTGAGGTCTATTTCATTGTAAAAAGGTCTTAATGTAATTTGTGCCTAATATAGGGCTATTTGCTTAAGCCTAGTGAAAGGGTTAGTGCCATTTGAACATGGCTGACATATTGAATGGATATGTATTATATGTAAATTTTCCTAATACATATTTTTATTTTGATATAATTTGTATATAATCCTTAAGGTTTAAGGAAAGTGTTGTGGCCAACCAAGATTGATTGGAGAAAGAATAATGCATATGTAGAAGGCCGTTTTGGTCTCAGTGTGCTAGTTAGACAATGTGTATGTGAAACGAATTATATATGAATTTAAAAAAGGTTAAGAGGAAATTAAAACTATCATAAAATAATTTTTAATATGTGACAATTTTATAACATTATTTTTTTAGGTCATGAGCAAGTAAGAAGATTTGTTTCAAGGCTTTTAGGCCTGTTTTGCTTATGTGACCTAGTTTTAATTGGAAATCAATTAGAAGAGTGAATATAATGGTATGAGGGTTTGTATAAGTGTGTGAGGGAATTAAAATAATTATAATAAAATTTTTAACATCTCAAAAATATCATATTTTGGTGTTGAAGGTAATCATTTAGTTTGTGTATTGATTCAAGGCATAACTAGGCCTAATTTGTCTAGATGACCTAGAGTGAAGAAGTGCATTGATTATATGTTGAAAGAGTAATGCATAGGTTATGTATGGATGATATTAATTATATTTCAAGACTTTATTTACATTTAATAATATCAAAATGTGAATGAGGAATGGACTCAAGGTCACAAGCTTGTGTATGAGGAGTGTAGAAGAGAAAGAGTTGTTGTATGCCTACGTAAGAAGCAAAATTTATGTTTGTATGAAATACCATCAATTATATGAGGTAGAAAGGTAGGTTTTTAGGTGTTATAAAAATATAATACCATAATAAGGTGTGAAATATATAATATCATATGTGGATATTATTTTGAAGGTGATTGAGTTAGTTCTTGATCATCTAGGGGGTTATAGCCTCCTTGTTAGTTAGTGCTAATTAAAGGTCAAGTGAGTACTTTAATAAATTAAGGGGTGGGTGATCCTTAATCAGTTGGTGATGATATAAATTGAATAAATATATTTATAGGATAATATTTCAAATCTTGTTTCAGGTGAGTTTTCTCCCCCATGAGGGTTTCCCACATAATTCATGTGTTATGTGCTTTTGATCTTACATTATTTCTTTGTTCATTGCAATGAATGGTTTATATGATTCATGTATATTTATGTTTAATGGTTAAGATTTTGAATAATTGTAATTTAATTTGATTTTATTTTATCACTGATTCACCCTCCTCTCAATGATTTTGCTTCTAATAATTGGTATAAGAGTAGGTCCTTTAGGAAGGCTTGACAGCTAGAAGGTGGTCTTTGAAGCACAAAAATGGCTATGCAGCTAAGGAAAGAAAATCAGGGATTGAGTTTGATGGTAAAAGGTCTAAAATATTATATTATTTCTTTTGAGATAAGGTGGAGTAACTCTACATCTAAGCAAGTTGAATATGAAAATATCATCAAAAAACTTAGAAAGCAGGTCAAGTCCTCTATAGAATATGAAGGAAAGGTGAGTCATCTTCAAACCAAGTTTGAGATAATGATGGAAACTATAAAAAAAGATAAAATTACTATTAATTATCTTAATAATTAGTTACAGTCTATAAATTTTGGTTTGAGTTAAAAAAGGGCCAAGTGTGATTAATTGAAAACTAAGATAGGCTTCTTGAAGGTTGAGCATGAAAAGCTTGTGGTCAAAATGACCAAGGTTGAACATAAGAACATAGTGATCAAAATGAGAAAGGTTGAATAAGAGGAATTGAATCAATTAAATAAGGATTATATCATGAAAAATAAGGTGATAATATGATCAAGGCATCCCAATGCCATGAGTCTTGTCAATTTATCTCATAAATAATGTTATGCTTGAAATTAGTTTGGTCACATTACAAGAGATTGTAAAAGGAGAAGTAACTTATCAAAAGGAGATAATAATAATCATAAAGCAAAAGGTATGAATGATATTATTTATTTAAAATTTCATAGATTTGGTGTTATTGAAAAATATTTTAAAAATAGGTTGAATGAGTTCTCAAGTAAAAATGAAGGTAGAGCTCATTTAATTTTATGGTGGTGTAAAAATAAAAGTGGTATATGAATTTAAGGGATACACAAGAAAATGTATTATGAGGTTTGAATGGTTGTACAATTGAATTTATTTCATGTGAGAGTTGACTATTTTTTACTATGTTTTTTTGAATAAACCAGGGTGCAAAGAAATGATTATAGAAGACAAAGTATTGATAAAATACTATTGGTATAAAAAGAAAAAATAAATTATAATCCATATATATAATCTTAAAAGTGATTTGGAGTTTTGAATATTTTTAAAACTATAGTTATTGTAGGTCAAAGATTACTTTTATTGACTACAATTATTGCAAGTTTGAGTATGATTATTTAAGTGGTGTTTATGAGCCTTTGGATGCTGAATAAAGGTATATTATGGATTGGATTATGTTTAAAAGGTCTTATTATTTACATCCATATGTGGATTGTACATTTAAATTTTTTATTTATTTAGTTTGAGCCTCATTTGTGAAGACAATGTTTTTGGGCTAATTAAGCCTAATAGGTCTTTAAGACCTAATGGAGGTTTCAGAGTTTGAGCAAATGATTTGAGCACTCTTGAGAATGTTAAGAGATATTATATTTTGTATTAAATTTATTTGGAAATATTTATTCATTTTTAAGATATTTATGGACCATCTTGGTTCATTTTTTATTCATCGAGTAAAAAAGGGTAATTGGAATAGGTCTTCATGAGACCTAATGAAGGCTTGAGGCCTATTGGTATCTTCAAAAGGTAAGTGAGTGGTATGAGGATTTAAATACATGAATAAGGTATATGAGACATATTTTTTGTGTATATAAAAGTTATATTATGTTTGGTGAGGTATATTGCATTGTAAAAATGTCTTAATGTAACTCGTGCCTAATGGAGGGCTATTTGCTTAAGCCTAGTAAAGGGGTTAGTGCCATTTGAATCATGGCCGACCTATTGAATGAATATGTATTATATGTAATGTATCATAAGAAATATTTTTAGGTTTATATAAGTGGGATATAATCCTTAAAGTTTAATTAAAGTGTTGTGGCCGACCAAGATTGATTGGAAAAGAATAATGCATATGCAGAAGGCCATTTTGGTCTTGTTGTTCCCAAAATCCATCACTTATTTTTATGGACAACATGCCAACCATTTTGGTCCTACAGGATAAAATGCTCTCTTTATTTATCAAAAAATGTTATGAGGAGTTAAGTTTTTCAAATAACTCAAGCTTTTTCAGCTAAGAAAATTGCAGGTTCAACAGGCGGGCTTTCCCAAAGGGAAGTTCAAAATACTTAAGGCATTTCCTAAGTGTTTTGAGGATGGTTCAACATTGAGGTTCAATCAAAAGACTTAATGATGGGGTTCAAAGAATTAGAATGAACCATTGAACTGTTGAACCATTGAACCCCACCTCTGAAAGATTCAAAGGTTCAACGAGTTCAAATCTTCAACGACTTCGACGGACTCAAAGAATAAAAGGATTTGAAGAGTTAGAATGAACCATTGAACCATTGCACCTTGAACTGAAAAGGTTCAAAGGTTCAATGAGTTTAATGAGTTCAAATGACTTAAAGAATAAAAGGATCCAAAGAGTTAGAATGAACCATTGAACCATTGAACCCCACCTCTAAAAGGTTCAAAGGTTAAACGAGTTCAAATGTTCAAGGAGTTCAAAGTTTGACCAGAAGCTTTGAGTGAATGGATGAAGTAGAAGATTACAAAAAATGGTTTAACCGAAGAATAAAATGAAGTGAACGTAGCCCTTTACAAAATATTGAAATGCTGAACCATTAAACCAAAAGAGTTCAAGGTTCAAGGTTCAAAGTGGTTCAAGCGACCGGTGACATCCCCATGGATGCCAAATTTAGGGTGATGGAATAACTATTGATTTTCAAAAGAGTGCAGACTTGAGAACAAACTTAGCGACCAGCCAAGAAAGGAGCCAGTTGAAAGTGAGAAGATAGCCCTAAGAGCTTCGATCACCAGGAATAGACAAAATGTAGCAAGGAAAGAGGGAATGACTACAAAAAATATAGAAATATCTGTATAAGAGTTATTCCAGTAGGTGGAACAGTCCACCAGGTGGACCTCAGAGAACTCAAACATTTAATGGCATGGCCTATTTTTCTTCATTAAGTAAAGGTGAATGGATAGCTGTGTAAGCATCATAAAGAAGACCAGGAAACCCATGCTTAAGAGGAGACATTTGAGATGATTTAGAATGCCAAAGTTAAGGCCGATGACCTATTCTAGCATGGCCCCTTCACAAAAATTCCAATGCATCATAGGTTGTTTTCATGAAAACAAGCACCCAAGTCTTCCTTTGAATGCTATATATTGTAATCTCTCATTTTGGATAAAGGAGATCTCTCAGTTATTAGAAGCAAAACTCTACCCAAATTGAAAGACATTTTTGAGACTTTGAGCTCAGATTGTTAATCATATTTATCAGGTGAATGAGAAAGCAAGTGACCTTTCAAACTTTGTGTTGAAATAACTTGTGTTATGTAGGAAATTGTTCTTATGTCTTTTTCCTAAATACAGTCTTGTCCCTTTAATCAAATAAGCAAAATAAATGGAAATAAGTTGGAAGATGTCCTGAAGCTGACTATGGGAGACTTTGTGTTGCCATAATTGTCTTTAGTCTATGTTTTGTGTAAAGGATATTGGAGAGACTCTGAGCTCCCCTTATCCTTTGTAATCTTTTACTCTATTGTAGTTTGCAATGGAGACTTTGGGCTACACTTCATTTTATGGTGTCCTTTGTCCTAAATTAGTAGGAGAAATATGAAAGACTTTGTGCTTTCATGGGTTTCTTATGGATCCATTTACTACCTAGGAAGGAATCTTGCTATTTGCTGAATATCATATATGAAAGAAGAGAAGTGCCTTCAATAATTACACCAAAATTCTCCTTTGTTCTATGAACATCATCTCCTAAAAAAGAGAGATGGATGGTATGATTTCACCCTTGAGTCTATTATCAACTTATATTAGTATATTATAGTTTATAGGGAATCTCCCCTTGCTGAGAGGAGAGATTTATTTCATTCTGGCTATAGTCACCACATCCATTTTGCCGTATAAATCTCCTTATGCTGTGGTTGATATAACCATTTTACCATCAATCAGTTGATGACAAAATATTCACCCAACAATTTTTTGGTGACTCCAGTGGGGAAGAATGAGTAGTTTGAAGCCTCAAACTTCAAATTAAAGTAGTTCCAATTCTTTTCCATTTCCATTTCACACTCTGGCAGATCCACTATATACACAAAGCCAGAGAGCTCAAGGTATTGTTGACCCTATATTTAAGTTGGTGTAACTGAATAATTTTGATCTTTTTCCTCCACCATCTCACCTTCAATGAACCAAGAGTTTTCATCCTACAAATGTCAGGTCTCCAATACCAGGTAAAGCTGCTCTTTTCTCTACTAGTAGAGCTTTGTCTATACATATCCCATAGAGATTTATTATCCCTCCTTTTATTAGTCATATCATGGCAGCTCAAAGCCCCTGGGGTAATACTTTTTTCCTCTGAATCTAACCCCACCTTTACATGAGCTACCCCGTAGTTTAAGGAAGAATTTTCTCAAGTTCTATGGTGATGGGAAAGTTCATCCTGATGAACATATTGTAGCCTTTTGTATATCCTGTGGTGTGATAGGTGTTGAATATGAAGACATTATAGTCAGACTATTTATGGAAACATTACAAAGCACTACTGCAGACTAGTTTTATCATCTACAAGCACAAACTGTGATTGACTAGAACATTCTTAAGGCCAAGTTTGAGGCTAGATTCAAACCTATAAAAGATGCACATGCCCTGTTAGCTCAACTTACTCAAATGAATAAGGATCCTCATGAACTTATGCGAGACTTCATTGCTAAGTTTGACAAATTGAGGAATAGGATTCCTACAATTGCTTAGCTGACACCTAAAAATCTTAAATGCTTCTTCATCAATTCTCAGCTTCCTGAAGTGAGTTTCCTATTGAGGTGAGATGGCCACATAGATCTTGTTACAGCTCATATTTTGGCCACTAAGGTTGAAGATGATCTTATCTTGATAGGAAAGATAAGAAGAGATCCTAATAGAAATAAATCTTCTTCATCTTCTATTTTTTTTTTTAATAGGCACCACTGATCCTATGCTGCAAAAGCTAGTAAATGAATTACTAGCATTAAAAAATCAAATGGCACAAGGAATGTCTACTCCTCCTTATCAAGATATACCAAGGGAGATGTTTCCCAACTAGTCATATCAGGGCAATGCTGCCAGGAATCAAGGGCAACCAAATCGTCTTCCTCCCCCACAGGGGAAGCTTGCCATTGAAGCAACACCAACTAACTCAGTAGTTAGTTATCATGAAGCTGAACATGATTTCTCTTTCCATCCTGAGTTGGACCAAGAAGATGATGCTAACCTCTTTGCAAAAGGTAAAGAAGAATTAGTTGGCAACTCTAACATTGGTTTCCTGAATTACCATGATGAAGCTAGAAGTAAAAGAGAAGTATTTGATGGATCATATGCTGTAGGTCCTAAAACTAGTCAACTCAACAAGTTGATAAAGGAAAAATAGGGGAATAATCTTGAACAACAATTTCAATTGCTAAATGGGGGACTTCATTGCCTTTCCAATCAAAGGACTTGGTGATCAATAAAAAAGTAAGTACCTCAAACAATCTTGCACCTTCTGCTTCAATTTCTTAGACCAGTACCACACCCAATAAAACCCAAAATGATGGACTTCATTTATCTATTTTTTAGTTCATTTAAGTCATTTGATATAATTGATCGTACTAAGAAGACTAAGATCCAAATGTCTGAGTTTGAATATTTACAAGCCAACCTTGAGTAACTAGATAGGTTAGTTGAATGCATCAAGAACAAAACCATCCCTACAAGACAAGATGTTTCAAAGGTAACCCATGATCCCCTAAAGAACACATCCACCAAAAACAATCTTGTTATTACTCCTCTTGGGAAGATAGAACCTTTCTACATTTCCCTGCTGATATCATAAGATAAACAATTGCATAATAGATTATGGCGCCTCTGACAATGTGATGCCCACCAAGGTGGTAGACTCTCTCAAGATCATGCTGATTAAAAATTTTGGGAGATGTTTCTCCATGAAAAAAAAATAAGTGCCACTTTTGAGATAGATCAAAGATGCCCAATTTGCATTTGTGGCCTTCCTAGATAAAAGAATTAAAATGACAGTCCTAGTGGTGACATTCTAGCCTCCTACGACATTCTGCTTGGGCAAAATTTTTGCAAGGATGTTGGTGGAGAGTTGAGCATGGACCTGTTTGAGGTGAGGATACTTGTCAAGGGCATCATGCAAAGGCTACTTCCTAAGGAGTCAAAATACATTGTCACCCAAACATCAGCCTGTAAGGCTCAAATTCTATTTAAATCCTCAGGAATGGGCAACTACTTTCTATCTACTGAAGATATTCCTATTTCATTAGATGAAAGTTCTATAAGTGACAATCCAAAAAATTTATACAAGACATCAAAAGAATTGGTAGAGTGTAGTACAGATGAAAGAGGATCTTCCCTCCCTAATGAAGAAAAATCTGATAGAAGATTAGATTCTAATGATGTCTGGATTCTTGAATTTGATGGCAACAATTCTTCTACTATTTATGGAGCTGGAGTTGTTTTGATATCTCCTCAAGGAGATATTTTCCCCTACTCATACAAGTTTTAGTTTAGCAATACCAACAACACCACCGAGTATGAATCTTTGTTGCTCAAATTAAAGGTTGCTCAAGTTAAAGGTGTCAAACTTCTTCATGCCCGAGGAGATGTTGAGCTGGTGGTTTATCAGGTGAGAATTTTGTATCAAATCAAGAATGAAAGATTGTGACATTATCACAATTTAGTGTGGGATTGTCTTGAAGGTTTTGATGCTTTCAGTATTTCTACCATGCCTAGAGAATTCAATAATCGATCAGATTCCTTGGCCATCTCTACAACTCTCATGGTTCCTCACTGAGATTTCAAAGAGCACAAGTACACTATTGAGCTAGTCTTTTGACCAAGTGTATCAGATAATGCTGACCATTGGCAGGTATTTAATGGTGACAACTAAATCATTGCTTTTCTAGAATAGATGGATATTTTTGAGAAGCTTCATTTTGAAGGTAGTGAATATCCACTATGGGAATCAGCTCCTAAAATAAATTTAAAAACTGGTGAAAAATTCCTTCAGCTCAAAGGGAATAAAATTCCCAAAGGATTAGTTTCTCTTGAGAAGCTATTCAATAAGCATGATAGGTGTAGTAAGAAGCCACAAATGGACTCAAAATCCTCCAAGGATTTTGATCAAATAAATTTGAGTACAGAAGATAATCCCAAAATGGTCAACATCGAGAATCATTGCACTGCTGATGAAAAACTCAAATTTATTACCCTGCTTCACCATTACATTGATGTTTTGGGATACTCTTATGATGATCTGAAATCTCTCAGGATTAAAGAAATTTAGCATAAAATTCATCTCAAGATTGGGTCATTACCTCATAAGTAGAAACAAAGGCAGTACAACCCCAAGATATCAGGCACTATTCTTTTTGAGATATAGAAAATGCTGAAGGCAAGAATTATTTTCCCAATCCATTGTTCCACCTGGATTGTGAACATAGTCCCTATGAGAAAGAAGAATGGAGAAATTTCCTTGTTAGTTGATTTCAGAAATTTGAATCAGTCATCTTTAAAAGACAACTATCCTTTGCCCATCATGGATCAACTGATGTAAATAGTGACTGGCGCAGAGTTATTATCAATGTTAGATGGTTTCTCAAGATATGATCAAGTGGAAGTTGGTGAAACAGACCAACATAAGACCACTTTCACTACACCTTAGGCACCTTTACATATCACAGAATGACTTTTGGATTGATCAATGCTGGCACCACCTTCTAGAGAGCGATGGATCTTGCCTTCAAAAATGAAATGGGGAAGTTTATTATGGTATACCTTGATGACTTGATAGTTTTTTCTAAACATCATCTTGATCATGTGCATCATCTACAACAAGTGCTGGAGCGATGTCGACAAAATGGTATTTCTCTTAATCCCAAGAAGTCAATTTTTGGGGTTATAGAAGGCAAACTTCTCAATCACAC
Source organism: Torreya grandis (assembly GCA_037957365.1). Lineage (NCBI taxonomy): Eukaryota > Viridiplantae > Streptophyta > Pinopsida > Cupressales > Taxaceae > Torreya > Torreya grandis. The sequence continues at coordinate 2,611,789 of JARHVA010000855.1, read as the reverse complement.
TGTATCTTGAGAAGGCATAAATATCGACCCAAAAAGAGTCAAATCCATCCAAGAGCTTACTCTTCCTACCAGTAAGACTGCGGTCCATTCTTTCTTTAGAAAGGTTAATTTTTATGAAGGTTCATTCCTGAATTTATAGAAAAGACTTGCCACATTGTCACCATGATGAAGGGTAAATCTACTTTTAGTTGGACTAAGGGGAAGCTATCACCCATGCCCTAATCCTAGTTTGTTTTGATTACACCAAAGACTTCCTGATATATAGCTATGCTTATGAACACACACTTTTAGCCATTTTAATTTAGCAAAATAAAGAAGATGTGGAGTCCCCCATATCTTTCATGAGTTTTCCTCTCAAAGCTCATGAGCTAAAATATTCAAACATGGAGAATCATGCTTATGCTGTTGTTAAGGTGGTAAAACACTTCCTTTTTTACATCCTGAACTCACACACTATTGCTTTGATTCCTGATACAATAGTAAAGTTCATTCTAACTCAATAAGAGTTTGGAACTAAAAGGGGCAATTGGATTGCTAAAATCCATGAGTTTGATCTTGTTATCAAACCTATGAAGCTTGTGTGGGGAAGAGGTCTATGCCAATTAATTGTTGATAACATACCAGAAGAAACAGGGCATGAATAAATAGAGGTTGAAGACATGCCTACAATTCTCTGTCACCACTATGAATGAGTGGTATTTCAATATTTCTCATTTACTTACCTATGGTGAATGTCCTGCTCACCTGTCTCGTAAAGAAAAGAGGATTGTTAAGTTAAAATCTGCTAACTTTGCCCTGTGGGATAATGGTTTGTACAAGAGGAGCCTTGATGCGGTGTTTCTTCATTACATGGATAAAGTGCAATAGAGCAAAATTTTAGAGTCTTTTCACAATTTAGCTTGTGGAGGACATTTTTTTGCACCTATGCCTACCCATAAGATTATATGAGCTAGGTACTATTGGCCCACTCTATTTCAAGATTCATACACTTGGGTGTGTAGATGCGAGTTATGTCAATAGTTCGTTGGGAAACCCAAGTTGGCCATGCTACCTCTCAAGCCTGTGGTAATTGAAGAGCATTTTCAGTAATGGGGAATTGATTTCAGTGGCACTATAAACCTATCCTTGAGTGTTGGACATGACTATGTTCTCACAGCCATAGACTATTTTACCAAGTGGGTGGAAGCCATTCTAGTCAAGGATGTTGCTTTAGAAGTCGTCTGTAATTTCCTCAAGGAAAATATTATTTTTTGATTTAGAGTCCCAACCAAGATTGTAACATAAAATGTAGCATGTTTCTTTTCTCATGAAGTTACCCAATTTTGCTACTATTATGGGATTATCTTCTCCCAATCTTCTGACTATTATCCACAAGGAAATGGTCAAGAAAAATCAAGCAACAAGAACCTAGTGACCATTATCAGGAAGCTGGTAGATAACAATCAGAGAACTTGGCATAAAGCATTGCTTGACGCTTTATGGGCAGACATGATTACACCTAAAAGGGTGATAGGTATGTCACCATTTCAAATTTTGTATGGTTTAAATGTAGAGATACCAATCACCTTGGAATTACTAGTATCAAAGTTGGCAAAGACAGTAGAAGATTAAACTTTTGAAAGTTCCATCGACAAGAGGATCATGTGCTTAACTGAATTAAATGAGCAATGAACTATGGTGGTGGATCATATTTCTACACATCAAAATTTGGTAAAGAAACTCTTCGACTAGAAAACAAGGATTCATGATTTTCAGATTGGAGATCAAGTCTTGTTGTGGGACAAGAGGAGAGAACCAAAAGGAATGCATGGAAAATTGGATTCCTTATGGAGAGATCCATTTACCAATCATCAATTAAATGGTGAAAATAGTTTCTTGTTGAAATATTAAGATAGAACATCATTTGCACTACCTCACAGTGGGCAGCATCTGAAGCACTTCAATCCTTGAAGTATCAGATAAGTCAAATTGTACATATGTATAGTCTTTCTTTATTTTGTGTTGTTCATTTATTTTTAGCACCTTTCTTTTTGGATAAGCATGACTCCATATCCCAATGGCATAGATGAAGGCACTTAGAGTCTGGATTCTACTCCCTTTGATTGCTTCAAATTTTAACTGATGGAAGTTATCTAACTGGAGCTAGCTATTGTTCCCAAAATCCATCACTTATTTTTGTGGACATGCTGACTATTTTGGCCCTGCAGGCCAAAATGATCTCTTTATTTATCAAAAAATGTTCTGAGCAGTTAAGTTTTTCAAATAATTCAAGCCTTTTCAGCTAAGGAAATCATAGGTTCAATAGGCGGGCTTTCTCAAAGGAAAGTTCAAAATACTTAAGGCATTTCCTAAGTGTTTTGAGGATGGTTCAACACTGAGGTTCAATCAAAAGACTTAATGGTGGGGTTCAAAGAATTGGAATGAACCATTGAATTGTTGAACCATTGAACTCCACCTTTGAAAGGTTCAAGGGTTTAATGAGTTCAAAGTTTCAATGACTTTGATGGACTCAAAGAATAAAAGGATTCAAAGAGTTAGAATGAACCGTTGAACCATTGAACTTTGAACCGAAAAGGTTCAAAGGTTCAAAGATTCAACGAGTTTAATGAGTTCAATAGACTTAAAGAATAAAAGTATCCAAAGAGTTAGAATGAACCATTGAACCATTGAACCCCACCTCTGAAAGGTTCAAAGGTTCAATGAGTTCAAAGGTTCAAAGAGTTCAAATTTCAAGTAGAAGCTTCGAGTGAATGGATGAAGTGGAAGATTCTAAAAAATGGTTCAACCAAAGAAGAAAATGAAGTGAACGTGGACCTTTACAAAACATTGAAATGCCAAACCATTGAACCGTTGAACCATTAAACCATTGAACTAAAAGAGTTCAAGGTTCAAGGTTCAAAGTGGTTCAAGTGATCGGTGACATCCCCATGGATGTCAAATTTAGGGTGATGGAATAACCGTTGATTTTCAAAAGAGCATAGACCTGAGAATAAACTTAGTGACTAGCCAAGAAAGGAGCTGAAGGAGCCAGCTAAAAGTGAGAAGATATCTCTAAGAGCTCAGATCAATAGGAAAAGACAAAATGTAGCAAGGAAAGAGGGAATGACTACAAAAAATCTAGAAATATCTGCAAAAGAGTTATTCTAGTATGTGGAATAGTCCACCAAGTGGACCTCAGAGAACACAAACATTCAATGGCAAGGCATATTTTTCTTCATTAAGTAAAGGTGAATGGATAACTATGTAAGCATCATAAAGAAGCTCAGGTAACCCATGTTTAGGAGGAGACATTTGAGATGATTCAGAATACCAAAGTTAAGGTCAATGACCTGTTCTAGCATGGCCCCTTCACAAAATTTCTAATGCATTCAATGTAGCATGGGTCATTTTCATGAAAAAAAGTGCCAAAGTCTTCCTTTGAATGCTATATATTGTAATCTCTTTTTGGATAAAGGAGATCTCTTAGTTATTAGAAGCAAAACTCTACCCGAATTGAAAGGCATTTTTGAGACTTTGAGTCCAGATTGTTAATCATATTTTATAAGGTGAATGAGAAAGCAAGTGACCTCTAAAACTTTGTGTTGAAATAACTTGTGTTATGTAGGAAATTGTTCTTATGTCTTTTTCCTAAATACAGTCTTGTCCCTTTAATCAAATAAGTAAAACAAGTGGAAATAAGCTGGAAGATGTCATGAAGCCGACTGTGGGAGACTTTGTGCTGCCATAATTGTATTTAGTCTATGTTTTGTGTAAAGGATATTGGAGAGACTTTGAGCTCCCTCATCCTTTGTAATATTTTACTTTTTTGTAGTTTATGGTGGATACTTTGGGCTACACTTCATTCTATGGTGTCCTTTGTCCTAAATCAGTAGGAGAAACAACAAAAGACTTTATGCTTTTGTGGGTTTCTTGTGGATCCAGTTACTACCCAGGAAGGAATCTTGTTGTTTGCTGAATATCATTTCTAAAAGAAGAGAAGTGCCTTTAGTAATTACACCAGAATTCTCCTTTGTTTTGTGAACATCATCTCTAAAAAAAGAGAGATGGATGGTATGATTTCACCCCTGAGTCTATTTTTAGCTTATATTAGTATATTATAGTTTATAGGAAACCTCCCCTTGCTAAGAGGAGAGATTTATCTCATTATAGATGTGGTCACCACATCCATTTTACTATATAAATATTTTTATGCTATGGTTGATATAACCATTTTGTCGTCAGTCAGTTGATAACAAAATATTCACCCAACAGGTCTCATTATGCTAGTTAGAAAATGTGTGTGTGAAATGAATTATATATGAATTTTCAGAAGGGCAAGAGGAAATTGAAACTATAAAAAAACATGTTGAATATGTGACAAGGGTATATCATTATTTTTTTCAATTAATGAGCAAGTAAGAAGATAAGTTTCAAGGCTTTTAGGCCTATTTTGCTTAGGTGACATAGTTTTGATTGAAAATCAATTAGAAGAGTGAAAAGAATGGTATGAGGGTTTGAATAAGTGTGTGAGGGAATTAAAATAATAATAATAATCACATGTTGAACATGTAATTAATATAAAATAGTGGTGTTGAAGGTAATCAATAAGTTTGTGTATTGATTCAAGGCATAATTAGGCCTAGTTTGTCTAGATGACTTAGAGTGGAGAAGTGCATTGATTATATTTTGAAAGAGTAATGAATAGGTTGTGTATGAATGTGATTAATTATGTTTCAAGAATTTATTTACATATAATAAGATTAGAGAGTGAATAAATAATGGTCTCAAGGTCATGAGCTTGTGTATGAGGAGTGTAAAAGAGAAATAATTGTTGTATGTCTATGTAAGAGGCATATTTGTGTTTGTATGAATTACCATCAATTGTATGGGGTAGAAAGGAATATTTTCAAGTGTTATAAAAATAAAATAACATCATCATGTGTGTAATAAATCATATCATATGTGGAGATCAGTTTGGAGGTGATTGAGTTGGTGTTTGATCATTTAGGGGGTTGTAGACCCCTTGCTAGTTGGTGCTAGCTAAAGGTTAAGTGGGTGCTTGAATAAATTGAGGGGTGGGTGATCCTTGATCAGTTGGTTCTGATGTAAATTTAATAAATATATTTATATTATTGTATTCCAAATCTTGTTTCAAGTGGGTTTTCTCTCACATGAGGGTTTCTCACATAATTCATGTGTTATGTGCTTTTGATCTTGCATTGTTTCTCTGTTCATTGCAATGAATGTTTTATATGCTTCATGAATTGTTTATGTTGAATGGTTAAGAGTTTAAAGAATTGTAATTTAAGTTTATTTTATTGCATCATTGACTCACCCCGCCTTCTTAATGATTATGCTTATAATAGATAATTCTATTCAAGCTAATAGAGAAGTAATCTAAGAAAGGAGAGATACAATTCAATCCATTAGTTATGCAATATATACCTATTAAAATGAATAGATAGAAATACTTACCTTATTGGAGAGAACCCATAATGCCTCAATATCTCCCTTTTCTAATGGTGCTTTGAAAGAGGTTAATTTGGTTTGTAAGGATCACAAGGATAGATCTGTTATAGGCTACAAAAATTCTCATATGCATCCAAGACCTTCATAAGATGAATGTTACTACTCCAATGTAAAACCCTAAGCAATGAAATTATCAAATGAAAATATAAAAATTTTTGTGAGATATAATGACATGAAACTTAATGATCCTATTTTTAAAAATGAAGTGAAGGGGGTATTTATATCCAAGGATTAACCCTAAAGCCCCTTCAAAATTTAGCTAACAAAGTTAGTCCGATTGAAATTATTTGGCAGGAAAAAGATTCATTAGGCCTTGAACTAGGTCAGCTAGGATGACAAAGTTATTTAATGTGCACTCAATCCCTAACAAGGTTGATCAGGCTGACATAGCAAAAAAATGAAGAAAAAATGGGTGTATGCTTAGTTAGGTGCTATTTTGGAAGGTGAATTGCTTAGGGGAGTGTATAAGTGGGTTTTTATTGCTTAGGGATTTGGATAAAATTATATTTTATCAATTTTAGATATTGGTATAGGGACCAACAACCTATGAAGTACCAAATATTTGCCAACCCCTTTCTTGGTGGAACCTTTAAGACATACACTTAGAGAGTCTGAGAATTGACAGGTTCCTATAAGAGAGAAATGGAAATAAATGGTAAAGTTAAAAATATTGTGTATACACATACCACACCCACATGATATATGCACATATAAATGTTATAACTCTCCTCTAGCCATGTCATATAGTATGTTGGGGGAATCTGCTTCATTGATCATGATTAATACATGGACTAGTATGATATGCTTATGTTAGTTGCTTATACTTTATTTATTCACATTATCGCTTCCTTGAGTGTATTTATTTTATTTATTATTTTTAATGTTGATAAAGGTGGGTTTTAATGGGTCCCCTACCCTTTACAATGATGTAGCAAAAATTTCTTTAAACTAGATATGACAGTGTTATAGCTAGAAGATACAAAGAGAGAAATACAATAAAAAGTAGGAAAAAGTAGTAGAAAAATAATGGACTAAATTCTAGGTCCCATCCAATCTTTGTAGGCCTTTGACCAGTTTTGAGTGAGATTCTCTAAAGGAATATCTTGAAATCTATTGGGATTAAGATCAAGCTTGTCATTAGCAATACCCTTCAGTCTAGTATCTTTTGGGTGAGATTCAACATTTTCCTCTTTTCCTTTGGAAAGGAAGTTTAAATTTTCCATGATTTTCAAACTTTTCATCATTATGAGTCTAATATATTCAACCAAAGTATTGAGATTTTAATTTAAACAAACATTTTTCTTTTCCAAATTATGTAGTCTTTCCTTGATTTGATGGAACTCAGAGCTAATTTCAATGAGATCAGATTTGGTAAAATAAATACCATGATTGAGACTTAACATATTGAGTTCATCCTTAAATATTTTTTGGTCCTTCACACACCATCAAAGGATGGATTTTTGAAAATTAACCTCATCCTCAATCTTAATTAGTTTAGATTGGTATTTTTGGTCTTCCAAAATATCCCTAAATTTTGGTGAAGGGTTAAAATAGGAAAGGAAGGGGGTAGGATGGGGATGCAAGGGAGGATCACTCATGGTAATAGTCGGTAGGATCTACCTGAGCATGTGTAGGCTATTGGTAATGTCATCCAATTTTACATCATCTAGTTTAGGGTGATCAAGATGAGGGGTGTTAATGGGAGTAAAGGGGTGTAGGGGAGTGATTATGAATGGGAATAGGGGAGGGAAGAGGAGGGGGGTTGGGAGTGGGGGTGGGGGAAGAGGGAATAGAGAAGGCAAGGGAAATTTTTAACATATTTCCTTTTCTTAACTAGAGTTGAAGGAATATTCATAGGGTTAGCTATTTTTTTGGCCAATTTTTTGATTTTAAAAGGTGGATTGTAATCCTGATCATTTTCATCACTTTCAATGTCAATGGGTTGTTTGGGAAACTTAGTGGTAGTATTGACAATATTCTTAAAGTCCTTGGAGCGATATTATACTTAGGAGTTGGTTTGATGGGTTTGGGGTAAATAGGAGGGAGTATCAAAATTTTGTATGGGATTTTTTGGAGTTCTTTGATGCATTTAATCTATTTTATCATGATATGACTTTCAACCAAGAATAAAATAGACTTGTAGGGTTAGATTCTCAATTTGACATTGTGAATATGAGCCCTCATTGTCAATATCAAGTGGAAGTTCTTATCAGACCTTCAATCCCAGATAATGTTCATCATTGATAGGTCTTTGATGATGATGAATAGATTAAAAAGTTTTTGAACTATGAGGTTGAGTTCCACAATCAGCTCATAAAATTGGAATCCATGATTTATGTTAATGATGGGAAAGAGACCTTGTTTGGGAAAGATATTATTCAACTGAAGATAAACACTATCCCAAGAAGACTAGTCAGTCTAGAGGCATATTTTGATGGAGTTGATAGAATTAAGTCGAGAGACTCATTCATTTTAAAAGATGTAACCGAATTTAACTTGGGTTCTCATGATAATCCAAGGAAGGTTTGGTTGGGTACTCACCTGAGTGCAGTAGAGAAGAAATCTTACATGTAGTTTTTAAAGAATTACTAGGATTACCTAGAATGGTCTTATTTTGAGATAAAACCATATGGAGAAGACATGTTCTAGCAAATCATCCCATTGTAGCCTAATAGCAAAAAATTTAGGTAGAAATAGAGACCCATTAACCCCATCTTGTCCACGAAGATGAGGGATGAATTAAAGAAGCTAAGGAATGGTGGTATCATTCAGCCCATTAGATATTCATCATGGGTGGTGAACTTGGTCCCTGTAAGAAAGAAGAATGGTGACATTCATTTATGTGTGGATTTCAAAAGTTTAAACAAAGCTTTTTTAAAAGATAATTATCCCCTACCCAATATGGAGAACCTGCTACAAAGTGTTACTAGATAAAAAATGTTGTCCACATTAGATGGCTTCTTAGGCTCCAATTAGGTTGTGGCTAAGGAATTTAAGAGGTCCAAGATCATATTCATAATGGTTTGGGGCACTTATGTATACATGAGGATGCCTTTCAAATTGATGAATGCTAGTACAATGTTCCAATGAGCTATTGATGTTGCTTTTGTAGGGATAATTAACCAATTCATTAATGTGTATTAGGATGATATCACTGTGTACTCCAAAATAAGAGAAGAGAATTTAGAACATTTGGAAAAGGTGATGATAAAATATAGGGAGTTTGAAATTTTTCTTAATCCCAAGAAGTGCCATTTTAGAGTACAAAAAGCCAAGTTGCTGGGACATATAGTGTCCAAATATGGTGTCATGATTGATATCAAAAGGGTTGAATACATTGACAAAGTTCCTATCCCATAGTCCAAGAAAGGAATTCAATCTTTATTTAGATAGATTAACTTTGTAAGAAGGTTTGTGTCTAATTTTGTAGAGATCACTCTACCTATTACTTCTATGATAAAGAAGGACTAGACCATCAAGTGGGAGGAGAAGGCCATGCAAGTGTTTAATGACATCAAGGGAGCTCTGAAGTCTACCCTTATCTTGGCTAGTCCTAATTACACAAAGTCATTCTAGATATTCTCTTTTGCATCATCCAATACTTTGGATGTTGTCTTGTTGTAAAAGAATGAAAAAGGTCATGAGTAGCCCATAACTTTCTTCAGCAAAGATATGTAATTTTTTGAACTAAACTATACTATGATGGAGAAATAATCTTTCACTCTTCTAAAGTCTTTTAAAATGTTTAGGATGTATGTTCTAAGTTTGAGGATTATTACCTATGTCCCCCACACCATGATGAAGGAAATTTGAACTCAAATTGAAGTATCCATCAAAAGGTGCATGTGGGTCAACAAGTTGTAGTATGACATGGATATATAGACCACCAAGTTGGTAAGGGGAATGGGTCTAGCCAAGATTATGGTTGAGACCAATTTTCAAGCTATTGAGGTAAACAATGTTGCTTTTAATGTTGGTGATTCCTTGAACCAGTTTAGCATGTCTCTATGGTATAGATACCTTGTTTACTACTTAAAAAATCTAAATTATCCCCCTAGTTTGGATAAGAATCAAATAAGAAATATAAATCTTGTGTCCCAAAAATACCTCTTTATTGAGGATGGACTAGCATGGAAGAATCCATATGGGGTTCTCCTAAGATGTGTGCTATGAGAATAGACTGTTGTCATGATTAAAGACTTCCATAGTGCAGTTTGTGGTGGCCATTTTTCACCTAAAGTTATAGCTCATAAAATTCTTAGAGATGGTTAGTGGTGGCCATCACTATTTAAGGATGTTGCTCAAACAATTATAATATGTGAGAAATGTTAGCACTTTGCTAGGAGGATGAAAGCTTCAGGTTCTCTTCCCTTGTAGCTTGTGATAATTGAAGGCCCATTCAGATAATGGGGAATGGATTTCATTAGAGAAATCATTTATTTGTCAAGCACTAGGCATAAATGGATCCTAGTTATAACTAATAATTTTACCAAGTGGGTTGAATAAATCCCTACAAAGAAAGCAATGCACTAGGTAGTAATGGATTTTCTATTAATCAAATTATTTATAGGTTCGGTGTGCCTGTTAAGATATTACTAATAATGTCATGAGCTTCAAAACCAAACCTTTTTTAGCATTGTGTAAAGACTATGGGATTAAATTGACCTATGATTCTAATTACAACCCTCAAGGGAATGGGAAAGTTGATTCAAGTAACAAGACCTTGTTCAAGATCATCAGATGAACATTACAAGAAAATAAGAAGTGGGGTGAACGAATGAAGTTTGCCTTATGGGTTGATAAGATCACACCTAAGAGAGCTATAGGTAGAAGCCCTTTTGAGCTTGTTTATGGAGCTCAAGCAGTTATGCCTATGAATTTATATTTTCCCACCTATCAAATTTTATTGCAACTGGGGGATGATGGTAGATCTACCACTATAAAAGTAGGGTGAATCAGATTATTGAGCTTGATGAGACTCAAAGACAAGCTCATGAAAGACACTTTAAGTTCAAGGAGAATATAAAGAAAATATTTGATAGAAAGGTCATTCCAAGAACCTTCCAAGTAGGTGATTTGGTTCTAATTTTGGATAGCAAGCATGAGGATAAAGGAAAACATGGTAAGTTTGATGCCTTGTGGATGGGTCCCTATTCCATTGACTATCAAAATTGGGGAACATAATTTCTTCTTGAGATATTTGGATGGTGAAATACTAGAGCTGAAAATCAATGGTAGACATATAAAACACTTCTTTGATTAAGTCCTTAAACATGTGTACCATATTGTATAGTGTATTTTTGCTTTGTCTTTTCATTATTTTTTTGCCCCTTGCTTTGGGCCTTGTTTGTATAGTTATTTTTTATTTTGTTTGTGTGTGTTCATTTATAGATCCTCCTAATCTATTTTTGTTAAGTTTGCCATGTTTTTTTGAGCCTTCATAGGTGTTTTTAAAGTTTTTAAGCCTTAACTTCATAGCCCAATAGATTGGCACTTGGGCTTGTGTTTTGTGGTTCTTTGCATACCCACAGGGGGTATGCATCCCCATGCGAGAGCTAGTGTTAGTGCCCAAAAGTGAGTGATCAAGGGGATTTTTAGGTAGTTTCACATCAAGATAAAAATATATTTGGATCTTCAAATAAATATCCTCCTTCTAAGATTGAGTAAAAGGCATTTTTTAGCCAAAAGATTAAACAATATGCTCTAAGTGGTTGCAATTCCTCATCATTTCATGTAGAGGTAGTTGAAACAATGATTTGTCTTAAAAATAGATGAAGATCTCAAGCATATCAAAAGGCATTTTCCATCTGGGAACATCTTGATGAGACTCAAATTTTTTTTTGTGCAATTTTTACAAATTACAACCCACATGTCTAGATTTGAGAAGGATTGAAAAAGTATAAATAGGGGATTTGTCTTCTATTTCAAGGTTGTTTTTGGTTGTTGGTTGATGTAGGAAATTTTAGGTATCCTCTTTCTCTAAATCTAGGTTTTAAATAATTTTTCTAGGATCAATTTTTGTGTGTAGATTTTATCTCCCTTGCTAAAGTGGTTACATCTATATAGCCATTAGCAGGCTTTAAGAGAATGTCTATGTCTCCCTTGTCAAAAGAGAAATCTCACCATGCTTATCCCCATGGTATAATTTTAAAGTGTTGATATATTTAATAGTTATTTTCAAGTCAAGTGGAAAATGTTTGTGGTTCTTTATTGTATCTTGTTGATGAAATGCAATAAGGTATTTTACACGTTCTATTGATTAGATACTTGGGTCGATGTTCATTAGTGGTTATCATTCTGAGCATGTATTTAGGTTATAAATTCATTTTCCATAAATATCTTTGGAAATGTGTTATTGAATACCTTTAAGGTCACCTTGGGTTCACAAATTTCATAAGAGAAATTATTTTATATTCTATTTTTTAGTGTATGTTCTATGATTTTAGGGATCCTTTAGTGTTTGCCATTATCTTGCATTTGATTTTTTTATGCATATTTGCTAAGAAACACTTGCCATCAATTTATGATAGACACCCTACTATTTATAAACCACCAACATGCCACCCTCCATTTTATAATTAAATATAAACTTATTCTACCCTATCCTACCCTAAAAATAACACACTCTATTGCATACCATAAGTGTTACTTGCCTTTCAAATTCATAAGATATTGCATATTTGAAATGTGTTTACAATTTTTGTTTTAAATCCTAGGATTTTAGTCTTTATTTGGTCCCTTTACTATTGAAGGTTCTTCAATATGAATATTGTAGTCACAACTTCATCTATCTTTATTAGCTTGTGTATGATGTAAAGAATTTGTGCATTTCATGTGACAGCCCTTCATGGGTGAAGTGTGTAGACTTGGTTATGCCCTGGTCATATTTATTCCTTATACCAATAATCTTCATGGAGATTGAATTTTAAAATCCTTCCATGAGATAAAGCTACCCCATAGGTTCTCTCACCTTGGTTTAGGTAGAGCCAAAAGTAGAAGGGAGCTAACCATACCCTTTTTAGGTTCCTTCCCAATCATTTTTTCCATTTTGGTCCATTCTTGATGCCAAAACCTTCCTCAAATAGAATGACATTCTATCAAGTTTCTCATCATTACTTGTCATTTTCTTTCAAGTGTGCAAGGCTAGGGTAGAGAGGTGTATAATTGGGAACCAACATATTGGAGATGAAATTAGTCAGACCACTAATTTTTAAGATATCCTAGACTTTTTTATCCTTCTTTAGATGCTCATAGGTCATTGGTTCAATTCTATTTAATTCATTTCCCATGATGGAATGAGTGTGGGTGTAATGGAGTAAATATTGGTGACTGTAGCAATTGAGAATGATAAGGGTAAAAATGGAAGGTTTCCTTTTAGACAGATGATAATATGGAAGGTTTCAATTTGGGTCTCACATGTTAAGAGGCTAGTAGTGTAGTAAAATTGATTGTCATTTTTCATAGATGTGTGCAGAAGGAATCAAAAGTCACAATAGTCATTATGAAATGGTATCTCTTTGTCTTTTAATCATTTCATTTCAATCATGGGGTGTATATCATCCTTGGTCCAAATTTTGAAAGTTATTATTGATACCCCTCTATTGGAAAAAGAACCAAATAAGTGGTTACCTTCATAGCAAGTGTGTTGGTATTTGATCTCTTTGAAGCCCTTACCGATTTCAAATCTCTCTTAAATGATGTCATATATGGTCAAGAGGATTTATTTAAATTTTTTAGGTAATTGATAATATTGAAGGAGTCACCCTCAACAAGGAGTTTGGTGATTCCAAGATTTTTGGCCACCTGAATGCCTTATAATGTTGTAAGTGCTTTGGACTTAAGATTGGTTTGATGACCCATTATGCCTTCATACATAGCTAATAAAAGACCCCTTTCATCTCATAACACACCACCACCTCTAGACAAGCATGGGTTACCTTTATATACTCCATTAAAGTTTAGTTTGATTAAACCTTGGATTGGGGGTATCCATTTAATTCTACTCTTGATTGCCTTTTTTGGGTCAATTATTTTTATGGATGAGAGAGGGAGTCCAATTTTTTGCAATGCTTTCTTTATGTTGAGATGTTTGATGATCCATTTCTTTTTTAAAAACTTTGAAATTTTCAAGAATATAATTAAATCCTTTGGTATTAACCCTATAAATTTTTGTAAAGGAGTCTCTAAAATTCTATTATTTCTTTCTTACCATACTTCCCGGATTAAATGTGGAAAAGAGAAAGTCCATAATTTATTATGAGTCTTATTAGAAAAGAGAGAGTCCCAAGTAGTCAGAGAATCAATAAGGTAGCAAGGTGAATCCAATTTAAGTCAAATTTCTCAAGGAGAAGGCCCCATATATTGTGTACAAAAGAACATTGTAAAAGGAGGTGGGGAATGGTTTTGAAATTAGACTCACAAATAACACATCAGTTAACAAGGGTGAGAGCTCATTTAGCTAGATTTTCAAGAGTGAGAATCTTATTGTGAAGACAAAGCTAAAGGAAAATGTTAAATTTTGGGATCAACTCTTTATCCCATTTTTTTCTCCAATGAAAAATCTCAAGATTAGGAGGGAGATTTTGGTTATATCTAGACCTTACTTCATACTCTCCACTAGGAGTGGCTACCCATGTTAGTGTACCCACTTTAAGGAGATTAGGGATGTGAAAAGTTTGGAGGAGAAAGTTAAGATCCAAAATTAAGGTATCATGCTCAAGGCTGACATTAATAATTTGAAGGTGATTCCAATTTCTTTTGTTACCTTGAAGCTGTATCTAATCATAAACCATGGTGACATTATGCTATTGAATCTAGTCTTTAATTTGAAACCATGGTTTGAGATCAGTCAAATATTGATCAAATATCTAAGGGTCCTCCTAGAACCAAATTTTAGATCCATTTTTAAGCTTTTATTTGTATCCTTGTTTTATAATCTCCTTACCTTTGTTGAGTAGTCTCTAGATAGAGGAGCCCATAATAAAGGTGTTATATTTTAGAAAAGAAATGGTAGGTCTTTGCTAAAAATATTTATCCTTTAGGAAAATTGTCCAAATATTAGATTCATTTATGAATCTCCATATCATTTTCACTGCAAGATCCTTGTTCATGAGATTTAACTTTTTGATTCCTAGTCTATCATATTGTTTTGGAAGAGTGAATTGACCCCATGCAACTAAGGAAAAATGTTGGGTAGTTTTAGTGCCCATCCAAAGGAAACATTTTTGAATATAATTGCTATTTTGGCTGATGGATGAAGGCATTTTGAAGAGAAACATAATGCAAACTTGTAGGATTTGAAGAACACTTTTTAACAACATTATTTTAGTATCTTGGGATAACACTGTTCCCTTCCATTCAGCTAGATTTTTCTTGAAGTTTTTAATTAGAGGGTTCCATAAATGAATGGAAATCTTACCTATAAAGAGAGGCATCCCTAGATAAGTTAAATTAAAATGTTTTATGGATCAACTCATGATTCTTAAAATTTTAGTCTATCTTATTAGCAAGGTATTTATGAAGAAAAGAGTGTTTTTTTCAAAGTTAATTTTTTGCATAGACACTTCCTCATATTCTTGAAGAATATTCTTAAGTTATTTAGATTCCTTGATGGAAGATAAAGTAAGGGAAATAGTATCATCCATGAACTATTGATAAAATGTAGGAGTGATACCAACTGATGATGAAAATCCTTTGATTAAACCTTTTGCTTGTGGTTCAAGTAGGTTCTTGATAAGAGTGTCAGAAAGCATTATAAAAAGAAAGGGGGATAGCAGGTCCCCTTGCCTAATTCTTATTTTGTTGTTAAAATAACCTATAGGTGAACCATTGATAAGAATGGAGAACATATTTGTACTAATTAAATTAAAGATGAGTTTATGAATAAACTGATGAAAGTCATATTTCTCAAGAACTAGATATAGATAAAGCCAATAAACCCCATCAAAAGCCTTTCTCATATCTAATTTAAAAATCATCCCTGGTCCTTGCTTAATTGAATAAAATGCATGGTTTCATGTATGGCTAGGATGCCAACTTGAATTTGGCTCTCTTGGATAAATCCAACCTAATTTTGAGTAATAAGTTTACTTATTAAAGGATGAAAATGAAGAACCAAGAGTTTAGTGAAGATTTTATACACTACATTACATAGGCTAATGGGATGAAAGTCCTTGAGAGCTGAAGCACCTAAGGTTTTGGGAACCAAAGTAATAAAATTATTATTGAACTCTCTTAGATTCTTTCGAGATGAAAATAATTCTATCAAAGCTTGGATCAAATAAGATTGTACTATTTCCTAGAATATTTGGAAAAATGCTATCATAAATCCATTAGGCCCAGGGGCCTTATCCTTTTGGAGGAAAAATACTAACAATTTCACATCTTATTCATATATTTTATTGAGAATATTGGCATTATCTATATCATTAATTAGATTTATAACTGGTTGAATAAAAGCATTAATTTTTGGTTCTATTAATAGGGTTGTTAGCTATAAATAAATTCTTGAAATAAGTCACAATTTTTTCTTTAATCTGTTCTGGATCTTGATAGATGGATCCATGCTCACAGGTGACTTTGTAGATCTTGTTGTGGATTATGTGCTTTAAGGTAGATAAATGGGAAAAAATCACTTTGGATTTGAGATGTCAAAAAATTTCCTCAAGTGCCACTATATTATGATAGTCACTGAGAAGGAATTTTTCTTTTGAAAGGAGATATTTAGTCAGCCTTGTATTTTACATTTGATGTTCTATTATGTTGAGTTCATGTTCAAATTTCTCTTTCTGGCAAAAAATATTACCAAAAACATTGTGGTTTCACATCTTAATGTTTATTTTAACATTTTTAAGCTTTTGGGTAAGCTTGTACATGATTGTACCTTGAATGTCTATGTCCCACCATTATTGAACCCTTTCCTTTAGCTCCGAATGTGATAACCACATGTGTTAAAACCTAAATGGAGTTTTGTCCTTCTTGAAAATTTTCTCTATATTCAAATTAATAGGGTTATGGTTGGACACAATATGAGGAAGAAAAGAGAGGTGCAAATCTTGAGTCAGTAGCTAGATGGAGTCTATAAGAGCATGATCAAAATGAACCTGAATCAAATTCTCCCAAAGATGCCTATTTGACTAGGTAAAGGGTGAGCCTCTCATATCCACATCAAAAAGATTATTATGAGAGATGAAGTCTAAAATATCCTCCATATTGTCTGAGAGAATCTGATAACCCCCTTTTTTCACAAGGAAAAATGGGGGTGTTATAATTGTCAATGATGATCTAATAGATATCCCTATATGTTGATCTAAATGTACTTATATTAGGCCATAATTTTTACAAGAAGATGGAGTGTTGGGAGCATATATATTAGAAAGAATCCAAGTCTTATTTTAAGCTTTATCAGTGAAGAGAATATCTAGATGATGAGGGCCTTTGAAAATTACTTCTCCAATTATAAACCTACCATCCCAAAAAGTAGTTATGCCTCTAGAAGCTTCATATGAGCTAACCGATGCCATATGATCCCCTTTCCATACTTTATTCTGGATTTCCTCTAAACTATTTTCTTAAATTTTAGTTTCTTGTATTGTAATGATAGAAGGAAGTTTATTTTTTTAATGTTTATAAACATTTGATGTTTATTGTGGTGATTCATTCCTCTTATATTCTAGCTAATTATTTTCATGAGAACTTCTTGTGAGTGGTCTATTAAAATATTTCATGTATTGTAGACTAATGTCCATATGCTATATATTGATATGCATGTTTATTATTGAAAGTTGTTTTGTTTGTCTTACACCTTTTTACAGAGCTTCCAACATTCAAGAGATTTCTAATCTTATTTTTACACTGAGGGTAATTAGTTATTTATTCTTATTCTTTATGCTTGTTAGAGATTAGAAAGCTTGTTATAATATTTGTTGTGTAGCTTGGTTTAATTTATTGTTTGAAATACCTTGTTGGATATTATCTTCTTTATGTGATTATATATCTAAAATATGGATAGGAAGATCATATTTTTGCTCTCCTTCTTATTTAGAGGATTGGAGACATTGGAAGTTTTTACTAATGGTAAATTGATGTTGGAAATATAAGGGAGTTATAGTTGTCTGAAAGTTAATTACCTTAGACATATTTAGGAACTCCTTGTCTTTAGCCACAACTTTATTAGTATTCTTCATCTTTGTATTTTGACATTGATTTTGAAGCTCTACTTGGTTAACCTTGTTGTGTTCATTCTGCTCCTTGTTGAACTTGTCTTTTTGAATTTTAGCCATATTTGCTTGATTTGAAAAAGTATTTTCACAAGAGATCTATTTTGAGTGATAAGTAATCACCTTTGGAGTATGCCACTTTTTCCCTATATTTTGAGTGTTAGATGTAGGATATTCACCTATGGAGGATAAGGGATCATCCTATTTTTTTACCTAGTATTGTTTGTCCTTTCTAAATACAAAGCTATTGGTTCTTTTAATGAAATTTGGGTACTCCCTAGTTGATTGACCCAAATTAATAAAACAATCACATTTTAAAGTAGAGTTTTTATATTATATCTTTTAGATCTACTCCCCACTTGAAGAGTCCAGGGTGATGGTTTTTGGTTACATAGAATCTTGCATGAACCAAATTATTTTTGTTTTTCATGGCAGAGTTAAAAACTATTAGATAACCCATTAATTTAACTATACTGATGAATACATATTCATCCTATAACTTAAGGGGGAGACCTAGAAGTCAAACCCATATAGGCATAAGGTTGATTCTTTCTTGATCTGGGTCAAAACCAACTTTCCAATTTTTTAAAAAGAGGCCAAACTTGCCTGAAAACCATGGGCCTCCAACCAAAATATTAGCACAGTCTTCCTCATTATTGCAGTAAATAAGAAATAAATCATTGCTCATTAAGGAGATTTCAAGATGTCCTTTAGGTGCCCGTATATTGGAAGCCCAAAGCCTAAATGTGTCAATTTTTGGATGTGCTCCCAGGAATTTTTTTACTAAGGCATTTGAAATTATTGTTGAGCAGTTATCTTTAAGAGAGTCAGGGATAGAAATATGACACCTTTCAACTTCTTTGGATATTTTAAGCTCTTTATTTAGGTGAATCTCTTGATATTCTCCAATATTTCCTTTTAGATTTGCATCCCAATAAACATTATCATTGAAGCTAGGGAAAATATTCTTCTTAGGTTATTGTACTATCTCCAAGATGCTTTCTATAGATTTTTCAGGTGCCACTTATCCTTTATCAATCATGAAATGGACCACATCTATGACTATCTGACCAGATCTGTCACTATCCTCTAAATTTGCCTCACTTTCCCCACCTTGTTCATTTGAAATTTGAGTTCCTACCCTTGCTTTGCTAGTCATTTCTCTGCTCTTCATTCCCAATCAAGATGTTTTACTACACATTGAATTCTATAAATAATGGAAAGGATATTGTCAGAGAATGTGTTACTTGGTATTTATGAAATTAATTCTCAACCTTAGAGACTTCCAACATAATAGAAGTGCAATATGAAAAATTTAGAGCACTATTTTTACCTATATGACTTCCTTATGGAACATTTAAGTATCTTCCTTACCTATTAGCCCTTGTGCCATTGCATGTTGTTTTGACATTTTAATATGTCATTATATGTTGAATGGACATATTAATATGTGATTTCCTTTTGATTGTGTGACATTTGAACATGCCCCTTATATGAGGTTTCCTTGGACCATTTTTTTCATTACATTGATTACTCTTATGTGTATGTTTGATTGTTTGTAAGCTTGTACCATTACTCTATAGATGTTTCCATGATAGATATCATGCATCTTAGGGCTTGAGGTGATCACATAATGTATGTTTTATTGATATCTCTACTTATACATGTTATTTATATATGCTACATGATTCATACATAGATTATATAATTACATTATCATTTTGAGGTAAGATACCTACTAGATTCTATTTCAATCACCTCAAAAGGGGGGGCGTATATTAGTGGGGGCATGTAATAAAGGCATGAAATCAAAATTTACATAGATTATAGATCTTAGTGGGGGTATGTCATAAAGACATGAAATCCAAGCTGACTTAGTTATTATTATCTCCAAATTTTAGTGAATGTGTGTCACAAATACATGACCTCCACACTTTCATAATCACCAATACAGTTGCATGATTAAAATATACAATTGGGTTAGCATCATATACATTGCATTGATTTTTTATAGAAGAAACATTTTTTTTTAGATTTGTGACACATATAATTTAGTTAAGACATATTAAAGGTTCATATACCATGCAATTACACCAAAAATTATAAAATTTATAAATTCTATCTCCAAATTTCTATCACCAAGAAGCATCATTTACACTAAGAAGTATTGTTGTCAAATATATTCTATCTAAATTAGTTGGTTCTATTTATAGGTTGAATTGATTAAATCATTCAACATCACCAAATTTATAGTTTAGGTTGATTAAATCAGCTAACCTCACTAGATTTATAAGATGATTTGATTAAATCATTCATCCTCACCAAATTATATATTCACACTTGAGTTATGCGATTAAGATTTAGTGATCTCAATGGATATGTCACAACTCACCCTTATACCAGATTGGGGTCATAATACCTTCCAATATCCCCATTAAAATATTCAAGCTTTAGATATAAAATCAGAACCTATCTCAACTCTAATGCTTCATATGGAAGCATATTTACCAAGTAGAATATGAAAAGGGAAACATGGTTGCATCAACACACAAGTGCACTCTTTCCTTGCTCTCTTTATTTTAAAGCATTTCAATTATTTCTAATTTAAGATTATGTGCACTGATATACTATAACATGCTCTTGGTTATAGGTCATACACTAACAAAACACTCAAAATGGGATCAATAAAAGAGGTGTGTTGTACACACCTAGGTGCACATTTATTTTATTTAATGTAGTAATTTAATACTTACACATTAATAGGGGTAAACTTAGATACTAAAACTAAATATTTATAATATCTCAATATTGTACATATGACAAATCCCAATTAGGGCTCTACCCTTTAGTTCTTGACCTATCTTTTATTGAAAGGCTCACATTTTCCATCTCATTATGCCTAAATGATTATTTTATAATATAAACCATATCATTACAATGACCCAAAAAATTTCACTAAAAAAATCACAAAACTTGATATACATCCTTCATTATTAGTTATATACTCATACTTAATTTCTAGCCTTCTGGACACTATCGACCATAAAAGGACACTAGCATCTAGATCCTTATTTAGTGTCCAATACTCAAAATTCATCCAAATTGAAAAATATTCAAAACCTATGGGTTAACCTATTTGTCTTATTGAACCCTACTATGATATATTTTCAAAATGTGTGATATAAATACATGTCTAAGCCTTCTCATTGATCATCTAGAAAATACCAAGCAAGAACCTACCAAGGCTCATTAAATCAATCGCACAAATGAGTTATTATTCCCTATTCATCCTTATTTGTATATTAGTCATAGGAGTAGTAATATAATTTTTTTGAAACATCTAAATAATAATCCATGAGTGGCATTTGTCAAGTTATAAGTTATTTCACTGCGTGCATCTACATATAGCATATTACACCATTGTTCATGCATACTTCCACACATAGGGGAATAAATAAGTTTGAGGCCCTCCTTAAAGTATTGGATATATAGGTAGTATTCATTGACAGAGGGGTCTTTGAGGTCAGCTTGATACTATGTTCCCACTAACCCATTTTTAGCAAAATTCATTTTAAGGACAAAGAAGGGTGAAGAGCTAGGGTTTGATCAATATGAAGATAACAATAAATTGTATTCCTAATCTAAAGACATAATAATAAAGTAAACCAAAAAACTATAATGTTTAAGTTGGTCACAAAAATATATAGTGGATATTACATAAAATATAGTAATGTCAGTGGTAGTATCCTAAGGTTGATGATAGTGTCTGTAGATACAAAAATAATATTTCTAGAATTTGAAAACTATTTTAGAATCTTGATCCTACACACTTTTGCCTGTGTCTAACCCAGATCTATTTGTGCATCATAATCCAAAATAAGTATCCTTTCTCTTTGGTATTGAAATAAATTGAACATATTTTGAATTTGGTACTTTTTATATTTAACATATCTAAGTTTTGTAATTCAAAATATTAATTTATCTGATTTTGTAATTAATTAGCCTATAATTCAGATCTATTTATGCATCATAATCCAAAATAAGTATCCTTTCTCTTTGGTATTGAAATAAATTGAACATATTTTGAATTTTTTACTTTTTATAATTAACATATCTAAGTTTCATAATTCAAAATATTAATTTATCTGATTTTGTAATTAATTGGTATATATAGATTAATTTATCACCCTTGTGCTTAAGTTATATATATATATATATATATATATATATATATATATATATATATATATATCCTTAACTTTATCCCCAAAATATAAATTTAGGGTTTCAAGGGTATATAAATTATAAATTTACATTAGTTTTTCATATTTGTGTTTAGGGGGATCGATGTGCCATGTTTAATAACCCCATGTAATGAATCAAATGATTGGTTGCACATGAATCTTAATATTGAGTTTTAATAGAGTCTTAAAATAATTTTGTTGACATGTTGAAGGAGGATTATTATATTATCTACCACTTTGATGATGAATATATCAAGTTGCAGTGATTATTTTAATGCAACAAGTAGTTAGTGGAAGATTATGCCAATGAGTTATATGACTACACCACATGATTACATGAGAAATTATTTTTAAAAAAAGGTGTTGAACTACATCAGATGAATTTCACCTTATATCATATGAATACATTATTAGATATCTAAAATCTCATTGTGGATGCCATGAAATCATAACACATTAAATTTTTTTACTAATTCTACATGTTTATGATTCACCTCAACATAAACTATTCAAAATCTCTCTTGCAATATGCTCAATATAAATTTCATTAGTTGACCCCCTTCAAAATAAAATTCAATCTTGACATTACCATGTTCAAAGGGTAAATCAAAACCACATCATTGGATGCTTGGATTTGATAGCTCGAGGTATCTTATCATTAAATAAATTCACATATGTTGATAAGAACACCTTTTCCATGTTTAATATTTGCATTTGGTGGTTCACTGGTGGGATAATTTTACCATGCAAAGTGTACAAGACTGTATTCAAATCAAGAATTAGAATTTTTTTTTTGATTCGATACAGGAAGATTATTATTCTCTCCACTACTTTAAAGATAAATATATCAAGATGAAAAAAATGCACAAGTGAATTAGTAAGTGGAAGAATACATGAACAATTCCATGACTACACCCCACACCTACATGAGAACTTATTTTAACAACATAAGGTGTTCAATTAAAATTAAAAAAATCACCTTATATCCCTATGAAGATAGAGTTTTTGACTTCAAACACTCAATTTAAGTTTATCATAATGTCTTCAAGATTAAAGGTAAGGAAATGTTGAATCAATGACTCACCTCTTCATCCATAGCCATGTGAAAGATCCATCCTATGCATAACTCCTCATCTCAACCTTGTGTGTAAAAGTAGAATGCTTTAAAAAAAGAAAAGCATGCTAAGAATGTTACACAAAAATAGATGGCTCAAGCACCTTATAATTTAGATAAAGGAAAATAGTATAGTGAAAAGTGATACCATCAACATCTCTAACAAACCCATGGTAACTTTGAATTTTTTGTTAAAAAATCCTTGCTTGTGTAGTCTACATCTAGTCTCACATAGATGGATGACAATGATCTAGATGCCACTTGTCTAAGAACTAACACCATTGAAATAGACATCTCTAAAGAACAAGAAATCCTCTTCCATACTAAGCTTTGGGTGAAGGGTTAGCCTATTCACATTGAGAGTTGAAGTGATAATAACATCATGCCATGCCATTATGTGCACTACCAATTATTTATTAATTTCCCACATAAGTGGCTTAGGATGAAACATGAGCTAAAAAATATTGGATATATGAGACAAGTTAAGACATCGGTTGGAAGAGACCAAGGTTTGCTTTGTTCATTAGAACTAATTTTAAGAGGTTGAAGTAGAAATATTTTGCATCTATAGTCCAATGTTATGATTTGTATTGATATGAGGCATCTCAATCATATAAATACAATCTCCATAGTAAGATGTCATAGACATCCAAAGGTGAAATGTCAGAAGTGCAAGTGTCATTTATAGTTTGAATTTTAAGTGAAGATTGAATTATATTTAGACATGTATACCCTTCCCTTATTAATCCCACCCCAAGGAGTATGGATTGGAATGCATATTAGTTGAAATGCCTAAGATTTAGGATGTGCTTTGTGAGATGATGTTATTGTGAATTCCAATGTTAATGATTACATGAAGAGGCTAAAAAATCACCTTAAATTTAGTGTGAAAGAGGTTTTCTTGCTCCTTATATGTATTTATGATAGTGAAGCTCTCGTTATTAGATAAGTGGCATATTGATGAGTGTGATCCTTCTACATGGGATTGGATATATACTACATAAAAAAAGATTATTAGACAAAACATTATGAGTCATCATGGGTGTGTAAATGATGTTATGGCATAAATTATCACTATAATTATTATTGTCTTTATCTTAAGTATACATTTTATGAGCCTCCAAGTCTTGTGCATCCTTATTTGACTTATTTAATTTTACAAAAATGTGATGCTTCTGTGTAGGATGTTGAGATGAGGAGTTATGCATAGGTTGGATATTACATGAAGAGGTGATATTTTTATTCATATTATCTTGGATTTAATCTTTTAAACATTATGATAATATTTCACTAGAATGTTATAATTCAAAAACTCTATATTTGTAAGGATACAAGGATAAAGTTTGTTGATGTACTTCAACACCTTATTTTGTTTAATCAAGATCTTGGATGAATATTGACATATGAGTTCAAATAAAAAATAAAATATTTAGAACATTTAAAGTTTCCCTATAAATTCACCTCTATAATGGGCCCTATGGCATAGATCATTGGTATCAAAGGGTAAATATATTATATACTTGTAGACATGCCAACACAATGAGAGAAAGAAGGATTACTAGTTGGATCTATTTAAGCCTACCCATAAAAATGCCATAGCAAAATAAATATGGGTGATGTCCAAAAGTAACTTGAATAAACCCCATGCATCTAAAATATCATTACAAACACCCTAGAAGCATAGTGTACTAAAATATTTGGAAATTTATGTGAGTTGATGATGAACCTCAACCCAAGATCTTCAAAATTTCTCTTGTACAATTTTCAATAGAAATTTCAAAAGTTATTTTGAGACTAATTTTATAGTAGCTATCACATTTGGGTTTTTGGGCTTGATAAATTTTATTTGAGTGCCCCATATAACTATTTGACCAATTTTATATGTAGGTTACTCAAATATGGCATATTGAGACCAAATATATATTATGTTATCATATTTGTGTTTAATGGGATTGATATGACATATTTGAGTGCCACATGCAACAAATGAAGTGATTAGTTTCATGAGGTACTAAAATAAGAAATATCAAGTGGGAATTTCTATTGGTATGTCATAATTATATTTAGGGGGATTGATATACCCTATTTGAGTACATCGTGTAACTAGTCAAGTGATTACTTGCACAAGGTACTCATATAGGACATATCGAGTCCAAATTTACATTAGGTTGACACATTTATAATTAGGGGTACTAATATAACATATTTAAGTTCTCTATGAAACCAATCAAGTGATTAGTTACATAGGGCAATCAAATAAGACATTTATCAAGTCTAAACTTACACTAGCTTATCTCATTTGAGTTTAAGGGGCTTGATATGCCCAATTTTAGTGCACTATGAAAACAATTGAGTGATTGGTTATGTGGGGTACTAAAATAGATAATATCAAGTCCAATATTACATTAAGTTGTCACATTTTTATTTAGAGTGCTTGATAAACCATATTGAGTGCCTTGTGCAACTAATCAAGTAATTGGTTGCACAAGACACTCAAATAGGGCATATCGAATACAAATTTTCATTAAATTTAGGAATTTTTGTTTAGTGGGATTGATATGTCATATTTTAGATCCAAATTAAATAGCAATTAGTTGCATTAGGAACTTAAATAAGGCACATTGAGTTTGAATTTATAGTTAGGTCTCAAATTTGTGTTTATGGGGATATATATGCTCTATTTGAGTGTCTATGTAATGAATTAAGAGGTTAGTTGCAAAAGGAATTCAAATAGGGAATATTGACTCAAATTTTACCTTGGGTTTTAACATTTTTTGAGGGTCTATATTTTACCTAATTTAGTGATCTGTGTAGTGAATGAAGTGATTGGCGACACAAGGCATTGTAATGAATCAAGTGAGCTAATGCATGATAGTAGGTATCAATTCTTCACTCTAATTTCATTAAGTACATAATATTCTATGTAGATAAGTTATGATACATCCCTATTACGTTTTAATAATATTATACTCCCACAAATAAAATAACTAAGCCTAATATCACAATGACCAAGGATATCTTGTATTTGGCACTAGAATTCAATGTTCTTCTAATATACGCTTTGATATAGAGGGTATCCCAAATATAAATACATGTGTTATTTTATTTCAAAATGTTTTTTAAGACATTTGGATTATATGAAGACTCCATTGTGTTATTTTAGTAACTTTTCAAGCTACTTATACTACAACAATGTTTGTGTTGTGTACACTAGTAGTGTCTTCTCTATTTCCCATGGAGGGGTGTCAAGATAGACCATGAGCAATAAAAAATCTTAAATGTATGAGAAAATTTTACAACATTATTTGGTTGAGATATTGAGGTTAAATTTGTTCATTGAATATAGTTATAAGAGGTTTAATAAGTGATTTTTTTTATAGTTGACTGTTATGATTTGGCTTGATATATAGAATCTCAAACATATAAATACGATCTCCTCAGAAATATGTCATAGACCCATAAATATGAAATGTCAAAAGTGATGGTGTCCTCCATAGGCTTGAATTTGTATTGGAAGGTTCATTATCATTGGATATATATACCCTTCCACTGTTGAAGCCACCCCAAGGAGTATGACTTGGAATGCATAGTAGTGGAAATACCTAGGCATTGGGATATGCCTTATGAAATGATGATATTTTGAGTTAAAATGTAAATTATTACATGAAAATTCTAAATCTTCACCCAGAAATTAGTGTGGAATATTTTTTTTCATTCATAGGTGTTTACAGTAGTGAAGCTCTAGCGATCAGACAAGTAGCATCTAGATCAATGCCATTATTTTACATGGGATAAGATGTATACTATGCAAGAAATGATTATCATATGTATCATTATAAGTCATCATGGGTGTGTGAGTTATGTTGATGACACTAATTGTCACTAAAATTATTCTTTATTTTTTCTAAAGTAGAATGTGTAATAACCTTCAAGTTTTATGCATCTTTCTTAGCCTTATTTCCTTTGAGAAAAATGTTATGTTTATGTGTAGGAGGATAAGATTATGAGTTGTGCATGGGTTGGATCTTGCATATGATATTAGATGAAGAGGTGAGATGTTGCTTCATATTTTCCTTGGTATTAATAAATTAGATCCACCCATGAAGGCAAATCTCTAATGGATAAACCACTTTCCAAAGGCACTAAATGCCAAAACATTAATGAGAATCACATGATTGTTGTTGAAAGGTCCATAGAGTGTCAAAAGTAAAAAAAAATATATTAATATGGATATAAGATCAAATTAAATTTATGTACTTCAACACCTTATATTTTTCAATCAAACTCTCATAAAGATGTTTGGTGGAGTCATGGAATTTGTTGGTGTATTCTTCTAAGGATTACTTATTGTGCTAGAAAAAATGGTGGAACTAATGAGTTCATCCTTAAATTGGTGAAAAATATAGTAATCCTCCTTTAATGTGTTGAAAAAATTATTTAGAGGGAAATTTTAATGGTATAAATTTTTTAGTGTGTGATGAATATGTGTGTCAATATTTTCCCAACTCTCACTATTTTAGACATATAAAAAGTTTATTAAATTAATTTTTGGCACACTTATAACTCCTAAAAATATCATAAATCAATATGAAAGGCTAAAAAAACTAAAAATGACCAACTTTTTTTTCCAAAACATATGGTAGGTGTAAAATTTATACTCAAATAACCTTATGTTAAATACTAAATTTCTAAAAACTAAGTACTCATCATATTAGATTTTGAAAAATAATCTTCTAAATAAAAACTTAGGATACAACTTTGAAGTTGATTTCAAAAGACCCAGAGTGGTCCTACTGTATTATATTTTATGAAATAAATTTAAATTATAAGCTTACATAATTAAATATAAGCTTATACTTAAATTTTTATTTTACAAGAGGCATTAAAAACATTTAAATGTGCATGCATCAATTTTTTTTCACTAAAGACATTAAAAACATTTCAATGTACAAGCATAAAAAACAATATAATATGCACTACAAAGGGTGTACACCCTTTGTACTACATGGGGTGCAAACCCTTTCTATTACAAATATCATGTTCTTTTTGCAATGCATAGGATGCATACCCTTTCTACTATAAAGGGTGTGCACCCTTCGCACTACATAGGGCGTGCCCCCTTTATTTTGATTTTTTTGAGTTTTGTGAATTTCCCTCCAAAAGAGCCATGGTTTTAGGATTAGAGGATAAAAACCCTACACTAGACCAACACAAATGTATTTTGCTAAATTTAAAAGTTTTTTTAACCTTCGTGAACATGTTTAAGTAGGTAGCTTTATTTAGTTATAGAAAAAATCATGTGAGTTTATAAAGGGGAGAGTTTGGTTTCTGAATATATAATTTTATTTAATGTTAAACTATTATTTTTAATTATTACTTAGTTTCTACACATCATAACTCATCATAGTTTATACATGTATCATTAAAAATAGATTTATAACATTTTGACTATCAATTAAAATTTTATAAAACTTATATCTCAACAATCTAAACATCATTGGCCATGTTTTCAAAAATAAATATGATTTTTATGAAGATAAGTTCATTATTTTATGTTCATACACTTATAGTTTCAATTTTATAACTTTCTGTAGACACATAAATTAAAATTTAAGCTAAAATAGTGCATTTGTGACCATCCTTTTTACACACTTAGCTCATGTCTTATTCTATGGCCTTTTGACCACGTTCCTTAATTTTTTGTGTGGAATACCTATTCCTATAAGAAAAATAATTATTTTATAATGTACCTATTCATCATGCAATGTAATTCAAGCTTATCCATAGTTTGTTCCATACTCTTAGAACAACTATTTTTTCTCTTAGGATAACAACTCACCATTTGGATTAATGTTCCTCAATAGTGTCTTATTTCATCGATTCTTTCCTCTTACCAAGTAATGACTAATTACTCAATTTTAAATTCATGTAGTGGTTCATCCCACAAGTTTAGCAAGCCCCAAATTTAGGAATTCCCAAAATATCACTATAAAGCCACTTTACAAACCATTTTTCACACAAAAGACTTTCATATTGAAAAACACTAGAATTCTAATTGTACATTGAGAGAAAATTCCTTATTTCTCCCAATTATGAATACATACAACCCTAGTAACCCTGAGATAAAGTATGAATACACTTCCAAGGTCACAAGTCATAGTTGAAACACTTAATCAGACAAAGATTGCACCAATATTGCCCTAATATTTTACATACACCACGTTAGCATGAAATAACTACATAGAGTTTGATCCCTCTTTATAGTATTGGTATGTAGGAAGTGCTCCATATAAGGGTGTTGAGGGCAATCACAAATTCAACTGATAATCCATTTTTACTTCATGATTGTGTTTTTCCTCTTAGTCTATTGATCTAAGGTTACAAGTGAAAAAATATATACACAATGTTTTTTGTGATGGATTGAAGGCTCCCATATAGTTAAAAGAACACATAGGTGAAGGTGGGCCTATCACAAAAATATTAGAGCTCCATAATCTATAGGACACCAATGCTCCCTAAGGACAAAAACACCCCACGCCCTTGTCCAAATCCAATGTTATTATCTAGAGATCTTATAAAACCCTATTTTAGATCTACAGTTAGTGAACACAACTCCCCAGTCAATTTCAGTCTCATATAAAATCCTACATTATTTTTTTTAGCTAAGTTATATATCATTCGTACTTTTCCCCTTTTATCATATTTCCATATATAGTAAGTTCAAATCAATTTGTGTCGTTTATTAGATATCTGTATCATTATGATTTTACATAATAGTTTGACACATTTAGGTAATTATTTCATACTTTTCCAAAAATTGATAAAGCATATTGCTAAACATGCTTATTGCTCAACATTTCCAAAAACACTAGCTTTCCATTAGGGTTTACTTCTATTTTTATCACTTCTATTCATGGTTTTAGATTTTATATTTTAGATTTATCTATTTATCATGATCTTAATCATTGAATCTATTTATCATTTCTTGATTTGAATTTTTTTAGTTTCATTTACATATTGTTTCCCTTTGCTATGTTTAATATTTAAGTTACATGTAAATTGATATATTCATCATCTAATGACAAAAATAAAATTCATCCTAACTAAAGAACCTAATAATAAATCACCCCATGATGCTTATTAGTACATTGATCAGTTTGACATACCACTTATTACTACTAGATGCTAGAGAGCACAATTGATTTCTTTTATCCCTTTTTCTCTTGGACCTATAAATTACCCACAACACCATCCCACCTCTACTATTCACTATGATTATATTAGATCCTATGGTTAATGATATTACAATAGTGCCTTGTATTATTGTCCTATTCTACTGACCTTCTCCTAGTGAGCACATGTTATCAGTTCTCATATATAAATAATAAAAATGCCTTTTATAGCTAGTATATACATAAAAAAACTCACTAGGGGAATATTATACAAAGATTATATCCTTATTTGTATATCCTTTATTATTCATACATTAATTTTTTACATTGCTCAAAATCTATCGATGTTTCTTACTTACATATTGATATAGTACTAGTTACCTAGGTTATTGAATATACTAATTTTAAAAATGGTGCATGTTGATTAATTACATGTATTCATGCATGCTTTTCATGCTTGTTTTCTTCTTCATGTATTTTTTGTATCCTTTTTTTGGACTGTGGATATTTTAACATGTCCTTGTATGTGGGTTCAAAGCATTCATTATATGTTTCTATGTGTGTGAGTAACATTTGAACATATCCCTTGTATGTGGCCCCTTGGCCTTTTATTATGTACTTTGTGTGCTTTGCATGTACTCTTTGTTTATGTGCATCATGGTTATGACACCTTTTTACTTATTTTAATCAATTTTTGAATCCATGATGGACATCATGCATCTTCTTAAATTTCTAATGCCATGATGGATATCATGCATCCCTCTCCAAGTTTTAGTACTCAATTTTGATCACTTATTTGCATGACTGAATTTTAACTATAGTCATATAAAATATCCAAATCAGTAGCTTGAGTGTGGATTGTGACACCCAATCCATATAACCCTCTTGCATGCTCTCATAACCCTTCTAGACACCTTTTTCTTATAATTGGGCATCTGCAGACTTCTAAGACCTGATTCTAACTTAGCCAAGCTACATTTCCTATGTTAATTCCATCCCCTAGGTCCCAAAATTGTAGGACAAGAGCACTTGGGTTCAACTATAGCATTGGACCCTTGGGTGTCCCTTTTTTGGTGCTCCTATCCAATCACATTTCAATCCCAAATGACCATTTCCTTCTGATTCCTATTCTTCATTATGTCAACCTAGTGCGAATACATTTAACAAATGACTAATAGATATTTATAAAATCCCATTCAAAGTTTATTTAGAAGGGGTTGGAGAACATTAAAAATTAAACAAGAATACAAGTAAAACCACTGAGGAAAATTTTCCTATTCTCTACATACAACCATCTAATACAACTATAAGCATATTAAAACCCTCACACCAGTCTCTAGCCACCTCAAGCACTCTCAGTTTGGCATTTTTGCATCTACATAACACTATTTCAAAAAACACATTAAGTGGGAGAAATACATATGAATTTATCCCTCTTTGGAGTTTTTGCTGTAGGCAGTATGCCCATATAAAGGGTGTGGATACACATTCACTACATCTTACACACACTAACCCCCCCTTCTTTCTCAAATTTTTATTCAAGCACAACGAAGGTCTAGAGTTCAATATTAAATCAGATCTACAAGGAGCTCCATTGATATTCAAGATCTAAAATTTCATAGGTAGGCTCATATAAGGGTAACAGACAAAACCCAAAAAAATCAAATCTCTATGACTAGTTTTGACAATAGTGATAGGACCTAAACTATAGAATTGGACCTTGAAGTTCCCTATTTTTGGTGCTATTATCCTTTCACTAAATTAAACCTAGATCTAAGTTCACTACATTTTCCCAATCCTACACAACTAGTTTCAAACTCTGTCTTAGCCATCTCAGTCCATTTTTAAGCTAAGTTGCATTTCTCCTCTTTTATTACTATTTTTAGAAAGCTACCAAAGTCAAATAAACTATAAAAATTAGTACTATAATTATTGCAATATTATTTATTGATTTATTATTATAGACCCTTAAATAAATTAGGAATAAAACTTCAATATTCTGAAAACTTTTAAATCATTTGGTGAACCTGACTTACTTCATGTGCATAAAAACCCTATAAACCCTAGGGTAAATTCCTTGTTGATTTTTCCAATAATATTTTGATTTTTTCTACATATTTTAAATCATAAATTCACATTTAATTTTTAAATTTATCTTAATAATTTTAAAAATCATTTATTCCTAACCTTAGTTGAATTTACTAGGTCCTTTTGCACACAAAAACCTTAGAGACCCTAGGGTAAATTCTTCCCTAATTTTTCCAATATTTTTCTAATTTTTTACCTACATTTTTAAATCATAAATTCACCTTAATTTTTAAAACTTCTATTATAATTTTAACAAATCATCATAGTTTTTTTAAACCCTAATTCCATATACTAGGTCCCATTGCTTTTGAGGTATCACCTTACATCTAAAATCAAATGTCACATAAAAACAAAAATGGATCTCACTTATTTACACATATTTCTTGCATTTCTTGCAAATAATAAGGAGACCATACTCAGTCCTATCATGTACATGAATGATAAAGTTTACCATATGTTAATACAAATCTTCTTTCTTTGCATTTCATGTTTACTTTTTATAATATGGGATGATATTAAGAAATTCATAGCTAAACATCTTAAGAAACCTCTTACCTCACCTCCCATGGAGCCTCTATCCCATGCCAAGTTATGTTTCATGGTCCATTTTACTCTTCTCTAGGTCACTACCCATCACCAGAGAGCCCAGTTGACATCCTTTATCCCTCCATCACCTCAACCTATCAATTATCTATGATCTCCTCTTGTAGCTAATACTAATCCTATATAACTAGTAGATAATGCAATTAGAACTATTACTCGACATGTCACCATGCCTCCCCCACCTAGTTTGGAGCCCTTCCACACTCCTATTCCTTCTCATCCCAAGCCCAACCTGCCCACACAGGTAGATATACATAAGTCATATGATATTATTGATCAGTTGAGAAACACACCAACTAATATTTCCATGTTAAAACAACTTTAGAAAGCCAACATGTTTAAGGACATTATTTATTAGGCACTCACTCAAAATTTTATGCCCATTGATTTAGAGCCTTCTTATTTTGCATCAATGTTCAACACATTAAAAATTATAGAGGATGTTATTTATTTTGATCATGAGGACATTCCATCTCAGACAATTATTGATCAAAATTTATCACTGTTCATATAAGCTCAAGTCAAAACTAGCACAATTAAGAGAGTTCTAGTTGATAGTGGTTATGGACTTAATATATGTAATATTACATTCTTATAGAACATGGGCATAGATATCTCATCTATACAAAAATAATATAATAATACTAGAGGGTTTAATGATATAACATGATAGACATTGGGTACCATTGCTTTGGATATCATGATAGGGCCCAAAACCCTCTATACATAGTTTTAGGTCATGTCAGGTCCTCTTCATTATAATATTTTACTTGGATGACCTTGGATATATGTTATATGGGTAGTTCCTTATCTTCTTCATTGATATGTTAAGTTTCTCCATGAAGGATACCTATACACATGTCCAGTATGTTAGATGAATATTTTGTCAATCAGCTAATTGATTGAGCAAAATAGGTCTCTTCACCACAACAAGGGAGATTGGTCGGCCAAATGTGTAGGTATACTACATCAAAGGTGGACAAATCTCTCCTCTCATCAAGGGAAGGTTCCCTATAAATATGTAGGAGCTATATACTATATATATATATATAAGTAGAAAATAACACTCAGGGGTAGTACCACACCATCCATCTCTATTTTTTTAGAGATGATGTTTACAGATAAAGGAGAAAATCCTAGTGAAAACACTGAAGGCACTTATCTTCTTTCAGAAGTGATCTTGCAGGAAATAGGATTTCTTTTAAGTAGTAATAAGTAACTAGTAACAAGGGCATAGTAACTAGTAGGATGAAATGGAACACAAAGTCTCCACCTCAACTACCCAAAGAGTGAAACACAAAGGATAATGGGGGCACAAAGTCATCCCAAGATCCTTTACATAGAAAGAAACCAAAAACACACACTAAAGACAACTATGACAACACAAAGTCTTTCAACAATTGGTTTCAAGACACCTTCCTCTTTACTTCCACTAGTTTTATTTGTTAAATTAAATAAACAAGAATGCATTCAGAAGATAGACATAAGAACAATCTCCTAAAATGGCACAAGATATAATATCACAAAGTCTACAAGTAACTTACTTTCTCATTCAGATAAAATAATATGAAAAACAATTTGAGCTCAAAGTCTCAGTATTTACCTTTCAATTTGGGTAGAGTTTTGCTTCTGTAATGGAAAAGTCTCCCTTTTGCATAAGACAAGAGATTATAATATATCACTACCCCCCAAAAAGGTTTGGCACTACTTTCCATAGAATGACCCATACTACATTCAATGCATTGAATGTGTTTTCAGTTCTATCGAGTGACCATGATTGGAACAGTGTATTCCCTTGACTATGGCATGCCCATCCATCTTATATGTCTCCTCCTTAGCATGAGTTGTCTAGTCCTTTTCTTGATGTCTATGCAACTGTCCACTTTGCCATTAATTCTTGGAAGAAAAATAGGCCGCGTCCTTGATTTGGCTTGCTCAAAAAATATGATGGAAATTTGAAAAAAAACAAGCCAAGATGATTCTAATGAACTACAAGAAATAGGAACAAGTAGAGTGTACAGCCAAAACTACATTGCATTATCATACTATTCTTTTAGGGTAAATACTAAGAGTCTAAGAGACATAGAGCAATGGTTGATGCCCTAAACTTGGTCTCATGCATAATATTAAAAGGATGAATATGCAGCATCACATGTAAGGTTTAACTATAAATGTTTCTCTTAGTCAAGGGACCATATCCATTTGGTATTATTTTTATCTATAAAAGTTAGATATATAAATATTAAAAATATTTCATAATCATTGATTGTAAAAAGTAGTATTATTTTTTTGTAGGGAAAGGAAAATGAAAATAGAAAAAAACTAGATAATGCAACAGAAACTCTTCCATAAAAAAATTCTGGAGAGATGATTTTTTTTTTTTTTAAAGCCTCCTAAAATAACCTTATATTATATTTCAAAGCCTCTTTCAGAAAAAATATCAAATACTACTGGTCAAGTGTGGATGGCATTGGTAATTATAGAATTTTGCACCTAGAGTCTATCAATGCCAAATTACTTTAGGAGATCCAAGTCCTTAATGTCAAGCTTCAATGATTTCACATTACCATCTTCCCTAAATAATAATTTCTTATTTATCATGCAAATGATAGTGGGGAATTTTTTGTGAATAAATTAAACTTATCAATCTATATTTTGATGATGAATAGGGCTACTGGAGACCTCTCTTGATTAAACACCTCACTCCAAAATTCAACACCTTTTTCTTTTTGGTTGCTCAAATAAAATCCTAACTAATGACTATATATTAGTAATTTAAGGAGTTAGTCAATTATTATTATAATAATAAAAAACAACTTATATACATAATTAATCAATCTTAATCCCTTCCACTAATTCACTTACTGGAAATAACTCCCTTGAAGATATTTTTGGTCTTTTTTGTAATATTCCCTCTTCCCTATAGCAATTTGAGCTCTTAGGTTCTCTTTTCAGCTGGTCACTTGGTTTATTTTTCAAATTCCATGCCATATTCAAAAACTAACAGATATTCTATTACCTTAAATTTGATGTCTACGGGGCCGTCAATGGTGGCTGGCTGTTTGAACCATGTTGAACCATGAACCTTTGAACCTGTGAAAGTTCATCAGTTCAATGGTTCAATAGTTTAGGTGATCTTTTTCATCTCCATGGTTCAATCACTTTCTTTTTCTTTGCTTGAACCATCCCTTTGAACCATCTCTATAATCTTCCATTTGAACTATTGAACTTGTGAACCATTAAACTTTGAACTCTTTCAGTTCAAGGTTCAATCGGTTCATTGGTTCATCCATTGTTTTGTTGTTTCCTTTATCCTTCTAAGTCCCTTTGAGACCTTGAAAATCCTTCAACCTTTGTTTTAGGAACACCTCAAAGGGAAGGTGTCCCTTTAGGCTTTGAGAAAGGTCCTTTTTGTTAGTGCCAAGAGCCCCCTGCAAGGGTACCTACCCTTCGGGGTCTTTCGGGTAGCCTTCGGGCTTTAATTTCTTCGGCGGACTTTAATTTCTTTGGCAGACTTCATCCTTCATTTCCTTTGGATAAAATGTCTAAAGGAATTCCTTTAGAAAATTTGTCCAAAGGAAATCTTTCATTGGCTTTGCTTTGAACATTTTTTAGCCGGGTTTTTGCTTTTTCCTTTCAGGCGAATTCCTTCAGACAAAAGTTTGAAGGAATTCCTTTAGACAATTTGTCCAAAGAATTTTTGCCTTAGTCACTTTTACATGGAAAATCTTTTCAAAAGATTTTTTTTGGTCTTTTTACTTAGTAATTTCCTCAGACAAAAAGTTTGAAGGAAATCTTTCCTTTCAGCCTTAGTCATTTTTTCGAAGGAATTCCAACTTTTGTGCCTTGTTCATTTTTTTGAAGGAATTTTCTTTGTCCACTTTTGCTCACTACCCTTCACAAGGGCACTTGGCCTTGGTTCACTACCCTCCACAAGGGTACTTGTTCCTTTGGCTTTTGGGGCAGTCCCTTGAACCAAACATTTGAACCGACTGATTGAACCAACTTTGGTTCAACCATTCAATGGTTCAATCAGTTCAATCTCTTTGTTTTGGCCAAGTCTTTTGACCGCTTGAACCAACCACGCATTGAACCATTGAACTGTTGAACCCATTGAACCTTTGAACCAAAATGGTTCAATGGTTCAAGCCTTCTTCTTTTTGCTAAGTGTTTTGAAGCTGTTGAACCTTGAAGCAGTTAAACTTGATGAACTTTTGACAAAGTGCTTAACTCTTTAAGCTTGCTAATGACATTAAACCTTTGAATATGTTGAACCAAAATGGTTCAAGGTTTAATGGTTCAATGGTTCAATTCTTGTTTAGAAGCTTGCTGATGAACATTTTTGGTTGAACCAAGGCATTGAACCAATCTTAAAATTGCCTAAGTGTTGGAAACTTGCTCCTTTGAGGGAATTTTCCTATTGAAGCGATTGAACCTTTGAACATGCTAATCCCTTAACTAAAAAATCTTGAAAAATGAGGAATTTGAATGCTTAGAAAAAATTTTGAAAATGGAAGAGACAATTTTGGTTTGCAAGACCAAAATAGTTCATATGTTTTCCCAAAAAAGAGTGGTAAATTTTGG
Source organism: Torreya grandis (assembly GCA_037957365.1). Classification (NCBI taxonomy): domain Eukaryota; kingdom Viridiplantae; phylum Streptophyta; class Pinopsida; order Cupressales; family Taxaceae; genus Torreya; species Torreya grandis. The sequence goes on along the minus strand of JARHVA010000855.1, from coordinate 2,574,258 downwards.
GAACAAAAGTTAGCTCCAGTTGGGGAACTTCCTTCAGTTGAAAACTTGGAATAACTGAGGGGAGTAGAAATCAAAATCTCCAGTGCCTTGAAGTATGCCATTGGGCTATGGAGTCATGTTATCCATAAAAGAAAGGCACCTAAAACAAAAATGAATAACACACAACAAAAACAAAGACTATACAAATATACATATGTACAGGTGAACTTATTTGATACTTCAAGAATTGAAGTGCTTCAGATGCTACCCATTATGAGGCAGAGAGAAAGGTGTGCCATCTTGATATCTCAACAAGAAACTATTTTCACCATTAAGCTGATGAATAATAAAAAGGCCCCTCCAAAGGGAGTCAAATTTCCAATGCATTCCCTTTGATTCTCTTCTCTTATCCCACAACAGGACTTGATCTCCAATCTACAAATCACAGTTTTTTACTTTCTGGTTGAAGAGCTTCTTCACCAGAATTTGATGCACAACAATTCAGTCCACCACCATAGTCTGTTCCTCATCCATCTCAGTCAATGATCCTTTTATCGATGGAGCTTTCATATGTCTGATCTTCAATTGCCTTAGCCAATTTCAATGCTGGTAATTCCAAGGTGATTGGTATCTCAACATTGAGACCATAAAGAAGTTGGAAAGGAGACATACCAATTGCTCTCTTTGGTGTGATTCTGTCTACCCATAAAGCATCAACTAATGTTTTATGTCATGTCTGTTGGTTGTCATCTACTAGCTTCTTGATGATGGTCACTAGGTTCTTGTTGCTTGATTTAGCTTGGCCATTCCCTTGTGGAAAGTAATCCGAGGAGTGTGAGAGGGTGATCCCATAGTAAAAATAGAACTGAGTGATCTCCTAAGAAGTGAAACAAGCTACGTTGTTGTGACAATATTGGTTAGGACCCTAAACCTTCAAATGATGTTCTCCTTGAGGAAATTTCCCACTACTTCTGAAGTGGCTTGCTTGGTTGGAATAGCTTCCACTCACTTGGTGAAGTAATATGTGGCTATGAGGACATAATGATGTCCAACACTTGAAGATGGGTTTACAGCACCAATGAAATTGATTCCCCATTGCTGAAATGGTTCTTCTATCACCACTGGCTTGAGAGGCAGGGCAACTAACTTAGGTCTTCCAACAAACTGCTGGCATAATTCACATTTCCTTACCCATTTATATGCATGTTGAAATAGAGTGGGCCAGTATTACCTAGCTCATAGAATTTTATGGGAAGTTATAGGAGTAGAGAAATGTCCTCCATAGGTTAGATTGTGGAAGGACCTCAAAAGTTGGTTTTGCTGCTCTTTGTCCATGCAACGAAGGAACACTCCATCTGGGCTCCTCTTATACAAGTCGTTATCCCAAAGGACAAAATTGTTATCTTTTAAATTGATAGTCCTCCTTTATTTATGAGATAGGTGAGCGAGACACTCACCATAAGTAAGGAAATGAGCAATACTTGAATACCACTCATTTGTGGTGGAGACAAAGAGGACTATTGGCGTGTCTTCAATTTCTTTTTCTGATTATTCATGCTTTATTTGTTTTAGTTTGTTGTCAGTAATCAATTGGCATAGGCCCTTTCCTCGCACCAACTTCATTGGCTTGATGACTAAATCAAAATCCTATATTTTAGCAATCTAATTACCTCTTTTCATCCCAAACCCCTACTGAGTTAATATGGATTTGACTGTGGTGTCAGGAACCAGGGCAATAGTGTGTGAATTCAAGATGTAGAAGCAAAAATGCTTCACTACCTCACCAATGCATAAGCATGCTTTTCCATGTTTGAGTATTTTAGCTCATGAGATTTGAGAGGACATCTCATGAAATAAATAGGAGATTTTGCACCTTCTTAGCTCTGTTGAACCAAAATTTCTGAAAGTGTGTGCTCAGAAGCATAACTATACATTATGAAATCCTTGGTGTAGTCTAGACAAACCAGAATTGGGGCATGGGCAATAGCTATCATAATATCTTGGAATGCCAATTTGCCTTCTTCATTCTAGCTAAATTTGGCCTTTCCCTTCAACATGTTTACAATATGGCAAGTCTTTTCAACAAACTCGAGGATGAACCTTCTTAAAAAATTCACTTTTCCAAAGAAAGAGTGAACTGCAATCTTACTTGTGGGCAAAGTAAGCTCTTGGATGGACTTGACTCTGTCTGAGTCAATCTTTATACCTTCTCAAGACACAATGTGTCTAATAAGTTTCTCTTCTATTACCCCAAAAATAGACTTCTTGGGATTTAAATAAATGCCATTCTAGCGGCAGCATTCCATCACTTGTTGCAAATGGTGCACATGGTCAGGGTGATGCTTGGAAAAGACTGTTAAATCATCCAAGTACACTATAATGAACTTACCCATTTCATTTTTGAAAGCAAGGTCCATTTCTCTTTAGAAAGTGGTGCCAACATTTATCAGGCCAAAAGGCATTATTTGATATGCAAATGTGCCCCAAGGCATGGTGAAGGCAGTCTTGTGCTGGTCTGCTTCACCAACTTCAACTTGATTGTATCCCAAGAAGCCATCTAGCATTGATAACATCTCTGAACTAGTCACTATCTGAAGAACTTGGTCCATGATAGGTAGAGGATAGTTATCCTTTAAGGATGATAATTCAAATTTCTAAAATCCATGTAGAGATAAATTTCACTATTCTTCTTCCTTACAGGCACTATATTTGCAATCCATGTGGAATGATGGATTGGGAAAATGATCCTAGCATTCAATATTTTTTGTATTTTAGATAGAATAGTACCTGATATCTTTAGATTGTACTACCTAGATTTTTTATTGCAAGGCACAGAGTCACCCCTGAGAGGGATCTCATGGCAAATTTCTTCAAGCCTGAGTGACTTCAGGTCATCATAGGAGTATGTTAAGACATCCATATACTGGTTGAGCAGATTAGTGAACTTTGATTTTTCTTCTTGAGTGTAGTACTTCCCAATGTTCACCATCTTGGGATTTTATTTAGTACCCAAGTTTACTTGATCAAACTCCTGGGAGGAGCTTGAGTCCGTTTGTTGCTATTTGATGAACCTGTCATGTTTGTTAAACAACTTCTAAAGGAAAACCAATCCTTTGGGAATTTTATTCCCTTTCAGCTGTAGGAATTCCTCACCCAAGTTTAAACTTGATTAAGGGGATGGTTCAAGCTGTTGGGACTCACTGTCTTCAAAGTGAAGCTATTGAAAGCCATCTTTTTACTCCAGGAAGGAAATTATCTTGTTGTCACCATTAAACACTTACCAATGATTGGCATTTTTAGGTACACTTGGTTGAAATACTAGTTTAATAGTGTACCTATCTCCCTTAAAATTAGGGTGAAGACCCAAGAGAGTTGCTAAAATAACTAGTGCATCAGCTTGGTCATTAAACTCTCTAGGAATGGCAGAGATGCTAAAATCATCAAAGCTTTCAATTTGGTCCCAGACTAGATTACAGTAGTGGTGCAATTTCTCATTTTGGATTTGATACAAGTTTCTCACCTAACAAACCACTATTTTAGCATCTCCTTTGGCATGAAGGAGTTTGATGCCTTTGTCTCGAGCATCCCTCATTTCAAGCAATAAAGATTCATATTCAGCTATATTATTGGTGTTGCTAAACTATAATTTATATGAAGAAGGGAAAATATCTCCTTGAGGAGATATCAACACAATCCTAGCTCCTAAATTAGTAGAGGAGTATCTCCCATCAAATTCTAGAATCCATACTTCATTATACATTGATTTTCCCTTAGATTCTTCTTCATTTGGAGGGGGAGATTCCTCCACACTTGCACTACATTCCACCAATTCTTATGCTATTTTGGATGAACTAATATTTAGGTTATCACCTTTAGGAGCTTCATCAGATGCTTCATGAACTTCTTCCATGGATAGAAAGTAGTTACCCATTCCTGAAGACTCAAACATAATTTGAGCTTCAAGTGTTGATGTTTGAGTAACCACATATTTTGCTTCCTTCTCAAGGAGCAATCTTTACATAATACCTTTGATTGGGATCCTTGCCTCGGATAGGTCCATGTTTAATTCACCACCAACATCCTTGTAGAAGTTCTATCCAAGAAGGATGCCATATGATGTTGGGACGTTGGCCACCAGAACAGTCATCTTGATTCTCTTTTCTAGGAACACTGCAAATGCAAATTAGGCATCCTTAATTTGTCCCAATAGAGGTACTTACTTGTTTTCCATGGAGAAACATCTCCCAAATGTCTTGGTCAATGTGAGACCAAGATATTCTACCACTTTGGCAAGCATGACATTGTCAGAAGCTCTGGAATCAATGATGCAATTGTTTCGCTGATGACCATTTATCAGTAGGGAGACATAGAAAGGTTCAGTCCTATCGGGAGCAGTGGGAGGAGTAATGACAAGGTTATTCTTGGTGGGTGCATTCTTCGAGGGATCATTATTTACCTTTAGAATTGCTTATCCTAAAGGGATGGCTTGGTTCTTTACACATTGAACCAACTTATCTAATTGCTTAGGATTGGACTGCATAAATTCAAATTTAAACATTTGAATTTTGGTTTTTTTATATGATCAATTATATCAAATTTTTGAAATGAACTAGTCATAGAGGATGGGAGTTCATCCTTTTGAGTTTTAGGAGGGGGAGGATTGATCTATGAATTTGAAGTAGAAGGCATAGGGATGTTTGATGTACTTACCTTTTTTACAATCATTGGCTCCTTTGGCTGGAAAGGAAGAGTGGTTCCCCACTTAGCAATTGAGATTGCAGGTTGAGCTCACTCTTCTAATTTTTATTTATTAGCTTGTTGAGCTGACTAGTTCTTGGACTGGGTGAACACAACATATGATCCCTCAGCTACTTTACCTTCACTTCTGGGTTCATCTTGATAATTTAGGAAACTGATATTAGAGTCACCAGCTAATTCTTTTTCTTCCTCAGTGAAGATATTAGCATCATCTTCAAGGTTCAATTTAGGCTAGAAGGAGAAATTTGATTTTACTTCAAGATATCCAACTATTGAATTGGTTGGAGGTGCTTTAATGGCAAGGTTTCCCCATGGAGGAGGAAGATGATTTGTTTGCCCTTTATTTTTGGCAGCATTGCCTTGGTATGACTGATTGGGGAACATTCTCCTTAGCACATCTCTATATGAGGGAGTAGATGACATACTTTGCACCATTTTTTTTCTAAGAGCTAAAAACTCATTTTCCATCTTCTGCACCATTGGATCAGTAGTGGTTGTAAGTGAGTATTCAGAAGATGAAGAGGATTTACCTCTATTTGGATCTCTCCTTATCTTTCCAACCAAGATAAGGTCATCTTCTACCTTAATAGCCAAGTCTTAAGTAGTAGCAAGGTCTATGTGACTAGCATGTCTCAGCAAAAAACTCACTTCAGGTAGCTGTGAGTTGATGAAGAAACATTTGAGATTCTCAGGTGTTGGCTAAACAATGGTAGGAATCTAGTTCCTAAGCTTGTCAAACTTTGCTATGAAATCCATCATAGGTTCATGAGGTTCCTTCTTCACCTATGTGAGTTGGGCCAACAAGGCATGAGCATCTTCTACAGGCTTGAAACTGGCTTTGAATATAGCTTTAAGTGTGTCCTAGTCAATCACTGATCTAGCCTACAGATAGTAAAACCAGTCTAAAATATCACCTTGTAGTGTTTCCACAAAAAACCTGACCACCACATCCTCAAATTCTACCCCTATCATGCCACAGGCTATGTTGAAAGCTGCAATGTGTTCATCAGGATGAACTCTTCCATCACCAAAGAATTTGGGGAAATTCTTCTTTAAACTGCATGGAAGCTCATGCAAAGGTGGAGTCAAATTGAGTGGGCTGAATGAGTTACCCCAGGGGCCTTGAGCTACCATGATTTGATTATGAAAAAATAGGATAACAAATCTAGGTGGAGTATGGATAGGCAACACTCTGCTAACAACAAAAAATGAAGCTTTGCCTTGTGTTGGTTTCCTGGTACGGGTAGGAGGAACACTTCTAGATCATTGAACTTGAAGTTGGGAAGGAAACAAATTAGAATTGCCCTTCTACACCAATTCAAAAATAAGATCAACAACACCTTGGGCTATCTGACTTCTAGTATAGCATGGAGTTTCTAGATTATAGGATCAAAATGGGAAGGGACTGGTCTTGCTTCAGCTTGAAGCTTGAGGCTTCAAACTGCGTGCTCTTCCCCAGTGAAGTCACCAAAAAGACTGTTGGATGAATATTTTGTCAATCAGCTAACTGATTGAGCAAAATAGGTATTTTCACCATAGCAAGGGAGATTGGTCAGCTAAATGTGTAGGAATACTACATCAGAGGTGGACAAATCTCTCCTCTCATCAAGGGGAGGTTCCCTATAAATATGCATGAGCTATATACTATATACATAAGCAGAAAATAACACTCAAGGGTAGTACCACACCATCCATCTCTCTTTTTTTAGAGATGATGTTTATAGACAAAGGAGAAAATCTTGGTGAAAGCACTGAAGGCACTTCTCTTCTTTTAGAAGTGATCTTGCAGGAAACAACAGGAGTTCTTTCAGGTAGTAACAAGGGCATAGTAACCAGTAGGATGAAATGGAACACAAAGTCTCCACCTCAACTACCTAAAGAGTGAAACATAAAGGATAATGGGGGCACAAAGTCATCCCAAGATCCTTTACATAGAAACAAACTAAAATCACACACTGAAGACAATTATGACAGCACAAAGTCTTTCAATAATTGGTTTTAGGACACCTTCCTCTTTACTTCCACAAGTTTTGTTTGTTAAATTAAACAAACAAGAATGCATTTAGAAGATAGACATAAGAATAATCTCCTAAAATGGCACAAGCTATAACAACACAAAGTCTACAAGTAACTTGCTTTCTCATTTAGATAAAATAATATGAACAACAATCTGAGCTCAAAGTCTCAGTATTCACCTTTTAATTTAGGTAGAGTTTTGCTTCTATAATGGAAAAGTCTCCCTTTTACATAAGACAAAAGATTACGATATATGACTTCCCCCTGAAAAGGCTTAGCATTGTTTTCCATGGAATGACCCATATTGCATTCAATGCATTGAATGTGTTTTGAGTTCTATCGAGTGACCATGCTTGGAATAGTGTATTCCCTTAACTATGGCATGCCCATCCATCTTATATGTCTCCTCCTTAGCATGAGTTGTCTAGTCCTTTTCCTGATATCTACACAACTATCCACTTTGCCATTACTTCTCAGAAGAAAAATAGGCTGTGTCCTTGATTTGGCGTGCTCAGAAGTCTACTTCATCCACTGTTTCACCTATTGGAAATAACTCCCTTGAAGATATTTCTAGTATTTTTTGTAATATTCCCTCTTCCCTGTAGCAATTTGAACTCTCGAGTTCTCTTTTCAACTGGTTGCTTGGTTTATTTTTCAAATTTTGTGCCATATTAAAAAACTAATAGATATTCCATTACCTTAAATTTGACATCTGCAGGGCCGTCAATGGTGGCTAGCTATTTGAACCATGTTGAACCATGAACCTTTAAACTTGTAAAAGTTCATCAGTTTAATGGTTTAATGGTTTAGGTGGTCTTTTTTAGCTCCCTAGTTCAATCACTTCCTTGTTCTTTGCTTGAACCATCCCTTTGAACAGTCTCTGGAATCTTCCATTTGAACTATTGAACCTGTGAACCATTGAACTTTGAACTCTTTCAGTTCAAGGTTCAATCAGTTCATTGGTTCATCCATTATTTTGTTGTTTCCTTTATCCTTCTAAGTCCCTTTGAGGATTTGAAAATCCTTCAGCCTTTGTCTTAGGAATGCCCTGAAGGGAAGGTGTCCCTTTAGGGTTTGAGAAAGGTCCTTTTTGTTAGTGTTGAGAGCCCCCCACAAGGGTACCTACCCTTTGGGGTCTTTCAGGTGACCTTCGGGCTTTGATTTCTTTGGTAGAGTTCAATTTATTTGGCAGACTTCATCCTTCATTTCCTTCAAACAAAATGTCTGAAAGAATTCCTTCAGATAATTTGTCCGAAGGAAATCTTTCCTTGGCTTTGCTTTGAATGTTTTTCTATCAGGTTTATGCTTTTTCCTTTCGGGTGAATTTCTTCAGACAAAAGTCTGAAGGAATTCCTTCAGACAATTTGTCTGAAGGATTTTTGCCTTACTCACTTTTCTGCAAAAAATATTTCTGAAGGAATTCTTTCGGTCTTCTTTACTTAGTAATTTCCTTAGACAAAAAGTCTAAAGGAAATCTTTCCTTTCGGCCTTAGTCATTTTTATGAAGGAATTCCAACTTTTTTTCCTTGTTCATTTTTTTAAAGGAAATTTCTTTGTCTACTTTTGCTCACTACCCTCCACAAGGGCACTTGGCCTTGGTTCACTACCCTCTGCAAGGGCACTTGTTCCTTAGGCTTTTGGGGTAGTCCCTTGAACCAGCTGTTTGAACCAAATTTGGTTCAATGGTTCAATGGTTCAATTGATTCAATCTCTTTGTTTTGGCCAAGTTTTTTGACCAATTGAACCAATCACGCATTGAACCAAAATGGTTCAATGGTTCAAGCCTTCTTCTTTTTGCTAAGTGTTTTGAAGCCGTTGAACCTTGAAGTGGTTGAACTTGATGAAATTTTGACAAAGCACTTAACTCTTTAAGCTTGCCAACGATGCTAAACTTTGAACCCGTTGAACCCATTGAAACAAAATGGTTCAAGGTTCAACAGTTCAATGGTTCAATGGCTCAATCCTTGTTTAGAAGCTTGTCGATGAACATTTTTGGTTGAACCAAGGCATTGAACCAATCTTGAAATTGCCTGAGTGCTAGAAACTTGCTCCTTTGAGGGAATTTGCCTATTGAAGCCATTAAACCTTTGAACCTGCTAATCCCTTAACTGAAAAATCTTGAAAAATGAGGAATTTGAACACTTATAACAAATTTTGAAAAGGGAAGAGACAATTTTGGTCTGTAAGACCAAAATAGTTCATATGTTGTCCCAAAAAAGAGTGGTAAATTTTGGGAACAACACAATAGATAACCAACCATTCAGATATTGTCAAATTGCATAGTCATCTTCAACTATTTTTCTAGATGGGATACCTCATATCATAGTTCAATCATCACCTGATCACATTTCTTTTGATTAGATACATATATATGAGTTAGGAGATATTAGCACATCTTGCACTCCACTTACAGTTGTGTCCTCAGCTCCAAATACTCAACCAGTCATAACAACTTTAATCATTTTAGCTAATCCATTAGTCATGATTCCTACACCTATTATAATTATACAATCATTGACAACAATTATAATAGTACCAGTTAATTATATATAAGCATCTCCTCTAAAATTTATAATTACTCTGACAATTATAGATACTCTCATAGCACCATCATCTTCTACTACTATAGTTGATGAGACTCCCATATCATATTTAACTCTTGTGATAAATTCTAAGTTACCATATGTACATGATGTTGACATAGATTTTTAGGCTACTTCAAATGATGATATGACACCCACACCCATAGATGACTATTTGTGTGGATTGAGATATGTACCAATTAGCCTAAAAGAGTATTGAGATGACTCTAGAGCTCTTATTACACATCCTACATCACTCTTAGCATATCATACTACACTCTCAAGATATACGCCACATTTGTGGCCATAGACATATCACTTGGCACATATAGTTCATATGGTTACCTCTATGGATATAGATCCAATCATTCAAATTCAGATAGGCAGCACACAACATCAACCACATATTATACTATAGATGTTACTTGATTGTAGATTAATCACACTAACTATAGTATGACACAAATCTATTAACAAGTTATCGTGGTAAGATGGTCACCCATTTTGTCTTTTTCACAAGATCACAGGACATGATAAAAACTCATGTATAACTTTACAATAGAGATTGGATAAACTATAGGTTCAGGGTACTATTCAGATTACATCACCACCAGCATTGGCTATGCTAATTCCACTAAAACCATCCACTAATAGAGCTAAATGTCTTAGAGGAGACTCAACATCTTCACCACTAGAGTAACCTTTAGTTTTTCATCGATAGGATGACACCATTATGACTGATAGATCTTTGACTACACAAAGATCATAGATCTTATTGACACCTAAAGAGATAACCACCATGCATACAAAATTTATGGCATATGATGATACTTATGATGATGATCTTGAGGTATTTGATAATGGTTATGATCCCTTCCTCCATATTTATCCCTAATGGGCTCCATCCTTGAACCCTTTACCCCCTCCAACCTAGTCTTTTATGTCATTATGTACATATTGCTTTATTCATATGTTGGTACATAGTTTCTTTTTGCTTACTTGTACATACTTTCTCAGTATTTCTTGTACATAGTCTCTTTATGATTGATTGTACGTAGATTATACCAAAAACATTTAAATAATATCAAAATATAAAAACATTCAAATATACTAAAAATACCAAAAACATCTAAATAATATCAAAATACAAAAACATTCAAATATACTAAAAATACCAAAAACATTCAAATAATATCAAAATACAAAAACATTCAAATATACTAAAAATACCAAAAACAATACAAAATTTCATAATCTAAAAACATTCAAATAATTCAAAAACACAAAAACATTTCAATTATATGCATTATCCATGCTTTATATTTCTACTACCATGTTAGACTTACATTTATTGTTTTATGCTATTATTCATCGATTTATCTACATTACCATGCTTCACTTGATCTTATTTGAGTGTGTGCAGTGATATATAGATCCTTGATTTATTCACTTTACCCATTGAAGGGGCATCCTACTTCTACATTCAAAACATACATCAACATATCTACCCACTAGGGGCATCTTCTACATGGCTACACCATCCAGGTTATGTCATTCTTACACCACATACACTAATTATCATGATGATGTACATTACTTACTAGCTTACATAGATTAGTCTATCGACATTCACTAGTATATAACACTTGTGTATTTCTTATCATATACCTAGTTATATACTCCATGTCTTACATACTTTCACTTCTTACTTTGATTAGTTAGATGGGATTATATTTCTAGCATATTACATGCCTTCCTTTCTTACTTTGCATAGCTAGATATGATTACATTTCTTAGTTCCTATTTTGTCTCTTGTATGTGCCTTAGGACATTTACCAATGTCTTTTGCTTCTATTCTTGTGTGTGCTTTAGGACATTTTCCAATGTCTTTTTCTTCTATTCTTGTGTGTGCCTTAGGACATTTTCTAATGTCTTTTGCTTATATTCTTGTGTGTGCCTTAGGAAATTTGCCAATGTCTTTTGCATGTAATCTTCTATGTGATTGTGGCCCTCATGCCAACCTTACTTGTTTTCAATTGTATGTGTATGTGGTTTTTGAACATGCCTTGTATGCCTAATTTTTAGTTTGAGTGACATGTGCTCATGTCCTTTTTTTCTTTTCCCCTTGGCCACTCTTATATCCCTCTTGCTTCTTGCCTTATGTGCTTGTTTGCTTCTCACTATTTGTAATTCCATGATCCACATCATGCATTTTATTGATATCTTAGATGCCATGATGGATATCATGCTCCATTCATCCTTTACAACTAACAACTAAAATTTCTAGTTTCAATTTATTAAATTACACATGTTATTACATTGTTATATCTATCTAGGTATACCCCAGTTGATCTAACAATCTCCAATACAAACTATGCTATATCTTGAGACATATTTTTAATTATCATTACTATATCATGTATTTTGTAGCATAACACACTTTTAGGAATCTTTCTTCTAAGGGAAGTCATTATAGGTTATTCATTCCTACACTTAGAAGAGGGGGCAACAAACATGAGTTTTGTCATAGAGATCAGAGCTCCTACCAGTCAAAAAAATAATTTTCAAAACACTTAGAATAGTAATCAAAGGTTAAATTAGGTGGAAAAAACCAAAAAAATAGTGGTGATTATAGAATAGTCATCAGATTCAGTAAAAGACAATAGCATTGAACATGGATAATAGCATCGGATAACAGGGTGTCTTATTTTCAGCACTCCTATCTAAATAACAAAAAACTAGATCTTCAAAAAATAGGAAGAAAGGTAAGCTTAGCTATAGTTTTTACAAGTATAGTTTAGTTTAAAATCAACATTTTCAATACAATTTTTCTTAGAGAATCTAGATATAAGGGGCATTATGTGCAACATTATGGATCTCACTTCCAATTTCATATTAGGTAGTTGGTATAACTTTCATATTAGAATCTATGTTACAAATGCCAGTGATTGGAGGCAATGTGCATGACACATTTGACTTGTTTTCTTTTTGAGTTCAATATATTACCTAGGCATTCTCAGTAGTTGTGTCCCTTATTCCATCTATAGGTGGTTGGCATCATTTCAGAGTGGCTTTCATATAGGCCTAACCTCCACATTCTTGAGTGGCTTCCACATAAATCTAGTTTCTAGTTTTGAAGTGGCTTTCATACAAGCTTAATATCCTCCTTTAAAAGTGGCCAAGATTGGCCTAGTTTCTAATACACATTAGAATATCCATGCCACATTATCAGATTATAGAGAATTCATGGGCTTCAAGAACCATCTCATATGACACACATTCATATTGGTATCAGTTCATAGATTCACTTAGTGGGCAATGATGGAGCCAAAGGTCTAACTCACCTTTATATTATTAAGCCACCTAATTAGAGGGATTGGATACACATTCCAAACATTGATCAACACACACATGATTACATAGCTTTACTTAGTAGGTGACAATGGAGCTAAAGGAATAGTCTTTGCATTCTTGAGCTACTCTTGGGGAATTGAGCACTCAGTTCCATTCATGATATTACTCTTGGTACAACACATACCCAACATCACTCAACATCACTCAATATCACAATAATTTTTGTATTGGTCTATGTACTTGATGAGGTGTATTCATTCCTTTCCCTTCCCCTTTCTCTTACCCAATTTTTATATGTTCTTATTTTATATATATCATATCTAGTAAAAACTGATCTACTCTTTTTTTCTCTTGCAAATTTAAATTTCACAATGTTCTCTCTCTATGCACATTTAACATCACACAGCTTCATGGGCTTCACCCTTGCATGTAAGTTTAGGTATGCTTTCTACTTTCCTTTATCCTAGTATTTTGCTTTGTTGTATCACTAGAATAAAGGGAGAGAAAATGTAGTCATATAAAATGTTCAAATTGGTAGCTTGAGTGTGTCTTGTGACACCCAATGCATAAGACCCTCTTGCATGCTCTCATAAGCCTTCCAAACACTTTTTTTCTTATAACCGATCATCCATAGACTTTTGAGATTGATTTTAGCTTAGCTAGGTTACATTTCCCATGATAATTCCATCTCCTTAGGTCCTAAGCCTGTAGGACAAGAGTGATAGGGTTGGACTTTAATGCTGGACCCTAGGGTGCCCCATTTTTTATGCTCATATCCAATCAAATTTTGAGCCAAATGATCATTTCCTTTTGATTCCTATTATTCATTATGTTGGCCTAGTGTGAATACATTTAACCCATTACCAATATATCTCTATATAAGCCCATTTAAAGTTCATTTAGAAGGGGTTGGCAAACATAAAAAAGTAAGTAAGAATACAAGTAAAACCACGTAAGCAAATTTATTTATTCACTGTATATAGCCATCCAATACAACTACAAGCATATTAGAATCCTCACACCAGTCTCTAACCACCTCAAGCACTCTTAGTTTGGCATTTTTACATCTTTATAATATTATTTCATAAGGTGCGTTAAGTGAGAGAACTACATATGACTTGATCCCTCTTCAGAGTATTGGTATGTAGGTAATGTGTCCACACAAGGGGTATGGATACATGTTCAATGCATCTTACACACACTAACCCCCCCCCTTTTTCTCAAATTTTTATTCAAGCACAATGAAGGTCTAGAGTTTGAGATTAAATTGGATCTACAAGGATCTTTGTCAACATTCAGGATCCAAATTTTTTAAAGGCAGACTCATAAAGAGGCAATGGGAAAAACTCAAAAAGCTTAGATCTCTATGACTAGTTTGGACAATAGGGGTAGGATATAGACTATAGTGTTAGACCCTAAAGTGTCATGTTTTTAGTGCTCTTATCCTTTCACCAAATGAAATCTAGATCTAAGTCCATGACACTATCCTAGTTTTGCATAGCCAATTTTAGCCTCTATCTCAATTGTCTCAGTCCAGTTTTAAGCTAAGTTACATTTTTTCTCTTTCATTACTATTTTGAGAAAGTTATAAAATTCAAATAAATTATAAAAACTAGTATTGTAATTTTTACAATATTAATTACTAATTTATTGTTCCAAACCCTTAACTAAATTAGGAATAAAACTCCAATATTCCCAAAACTATTAAATCACTAACATATATATTGACAAGATCACTATGTATGTTTTTTTCTACATGCATATCACATAAATATTTCACTCTAATGATATATATGATGATTCCATGTCCCTCCATCTTATAATTGATTTATAGATTAAAATATTTTCATAACATCCCTTGCATAAATTTTTATTTTGAGTTAATTTATTGTGTGGGCTCAACAACTCACCTCAAAAGAGGGGACATACATAATATCTTATCTCAAAGAATAATCTCCTACAATGAAATACAAAAACATAATTATCTAGGTCTTATGTAGTTGGTGTCAAGTTTTATACCTATAAAAAACCTAAAAATCAATTTTGGAAAGGGGTGCTCCATTTGGAGAATAAAAGAACCTAATATACTCTAAAACAATGTGATGTTATCCTAGAAGGAAGAAAAGAATCATTTATATAAATTATTAGAATCACAGGTAGTAAAAAATAGTTAGAAAAAGGTATGAATATTCACTTTCTATAAAAAAAAATACTCATATTTGATCAGTTTTGGGGTATTATGCACGACATGTGTTCTAGGTAAGAACACAAGTTTTTTCTCAGAATTTTAGTTGTTATTACCCAGTCTTAGAATACATGTGCACCCAAATATTATATTGGGGGAGTATGTGTGACATATGACTTCCTCCTTCCTCAAAATTACATTAGTTTTGTAGATGGAATGGAAATGCTTGTCATTCTCCATGTTGTTTACACCTTACCCAAATCATACTATATTTTTGCACCAAATTTGCACTAGTTTTGTGCTAGTTTGTCTTATTTTGTCTATAGTGGTTGCTTCACATTTTTCACTAGGTTTTAACCAGAATAATCTATTGGAAATCACACAAGGATTTAAAACTACCTCACCACTTTGGGTATGCAATGATGGAGTCAAGCACACCTAGAGTTCTTAAGCATATTCTCCCTATGAATGAGGATTGGGGCATCCACAATCCATTCCAAGATTTTCAATGAAAATTAAATCTCCAAGGGTCCTACCCTCTACATTCACCATTTTTATACCAAAAAACATAATGTTTCACGTGAAACACTATTCAACATTTTACCCTACATTCAAGAATACACTTCATAAGGAACTTAACATACTCATTTTTCCTTTTTAATCAAGCAATTTCACTTTTATTTGTTACTAGAATAAAATGGGGGAAAATGTATACCCAAATATTAACATTTAAGCTACAATTTTACACTTGTGGCCACCCCTTTTACAAACTTAGCTTATGCCTTATTCTATAATCTTTTTACTAATTTTGTTCATTTTCCATGTAGATGACCTATTCCTATAAACAAACTAATGATCTTAGAATGTCCTTATACATCATCTAAAACACTTCAGTCTTATCTACAATCTATTCCATATTTCCAGATCAACTATTTTTTCTCCTAGGAAAATAATGCACCATTTGGATAGTAGTGCTCCCAAATAGTGTTCAGTTCTATAGGTCCCATCCTCCTATAAAGTAATGACTAATTTCTCAATTTTAAATTTATGCAACAGGTTGTCCCACAAGTTTATAAATATTAATACAAAGGAATTCCAAAAAGATCACTATAAATCCACATTTTAAACCATTTTTCACACAAGAGGCTTCCATATTGAAAAGAACCATAATTCTAATTGCATATTGAGAGAAAATTAAAAATTTCTCTCAATTTTTAATACATATAACCCTATTAGACCTAAGCTAAAGGATGAATATAATTCTAAGGTCACAAGTCATGGTTGAATAAATTAATCACACCAATATTGCTCTATCATTTATCATTTCACACTAGTCTTTCTCACACATGACTATAACATGGGATAATTACATGGAATTTGATCCCTCTTCAAATTATTGCTATATAGGTAACATTCAATCCTATGGGTGTTGATGTCAAGCACAAATTTAACTTCTAACCTATTTTTAATCTATGATTGCATTTGTCATTTTAGTGTATTAAGTTAGGGTTACAAGTGAAGGAGAAGATACATAGTGGTTCTTACGATGGATAAAAGGCTCTCATATGATAAAAAACACATAGGCAAAGGTAATCCTATCATATAAATATGAAATCTTCATCATCTATAAAATGATAACACTTTTTAAGGATAATAGTGCCTTGTGCTCATGCTCTTGTTTGGAGATCATGTAAAACCTTGTTTCAAATTAACAGTCAATAAACATAGCTCTCTAGTTACTTTTATTTTTAGATACAATCATATATTTTAGGTTTTTATCTAGGTTGTATTTACTCAATAATTTTCACTTTTTAATATATTTAAAAATTTAATAAGTTACAAATCATTTTTTTTCATTTATTGCATATTTATAGCATTGTAATTTTACACAATAATTTGTCACATACATGAATTAGTTCATAATTTTCCAAAATTTGTAAAAACACTTTATTGAATTAGAAAATTAATTAAGAACATATATTAATTTAAAATTTAAAAAAAATCTCAACAATATTCCATATTTTCTCTCTATATATGATTTATATAAAAATTCATTTGTTTACTCTAAAAAAGCATGTTTGTACACATGCACCCTGCTTATGTTTTGATAAAAAAAATACCATGCCATTGTCACAAATGCATCAAGTTCTTATAATTTTCTCATTAGCTATTTAAAAATTATATATATATATAATCTACATTCAAAATTTCATAATTCATCTTCATGCATCAGGATAAAATTGTTTGTCCAAATGTCTCAAAAAGTCTCTTTAAATTTAGGTATACAATTTTAGAAAAAAATTGCACTTTAAGCCCCTTTTTGACCCTCATTACCCTGCACCCACCTAGATATTACATATCGATGCCAATTATTTTCAATATTTTCCAAAAATAATCTTACACTCTCAATGTCATTGCTAATCATTTCCAATTGAGTATGCAATGTTGTCATTAGCCATATAACTTTCTTATGTTCCACAATAAATATCAATTTTTCATAACAAATTTTTCAATAAGGGTTAATTTCTATTTGGAATTTATGAATGGATGAGTGCAAGAAGTTGTGGGGAAAAATTATGACAATTCTAATTTTTTTTGGTATGTTTACATGTCAAATGAAATGAGTAGTTATTTCTAAAATGAATTAAAATGACAACATTTGAATCAGGTTAAATATCTAAGCCTAAACTAATATTTGTTTGGAAATAATATCCATTTATAATAGATATATGGTTTTTCTATCATAAAAAATAAAATCGAAAGATATCATATCATACTTTTCAATTTGTTTTTCCAAACAATATTCTTATTACCTCCCAGCATTAATATTTATTTCATGCAATAATATTATCTTTGACTTTCTTCTGCACCCCATATCAATAAAAGTATTTAATTTACATTTTCCATGTATTATTTTTTTCAATGTTTTTGTTTGTTTTATCAAAATTTTATGTTTTTTAAATATGTTTATTTTTTTTATTTCTTGTAATTTGAAAGAAAATGTATATAAAAAATGGATGTAAACTCAATCTTGATGTTAAATCCCTCTGTTGATGAAAACCATGATGTGAAAACCTCCCCTCAATTAAAATCTCTTTCAATTCATGATGATATTGCAAATAATGTGTGGAAAATCAATGGAATGATTACAAGGTTTAAGGATTCAAGACATTTTCCCCTTAATGTCATGACCCTAACTCAAACCTTTGAGGAAGTTGTGAAAAATCTCAAAATATGTGGTAACCAAATTGATGTGCATGAGTTATGGTGAACCTAAAAAAAGAGATAAATTGTAAAAATTTTATCCTATGTTCAAGTTAGAGAATTTATGATAAGAAAAGATATGTTAGCATATCATTTTTTCACCTTATCACAAAACTACCTATAGATAAGAATATATATTTTTTTATTTACTGGTGTGAATATCCAAAAATTTGTGATAAACTATGGAATTGATGGTGGATGGTTTTTTATAAACCACAAATAGGAACATTGATGTTGCAAAGAGGTGAATTAATTCAATATGAGGGATTTTTAGGGGGTTAGGGAAGGAATGACACAACATAGACTGAGGGAAGTTAGATTTTTACAATGATATTTTTTTCCTCCACATGTTGTTGATCTTATTCATCTTATCTTGAACCCTATAATCACTTTTGAGGTTGCACAATAATCTATTAATTCTATTAGATATCCTACATACCATCTAATATAGTAGGGCTCATAAATGACCACTATGTTTGGATGTAAATATGGCACAAACACTTCATGTAATCTAATTTTGGTGCTAGCTCATTTCGGTTCCCTTAACATCATGTCTATAAAACTCACAAGTTCCACGTGCACCATAATATCTACTTTGGTCAAGGATCTCCTAAAAATAATATTGGACCAATGGATTTTAAGGAGTTCCTTGTAGATATACAAAAGTAGGAGGAGCAAAAAATTGTGTAGGGGAAACATGATTCTTTCACTTAGGTAAATGCATTAACTCAATATATTTGTTAACATGAAATTTTAATTTTAAAACTTTATATTTTTTTGGCATTTTTTTGAAAAAAATTGATGGTCAACTTACTATCATAGCATGATCATAGAGTGTGTAGGGAGGCTAAATTGACTACATTTAAAGTTTAGTTACGATTTATAGGTATTAATTTTAAATTCAGTTTTAATTTTAGTTTGTTGTATATTTAATATATTAATTATTTTATGATAAGATTTCAATAAAATTATTTATTAACAACTTTGTTTGAATTATTTTTTTCAAAATTGTTCTTAATACTCCCATAATTTCTCCATACAAATCACATTTTATTAGGTCTCTAGATCTTCCTCACAAACCTAGCACTAACAATGTTGTGATAATTTCATATCTAAAGCAACACATGGAGGTAACTTTCCAATTATAATTTTTTACTCAATTTATGGTTTTGTATGTTTTCAATCACTAATACTTGAAGGTAGAGATATCTAGATGTGTCTATAAACTTTACAATTTTTTTTTTTAATGTTTCTACAAAATTTTTTCAATTATAAATATAACAAATGGCTTCTCTTGGTTTCCGGAAGGTAACCTTATTTTTTCATAGAAATAACCTTGTGAAGGTGGAAGCCTCCTTGGCCCGACTAACCTTAACAAAAGTGATTTTTATATTATGTAATTAATAAAACAATTAAATGACTATGATTTATAATAAAATGACATTACGAATATAATAATGTACCAATATAAGTTATTAGTCAATTATAACTTCTAGACATCTCTAATTTTGTGATTTTAAAATACCACTTCATGATCATTATTTAAAAGTGTCCAAAAATCATTTTTATCTAGATTATAAATATGTAGAACCAGTAAAAGATTCATAAAAAAACCAATTTGAATAAGTGAAAATATTTTTTTTTTGTCTCATAGTCCTTAAATTCTAGAATTTATTTTATCAAATTTGTGATTAAGAGAGATTTAATAATAATTAGAAAAAATGATGAGTAAACTCATAGTGTAAAAAATATGCAATAAACACAAAATAATTTGGAACTTACTAAATATAGAAATATGCTAAAATGTGAAGTACCAAAGAAGAATAACTTAGTTGGAAATTAGTCATGCAAGACTCTACGTGCTACTATGGAATTGATTGTGTGACTATATGAGGCTACCTTGAAGTAAGAACATAGATTTACATCCACCTAGGATAAGGTCCCACTATATAGATGAGGTCAGCCTGTGTTGGTGCATATAGGGTGTATCAACATTTAATAAAGTTTTAAATTTATATGTAAAAATGGATCGATGTGATTTTGCATGTAAGTCATGTGTGCATGACTAGATCTATGCAATTTGATATGTAAGTTACTATGTGAGTTATTCTTCACTTGGAATCCTGTCTCAATAAATAGTGGAATAAATAGAATAAAATGGGGAAAATGGGTTAGTGGTTGAAGATGTGCGTGACCTCAACTCCCCCTATGTTAAATAATGCATATTTACCAATACTCTGAAAAGGGATAAAAATTCATATAACTCTCCCATGCTAAGGTAGTGTGCATGAAATACTAGTGTAATTTTATGTGTGATTAAGTTCTTCTATAATGACTTGTTACCTTGGAGGTGTATGTAGACTTATCTTAGGTCTACTAGGGCTACATGGACTCAAAATAAAGAAGAATAAATACTTTCATCTTAATGTGTAACTATATGTTCTAGTGTTTTTTCATTATCAAAGTTAAGGCCAAGATCATGAGATCATATGAATGTACAAGTTCATGATAGGTGTAAGACAAGAAATAACTCAACACATAATTACAAGATAATGAAATAAAATATATAAGAATATTGCATAAACAAAATAAGAACCAAAATACCAATCTTTCATAAATTGAAAAGGCTCACCAAGTGAGATATACATATAGGAGAGTTTGAGTAACTCCACAAAACGTGGTCAACAAACCTTTAAAATAGAATATTAACTCCCACACATATAATAACTATCTAAGGGAGTTACTTCCTAGTCATCCAGTCAAATTGTACACCTAAGTAAGATTCTCTATGAAAGTAGGAAAACTTCAAGTGATGTGAAAAATCCCATAATAAATAAATATTGGAAAAATTAAATAACCCCTACTCTATTACCCCCACCTTCCCACCCCCCCCCCCCGCCCATAATCACAACTTAGGTGGGAAATGTAAAAAATCGGGTCTCAACAACTAGGCCTTATGAGGTATCCATATACAAAGCAATCTCTCATAAAGTAGAGAAAAGGAGAAAATGCATAAGAAAAATTCCCCCCCCCCCCCCCACACAAAAGAGAGACATAAAAGAAGAGGCTAGAAGGCCCCCATTGAATAAGATGTTGTAGTATCTCAAACCTCAAGAAGATCTCACAAGTGAAGATACTTGATCTCTATGAAAGGTTTGGTGAAGATGTATATTGTCTACTCTATCATATGGAAATATCTTAGATAAATGATGTATAAATGAATGAAATACTTGATGAAATGCATGTGAATCTCTTTACTTAGGTCACTAACATGGACAAGATTCTTAAAAATTTGAATAATACTCTAGTTGTCATAGTAGATGATGGTAGGCCATTTGAATTAGATACCAAACTCTATGAAAATTCCTTGAAGATAAGTAGCCTAAGTGGTATCATTGATAACCCCCTTGTACTCTACCTTATTATATGATAAATAAATAACATTTTCTTTCATTATTGACTAACTAATTAGACTTGATCTAATGGAAAAACTATAACCTAAACTAGACTTGTAATTCTAAATATCACCATCTCAGTCTGAGTTAGTATATCTAATAAATTTGATGTTAGTGTTATGTCTATATTGAATCCAAAATCTATGTGTGCCTTGATTTTAGTGAAATATACTCTTAACTACTTTCTAATGTAACTCATGAGGTTCTTTCAGACTAGGCACACTACATATGATATGTCAGGTCTGGTATGTGTCAAGTAGATAAGGATGTTGATAAGTTGTCGATACAAAGTAGCATCAACCAAAGGTGAAGTAAAATATACACACTCCAAATAGAAAGGGATTCATAGTTAGCTTACAATCATCCATGTGAAACTATGCAAGTAGATTGAGAGCATACTTAGGCTATGCAAGATTAATCCCTGATTCAGATAGAGAAATATAAATCCCAAGGAGATAATGTAACAAGCCTAATATGTCATGGAAAATATATCCTAAATATCCCTTTTCATTTCTAAAATGGATGAAGAAGAGCTACTAGTGATAAAAAAATCATCAACATAAAGAACCAAAATCAAGAGTGAATCATCCTACTGTAAGAGATAGACATTCAGATTTAAATGACATCTGGTGAATCTTGTTATAATAAGAAGGAATCTATCTTGGAATTCTAAGCTCAAGGGGCCTATTTGAGGTGATAAATTTATTTTTATAGTCTATATAAAATGGAATAATCCTTAACAAAGATCATAGGTTACTCCATGTAAATATCCTCATCAAGATCACCATGAAGACTCGTCACATCCATCTGATGAACATCCCAATGATTGGTCATGATAGTAGAAAGTGTGAGTCTAACAGAGTTCATTTTGGTGACTAGTGCAAAGGTATTTGTGTAGTCAATGCTAGGAACTTGTGAGAACCCATTTGTGACCAACCATGCTTTGAACTTATCAACAAACCCATCTATTGCATACTTGGTCCTATATATCAATCTACATCAAACCATATTTCTTCCCTTAAAAAAAAGTTAAGTGTGATTCTTGATTAAGGAGTTATACTCTTCATGCATGGCAAAATCCCACTCAAGAATATCGATGCTCTCAAAAGGTCTATGGATTTGAGGTAAAGGCACATAAATCATGTGGACCACTCTAAAACTCTGAATGTGTCTTTCTATCATTTTAAGGATCCCAAACCCATGTACCTATACTCTATAGTGTTTACCTAGCCCAATTTGGATAATAAATGGATGGGTTAGGTAGAGAATCATCATACTATAAAGTGTGTCTAGATGTGGATTGATATGAATACCCATCATTGCTCTCACTATCTATATTGGAAGAAGTGTCCTCAACCTCTAGAATGTGCTCAAGATAATCTAAATCATCTAAAATGAATACAAATGAGTCCAATTAAATGGGATAAGTTTCAAGGGTTGAGTCTATAGGATTCTCTTGAAAATGAAAAATTCTCTCGATGAACAACTCATGTGTGGTTAGATGAAGAAGGTGGTACCCCTTGACACCATCTGGATAAACCACAAATATACAATTATTGATTTTAGGTTCCATAGCCTTGTGTTTCTTCTTAGGTATTCAAGCCATAGCTAGAGATTTTAAGTCTCTAAAATGCTCAACTTTGGGTTTCCTACTATACTAGTCTTCAATGGGAGTTATGAGTTTTAAATCTTTATGGGGAACCCTATTTTGAATGTATCAAGCACAATTTATTGCTTCCACCCAATACTATGATACAAGTGACTTAGAGACCATACATTTATCCATCTCTTTTAAGGACATGTTCTTACGTTCTACAAATCCATTTTGTTGAGGACTATATGTAAATGTACACTACAAATAAATCCTCTCTACTATGAAAAACTAATCAAACTTATTTTTGACATACTCACTCCCATTATCTATTTGAATAAGCTTGATGCATTTCTCAATAGCCTTGATACATTTATCAAATTATTTCTCTACAAGAAATTTGAAGTCTCTAAACTTGTCAAAAACTTCATATTTATACCTAAGGGAGTGGACCCATGTGTACCTCAAGAAATCATCAATGAAGGTAAGGGCATACTTATCCCTTATGAAATATATACTAAAAAAAGGCCCAAATGCATAATTGTTTACTAACTCCAATGCTTGTGAATCCTTTTAATATTTTCCTTTGTCAATTTGTTTTTAGATATGTTCCCCAAGGGTGTAACCCTCAAAAATACCCTTAGAGAAATGGACACAAGGTAATCCTGTGACCATATAATTCTTGTTGAGTTGTTATAGGTAGCAGTAGTTAAGGTGGCCAAATTTCTCATTCTAAATTTTGATAACTCCATCTAAATATATTAGCAATGTAGTTGGAGAAGAATCAGGCATAAAATGTGAGAAGGTATATAACTTGGCTTGGTTATCTACCTTATACATCACCATTATATAATCACTATATAGCTATTTGATTATGATTAAATCTAGTGAAAAATCTACCCTCATGCCCTTGATGATGTAAGTGCTCTGGTACATTGGAAGGATATTAGTTTAAAGTTATGGAACACTTAGAACATTATTGAATATTCTTCCATCCATATCAATAGACCCTCTCCATGCAAATTTTATTAAAGTATCATCACCCAAATTAATAGATGACATGTTATAAAGATCTCAAGAATAAAACTCAAATTTTGAAGATCCAATGTAGTGAGAAGCACCCAATTCAATAACCCATGAAAAGGTTGGAGCTACAACTGCTACAAGAGCCTTTCCCTTTTCTTTTTCTTTACCTTTACATTTTTCCTTAGAAGAATCTTGAGTTCATGAATTCTACTTGATAGACTCGTGAACACATATGTTGTTCTTCTCTAGAAGATGAGTAAGGTGATCTATTTGTTTCTTTATGAGCTTGTGTTCATCATTCCCATTTTTATTTCAATAGGCACACTAAACCTTCTCTTTCTTAGGTTTGTCATTGGAAAAGGAGGTTTCAGTGGTTGTTTTAGTAGAGGTTAATTATTTTTTTCTCTTGATCCTTGTTCTTTTTCTTCTTATGTTTGTTTTAATCCTTATATTTCCCATTCAAATCAATTAAGTCTTGAGGTTTTTAGGATATCAATGTGACCATATATATTAACTTGTTTTGCTCCCTAGTCAAGTTAGAAATAAAAGCATCTAAAGAGAGAATTTTCCATGTAGTGCATAAAGCACTTTTAGTGGCATGTAAAGTAGAGACAAGAATAATTATGACCTATATTAGAGATTATAGAAAGAATAAGTTGATAATATTTCTTCTCTATTCCAAATTATTTCAACAATATTATCAAAGACTTGAACTTGGTGAAGAAATCTTGAAGGGTGTCAAATTTGCTAGGACTTAGGTTGATAAGCTCATTTTCAAGTTCATGACCTCTCATCACATCTAGCTTCCCAAAAAAAAATTCAAAAATGGTCCACACATCATTAGTTTATTTAATAGGTTCTAAGGGAAAGATAAGATCAGGAGACACATAAAGACATAACCTATAGGCTTCATTATAATAGTTGTAGTACTTATTTTTTTATGCTTTTGTATTAGGTTCAATCTCATTGTCCATTATAATATGATGTAAACCCTTGACACTTAATATAATTTTAATTCTAGTTTTAAATTCATAGTATTTAAATGGTGTTAGAGGATTAATTATACTTTTATCCATTGTGCATAAATAAAGTGTAGTGGTTATAGTTAAAGTTGTATAAAATTGAAAGTTTTTTAGCCTAAATTTAGGCATGCATAAAATAAAAACCACAAGTATTTGGTATGAAACAATAGGAAACCTCATATTATGTTTTTAATCCCTCTAATTTCACCGTAGAGCATGTCTACATAACCTTCTATACCAATCTATGGCACAAGTAGCAGTGATAAGTCCTGAAATGTAACTTTTTTATAGTAAAGACATAGGTGCTTGTCCTACAACCAAAATTTCTACCTCTAGAACCTCCAAGTTAGAATATATTAATTATATCACATTTATATAGTTAAATCATACATTATCCCATGACCTTGACCTCTAATCCATCTGGGTGTATGTTTTCAATATTAATCAAGAGTATGGAAACACTGTAATCAATAATGTCAAAGTCAAAGCGACAGTTGAAGAATTCCACTTCTAATGCTTCATAGCTCAAAATAGGTGTTTAAAAAATATATATGGTGGTATACAAAGTATAGGATTAGGTTTTTGGCCTCCCATCATTTCTACTTGAGATACCCACCACCTATTTTAGTCTTAAAACTACTTTTCTCAAAATAAGAAAAATACAGTGTTTTAGCCTGACTTCAGGCATGAATAAAATAAAAACCATAATTTATTGGAAAAAAATGAAATAAAACTAATGTGAGTTTAAAATAAATATAATTTCACCCTATATCACATTTTTGGAGCCTTCTAGACCAATCTTTGGCACAATTTGTAGTGATGGGTCCTAGAATGTAACTTTTTGCAGTGAAGAGACAAGTGCTTGTTCTCCAACTAAAATTTATGCCTCCGAGACCTCTAAGTGAAAATACATTGCTTAAATCACATATACATAGTAAAATTAAACATTATACCATAATATCAACCTATAAATCCACTTGGATACATGCTTTCACTATTGTTTAAGAGTGTGGAAACACTAACAATAAATGTTGTCAAAGTTGAAGCAACAACTGGAGAACTCCACATCCAGTGCTTCATGGCTTGAAAAGAGAACTACCAACACTTATGGGGTGGAAAATATTTTCAAGGAATAATTTATTTCCTTTGATCATGCTTGGTCAAGAGATCCACCACCCATTTAGGCCTCAATAATGCCCTTCCCACTACAAGAAAAATACATTTTTTAGCCTAACTACAAGCATGCATAAAATGGAAACCGTAAATCATTGGCATGAACCAAAAGAATACTTGCATGTGTATTAAATCCATCTCTATAATAATTAATTACTTATATTAATCTTCTCTTATATTCAAAAATATGAATATTTTTACTAACAGTGCCAAGCACATGAAGGTGGAAGTTTATTTGGCACCACTAACCCACAAAAAAATTACTAGTAACTAAAAATGAAATTTATATGTACTACATAAAAATTCAATAAAATTAACTACATATACATTTTAAAATTCAACATATATTGAAATTTCAATCCAACAAACCACTAGGGTTTATTTTAATCTTGATAGTAGCAAAAATAGTTTTATGGTCTGACTCATGAACTTTCATAGATTCTTGTTTAATGGCCTCCAGTGATATTTGATCAATTAAATATTTATTATAAGAACAAAATTTTAATATAGTAGTATATACCTATGTATTTCAAAGTCTTCAAACTACCATAAATTTGATTTGTTTATAAGATATCGTCAAAGCCAAGTTCTAGTGACAACTATAGACCAAGTGGGATAGTCAATTTTTTCTCTATTTATGATTGGGGAAGTCAATTTTTTATTTTCCTCTACACACCAACATAATTAATAATTTTTTACCTATTAATTTTCCTAGTTAGGAATAACCACAAAAATATACCTTGTATCATAAAAAATAATTTTTTAATGATGTTATCAAGATAGATAATGAGAATAAATAGTACATAATGATTAATCTTATACCTGATTGTATTAGATCAGATACATGGTCAAATTCATGTGATAATGTCATATCTATAATTTTTAATGATGGTGTACCCTAATTTGTGTCTATTTAAATTAGATGTTTGTAGCTCTATTCATCCACCAACTCTTTTGACTCACACTCATTTGAAATAGATTCCATGCATGTAGAACAAAAACATGCCAAGTGTCTCATATGAATAGTCCAGTAACTGGCACTTGAGCTATAAAATGAGTGAGTCTCACTTAATCCTATTATAGTCATACAATATTCATATTTTTCCAAGAGTTTTTCCTCCATCAACTAAAAATATCTACTAACAATAGAATTTTCCTAAGCACCATGGCCCATTTTCTCATTACACCATTCAATAATAGTTGTTACATTAGTCAAAACAACATTATCTTTAAAATTCAACTCCTCTATTGTAATGTATCTTTTTAAATTTTATCCAGCATATTCATGTTACCATTTTCCATGGCCAACCTCAGTGAAACTCTAAATATGTTATACTCTAGTGGTAATATGTTATACTCTATGTATTTTTGAATTGTGATGTGAAATTATCTAACCAAATGTAATTTTGATTGAAAGTAATGTTCATATTATAAAAAATCCATAGAACATATCAAGATAACCTTACACATACTCTATAAAATATAATATGTCATTACTGACATAGAAATGGTACTCCCTTAATATTTTTTATCTTGCTCTATACTATGTGGGGCATGCATAAATGTTATATGCATGAATATAGTAACCTGTATTGAGTTGTAATATTGTGACTGAAATTCCATTTATGGTTTCAATGCATAATTATCAGAAAAGTTAACTACTAAAATAATATAATCAAGTGAGAATGTGTCCTTGCTTAGCTTGAAATGTTCATCCAACCATCTAACCATATATGTGTGCCTTGCATCCTTGTAAACAATTTTCTCTCTAAATTTGACCATAAATTCTGAAAAAAGTATCTATTTTGTAACAAGCTCACACCTTTTAGATTCTTTGACATATTTTACTCAACAAGTCATATATTTTTATTTTCTCAAACTAACTAATTTATGTCAAATTATACTTATACCCTGCTCATGGATATAATTTTTTAATTTTGGCAATTCACCACAAATGCTGAAATTTCTATCCAAACATGCTTTGTTATAAAATAATTGTCCATATAATTTTTCACAAAAAATGGTTGGAATAAATTCCTTGGATGATTTTGGTATAACTTCTCTACCACACTCTTGTAAAATGATGTCAGTATGCAAAGAACAACATATATGGTGAAAAACATCATAGTGCATTGAAAATTCAACATGTTGCTTAGAAAAACAAGTGGTGTGTGTGTGATTTATTTTTACATAAAATGGTTTGGCCATCTCAAAATATCTTTGAATAATATAAATCTGTGGATATTTTTACAAAAACTTAGAGTACAATTATGTTTGGGTCATATTTGATAATTTTTTTAGATACAGTTCACGATTACTATTATCACTCAAAATGTGCACCTACATGTAAAATACTCTCACATACACTAGTACATGGAACTTCCATACCTAGTACCTTAGGATTATGCACTGAAGAGTGATTAAGTGTCTCATTATAATAATGGGATCATCCTTAAAGGTGTGGGACTCTTGCACTCTTGGAGATGAACCTCATGAGTAGGCCATTTTATTTTTATTCTAAATGTACCTAGTTTCAAACAAATGTGTAGCCCTAAAAAGAGCATAATGAAATCTACAACTAATGTTAAACATAAACTTGACAAAGGGGAAAAGGAAGAGAAAAGGTAAAAGGTTTGTTGAAAAGTAAAAGGTGATGCACCACGAATAGAGTGAGCACCTCACCTGCTTAACAACATAATAAAAATAACATGCTAGATACAAAATCTTCAAACCAAGTGCACTATACAAGTGTTTTTCATGGAGCTAAGGAAACACAATATAATGTTATGAGGGGAAAAAAATGGTCCATATGTAGACCCATATATACATGATATGCAACCTATAGAGAGTTACAGTTCTATATAGAGGTGTGAAGGGAGGATGATAATGAGAGGGAAAAACGTCCATAGACAAGGATAAACAACCATGAATGCACATATAATGTAGATCATGAAGACAATTAAATAAATTCTTATTGATATCAAGGTCTAAGGAAATATTACAAACTCAAATGGGTAGATCTTTGTTATACCAAGGAGAGGGATCTTAGAGGGAAGATTTGGATAGTGTTATGATGCTTATAAATGTTAACCTTTTTCAATGAAATTTAGGGTTTATATAGCACTGTGCAAGGCTATACATAATCAATTTACCATTTGAGGTGGTAGGTAGGAGCTCAAATTCCAAAATAGCATCCAAATCCCAAGGCTGATTAAGATCATCAAAGTCTTCATAATAATTTCTACAAGTCCCATCAAAGTTTAAGGATTGTAGTGGTTCTTTAATTAGAGCCTTATCATTGAAGCTCCAAAATGGGAATAATAATTAAATTAAGGCCTAGGCATTGGATAGGAGTGGAAATGGCTCTAAAATGTGGAATATCCTTCTTTGAGATTGAAGGTGACTCTCAGGTAGTGATTCAAGTTGTGAATAATCAAAGGGCTAAATCATGTAAAATAGCTAACATTCTAGATATTATCTGGCCTAAATTTAATTTTTTTTAAGATTGGACATGTTCCCATTACTTTTGGGAAAGCAATAAAGTCATTAAATTTCTTGCTAATGTAGCAATTGATCAACTCATGGATGTAAGATTGGACAACATTAGCACTAGTTAGGAAGATTGCAGAAATTTTTAATCAAATTGATCTTTAAACTTTTTAAGATTTTGAATATTATTTTATTTTTATTTTTTTATATGAATAAATATTTCTTATTTTTTCCTTGATAATTTGATTTCAATGATTTTGTGTTGACATGTTTGCAAGATGGTTTGTATTTGGTCCATAAATCTCTCAACTTCCAAGTGAAAGGATTTGCTTTGATTTATCATAATGGCCACCATAAAATTTGATAAATGTGTATTTATGGTATGGGAGTGTTTCATGTGTGCAATGATCATGAAAATGCTTTCATTAAGGGTCTAGAAATTAGCTTTGGAGCCAATTTTGCATATGAAAATAGTGAAATGGATCAATTATGTGTACATCATGTTGGGTGGCCAATGATATTTGATAGAGCCAAGAATAGAGAAATGGGATTGATGGTTTGGTGTCTTAGATGCATCTTTTCAATGTCTTTTAGATTTTGATGATGGAGGTGGTGGAAGCTATCCAACATGTTTTAGGCAAAGATACTCTAGATACAAGTAAAAGGGTAAGAGTTAATTTTGACTTGGCTTCTCTTTTTTATAGTAATTTATGCTTGGTAATGTCAAACTTAGAACAGGTTCAAAAGTTGGTGGAATTTTGTGTGTGTCTAGAATATAGGTAGAATCCTCTACTAAAGATATAAACCCTTCCCCTTGGTCCATCTCCACTCTTCCATTCTCTGGTAGGGATACTCTGGGTTTTATTCTTTTATCTATGTTTTGAGCTCTAAAATAAAGGTTTCTAGAACTAGTGAATTTTGCTCAAGCATTAGATAAGGTTTGTGAAGGTAAATATAAAGTGGCAAAGAATAGGGTAATTTATATTTCTTAATTCTAATATTTGTTGTGGCCTATTCTAGGCTTGGAAGAAAGGTAGGCACTCATAAGGAAACTAGAACATGTCAAGGCAATCAATTGGTTAACAAAGGGGGTCTTGAAGGGAGTTTTCAAGGCTCCCCCTTGGTGGAAAGGGAAAATCCAATTGTTGAAGGTTATAGGTAGCTCATAGAGATGTCTAGTCTTCTCTAATTAGTAGGAGGTTATGGGCAAATCTAGTTGTTGACTATTGAGTGTGGATGTAGATGGGAAGTGTTTATGGCTACCTTATTTTTTAGGGAAATTAACACTATGTAAGCATGCAACCTCTTATGTGGTATTTATGAATTTAATGCTTGCTAGGGGGTGACTTGGAGAGTCAACAATTTTGGTTACCTCTATGGGATACTTGCCTATTAAGTAGGAGTCTAATAACCTTGAAGTAATCCATTAGGTATAGATTTATATGGAGTCCCTTGACCCTTTTTTCAAATTGAAAATGGGATGAAAAACCCATCAAGCCTTATAAGTAATTGATATAATTTCCACAAGGACAAACAAATCAGACAACTATGTCAAATGGTGCTTAGAGGAATGAATAATCTAAGCTAATAAAATTATGCACAAGTGCTTGGAGGAAATGAAACTAATCTAAACAATAACATATGCATGCAACACTTAGGGAAATTAAAACATCTAAATTATGATTTACAAGAGTTTTCATGATCATTATAGATATTTCCTAAGATGAATCCCATTGATACGGATGGGAAACACTTATATGCCTTGCCTTGTGAGTTGGTATGCATAGGCTTGCTTGAAACTAGCTATGGTATATGGGACAATTCGTATAGCATCAAAATTTATATGCCTCCCAGCCTTTATTCTATTTGTATCCCATTTAAGTACCAATTATCCTTCATTAAAGATTCTATTAGTAATCCTCCTATCAAATGTTCTCTTGGTTTGTTCCTCCTAAATATTCATAGTGTGCATGGCCTTAGACTTGATTTCTTCAAGCTCCATTAACTTGTATAACCTTAATATCATGGGATCACTCTCAATCAATTCTAATTTATGGGTTATATTCAAAAAAAGAAACTCAAGAGATGTGGGAAACCTTACTTCCTTTATATAGACTAACATGAAGGGTGAATTCCCGATCACTCTTTTCAATTTTATTTAATCTATCTAAAGGGTTGTCTTAATATCTATATTCCATGATCATTAGTTATCTTTCATGGTTAATTTAATGATTCGAATCAATTTCTTGTTATTTGAATTGGATAAACCATTACCTTGGGGTATTAGTTTAAATAGGTGCTCAGATGGATGATGTGTTTGACTTCCCATTTGTTGATTTTGGATCCAAGGAAAACCAGTGCATTATCTAAGATAATAGTGGTCATAACACCAATTTTTATGATAATGCTTTCATAGAAGTCCAGAATGGAAACCTCATTAGCCTCTTTGAGTGTTATTACCTCCATCCACCTCATTAAGTAGTTAGTTTTTGTTAGAGGTACAAACCACTGAGAGGGGGGGTGAATTAGTGGTGGAAAATAATCCAATTCAATTTCCAAACCTTTCAAACACTTGAGCATTCTATAAAATAATTCATGAAGCCTTGAAGATGTTTATAGCAATGAACAAATAGATAATGCAAGATTACACACACAATACAAGATCTATGTGGAAAACCCTCTTGGGGAATAAAACCCACTCTCAAGCCTAAACACATATGGACTACTTGTCTTATAAGAAATATGCAAACATGAGACTTTAGTGAAACACATGTTCCACGAGGAGCACCTACCCCTAGGATGGTTAAGTCCTTCAAACCAAAATTTAGTGAAAAACCTATTCTATAAGGAGTACCTACCCCTAAGATGGTCAAGTCCTTCTAACCAGACTTTAGTGAAACACCTATTCCACAAGGAGCACCTATCCTTAGGATGGTCAAGTCCTTTTGACCTAGATGTTGAGTACCCTCCCAACACCTATGATATGAACATCTCCACTTTTGAACTAATTTATTAAACACTTGATGATGGACCTATAATTTTTTAACCCCTAAAAAACACCCTATATTTCTCATATAATCCTTTCACATAGGCATGCCACAATCTCTCTTCCTCTTAACTTAAACTACCCTCATATACACACTCAAACCTGTAAATCCTTCTTCTATTTGCTTCTCTCCCCAATCTTCAAAATTTCAAGATAACCATCTTTAACATCAGAAATATAACCTATGTTTCATACACACAGTCGTCAACCTACTCTACTCTACAACCCATCCACTAGGCACATACCCTTTCTTCTTTCCTTCGTTCTTCAACTCTTACACACACCTCTTCTTGCAAGTCTAGAAATCACCACCTTTGATTTCACCTTTTATAGATCCATTATGATTATTATATTTTAGGTTAGACATAATACTTGTCTTAGCACTTAATATATCTAACATATCTCAATACAATCCACATAGGTTGGCCATAACAACTATGGGTCAAACTTAAGCAGTTATACCTTTCAATTAGGTCTTAGTAGTCCTTATAGGTCTCATGGAGACCTATTCATCCATTTAGCACTTCAACAAGAAATTTAGAAACATAGTAACACTTATAAATGCATAGGTCCACTCCACATGACCTTTTAGACATCCTCAAATGATTACAATCATCATTACATACATTTGCATATGCTCAATCTACTCAAACAATAGGCTTGTACATAAGAACACCATGAATGAACAAACAATCAACTTCTAAGCATTTGTTCAAATTGAACATAGATTGTTCAAACATTCAAAATCCATATAGATCATCCTTAAAGAGTTTAAAACACTCTTCAACACCTATTTCATCTTAAAACATCTAAATACCATCAATAACAACTCAATTACCCTTCTTGGGTTACTTATAGAGCATGAACACATACATATTAAAATTTAGAGCTCAATAACTTTGAATATAAGAAAATTAAGACATTAAAATAAATATTTATAGATGTGCCTTGAATTCCTCTACAACTTTTATTTTTACACCATGGTCAAATTATGCATATATAAAAAGTTATAGCATGAAAAATACATACCATTTTTCCCTCACAAATTCAAATATTTGAATTCTAATAGTCACTAAGCAACTATTAAACTTCAAACATGTTGACCTCATATTATGCACCCTTGCAATATTGACTAAATATGCACCATATATATCCTTATATCATCTAGGTATTTATCTTACAAATCTCACCATTATATCTTAATCAAAACTCCCATGATTATTACACTTGGCACCCTCGCATGCCATTTGAACACTTTGCTGTCAATCCATGCACTTGTGCCACTTGGTAGTCCCACATGATTTATTGACTCTTTGATTTGTCTCATACCATTTATATTCATTAGTAAGAACTGATGCTCACCATTGATCTTTTGTCAGATTAGCGAGCTTATGATACTTGTCACCAACACATGCAACCTTTGACATGTTGGCTTCATGCCCACCATTGACTCAATATGTATGATTAAGTGCTCACCATTAGATATTCTAGACCAATAACCTCAAAATTAAAAGTGTTTAAATTTTATGGTCTCTATCTAATCATAATCTACTAGAGTAACTTTAAATCTTAACAACTTTTGTTGTGCTCAATCGCATGTCTTAAAATTTAAACCATATGATCTTCTTTCATAGGGGAATCCATCCATTTATCAAGATAATCCTAGAACCTTCACGTGTGTGAAATATAACACCATAAAATTTATTACTTGGCACCACTTCAAATTAGACATTAAGCTCAGATTAATTTCACATCATAGATCTGTGATGTAATTAAATGTGCACCGTTAGATCTCCTTTACAAATTTGGCTAAGTATGGTAAAACATTACAAACTACTTGGAAAGCCAACTTTGCATAGTTATATCTTTGATCCACTCAACCACATGACTTGAAACTTGGACCATATCAACTTGGGACTAATGTGATCACATTCATATGACCAAATCCCCTTCACTTATCTGTACATGGTAATAGTAAAGTCAACAAGATGCCTACTCAGATTTTTCTATCACAAAACCAACTATGCCAAGATGAACATAATGAAAAACTAGATGAATACCATGCACTTCCACAAGATCTCCAATCATCCTTGACCTCTGATAGGACCATTCACATATGATCAATACTTCAGACACATCCTTAATCATGCTAAAACTAAAGATCAACCAAGCTACTTCAAACATACTAGGAAAAACACATTACACACTTTGTCATTGACACTTAGACTATTGAGACACTTCATCCAATAACATATACACCTCCATGACATCACTAGAAACTTATTGAACAATCCCCCCCTTTGTCATTGATGTCAACACTGATCATATAACTCATCGTCCTTCTCTTTCTTCAATCCTCTCACAATAAGAACCTTCTCCCCCTTGACACAATGATAAAGTGGGCACAAACTAATCCTGAGGAGCTGAAAATAATACCAATAGGAGACAACCACCTTATAAATATGATTAAAACTCCCCCTTACCTTGATCCTACCTCTTCTTGCCTTAACAACTTCCACTTGTTACATGCCAACACTCTTTTCAACCAAGCACTACAACCAATGAAAAATGAACACACAAAATCACTAAAATATAATGGAACTCACCAATATATTTTTGATAAGGACTTCCCCTAGTATCTTTGAGCCATTTCACCTCTTGAGCATATTCAAATCTTCACACACCATGAAGAACCGCCACACAAGGTTACTAGTCTTCTTTCTCAAGCCACCTTAATAAACACCAAAATAACTTCATTCCACTCACCAAATAGGAAAAATTCTCTAAACCAACCTAAGAAATCACCTTGAAACACTCATTCCTTGATCTTTTGGGGAAACTAAGAAAAAACATCAAATCTTCACAATAGGCCTGTCTAGACTCCTTATAGCCATACCTATAAATTGTAGAGCCCACAAATTTTAGTAGACATACTTTTAAGACCTAAAACCTCATATCTATAGAAATCTCATATGACCCCTTAATCACACCAACCTTCATCACTTAGTTTCTCCTATGCAACATACTTCCTTTACAAATTTACTAGCTAATTAGGCCTCTATTTTGACAAAAACTATAATAATTTTAAAAATGAAAACCTTAAAATATATATAAATATTGATTTGACATCCCATTTGGCCCATTCAACCTATTAAGAATCCATAGACCTCAACTCATAAGGCAAACCACTTTTCTAGCATAGCCCAAAACTTTAGAATCTCAAAACAAACAAGGTCAACAAACCTCCTTCTGGTCAATGCCCACCTCTAAAACTTTTTGCATACCTATAGATAACCATCACACACTTATGGAAAAAGATTTGAGCCTTAAAACCTTTGGTAACCTTGACTCCTATACCATGGCTTTGATTTGCACCAAGAAAGATAAACCTTTGAACACACAAAAACCTCCAAAAGGCACAAACATGATCATCAAGACACAAAACCACCTAAAACATATCACAAAGAAGTGCACAAACATTTTTGAGCACCAAATGCTTCTTGACATTCCATAAATCTCATTATGCTACCTAAAAACACCCATTCTAATCTTGTAGACATTGAATACATAACAAAAACACCTTATGACATCATTCTAACCCCATCAAAGCACTTCTCCCATCTTGACATACCGACTCCAACTGGAAACACTCATCTCTTGCCTTCTATGACATTTTGAAGAACACCACATCAACACTTTCTTCTTCACTAAAAGGAGTCTCTTAAGAAGCATAGACAGAAACCTCCTCTACACCACAATGCTCTAAAACAAAGTGAAGCTAAGAATGGCCCACATCTCTTCAGTAACTACTATAATCCTTTTATAGCTATAAGACTTCTTGTTCTTATTATTCTCAGTCTAAACTTTGACAATTTATTCCTTTTCTACGTCACTCACTTTCTCTTCTATGATAGGATATACAACATTTGGCTTAACTATGGAATCTTGACATACCTTGATCATTGAAGTATCTTCTTTTCATTTTAGAACATCACCTTCAAACCTTGACAACACAAGAACAAAGCTTAAAACTTACTCACACACATCAATTTTCTCATTAGAATCAAAATAGACCTCACTTTAGCTAGAATATTTGTCTTCTCCTTGAGCTTGGTCTCTTCATTCACAACATTAGTAGACAATGAGAGCTCTTAGCACTCTCCAACTTTTGTAGCATTCTCCACCATAGCAAATAGATTACTTGGACCTATAGACTCATCATGACTCACACTTACCACTTTTGGTTTCCATGAGTTAACTTGCCTTCTTGCACTCTAAGATCTTGATTAAACCTATTCTATATTATAGGCCTTTGATTGAAAAATCTAGCAATATGACCTCTTTGTTGATAGTTGAATCACACTATACCTTTTGTAAGAAGCTTATCCTACCTTTCCTGATTAAAAAAAATCTTGTAATATGTCCATTCTTTTGACAATTGAAACAAACTACTCATTTTGAAGAAGACTCACCTTTTGATTGATGATCCCCATCATAGTTCCATGCAAACTCATTTCTAACAAGTCTCTTGCATAC
Organism: Torreya grandis; assembly: GCA_037957365.1. Classification (NCBI taxonomy): domain Eukaryota; kingdom Viridiplantae; phylum Streptophyta; class Pinopsida; order Cupressales; family Taxaceae; genus Torreya; species Torreya grandis. The sequence continues at coordinate 2,536,782 of JARHVA010000855.1, read as the reverse complement.
TCTATATCCATGTCTAAATTAATTACATGTGTAATAGTAACCATTGAAACTTGCACACCCATGGAATTTGGTTGTCTGATCTAATTTGTCTTCAATATATTTTCACCACATTTCTTGATTTATTGGTGACCTTCAAGCACTAAACCACCTTTCTCTCATTAACCTTTATGTTAAATTGAGAGGCAACTTTGGGCTCTTCATTAAAACCCAATCCAAATCTATCACTAGTAGACTTTTGACTCTTTATGAGCTTATCCAAATCATTACAATTTTTATCAAACTTTAAAAATGATTTCACCTTTATTGTAAACTTATCTAACTCATCTTTAAAAGACACAATCTCATAAACATACCTTGAACATTCTTCTTCTTTGGCTATTAGACTTGCAAACATAGATTCTAACTTACAATTAAGAAACATGACTGCACCTTCATGATCCTTGGTGTCTTCATTTATTATTTCTTTATACACACTCAATTTCTCCTCATAGTCCTTGATTTGAGACTTCATCTTCTTGTTAATCTTCTTCTCAAGCTTTATTTATTCAAGAGCATTCATCAATTTAGTCTCATAGTCCACCTCATCTTTATCATCATCTGAATCACTCCAAGTAGACTCCTTTTGATATGATTAACTTCCTTCTTTAACCATGAAGAGGTTTTCATCTTTAATAGGACCATCATCTTCATCATCATACTTTGAGTCACTGTCTTCACTCTCATCTGATGAGTTGTAATCTTCTTTGGTGTATAAACTCTTCTTGTCCTTGAAGTACTTCTTGTTGTCAAACCTTTTGAATCCCTTTTTTTTATTAGACTGAAATGATCTCTTTCCATCATCATGACCTTGACCATGTTATTCATCATCATTCTTCTTATGCTTATGACGAAACTTGTTAGAAAAATGTCCTACTTCTCCATAATTAAAGCATTTGAAGGGTAGTTTACCTTTATACTTTCCTAAACCTATTTTTAATTTCCTTGTAAATAATGAAATTAATTCATCATCATCAATATCAGATGTGTCATCCTTCTTTAGTTTATTACCTTGAAACTTATTTTTTGGATTCATTTCTATCTTGAAAGTTACTTCTTTATTTGGTGGTATATCATCATTTATTCTCATCTCATAGGCAGTAAAGATGCCATGCAATTCATCCATCTTCACCTGAGTAAGAACATAACTTTCTTCTACAACAGGTACTTTATAATCAAACTTAAGAGAGAGATACCTTAATACCTTTTGAACTATAGTATCTTCTTCAAGATTCTCTCCAAGACCTCTGATGATGTTCACAATCTCATCAACTCTCTATAAAAAGGATGTCATAGAAACTTCTTCCGTCATCTTAAGAATCTCAAATTATCTTCGATGAGTCTACAACTTTGCCAACTTAACCTTTGAATATCCTTCATAAATAGTCTTCAATTTATCCCACATTTACTTGGTAGATATGTAATGGATTACCTTGTTGTATTCAATATATAAAAGACCACAAGTGATAGCATTCATTGACTTAGAATTATCTTAAATAACTTCTTATCTACAACACTGTATGGAGGAATAATAGGTGCAAAATAACCATCCATAAAAAATTACCAAGTGTCAAACCCTAAATACATGATGTAGATCCTCATCCTCATACTTTAAAAATCATAATTGGATCCATTGAAAAAAATTTCTTGCTTAGTGGAAAAACCTCATTGCATTTTATGGATACCCATATTGTTCCTTGGATCTCCTTCAAGTTGTCTATCTTTTACCATAGGAACTACTTTGATAATAATTTTTATAGGTACAAACCAATAAGAGGGGGGTGAATTAGTGGTTTAAAACAATCTAATTCAATTTCTAAACCCTTAAAACATTTAAGCATTCTATATGACCGTTCATGAAGCATTCAATTTGTTTATAGAAATGAATAAATAGATAATGTGAGATTACACACACAACACAAGATTTATGTGGTAAACCCATATGGGTAATAAAACCCACTCTCAATCCTAAAAACACATGGACTACTTGTCCTATAATAAGTATGAAAACATGATACTTTAGTGAAACACCTATTCCCTAAGGAGCACCTGCCCCTAGGATGGTCAAGTCCTTCTAACCAAACTTTAGTGAAACACCTATTTTATAAAGAGCACCTACCCCTTGGTGGGTCAAGTCCTTTTAACTAGACTTTAGTAAAACACCTAGTCTATAAGGAGAATCTACCCCTAGGTTGGTCAAGTAATTGTAGCCAAACTTTATTGAAACACCTATTCCACAAGGAACACATGCCACTAGGATGGTCAAGTCCTTTTGACCTAGATGTTGAGCACCTTCCCAACACCTATGATATAAACATCTCCACCTTTAAACTAATGTATTCTACACCTAATGATGGGCCTCTAATTTTATAACCCCTTCAAAACACCCTTTTTATCTCATACAAGTCTCTCACATAGGCATGCCACAATCTCTCTTCCTCTTCACTCAAACTACCCTCATATACACACTTAGACCTACAAATACTTATTTTATTCACTTCTCTCCCGAATCTTCAAACTTGCAAGATCACTATCTTTGACATTAGAAATATAAAATACAAATTATACACACAATCATCAACCCAATTTGCTTTACAACCCAACCATTGGGCACATACCCTTTCTTCTTTCCTTTGCTCTTCAACTCTTACACACACGTCTTCTTGCAAGTCTAAAAATCACCACCTTTGATTTCGCATTTTATAGATCCATTATGATTATTATCTTCTAGGTCAGCCACAATACTTGTATTATCCCTTAATACATCTAACATAACTTAATACCGTCCACATGGGTTGGCCATAGAAACTATGGGTCAAACTTAAGTATCTATGCCTTTCAATTAGGCCTTAATAGTCTTTATAGGTCTCATAGAGACCTATTCACCTATTTATCACTTCATCAATCAATTTAGAAACATAAGACCACTTCCAAATGCATAGGTCCACTCCACATGACCTTTTAGACATCTTAAAATGGTTATAGCCATTATTACACACCCCTGTGTATGCTCAATCTACTCAAACAATAGCCTTGTACATAAGAACACCATGAACAAAAAAATAGTAAACATCTAAGAATTTGTTCATACTAAATATGGATTGTTAAAACCTATAAAATCCATAAATATCATCCTCATGGAGTATAAAAAACTTTTAAATACCTAATTCATCTTAAAACATTGAAATACCATCAAGAATAACTCAATTACGTTTCTTGGGTTACTTACAGAGCATGAACACATACACAATCAACTTTGGAGCTCAATAGATTTGACAGTAAAAACATCCATACCTTTAAATAAATATTTATGTATGTGTCTTAAAGTCCTATACAACTTTTATTTTTACACAATGGTCAAATTCTACATATATCAAAAGTTATAGTACAAAAACTATATATTGGTCTTCTCTCACAAATTCAAATATTTGAATTCCAATGGTCATTGAGCAGCTATTAAATTTCAAACATGTTGACCTCATATCATGCACCATTGAAATATTTAAAAAATACACACTGTTGATCTCTTTTGATTAGCTAGGTCTTTATCTTACAATGCTCACCATTATATCTTGATCAGAAATCCCATGATTACAACACTTGGCACCCTCAAGTGCCTTATGAACACTTTGTTGTCAGTCCATGCACTTGTGCCACTTGGTAGTCCCACATGCTTTGTTAAATCTTTGACTTGTCCCATATTTTTTATATTCATAAGTATGAATTTCTTCTCACCATTGATATTCTATTAGATTAGCAAGCTTGTGACACTTGTCACCAGCACGTGTAACCTTTGACATGTTGACTTCATGCACACCATTGATCTCAATATATATGATTAAGAACTTACCATTGGATATTATAGACTAATGAACTCAAAATTCAACATGATTAAATTTGATGGTCTCTATCCTATCACAATCTATTAGATTAACTTTGAAGCTTAATAACTTTTATTGTGCTCAATCCCATGTCCTGAAATTAAAACCATATGATCTTCTTTCATAGGGGAATCCATCCATATATCAAGTTACTCCTAGAACCTTCATGTGTGTGAAATATAATTCCATAAAAATAATTAATTAGATCTCCTTGAAACTAGACATTAATCTCAGATTAATTTCATTTCATATATTTGTGATGTGATTAAACGTGCACCATTATATCTCCTTTGCAAATTTGGCTAAGTATGGGAAAACATTGCAAACTACCTAGGAAGCCAAATTTGAACAATTATATATTTTGTTCCACTCAATCACATAACATAAAACTTATACCATAGTAAATTGGTACTAATGTGATCATACCCATATGACCAATTACCCTTGACTCATCTATACTTGGTAATGGTGATGTCATCAAACTACATACTCATATTTTTCTATCACAGAACTAACTATGCCAAGATAAACATAATGAAGAACTGGATGAATTCCATGTACTTACATAATCTCTCCAATCATCCTTGACCTATAATAGGGCCCCTCACACATGCTCAATACTTCATACCCATCCTTAATCAAGCCAAAATTGAATATCAACCAAGCCTACTTCAAGCATACTAAGACAAGCACACTGCACACTTTATCATTGACACTTAGACTATCAAGACACTTCATCCACTGAAATGGACACCTCCATGAAATAACTAAAAACTTCTCAAATAGTTTCCATAGGGATCCACTTTTTTCCTACATTTGACAATGGATTTATCATGCTGATGAAGTCCATACCCCATTGAGCAAAGGATTGATTAGCTTGTTTGGGCGTAGGGGTAGGGTTGCCAATTTTTGCTTCCCTATAAAGGTGGTCCAATTATTGTAACTTCACACCCATGTGTGTGAATATTTGAATAGATTTTATAGTAATATCCAGTTCATTTGAATCTAACAATAGTGGTTTTAGGTGAGTAAAGCCCTCTTGATAACCCATCATGGAATTCTTCAAGGATCATGTTCACCTGATCTAATTATATGCATCACAAGATAGCTCTATATACACATAATATTTTTAAAATTCATCAATTACCAATTCTTTCTCTCTTATAGGAAACTATCAAGTATCAATCTCTCTAAGTGCATGACTTAAAGGGTCCATAAGAAAAGGGTGGGAAGACCATTGGTGCTTCATAAGATTGTTATCCCCTATACCACCACTTGATATCAATCCAACATTATATTATACACTTACCTAAGCCTTATCTCCTCTATTAAAACCATTTACTACCTTAATTATTCCCTTTTTAAGCCCAAAACCCTTTTTTATGGTTTGTGTTACATTTTTAGCCCCATCAACCCTATACTCAAATTGATAAAACACATCAAGGGTCTAGATTAGCCATTGGCTGACCTAGAACAAGACCTAATTTATTTTCATCAATAGAAATATAGAGTAAATTAGAGTGACCATCTTGGCTAAAATTTTGGAAAGCTTTAGGGTTAGATTCATTTATATATACACATTCATTTCATCATTTCTTAGAGAGACAAAGAGTTAATTGTTCATTTGCACTTCTTTACAATCTACTCTTTTACCATTCTACTTGAGGATTTATTACTTAGGGTTTATAATTGTATAATAATATTTTTTGTGGAAAAATCTTAGATTATTTGGCTTTTCTTAGTGATTCTTACAAACCACAACCACCTCTTGCAAAGTACCTTTGGCTAAGGGAGAAATTGAGTCTCGACAGGTTCATCTTCAAGGTAAGTATATATAGCTTTATTCCTCTATTTTAATAGATAAAAGTAGCATAAGTAATGGATTTTGAATATATTTCTCTCTCCATGCATTAGGATTATCTTATGCATGTTTACTTTTTATGTTTATTACCCCCACTTTGGGCCATAATCTTTGGTGAACACTAGATTAAATTTTGATTTACTTATCATTTAATTTGTGAATATGAAAACATAGGACCTATATAGGGTTATTATATAGTGTTTCTTGACTAGAGGCTTTGGAACCCTCCATAGTAATGTTATTGTGGTAATAAAACCCTTGGTTAGGTCTAGAAAATTCATCTTGGTCATGACCCCAAATATCTAATGTATCAATAATCAGAAATGTAAGTAGGATTTATCTTCTCCAAGCTAGGATTGATTAATAGATCAGTGGCATTTCCCTTTGTATACATTCTGGTGAACCCAACATGAATCAAACCTTTGTAGGTTTTCTTTCACACTTTCATTTTTTCATCATATTATATATTTATATTTTTGTAGTACTATATCAAACCAATTAGTATATTTATAATAATATGTATATAGGTTTAACACACAGTCACTCTAAAACAACTTTGTTTTATTTGTGTAGGTCTTCTCCAAAGTCTTCTTCTTTAGTTTCAAATTTGCATACATAGTCAAACCAACTGACTCTATTCATAATTCTTTTCTTTTAGCATATAGGTCTAAGAACATAGTTGAGAAAATTTACTTTGTTCAAAACTTCCTTTTTAGCACATAGGTTTTGCAAACTCCATCGAACCAATTGACAATATTAGCATAATTTTTGAATCATCATCTAAACATCACAACATAAAAAATTTCAATCTAAGCACCATCTAACCTATCAAGGTTCATTATTCTTATCTTCATCATTTCATTTATTCCTTTTCATTATTTTTTTTCAGAAGTTTATAGTCTATAAAACTGTAACCCTACATCCAATTGGGTCATCCTGCTCAACATAGCTTTATAGTATGTATTATATATTGAAGACATAGTCGACTTGTTTAACTATGTTCTTTTAGATCTTGATTCTATAGAATAACAGCAACCCAGTTGACTCTATTCTACACTATTTTCATATAGTGTCACCTAAATTGACTCTATACTCTTCAAAATTAAGGAATTAACCTATTTTTATAGTAATTAATTCAACTTTCCTTTCAGTTGTTTGCATGCTTAGAGTAACAAACATATATTAAATAGGTAGTTTTTAAAATTACCATTTTAGTCACAATATTTTTCTCTTTTTCCACATACTTTCAAATCATTTATATAAAAAAATATTAAACATTTATCTTCTCAAGGCCTACCTACTTAGATTTCATCACCAATGGGGAAGCCAACTTAGTTTTATAGCCAAGTATAAACATGTGGTTGATGGTATATATTGGAAAATCACTTGACATCCTTATCATTGTAGGATTGTGAAGTGAGGGGGTAGGCCCATATACCAAGCTAGTGCCATCACCGATATAGACCCCCTTTAGTTTAAACATCCTAAAACTAGCCTTAGATTGTTTTCTAGTTTCTCATTAAAACCAACTTCCTAATCACATTAAAATTATACTTCATTATAACTTAATAACACTTAATATGACTAATTATTTAGAATTTAATTTCAATTTGATGCTTTCTCTTTGATCATTGTATGTTGTATTTCAAAACTTGCATTAGCCAGGATTGGTACAAGGTTTGTTGTGTGTGTTCTAATTGGATCAGTCATATTGATCTAGTTGATTATGTGATTCAATTCATTTACTTAAATTCTATCTTACCAAGCCTTTCTCTATTTCAGAACACTATCATTTATGTCAATATAGTCTCTTATAGAATTTTATCCTCTCTATCTGTAGTACACGATCACACAATCAACCCACTCAACTATATCCTTTTTTCTATTCTATAAATTTACTTCACATATTTTGTCGACCCAATCAATTTTGTACCTTTTGGCCAACATTGTTCTTTGTCTAGTTGACTCTATCTCTATTTTTCATTCTTATTTCTTGATCTCAAATTCTTTCTTCAAGCATCATGAAATCCCCTATCAGAATATTCTTGGAAAACCTAAATCCATTTAGATGCTATATGGGGTGCTCTTTTCTTCCTATATTTAATTCCCAAAAATATCCTCACTCTTAGAGTACCTCTCCTCCTCCCTCATCTTTTTATTGAAACATGGTTCAAATAACTCAAACAAATGATATTGGTGGATCATATCCTTTTCATACCTATCAATATAATTCCCATCTTTAAACATCTCATCATAATTTTGAGGAAATTGACATAAGTCTATCCAATAACCCCATAGGGAATCTACTGCCTAACAATCCTCCCCCCAATACCAATTTGGGGAATCCTCCTACAAATACTAACCCACTGATTGATACAACTCATATTCTTGCACATATAGTGAAAAAAATGAACATAATTCAAACATATAACACCTATAAAATGATGCAACTACAATATCATTTATTCAATAAGGATAATCAACCTCCCATTCTTCTCCCTCAAAATAATCAAAAATTCATTCCTCCACCTCTTAGAGATGTTGTGGGGAATGTCATCCCCTAACCTATCATGCATAATAATATGCTTCAACACATCCAAAATGATCCTTTATCCCATTTCATTATTTCTATTGATATTGGTAACATATCTCTAACTATTAAATATGATGGGACTAAAGACCCTGCATCTTTTCTTAAGGCATTTGGAAATCTTTATAAGGAGTGGATCCAAACTAATACTTTTGCCACAACCAAAATTTTAGTTAAAATATTCATCGGTGATGTATTGTAATGGTATAACCAACTTACCCAACATTATATTTTAAAACTGGAGGATTTAATCAATCTTCTAGTTAAATAATTTCAACACAATGATCTTCTTGAAAACTGCCTTAACCATTTCATCAATCTAAACAATCTCCTACTGTATCAGATCATGATTTTATCAAATGATAAAAATATTTGACTCAAAAGGTTGATCTCAACATGACTAATGAAAACTTATTTAAACTCTTTATAATAGCGTTAACACATTCACTCCAATACAAAGTTCAAAATTTCATTCCCCAAATGTTAAATGAAGCTCTTGATCAAGCTAAGCACCAAGACTTATTAATGAAATAGTTTGAACTTAATAATAAAATAATTAAAGTATATTTTCAACATTTAACCAATTTTATAACCATCAATCTTCCTCAACCTAAACCAAGAGTCATCAAAGTTGATAATCCCCAACCATATCATGCACCATTAATTATGCAATAAATGAAACAATTTTTAGTGTCCTCTAAACCATTCACTAACCACAATAATCCCCCTAAATGGTATGATCCTAATCAATTTTATTGGTTCCATGCTGATATAGGTCATCCCCATGAAACATGTATAGGGATTATTTTTTTTTCTTTTATGTTTGGTGATTCATTCAATCATGATTCCATGATTCAAATCCATCATCAAGATTACATTAATGCTTCTCAAAATAAACAAACTTTCAAAGCTTCTTCTTCTAACAAATAAGAATATTTCTCCACAATTAACCCTCAACAATAAAAAAGGAAATTTGTGCAATTAACATCGACTATGATAAATATTACACCGATTCCCAATATTTAAATGTAGCTAAGTTTAATTATCTATGTGAACTAAACCCATAAATATCCCATCACCAAACCTAAGAAGCCATCCTTATAATATAAACTTATTAAAGATACAAATACTACTCACTTATCTTTATAATCCAATTAGGAACCACCTCCTCTCTCCGAACCTCCAACCACTTCTCTTCCTCATAAACCTATTTTATCTTCTAAGCCTCATGTTGGTTCTTCTTCCTCTAAAACTCATTATAAATTCATAGAATAAGTCAAATCTATGCCTTTTAAAATTCCTCTCATGGAGTTAGTTCATACCTCTCCTTATCATTGTAAGTTCCTCATGCAACAACTTCAAGAAATTGAAGAGCCATCTCCATTAGAAGTGGAACCATATTCTCAAGAGCCTCAACTAACCAAAGTTCATACCATTAAATTCATTTTTCCTTCTTTTAAACCCTCCATAGATTTATTTGAAGAAAAAATGACCAATGATGAAATCATCCATCAAGCGGATGCTTATCCCCTCTTCATCAAAGTAGCCATTAATACCACCCTCATTCATAAATTATTAGTAGACAAATGGTTTGATATTAATGTGACATATCTTTGGATTATTCAACAACTTAGATTTAATAAGTATCATCTCAAACAAACCCATTTGACATGTCATGGATTTGACAAAATTAATCAAAATTTGCTTAGTTTTATTTAGCTCCCTCTTAGTATTGGACCCAAGACTATATGAACTAAGCTTATGTTGGACCCAAAACTATATGAACTAATCTTATGGTCCTTAATTTACCATTATCTTACAATATACTCTTAGGATGCCCATGAATTCATTGCATGAGAGTTATCACCTCTTCTGATAACCAATGTATCAAGTTACTTCATAATGGCAAAAGGTATAAACATGAGGTTGATCCTAACCCATGGAGTATTCATCTCCCTAATCCCAAATCTCAATATCAAATTCTAACTATTTTGAAGATCAATAGTGCCCCATTACCCAAATTCATCAATATGAATCTATATTTACATGTCACTCTTGTTGATTTTAACAACGATGAGCCCAATGACTTGAAAAATACATGCAATACTACTAATCCACCTCCTTACATATTGGAGTGACTACCTCCCTCTTTATTACCTTATGATTATACCATCCCTCTCATTGATGATATCACCAATTTAATTCCTCCATGTAATTCCCACAAAGTATCTTATATATAAGATGACTTCACATGTAATGATTATGGAGCAACCAAACTATTTCAAGATATTTTAATCATGTCTCCACATAAATGTAGTGATTTAGGCATCCCCCTTCCAAAGTTCCTCTTGAGTCACAAGAATGTACAATTTATCCAAATTATGATGATAACTACATCATGGGCCAAACTCAGTCATGAGATTTGTATGTTTAACATTATCATAAAAATTTATCTCAAATACATGCTTTCGATCATGATGTTCATACTATTTCCATATATTTTGAGATATAACCTAAAGGGCATGTACCTCCAATAAATTATCCACTTCTCGATACTCGATTGGTTGAAAAAATCTAACCCATAGAATCTTCAAAAAATATGAAGATTCATATACCTCATACCACATTGGTTATTTTATCGACCCTTTTTCCATCAATGATTCCAACAATAAACCAATCAAATATGATCAACCTTCCTCTACAATTCCACTTACTGCTGAGATCACCCTTGATGCCAAGGCCACATATTTATACCAAATACATTTTTAATATGATTTCCATAGTAATAAAATTATTTAACTTGAAATATATATGGAATATTATGGCCCTCTTCCTATATTACTTAGTGATGAAGCCATCCTTGTATTACTCCATGCCTGACAACGTCAACTTCCCTAGTAACATCATAAACTTAGGAATTTCAAGAAAAAGCCCCCTTATTTTAAGAAATTCATCTCTAGCATTGATCCTAAAAGAAATCCCATTTCCTCTCTTCCTAACATGCCATATCATTTCTAAGACGACAATGCTATGTTTATCAAGGAAACTACAAATATAGAATATGGCATCCCTCATGTCATCAACTTATAAGTCTCTAGAGAACACACACCAAATGTACATTTAACCTCCACATTATCATGTCCTTGTATGACCAAGAAAAATATAATTTAACCTCCACATTATCACACAAAAAATTGTTAAAGGCAAATCATTGTTGACCAACTTGCAACAGCATCCATCCCTGCTACCAACCACCTTCAAGATATTCTTCTCGATGATAATATCCTATATATTGAAGGTCTTAATCAGGATATCTCTATCAAATATTAATTCCATAATTTCACTATTGATCTAAAATATAGTAATCAAGAATATTCCTTTACAATTCTCTATATAGTGTAAATATAAAGTAGTGATCAAAGAACTTCCCAATATCAATGTTGATTTACACAAAGACACTTAGACCCTTCATTTTGATGGTGTCAAATGCCTTCAAGGAGCTGGGGTGGGTTGTATACTCACTATTCCTTATGGTAAAATTATCCTTTTATAATTTAAACATATATTTGATGTTATTAATAACATGGTGGAATATGACGCATTAATCCTAGGCATGAGAGCGACACTTGACTTAGACATCACATATCTACACACTTAGGGTGATTCCCAACTCATCTATCAATTTTAATGGTTATTATCAATTTAAAAGCAAAAATATTATTACTTGTTATCAAATAGCCACTACCTGTACCGAAAAATTTACGTTTTTTATCATCGATCCCATCCCTCGAGATCAAAACTCTATTTCTAATTCACTTGCTTGAACATATCTATTTTATCTCTACCAAGTTCTTACTAATTATACCTTTATTATTTAAATAAGAAAATATCCATCTTCTATTAAACCAAAAGATTCCCTTATCTATCATATTAAGGCTATCACCATTAAATAGAGCCTATGGTACAATGACATTATCTAATTCTTTGAGTATCAAGCCTATCATCCAAACACAAATTCCTATGAAAAGACTCAAATTTACAAACAAGCTTTCAAATATGTCTTTTTATATAACACCCTTTATTATCACAATGATGAAGGTACCCTGATCCATTATGTAATGAAATAAGAGGTTCTTCTTTTCCTTGAACAAGCACATGGGTTAATTTATGGTGGTCATTGTAGTAGACATGCTACAACATGCAAATGCCTACCTATGGGATACTTTTGACCTATTCTTGAAAAGTATCCTCTCAAGTTCACTAAAAAGTGTAGTCCTTACAAACTTCATGATGATCTCATCCAGTTTCCACTAGCTAAGCTACAAATTATGGAATCTCCTTGTCCATTCTCAATGTGGGGATTATATCTCATAGGCAAACTACCTAGATCACAAGATGACATGTCTTTATCATCATAGCTATCAAATATTTTACCAAATGGGTTGAAGCCATGCCTCACATAAATGTCATAAGAACCACTATTTATAAATTTATATTTAATCAAATCATTTATCATTTTAGAGTTCCCCATATTATCATTTTGATAATGATGGTAATTTCAAAAATAAAAATGTGAAATAGCTCAGTGCTAAATTCAAAATCAATCACAAATTTTCTACACCCTACCATCCACAATACAATGAAAAAGCTAAGGTTGCTAACAAAATCCTCAATAAAATCCTATAAAAGATAACTCATGAAGTTTTCATGGATTGGCATCTTAATTTATATCCCCCTCTTTGGGCCTATCACACTAGCATATGCACTACCACTAGGGCAACACCATTCTCACTAGTCTATGGTTTTAAATCTGTACTCCCCTTAGAGGTTGAGCTTCCCTCTCTCCATATATCTCTTCATGGTATCATACCTAATGAAGAATGATGTGAAGCTCACCTTCATTCTCTTGATCTTCTTGACAAACACCATTTACCTACTCTACAACACAAGGCTCATATCACCAAACAACATAACAAAAGGGTTAAAATACATAATTTTAATGTTGGTGATCTAGTCCTTAAATTAGATTATACCCATGATAAAGAAGGAAAATACACCCAAAAATGGTGGGGGGCTTATCTAGTAAAAGACATACTTGTTTATATCACCTATTACCTTTAAATTAATGAAGGCCATGTTTTCAAAGCACCCATCAATGCACAATTTTGAAATAATCACTTTGCTTATATCTTTCACTTATTATCATGATTTCTATGTGTTATCCTACTAACACTTTTTTTAGGATATCTACATGAGTCTCACCATCTACAGTAGTTTCTCTTTCCATAAACCTTAACTCCTCTTAGTCTTTTGGATTCTTTTTCTCATAAGTTGCATTGTAAAACCATGGATAGGACCAGGTATTCCTCATGATTTTATTTAATTTTAGTGTTTTGCTTACCTTCTAATGCATTTTTTCACGTTCTTGGGTTTTTATTTTGTGAGTTGTAGTGTAAGACCATGGATAAGACTAAGCCTTCCTCCAAAAAACCATCTTTCTCATTTATTTTATTTTTATATACTTTTTTCACCCTCTTAGGTTTCTCTTTTATGAGTTGTATTATATGACCATGGATAGGACCATGACCTCCTTATAAAATCACCATATTTCATTAATTCAATGTTCCTTTTCTAGAATTTCAAATAATGGTTAAAAGTTTATTATTCCTTTGTTCTTAGCTTTGGAAATTATTTTTTTTATAGATAAACCTTACACAACAAATTATTCTAGTATGTTTCATTACATTTTAAAACATTCTTATGATAAGGAATCACACTCACCTATCATTGTATCCCTTGTTCACCTTTGTCACATGTTTTGTGATTTGAAGTAATTTAAATTATTTCATGCTTAATTTCTCTTAATTTCCTTTCCTTTCATTATAATTTGAATAAGATAAGGTCAAAGTCATGATAACACTTTTATTTTACATGAATAAATAAGACTCTTAAATACCCTGCTCTCTAAGTTATTTTTTTAGCAACCAAGTCCAATGTTTTCAAATGATAGTCATATTTAACACCCATGTTTGGTTCTCTAAATCCATATGCAGGATGAATAAAAGAAACCATCAAAATTTAAAATTAAAATAGTTTGAAACAAAAGGCAATGTTACAAAAGTCAACATACAATGTCAAAATTTAAAATCACACCAAAAAACATGCTTAATAACACATCCCCTACTTCTAATCAAATCTCAAACTTCATAATTAGCCTCATGATAGAGATGAGGTCCATTGGGGGTAAGGTAGGCCAGTAGATTAGGATAAGATAATTCAAAATAATATATGGTGATATCTACTTTCTCACACAAGTACCCAATTTTCACAGTAGATTAACAACTTTATAAGGGGTCTTGAGGAATGAGGAACACATTATGAGAAGGAATTTCTATTTTATTTTTCATTCATATAACCTTCATGGGATGATATTCATTATTCATTTGGTGATATAATATTTGTGTGGATAGGATAAGTTATTTAGATTCCTTAATGTCAAAAATCATCTTGTTTTGACAAACCTAATTTAGGTGTTTTGAATTTGATAGTTTTTTCTACCTTGATTTTTATTTCATTTCCCCTCAACCCATTTCATTTTCCCACTTTTCAAGAAAGTGTGATTCTAAATCTATTTTCCCACTTCTATATTTCCTTTTCTTCACATCTTAAAAACATGCTAGCACTACTTTGTTCCAATGTTATCCATCTTTAGAACAACACAATATGCTTGAGTGACTATCAATTAATTTATTTACACCATGGATTTACATTTATAGAATCGATTTGGTTTTCTTTTATCATTTTCTATTATTTTCCTTCCTCCCTTTTTTTCAAACAACTATGTTTGTTTCTACTTTTATGTACTTTTTCCACTGTTGAGTGAAGTTGACTTGTTACTTCTCATTCATCAATGTTGTTTCCTTTTTATGCACTTTTTATATTGATGCTTGAGTAAGGATTATTACTCTCATTTATCAATTTTATTTTACCATTTTCTTGTCCATATTGGTTTAAGTAAGGATTGTTACTATTTTTACATTGATGTTTTATTACCTTTTTTTTAAATGTATCCTTAGTTTGACTTGGTTAGTTTGCCTTTTTTACTTAAGGTTTGATTTTTTGAGTTTATCAATCATTTAGTAGCCTTAAATTTTTAATTACCTTATTTAGTCCAAAATTTGAGTTGGTCATTTGGCCCTAACTTAGCATTTATCACCCCAAGTTACTAAATTTTCATGTACATCTTGCCTACACCACGTCAATTATCTTGTATTTTCTACATTTGTTTGGTTTTGTATCTTTGGGTTTGTCCAAAGTAGTCTCTGAACCCTCCATAATCAAAACTACAAACATAGCAAACAACTATCCAAAGATAAAGGTAAGTCAAGGTACATATACATTACTTATATTTTTATTTATTTCATTTCCATCCATTTAATTTCAATTATTTTATTTTAACTTTAAAATAATATAATTTATTTAGATTTAATGTTGTGTATTGATATGATATTTTCTTGAAGCACCATCCCCTATTGCACCTAAGTTAAATGTGTTGAGCTTAGAATGAGACATATGTATACACATAATATTTTCAAACTTTATCAATTACTGATACTTTATCTCTTGCAATAACCTATCGAGTCTCAATATCTCTGAGTGCATGCCTTAAAGGGTTCACCCAAAAAGGGGTGGGAAGACCATTGGTGCTTTGTGATATTTTTGTCCCCTATACTACTGCTTACTACCAATCCAACATTCTCTTATACACTTCTTTGAGCCTTATCTCCTCTCTTACACCCTCTTCAAACCATTTTCCACCTTACTTATCCCCTTCCTAAGACTAAAACCATTTTTAATGGTTTATGTTACACTGTTAGCCCCATCAACCCTATACTCAAATTGATAAAACACATTAAGGGTCTATGTCAGGCACTGGCTGACCTAGACCAAGACCTAATTTGTTTTCATCAATAAAAACACATAGTCAATTGGGCCAACCCTATTAGCTAAACTTTCATAAAGGTTCAGGATTAGATTTAGCTATATATACACATTCACTTTGCCATTTTTTAGAGAGACAAGGAGTTAATTATTTTTCTATGCTTCTTTACAATATGTTCTTCTATCATTCTACTTGAGGAGTTATTGCTTATGGTTTATACTTGGATAAGGATATTGTCTTATGGAAAAGTTTTGAATGCATTGGCCTTTCTTAGTGATCCTTATAACCCATAAAGACCTCTTGAAAATCACCTTTGGCCAAGGGATATATTGAATATGGATGGGTTCATCTTCAAAATAAGTATCTCTAACTTTACTCCTCTATTTTAGTAGATAGAAAGGGCATAAGTAATGGCTTTTGAATATATTAATTTATCCATGCATTAGGGTTTTACCTATACATAACTTAATTAGGATTATCCTATGCATGTTTAATTTTTATGTTTATTAACCCCAATTTGTGCCACAAGATTTGGTGAACACTAGATTAGATTTTGCTTTACTTATCATTTAATTTATGAATATGAAAATATAGGACCTAATTAGGGTTATTTCATAGTGTTGCTTGGATAGAGGCTTTGGAACCCTCTATATTAATGTTATTATGGTAAGAGATCCTTTGGTTAGGTCTAACATATCCATCTTGGTATTGCATCAATAATTAAAAGTGTAAGTATGATTTATCTTCTCTAATATAGGATTGATTAATAGATCAGTTGCATTTCCATTTTTATAAAAAATCCATCGATTTATCTTATAAAAAAGTGCAAAACTAAAAGCACATAAGAAATTGATTATAATCTGAAATGTCTATGTTTGGTTTTATTCAATCCAAGTGGATACACACCAATATAGAGGAAGCTCATCATGCTTTTAGTCCAACTTGTTGGGGTGCCTTGATCTTTTAGTTATTTTTTGTGTAGTGCAATAACTACATAGTATTCATTCTTCAAATCTTCTACTAACTATTAGTAGAGTCCCTTATCTCACACAAACTTGGTGATTTTTATGTCTATGCCATTTTCCATCACCTTTGTGACCCAACCAATGCTCTTCACACTGATGTCCTTGTTTAGTAAGAACTCCTTTATACTCAACTATGAGACCATGAGTTGGATTTTTTTATTAGAAAGAATATACATAAACTTCTTGAGCACTCTTATTATTTTAAGGGTGTATTTTTCTATAAAGTTATAATTTAGATCATAATATTTGATCTCTTGGCTAACAAAAGTGATAAGATACTCTATTTGGTCATTGTTTTACCATGCAAGAATGGCTGAGATGCCTTCAATTTTGCCAAATGTATAAAGGGTGAAGTCTTTTCCATAATTTGGGTTGATCAAGTTTGAGGCCTTTATACTAGTATGTTTGATGGACTCAAAATAGCTTCATCCTTCCTTGGTCCCAATAAACACAAAGCTTTTATTGCGCATTATTGTGAGGGGATTGACCAGGGTTGTAAAACTTAGCACAAACCTTCTGACAAAATTTATTTTTCCCAAGAATCTTTAGAGACCCTTCTTGTGACATGAGAAAGGAAGTGATAGAATGACATCAACTTATTTAGGATTAAAAATGATTCCCTCTTTTTAGATGACATATCCTAAGGGTTTGCCTTCATATATAGAGAATACACACTTACTTGGGCTTAGAGAGATCTTGAACTCTTTTCACTTTTCAAAGACTTGTTATAAGTAACCCAAATGATCCTCTATGCAATTTAAAAAAATAGTTATATCATCAAGGTAAACCAAGATGATGTTATTAAGTTCTTTGAACACCATATCCATAGCCCTATACAAGTTATATCCTATGTTTGTCAAACTAAAGGATATATTTTGGTATGTGAACGTACCCCACTTAGTGGTGAATGCCATTTTGAATTGATCACTCTCCTACACAAGAACCTAGTTATAGCCTAAATAACCATTTAGTAGTGAAAATATGTCTACAGCTATGACTATTTTTAGAATTTTCTCCATTAGTGGGAGGGGGTAATGGTCTTTAAGGGAGGCTTTGTTCAGGTCCTTGAAGTCTATGCACAATTGGATCTCTCTATTTTTATTGTGTATGAGGACTAGATTGTCCATATGTGAGGAATGTTTTATTATAAATATTATGTTGGCCTCAATGAATTTTTAGAGCTTTTTTTGGTAGAGGCTTGTCAATGATGTCTCCAAGGTGACCAAGGATGTTGATGAGGTGTCATGTGTGCTAAAATGATAATGATAAAGTATGATTCAATGTGCCTCATAGTGCCTATATGATTATTTAATATTTGACTGAGTAAGGTGATTAGGGATGAGTATGGTGATTTTAAGATGTGCAAAGTGTCCTATCAGAGGTTAAGGATGATTGGAAAGTTTATGTGCACGAGTGAAATTCACCTAGTTCTTGATTATGTTCATCTAAACATAGTTGGCTTTGTGACAGATAAATATAAGGAGGCATATTGATGATATCATATCTCATATGTGTGAGGGTTATAAGATCTACTTGATACATGGATGGATTCTCCTATATGAGATCACATGGTTTAAGTTTTAGATCATGCGATTAAGCATAGCCAAAGTTATTAAGGTGCAAAGTTGGTCCCTCAAACAAAAGTGAAATAAGTTACAACACTTAGTCAATTTGTAAAGGTAGATATCATGGTCTAAATTTAATTGCATCAAAGATCGAAGATGTGAAATGAATATGAGCTTAACTTGGTTATTTGTCTCAGTTTAAGAATGAGTTGAGTGAGTAGTTTTTTAATATCATAGCTTACACGTGAGAAAATTTTAGGAATAAATGGTCATATGGGTTTGTTCAGTATTATGCCTAGTTTATATGATGTGAGAACATGATATGGATCAAGGCAAAATATATGACTATGCAAAGTTGGCCTTCTAGGCAGATAACAATAATCCCCATACTTAGTCTATTTTGCTTGAGGTTAAAGACCAGGACCAAATAGAGATCGAATGGCTTGCAAGAATTTGTATAGATCAAGATATATGGTGTGTTTTGAGTTTAATGATTCAAAATTTTCATTAGTTAACAAATTTAAAGATCAAGATCCTTATAAAAGGATCAATGAAGCATGTTTGTTCCAAGATGTCAAGAAGCAATGAGGTGAAGACAAATGTTCAAAGTTTAACATCAAGAAGAGATATAGATTAAGATTCTTATAAGATATAAAAATGAGTGAGTGTTTGTATAAATAGAGATTAATGGTGCATATTGAGTGAGATGTTTTCAAAGTGTCCAATGTTTAACATAAAAAAATATCAAGCTACATATAGAAAATCAACGGAATGTATCAAGTCAAATAGTCAATACAAAAATCTAATAGTGAGATATGAAAGGAAAGGTAAAGATACTTAAAAAAATATCAATGGTGTATGTTTAATCTAAGACTTGAGGACATGAGATGAGGACAAGGTGTTTGAAGTTTAACTGTGATTGTTGGTATTTGAATATTTGAATTTTGCAAAGGGAAAAACTAGTGATCTATATTTTATCCATAACTTTTGATCCAATATGAATTTGAAGGTGATATAAAAATAAATTTGAAGAGGACTCCAAGTTACATATATTTAACCTAGTTATAAGGTTTTAATTTATGTATATCCAAATATATTGAGCTCTAAAGTTGACTATGTGTTTGAATATGTTCTGCAAGTAACCTGAGAAGGATATTTGAGTTCATGTTGATGATATCTAAATGTTTCATGATGAATTAGATATTGGATAGTGTTTTATAATAAATAAATATAATATATGTGGTGAATTATATGTTTTAAAAAATTATATTTTATATTAAAAAATATGTATAAGTTGACTATGTTTTTTGAATGCACTGGCAGTTTGAGTGACCATCTTCTAGAGGTAAGTTGAAGGTATTATGAGCAAAGTTTAGAAAGTAAATGAGCATGTAGATTTTATATAAGTCACTAAGGATTATTATAAGTCATTATTTGTCATGATATGCCTTTGATTAGATATGGAGATTCAAAATAGCTTGACTATATTTTGATTGTATATGATCAGTCTGAGTGGTCATTTTGTGTATGTTGTTTTGAATGCTTAGAACATGTGTTGATGTGTCTAAATCACATGGAGATATTGATTATGTCTTGAAGGTTTCACTCATTTTATC
Organism: Torreya grandis; assembly: GCA_037957365.1. NCBI lineage: Eukaryota > Viridiplantae > Streptophyta > Pinopsida > Cupressales > Taxaceae > Torreya > Torreya grandis. Next base: position 2,516,266 of record JARHVA010000855.1, on the reverse strand, counting down.
TAGTCATATTTATATTTGAAATATTTTATTAGTGTGTTCAAAATTTTGAGACTGTGTTTTCTAGGTATGAAGACCTGAAGAGCTAGGAGACCTAATTGGTAGGTCTAAGTGTGGAGTTGGTGTTCTAGATGGAATGAACACATGTGAAATTTATAAAATGGATATTTGAGATATTTTTGATATGTTATAGTCATTGGTAAAATATGAAGGTGGTCCAAGTAGTCTCACATGTAATGTGTGAGTATGAAGGCCTAATAGTTTTAGGTCTCACCAAGACCTAATGGTGGTTTTGGGGTAATAAGGCATTATCTGACCTATAGAGTATGTGTTTATTACATGTAACATGTATGATAACCTATTTAAAATTTGGAATAAGTTTGGTAATAATCTTTTCCAACCAAGATGGTTTATACCAAGAGCATGGTATAAGTACAAGGCCTATTTGGCCTGTTTGTTCTGGTTGTGCAAATGTGGAGTCAAGTGAATGAGAGAAATTTTGAAATAGAAGGCACAAGTCAATGAGGAACAAAATAAATAAAATATAATCATGCATTATTGTTTGGTCAAGGTGATGAAGGTGATCACATAGGCCATTAAACCTAATAAGCCTAGAAGAGGTAGAATGAGTGAGTATGCTCAAGAGCTTATTTGAGAGAGTGTGTATGGTGAGCAAAGGCAAGGTAAAGGATGTGTATTCCTAGTGTATGGGTTAAATTTTAGAGTAGGATTATGATCGTGTGTATTACCTATATGTCATATTTATGATGTCATAACAATGTTCTTATAGATTTGAAGATTAAGTATGCATATGAGGACAATTTGAGTGAAGAAGGAGATAGATTGTGGCATGCCTTATGTGAGAGGCTTGAATGAGATAGAGAGGGAGTTTTTGTAGGTATTATAAAATTATAGATCCATAATTAAGTGTTAAATACATAAATTATAAATTGGAGGTGTTTATTTCAAAGGAGGGTCTAAAGGACTTGATCTTCCTTAGGGGTAGTTGTTCCTTGTGAAATAGGTGTTTCACTAAAGGCCTTTGGTCAGAGGTACTTGACCAAGGTTCTAGGTCAAAATGAATTGACCAAAAAGTGATCATCTTAGGGGTAAGTAATCCTTGTGGAATAGGTGTTTCACTAAAGCCTATTCAAAAATACTTGATCAGTCTCTGGTTTATAATACCTTATAGGAAAATTAGTCCAACTGTTTGTAGGCTTGAGAATGGGTTTCATTCCCCAAGAGGGTTTCCCATGTATGTCTTATATTATGTGCTTGATATTTATTGTCTTTATCATTCATTACTATTAATGATGTGTATGCCTCATGAATCTATGTATTGAATGATTAAGAGTTTGAAGGAATTGGAATTGAAATTGGATTATCGGGGCTCATTGATTCAACCCCCCCTTAGTGGCTTATACCTATAACATCTTCTTCATTAAGGGATTAAGCTTAAGGTTTACTGGCCTCTGCTTCTAATTGATTGGCCTAGTATTAGGGTCAATCTTAGTAGTATGTTGGGCTAAGCCTAGATCAAATCCTTTGAGGTCTTTATAACTCTATGTGAAGATCTCATCATACCTTCTAGTTATATAAATGAATTATTTGACTTCAAATGGGGAGAATATCTTACCGGCTTTCAATATCTTATCATCAGAGATGGCTATTAGCTTGAAGATTTCCTCCATCATCATGTTTGGCCTCTCACGCTTAAGATGGTCATTAGAATTTAAGATGCTTTTCAGTGTGACTAACCCTTTAGGTAGCTTATTTCCTTTCAATTGAATGATTTTCCCCTCATATTGGGTTTAAGTTCATGGTTGATTATTGGAACATAACTTAGCTTCATCTTATAGGAAGTTTATGATATATTCATCAATTTGGAACACCTACTAATTATTTGTGTTCTCTGGTATTGCCAGTCTAACTAAAATTTTTACAAGTTTCTATGACTAATTATTTATATTACATGGGATATCATATTATGCACCTAAAATTGTGAGCCTATCGGCATCATCATTTCACTCCCTTAGTATGAAACAGATATTAAAATCATTAAACTCCTCACTTATATCCCTTGCTCTATGTTTGTAATCTCTTAACAAACTATTTTTAGACATGTTTAGTGTTCTAACATGGTTTACCTCTAGTTTTTTATCTCCAAAATATTGAAACACCTTGATTCCTTTCTTATACACCAATAAGAGACCCTATATTAATACCTCATATTTGACAACATTGTTTATGTATCTAAACTATAATCTAAATGCATGCAAATATTTATCCTTTTGATGGGATACCATCACAACACTATCCCTAGTGTCATTTATACTTTCAAAGCCATCAAAGTATAATTGGCATATGCCTTCAAGGTCCTCTTGCACCTTTACAAGGTTATGCAATAAGGTGTCCTTGTCAAAAATGTAGTATGTGCCTAGACCTATTTCCTTTACATTATTGTATCAGTCAAACTTGTAGTGCTCACATGACCATTCATCAAGTAAGTTATCTATAATTCCCTAAAGAGATGTGGTAGTCTCATGAAGAATTAAATTCTCTTCTTAGTCAAACAAGGTGCAATTTGTATCAATAGAGTTGGGAGCATATGGATCTATGTGATTCTTCAAAATAGGCTCAGCCTTAATGGTAACCTTAATCCCATATATAGTCTTGTGTAACATGTGCATCCAATCTGAGGATGGATATACACCCACCTTCATATTAAAATCTTGGGAGAGGCATATAGCAAAGCAAGGGTTAATTCAATGATTGTGATGTCTTATATAATGGAAAGGCTCAAACATGCAGGTAGAATGAGACTCAGATCCTTGACAATTCCAATAGTTTTAATTGTTAGTCCATCCAATTGGTTGACCCCTTTTAAGATGAGATAATATGTTATGTCTAACATGTCTACAATTTTATTCAACATCATTGTGTTGTACACACCTAAATCTATCATAAAATTATGTACATTATACTTACTAATAATCAAAGAGATGGAGAATGGGGTTAGTTTTATACTTATACACTTGTATTCCTCTAGTTGACATAGATTAGTGGGTGCAATATATTATGGCTCATGAGATTGGAAGCTCCTTAAGCAGTCTTATATCAAATTCCTTTGGGAAGGAATAGCAAGATCATCCCACATGGAAACATTTAGTTTGATCTTCTTCATCTAATCAACTATGTTAAAAGGGATTTGAGTCTATTTAATCTGTACCCTTTAAATTATAACCTCTTCTTGTACATGCGCACTAATTTGAGGTTGACTCTCTTTTTGCATGGCCATTTTTGCACATGCCTAAAAACTTCTAAAAAGTTTTTTCCCTGCATATCTACACACAAAACCTAGGGCACAGATGTTTTAGGTGCTAAAGGAGACAATAAATCTCTCTCCAATGCTCTCTTTCTAAATATTGTGTTAAAATCAATCAAATTACTTTCTACACTTGACAGTTCATTCTAATTCACATAATTAAAGTCACCCTTCTGCCAATTTAGGAGGGTGGATTTACCCTACTCCTACATTCATGTTTACCAATCATCCCTTAGAAGTAGATGTAGGCTCCTACAGTGGTGGTGCATTTTTTATCATAGGTGCCCCATTCATCATTCCATTCATGCATGTTCCTTAATCATGTGACTGATCACATGGGAAGCATGATTCATAATCCTATGCCATAATATTTGACATAGGCATGAGAGATCTAGAGGTACTCATAACATTATAATTTGGTGCATAAGTTAGTTTATTAAATGTGAGTTGGTTTTGAGCCTACATAACATTTTTTTTAGGGAGGCCTATTTGATTGATATTACTAGTTGAAGGGTTGATAAGGCCTAGAATGTTTCACTTGCTACCTATTGAGTGTTACTAGCTCATTTTTGAAGCTCTTTAATAAGGACTTAACTTAGTGTGTCTCATTTAGGGGAAAAAAATTTGATGGAATTGGTGGATTGATAACAACAATAATGGGGGAAAGAGTTAGAATGGGGGGAAAGGCAAGTGAACTTGTACATGGGGGCTCGAGATACAAGGACATAGGGGGTTTAGGAATATTTTTTTCCACTTAAATAAAGTAATTTTATGTACACATAGTGACCTCATATACATATAGTAATATTGTTCCTCTCATAAACTAGATCATTATGTTCACATCGTTATTCAGTGCTCTCAAAAAATATAAGAGCACAGTGTTAGGATTTGGTTTTACTAGGACTTGAATTCAACCCCAAGTCCTCTAGAATATGAATTTGAAGTTGACCATCTATCATGTGGAGCCCATTTTATGGTTGTGATCTAATCCATTAATGATAGGTGATCACTCTTTTCTTCAAATTATCTACTCAATGATGCACCCAACTCATCCCAATTTTGAATAATACTAGGTAGTAGACTGTGATACCATTGGAGCACTTTCCCTTTCAAATAAGTGGCAAAGAGTCACATTGCAATGTTGTCTTCATTCAAATTATAGATGGATCAAATATTTTTAATGTCTTATATATGCTCTATCGAGGTAGTAGAATTTTCTCTAGTTAAGTAGGGTATGCTCTTAAGAGCAACTATGGGAATATCATCTTATTAGGGAAGGATCAATGGGTTTCATCCATTAAAGGGAATAAAGGGTTTCTAAGAGAATCCATGAATAGGATGGGGAATAGTCTTCCTTTATGTGCAGGTAATATGCCAAATGGGACTATAGATTGATCTCTAAAATAGGGTTATCTTGCATTGCTATACCTCTTGATAGGGGATGAGGATGCTCTAACTCTTCCTCTTCTATATGATACTAGTAACTCTATGCATTTAAGGTTAGCACCTATCATAGATGATGTCATTCTATCTTGTTGTATAGATGAGGGACTAATCTTGTGAACCAATAATGCTCAAAGTCGTTATGTGCTCTACAAAGTATCTTTAACACTATCAACTAATAATTTCACTAAATTCTTAATTACATATATGAAGGGTCCTAATGGGTGTGCCATAAAATATTATTACTCAAAACATGCACCCACATATAAAAATTTCTTGCATGCATTAGCGTGCATCACTTTCATGCCTAGTGCCTTGGGTTCATGTACCAGAGAGTGATTTGGTGTCTCATTGTAACAATGGGATCATCCCCCAAAGTGTGGGACTCTTATTCTCCTTGGGATGAACCTCTAAACGAGGCTGAATTCCTTCTATTCTAAATTCACCTAGTTTAGGACCATCATGCATACTTATAAAGAGAAGAACAAAATATAAAGGTATCATTAAATCTAAAATTAATAAAGGGGAAAAGGGATATAAAAGGTAAGAGGGTTTTTAGAATGTAAAATGTGATGCACCAATAATAGAGCGAGCACCTCACTTGCTTAATGACACAATAAAACTAACGGCTTAAATATAAAATATTTAAACTAGGTGTACTTCATAATTGTTTTACATGGAGGTAAGGGAACATAGCATAATGTTAGGAAGGGTGAAAAATGGTCCACATATAGTGCCTATGTAGACTTGTGTATACATAATATGCAACATGTAGAGAGCTTTGGTTTTGCATAAAGGTACAAAGGGAAGATAACAACAAGAGGGACAAACATCTAAAGACAAGGATTAACAACCATGAATGTACATAGAACACAGAGCATGAAGAGAATTAAATTAATTATTATTAATCTCAAGGTCTAAGGAAATATTACAAACTCAAATGGGAAGAGCTTTGTTATACCAAAGAGAGGGATCTTGACGGGAATATTTTGGTAGTGTTATGATGCCTATAAATGTCAACCTTTTTGCAATAAAATTTAGGGTTTATATAGCACTAGTCAAGTCTCTTCATAATTAATTTTCCATTAGAGGTGGTATGTAGGAACTTGAATTCCAAAATGATGTCTAGAGCCTAATATTGATTAAGATCATCAAAGTCTTCACAATAACTACTACAAGCCATTCTTATTTAACTTGGGTCTAATAATTTAATCATAGAAGTAGCTAGAAGGTCACTATTGGATCCACATGTGTACTTAATAATTAATGGTGTCTAGGCATCTAAGGGAGATACGTGATCATACTCTGACACTCTGACATCTACCTTTACATTCAAATATGTTTATATTTGGCTCCCTCTAGTCTAATTGGGTTTAGATACCACCTTTATTCATGGCTTCCACCTGTCAATCCAACTAGACTAGCCCATGGATATGAAACTACATAGTCTTATCTTTGGGTTTTTCCATGTCATCATGTGCACTGATCAGTTAAATGTATCCTATGTAAATGGTGTGTGTTTAAGGTTACATAGTGAAGCTATGAGCTAATAAAGGGTGCTAAGGGGGATCATCTATAGAAATGTACAAGTCCCTAATTCTTCATGTACTTAGTCTCTTTTGATGGTCCTCATAGTCTAAATTTTATAAGGGAATAGATGTAGAACCCCTAAAATTTGGAATGGGGCTTCATAATTTATTCATTGGGAGACCTTTGAATAAGAGTGTGCAAGAAGATTTAATATATTGAGTGTGCTCTTCATGATTTAGAACTACTTTCTATGCACTTCTCTCTTTCACTTCTTGAAGTTTTAAATACCCACATGCTATGATCTACACATCATGTTGGTGTGATGAAGGATATTTATATGGGGCATGCATTGGGAACTCCTCATAGGTTTAAATCAAAACTTATTTGATGTGTGAACTCATGTTGAATGTTAAGTGTAGGAATGGATTAGAAACATTTTTGCACCATCTCATTTTTTAGGGAAATCTACATTTCATAAGTGTGCAACCTCTTGTGTGGTCCTTATGATTTCAATTCTTTCTAGGAAGGGTGACTTGGAGAGTCAAAAATTATGAAAACAAACTCTTATTTTCACTACATCTCTTGTATTAGGTGAAACTCTCATATTGTCTTTCCAAAATTATGCAAGTAAATATTTTAGAGCATTAGCTATAGCCTTGTCCTTTCTTAGAAGTCTAACAGAGAATGCTCATAGTTCAATGGTTTTGGAATTGTTAATCCTTTGGTTCTTCCAATTTCTTTCATTAATTTTTTTCTATTTATGTTCAGTGCTTAGCTAGTTTTTGAAATCAATCATTTTTTCCTTGTTTGACCACTTATTGCACAAGTTATAATTATGTGTCAGAAAATATTACAATCTTTGTTGCATGATTTTAGGCCTATAATATGATATTTTTCATGTATATTTTCAATAATAATTTCATTGTTTTCATAATCTATGTTAGATGTTCTTAGACATAGGGTGTACATTTTAGGTCTCATCTTAATCAATTTCATTAATAAAACAAACATTTGACTTTTTTGACTATCAAAATGTAATTTATCAAAGAAATTATCAAAAAAAAAAAATTAGCTATCTTCTTGAATGGCGGTCAAACATTTTATTATGCATTGGTTTCAAAATTTTGTCATTAACTTTAATTATGTACTTTCCTTGTCTATGCACAATCCTTGGAGGTGTTGTTAATAGTAGAGTTTGTTGAGAGAGTGTTTCAAAATTGTTATGTTCACTACTAGTTTCTTCATTGTTAGTTTCATTATTTAGTTGTGGTATGACATTTTCTTCATTGTTACTTTCATCATTATATGTTTCCATGAAATTGTCTTCATTGATAGAGGGTAAATCATCATAAATAGATTCATCATCAACAAAATAAAAAAACTTTATACTTTTAATGTGGACTTGTAACATAATTTGGACTTTTAGGTAAATATCCATCATCATTATTCAATTCATTATTATCAATATCATTATTATATATGACATTTTCCTCATTAGGGATAGTATTTGTACCTTATCTTAGTGAAATGATTGCATTTGCACCTTTTTTCTCTCTCTCTCAATTCTTATAAGTGGTGTTTTGTGCTTTAACTTCTTTTTATTATTTAAATGAGATCTATCACCCATGACTAGACAAATAACAATTTTAAATTACTTTTATGGTGGGGACCCAAAGAATAATTTGATTCCTTTTTATGGTGGGGGACCCAATAATAATTTGATTCCTCTTGTCTTGATTGTGGAAAACATAGAATGATGCATACAATGTCTATGGGATCAAAATTTTAAAATATCAGACAAAAATAAATGTTGGAGAATGATTTATTGTCTAAAGATAATAACGCATGCATTTTATATTATAAATCATACACATTATTTATAATATGTGTATACTATCAATAATGTGTACACATTATTGATAATATACCTATGTGATCATATATCATGTTACTATGATGTATGATTATACTACCTGATGACCTTATACAATTAATTGAGCCATAATTTAGGTTCACATGGCTTATGTTGGCATAAATCACATGTTTAATTGCACCAATTGACTAATTTAATTAATTCATGACTAATTTAGGCCCAAATCATGTCTCTAATTACACCAAAAGACTATTTGGATCAATTCTTGACTAATTTATCCCCAAATCACCTGCTACTCTTAGGTTTAAAGGGCTCAAATTGACTTGAATTTCTTTCTTAATTGAATTTGTGTAGTTTCTATTTTATTTTTTTATGATATTGGGGTTAACTGGCCCCTAAATTACTCCCATATAGTCAAATTTAGGTTCACGAGGTTTATTTTCATCGAACTTACATCAATCAATATAACAATAGACTGATTGGGTAGATATGTTAGGAAATAAGAGGTAATTTATCCCATAGATTCACATTTTAGAATCAAAATTAGGTTCAAGGGGTTCATATTGGCCCCAATTAAATTCATGTTTACATTTTTAATAAAATTATGGTCGATTAAGCCATATATTGCATCCTAGAAGGGTAAATTAACCCATAAATTAGGTTCACATGGCTCAATTTTACCCAAATCACTTCCCTAATTGCACCAATCAACTAATTAGATTAATTCATGATAGAATCAAACCTAATTTATCCCTAAATCATGTCCACTCTTGTAGTTAGGTTGAAGGGGTTCAAATTGGCCCCAATTTCCTTCATGATTGAATTGGTGGACTATTTGATTTATTTTTTTATGATATTGGGGTTGATTGACCCCCCAAATTACATATTATATAGGCTAAATCAGATTTATTGGGTTCAATTTCATCCAACATGCATCATTAATTCTGAAAATTGACTAATTGGCTCAATACATCAGGAGATATGGGCTAATTTAACACCAAATCACATCGTAGACTCATAGTTAGTTTAAATGGGGTTATATTAGCCCCAATTACCTTTATTTTTGCATTTGTCATAAAATTATGGTTTAGGGTTATAATAATCAACTAATAGGGTCGAATGAAAACCAAGATGGTATATATAAATCGATTTCTTATATCATAACAAATATAACATCTTATATTAAAAAAATTAGTAGAGAATATGTTGCCTGAATATCATCCTCATGACCACTTGTGAAGTGAGATAGTCAAACCAATTCATTCCTTGATAATACCAGTGTAGGTTTCCATTAATTCATGCTTATTATCCCTTACTTATAAACAAAACATTTACAGTGATAATGTTTCATTCAAAAACATGTCTTAGCACAAATTGGATAAAATCCTATGGTTTTACCTATATTATGATTAATTAGCCACTACATGCTTTGTAAAGTATGTATGAATACTACCTACTATGGTTACATCTTCCTTATGATGTCATAGACCCTTCCAAGTACACCTAGGTTATAAGCAAGTATATTATATGCATGGGCCTATTCCTCACCATATCCATGCACTATTAGTTGTTGGTCATTTATGTGCCCTTCACCTTCTAAAACATGGTTTTGACTAAATAGTCTCCCACCTCCCATCTACATCCTATTTATTATTCTTGGTCACTTATCACATGTGATCCCCTTCCTCACCATATCCCAAACATATTAATCATTAGTCATTCATGTACCCTTCACCTTCCTAAGTAGTTTTTTGAATTTAGTCCCATCCCTTCCCATATACAACCTCTTTATTCCTCTTGGTAATTTATCACATGGATGTATTCATCACCATACCCCAACTACTATTAGCAATTGATCACCCATTTTTCCTTCACCTTTCTAAATGAGGCTTTGAATTAATTGTCCACCCTCTTATCTACATCCTCTTTATTCCTTTATCACTTTGTACTTGCCCATGCTTTTCCTACTCACATTCACAAAACCTTAGTCCAATTGAGAAGGACAAAGTTAAAACCATATTTATTGTTAATATAGACACTTGATTTTGTTGTGGATGTATTTATTAGTTGTTAAATTTTTCATTATTCTATGGTACTAGTATGTTTGTTGATCAACAATCCAGATTAGGCTCTTATTATAGAATTTTTTCACTGTGTTTGGGTTGTCTCATGTCATTTTACCCCTAATTAACTCTCTCTTTCCTCTTTCCTTCCCTCATATTTCCTTGTTTTATAATATTTTCTCCAAAGACATGCACTATGTGGTTTTGGCCCTAGAAGTGCATTGTGTATGATTATATAGTTGGGCCCTTTTAACCCTTGTTTTGGTCCTCTCATGTCTTGTGATCTTGGTTTGTTGGATTTCTTGCTTTTTGTATGTTAATAGAGTCCTAATTTGAATTCAATAAATCTATAATTACAATAAATGTATTAACATATATAACATTAAAGATATATACAATGAATGTGTGAAAGCAATCAATTCAAGCATTTAGAGTAGTGATTCAAGAGTTTAAGGAAATGTGAAGAATTTATTAGTGAAATAAGCATTTATTCTAACATGAAAAGTCATTTAAAGTACACTCTATCATCATTGGATTGCCTTGATGACATTATTTATACTTGATTCATTATTTTCAATATTATGATATGTAAAGGGACTTGGTAAGTAGTCAGTACTTAAAAACACAAGCCCCAAAATGAAAATTTTCGTTATCCATTTACAAGTTTAGCTGCTTTATTACAGATTTCAAAGAGATTACTTTCTCATAGATTTGCACAATTTTTTATAAATGATAATGAAATTTTTGGATCCATAAACTACGCAAACAAAGTTGTCAGGATCATTTTTCATCATTTATTGTTTATCATGTTCAGCCTCATGGCTTCATGAATGGTTCTATTCTTTCAAAAGTCCCTATATGGTTCTTGGAGCAATATTTGTTTACCTTAGATTTTTTGGGTTTTCTTTACCTTATTATTTGGACTTTTATACATTATCTAATCCTGACGAGTATATCTATTGGTGTGAAATTTGATATGCATCTAAACCCCTCCTTTGTCATTTATTACAACTAAAAAATTAAGTATGCATATGA